>CM075649.1:122167289-122792289 GCA_037953625.1 Crotalaria pallida
TCCGACGGATTTTCCGACAGCCACCAATCAGTCATAAAAAAGGGCGTTGGAAAACTTTCCGACGGAAAAAGACATCCGTTGGAAATACTGACGGACTTTCCGTTGGAAATACTGACGGACTTTCCGTTGGAAAATTCGTCGCAAAAAATAATTTCCGACAGTAAAATCGGTCAGAAAATAGAACAAATATTTTATTGAATTTTCCGACGGAATTAACCGTCAGTAATATTTTTATTTGGAAAAACCAAAATAATATTTTTATTTCAGTTACCGACGAAAAAATCCGTCGGAAACGGTGTTTTTTTCCTAAAAAAAATAATTCTATATTTTTTATATAATTACAAATCATTCTGTATTATTTATTTTCAAATTCTAAAATTTTCATATGAAACTGAAAAATAGAAATTCAATAATTACATATTGATATCAACTAAAATTTCATAATTTAAATTTCACAACCCATGCATCCAAGGAAACTAAAATCAACTCATCGCAAAACATTCAAGTAAAACAAAACCAACTCATCACAACCCATCCAAACTGCGATAAAATATAAGTCCTAATTATTATTAATTGAGATAAGAGTCGTCTTCTCCATCACCATCATCATCATATTCCTAATCAACTTGGTCATTTTGGGGGAGATCTTCCTGCATCTCTTCTTCGGGTAACACATCATGAGATGGACTACGAGCTGATGTTGATCACGGGGTGGATGACGATGCATCACCATGAGGTGAAAGTGTGTCTCCAAGAGGTTGTGTCGAAACCACTGGTGTAGGACGTGATGGCAGTGGCATAGCGGGTGGAAAAATTATAAGTTATTAGTCATATATATTACAAGTTATAAGTGGTGATAAATAATTATATATGCTCCACATAAATAAACAAAAGTGAAGTTATCAGAATAACTCACCTTTTGCTAAGTATGGATTCCTCACTCTGTAATTTCCAGTGCTCAAAGATCGCAGCAAGTCTTCCCTCTTCTATAACTTGGCTCTATACATAAATAAAGAAAAAAAAGAATTAACTTCACAAAAGTAAGGAGAAAGCATCATAATGTACCATAACTTATTCAGATTGTAGAATTTTAAAATTCAGAATTTTTGTAGTTAACTTATAATACATTGAGAAAACATATGAGACAAATCATAGGTTGGTAATGTGTTTCACTCATCAGGGAAAACAATTTTAGACAGACATATTTACTGACAAAAACACACAAACAATCCTAAAAACCAGCAAAGAGTAAACAATTCTACTACATTAATACGAACAATATTAGGCCTGAATTGCTTTAATAACAATGGCTGGAATGATAGTTTTCATCAATTCATTCTCGTCAAAACAAACAAGGTAGTCATGTGGGCTTGTACAAAGTCATTAGTAAGACCTTCAGAGTATATCAATAAATCTTACACTAAAAGAATATGTATTGAGGAACGCAATATTCAGCAATTATAAATGATGTTCAGAAGTTTCCAACTAAAATTTCGATACTGCTCACTGCTGTAAAGTAAGAACTAAGAATGCTATACCAATTCCAAGCAATGCCCGCAAAAACTATGATATGAGAAATTAACCAAAAATACTATAAATAAATACTCTATATGGTAATAATTCAACACCATTTGGCTACTCTACCTTTTCAGTTGCTCTCATGTTTGTCAACTGGATAGAAAGCTCTTGCTCCGAGTGAACATTAAATAAAAGTAACGGTTAATTCCAGCA
This sequence comes from Crotalaria pallida, assembly GCA_037953625.1. Classification (NCBI taxonomy): domain Eukaryota; kingdom Viridiplantae; phylum Streptophyta; class Magnoliopsida; order Fabales; family Fabaceae; genus Crotalaria; species Crotalaria pallida. The sequence goes on from CM075649.1 coordinate 122,169,021, forward strand.
CAGGCCCATATAGATCCAATTCTAAGTCATATCAACCTGTCTACATCTTTGGAAGGCACAATTAATTATAAGAATGAATTACACTATTTGACAACTATAATACAGGAAAAAAAAAAGATAAGAAGAGGAGGGGAGGTGCAACACAGCAAGAATCCAATATGTGTGCATACAACTTCACAGACAACAGAAAATCCAAACCATTTGATTGCGAATATGTTGTATGATAACTACATGGTGAAGACAGATACTTGTGTTAATCTGACAAATTACAACACTAGCATGTTTGAGCAAGAAATAAATTTTGGACTGACGATTCAAGTAAACATTATTCTTCACTACCATCAAGTATGCCAAAAATATAGCCTAAAAGATCGGCATAATACAGTCCTCATTTATACAAATAATTAGAAAGAACTAAAAGAATTAAGAGTCAAGACCTTTTGTAAGATTCAAAAGATTGATGCAATACAGAGAAGATGGTCTAACCTTCTACAAGAGAACACTTGATCCTTTGGTATTCTTTAAAGAGTCCAAAGGATAAATTTCACATGGTTTCACTAGCAGTGTAGTCCACAAGTTTGGTAAGTAGAATGGTGATTAGAGGCATTCCTTTTGATTTCTAAGAAACTAATTTTGCATAACTAACACCTGAAATACATAACACAGAAAAAAGATGGTAGTGACCAATGACTATGTTTCCTTATGATTTTGACAGAAATTTACTTCACCACCATGATACTAGTTACTTTAAAATTTTCAAAAAAGTACCTCTACTTCTACCATTCCACTATAGTCAGAAATAATTTTCTTGCGTATCCTTCACACAATTCCACGTTTCTCCCTTAATACAATGTTAAGCATGTCTTAAAAAGAATAATGTTGCACAATTAAAAAAGTAAACAAATAGCTAGGTTTTGACTTCTAAATGCAAACTTGAAGTCTTGAACACTGATCAGTGCAATATAAACTTGAAAAAAGCAGCCACACACATGAACACTAAACTTAAGTCTTGAACAGTGCAATACAAAAATATGAATAACACAAATTGAACAGTGCAGTATAAACTTGAAGTCTGCACAATCATAAATTGAATAATCATAACACAATATGCCTATGTCTGCACAATACAAAATATATACACAATACAAACTTGAACAATGCAACAAAATAAAAGTTTCGCTGGAACCATTTTAGAAAAGATGTTTACCTCATCTCAGTACCTAAAGAAGAGAGGACTTTACCAGAACCAGGAGAGTGAGCCAGCAATGGTGGAGAGCGAAATCGGAGGGGAGCAACGGTGGAGAAAGAACTCGGTGGAGAGAGCGACGGTTGCCGGGTGTTCGTTGATGAGGGAGAGAGAGGATTGAAGCTGTGTGAGAGAGAGGACCGAAGCTTGGAGAGAAGATGAACAGAGAAACCCCTTCAATTCGTTAGTTTCAACTGAAGAGAAGATGAACAGAGAAACCCCTTTTTCTTTCTTTCTTCGTTAGTTTCAACTGAGAGAAACCCTTAATTTGTTTTCTCAACTGCTTAGCAGCTATCGTGACATGCGTGAGAGCTTTTCTTCTTCTTCTTCTTTTTTTTTTTATATATCTGATATCTTTAGTTTTGTTTTTTTTATATCTTATCTGTTTAGTTTTTTTTTTGGGTTATATTTTATCTCTTTAGTTCCTATCGTGAAAAGTGTTCAATATTTTTTATTTTTTATTATTTTGTACTGGGACAGCCCCTAAAGTCATCATATTGAAGACTTCTTTTATTATTTTGTATTGGCTCAACCCCTAAAACCATTATGTTGAACACTGCTTTTTATTCTTAATATAAATTTAAGAAAAATGGTAACAAGTGTCCTAACGGAACTTGTTAAGAAACCTATTGTAAATAAAAATTATTGTTGGAAAATGTGATTTTTTATGTTTCCGAAAGATTAATAAATGTAGACTTGAATTTTTTTTTCTATATGTAATAACCTTAATAAGTGCTCTAAGGACACTTGTTAGCAAGACCCTTTTATTTCGAATTTCCAATGTCATTAATTATTTATTTTCCATAAATGTGTCATCTATTTATTCAACACTTTTAAATTCCCAATAATAATTATAGGGATAATTTTATAAATGTATACTCTCATATCCTTTTGAGTATACATTTTTAATGAAGGGTTAGATTTGAAAAAGTATATAAAATTTTCACATTTCCAATGTCACTAACAAATTTAACTATATTCCTTGATGAAAAAGAAAAATATCAAAAGTGTCTTATAAATAGGACCGGATAGACCATGTCAAAAAAAAAGGAATTACTTAATGAGTACTCCCTATGGTTTGAAATATAATAAACAACAAAAAAACATACTTCTTTATAAAAAAATAAAGAAAAATACCAATAATAAGTATTCATAGAACACACTCTTTAATATACCAATTCAATAAATATACCCTAATTAAACCCTAAACCCTAAACCCTAAAATGTTATTGAAAAATGTTATATATATTAAATAAATTGATAGGTTTTATGTGTATGTTACTTTTCCAAATTGCATATTGTTTTTTATTGATTGCTTAAAAATGCCCTTATATAACACTCATTAGCAAGACCCAAAATTAAACTAAAATAAACAATAATAACGGTTTCTGATGGACATATTCAGAAGGCATATATAAAATATTTTGAAAAATAATATTAGTTTTTTTTTTGTTTTTTGAAAATAATATTAATATAAGTTTTGTTTTAAAATAAATAATATTAATTACAATCTTTAGTTTTAATTATTTTTTACTGCAAAAGAGAGTTTCCGACGGAATTTTCCGTCGGAAAATTCGTCAGAAAATATAAAATATTTTCCGTCGGAAAGTCCGTTGGAAACCTGATTTTCCCGACGGATTTGATCCGTCGGAAAAGGGGCAAATAATATCTGTCGGAAAATCCGTCGGAAAATCCGTCAGAAAAGAGTGAGAATACTTTCCGTCGGAAAATTCGTTGGAAAGTCCGTCGGAAAATCCGTTGGAAAATCCGTCGGAAAAGAATCAAAAATAATTTCCTTCAGAAAATCCGTTGGAAAATCCATCGGAAAATAATCAAAAATAATTTCCGTCGGAAAATCCGTCGGAAAACGCGAAAAATCACAAATCCGTCGGAAATGTGTTTTCCAACAGCAATTTCCGTCAATAAACACAAAAAACACTGACGGCTTAATGTCCGTCGGAAAAAATCCGTCAGAAAACAGCTATATTTCTTGTAGTGATATTGTTTGACTTATATATATGATGTCATGTCATGCAATCATGGGTATGTTTATTGCAATTGTTTGAGAATACTTATTTTATTATGGTTCATGTTATGTGTTTATTTTAGTATTTATGTAGTTTTATTTTAATATTGTTTGAATTACCTAAAATTAAAGGAAACATTTCAAAATGAAATACCACGGCCTGAAGATCGAGCATTTAGCAAATTAAATTTGTGCCTATATATCAAGTTGGGGAAAACAACTACTAAAGTGAGTTGCTTTGATAAATAACAACTAATTTATATGCTAATCTCTATTAGATTGTTAAATGTCATACGTGACTTAATATGTCATCTGATATTAATTTATTAGCAAGATATTGTTATTCATTCACAGTAAGATGTTGGAATGAAGCTAAACACACATTTTAGTATGATAAATTGAATAAAAGTCTTTATGGTTTGAAGTAAATTGAGATGTGGTATAATCATATAAGTGAATATTTAATCAATGAGGGATATAAAATGGTTTGATTTATCAATGTATTTTTATGAAAAGATGTGGCAAGAAATTTGTTATAATTGATGTTTACGTTGATGATTTGAATATTATTAGAAGTCCTGAAGAGCTTCCAAATGTTGTAAATTGCTTAAAGAAAGAGTTTGAAATGAAGGATTTGGAAAGAACAAAATTTTGTCTTGAATTACAAATGGAATATTTAATGAAATTCATCATGAAACATATGTTGCGAAGGTAATAGTGTAATATCTCAGAGACAATTATTCGCATGAGGGGGAGATATAAATACGCACTACACTCTTTTTCCCTTAGTCATGGTTTTTTCCCGATGGGTTTTCATGGCAAGGTTTTTAATGAGGCAGCATCCAATTGTGTAAGAAGAATTGTGTACTCTTTTTCCTTCACTAATTTTTCTTATAGGGTTTTTCTTATATATGAAGGTTTTTGAAGAGACATATTCTCTTAATAGTCATCCAAGGGGGAGTGTTATGAACAATTTGTATTTATCTAATAAGTGGATGACTCTATCATAGTTTGAGTTTATCCCTACTTTATGTTTATATTTAGTTAAAACAAATTCATGATAGAGTTTCATCTTTTCCTATATAATAAGACTTATATGTATTGTAAACTTTGCCCCAAAAAGTGAAAATAATTTCTCCCTACTTCTCTTTTCTCCCTCAATCTCTTGTGTCTTCATATTTTCATAACACTACAAGAATTTTCCAAAGCTGGGAGAGAATTTTGTTAAGGAATTTTGCCATAGCAATTTTGTAACAAATCAGTAACGGATTAGATTCAAAATTTATTTCCATAATTATTGTTCAATATTATAAAAACACTTATTATCATTAAAACGACTATAAAGAAACTATGTTTTAGCTAGGAAATATTGCTAGCAATTTCGTAGCTGATGAGATTGCTAAAAATTATCAGTAACTAATAATTAAGATTTTTAATATTTTATTACATTTTCCTAATACTCTTTCCATTTCTATTTAATTGTTCTTTTTTGAGAAATTTTTTGTTTATTTTTATTTGTTTTTTTTATGATTTCAAGAGTGTAATAAATGTTATTTTTCACGTTTATCCTTATTTAATAGGCAAAACTACTAGCTTGGTCCTATAAGTTATTTTTTTGTTGCTATTTCGTTCCTTAACTTTTTTCGTTTCAAATAAATCCGGAAGTTTGTAACTTGTTTCAAATAAATCTTGCCATCCAATTTTGTCTTAACACCGTTAATGGGAGTCTCCTATGTGACAATCATTGGTCTTACGTGGCTAAAACTCAACGTTACACCCCAAAATGATGTCATATGAGACCAAAAGAGAAAACCAAAACAGTTAGGGATAGCCCAATAAGCTTCTATTTTGGCCTCATACGACATCGTTTTGGGGTGTAACATTGAGTTTTAGCATTGTAAGACCATTGGTTGCCACGTAGGAGGCTCCCATTAACGGTGTTAAGACAGAATTGGACGAAAGGATTTATTTGAAACAAGTTACAAACTTCCGGATTTATTTGAAACGAAAAAAAGTTAAGGGACAAAATCGCAACCAAAAAATAACTCACAGGATCAATCTAGTAGTTTTTAATAGGGTAATGATTTTTGTATACAGTGAAAAAAAAGATAATAATTAAAAAGAGAGAAAGGATATAATAAAAAAAAACATAATCAATATATTACAAATCTAATTAATGATGATTGTATTTCTTAAAACGTCATTTTTTTTCAAATAGAACGGATAAATAAGAAGGAGGTGATAATATTTCAGTTTGTCAACCTAATATTTCACACAGGAACACTCGCCTTCCCTCATTCCTACGTCCTTCCTTCCTTTTGTCACCACCGAACCTTCTACCAACACCAACACTCACTTTCCCTCGTCTATCACTCACTAATCACCACCATCATCACTCACTCTCAAATCGCCATCACCATCCCTCGCTCTCCATGAAATCCTAAATTCGAAAACCATTGCTCACTCTCGATCTTTGTTTCACGCTCTCAGCTGCATTCTCCCTTTCTCTAAGCTACATTCTCCCTTTCTCTAAGCTCACACCATTCCAATTTGTTGCCATTTCACCATGTCTCACCGCCGTTCACTCTCTCGGTTTCACTCTCAATCTTTGACTCACCTCCGTTCACCGTTCGTTGTTCTGGTGATATTTTCTTGTTGACACCAGGTTATTGAGGCTTTTGCTTCGTGGCTTCGCCTAAAGCATGGGTATGATTTGTCTCTTTGTTTAGGGTTGTACCTAAATATGGTTTATAAAATGGTGTATTACTGATAATGGTAATGGTAATATATTATTCTTCCGCAAGGTTATTTTTTAAGAATGGTTTGTGTTAAAAATGATGCAAACTTTCTAGACTCATCTACAAAAGTCTTGAAAACAAAGTTATTCAATAATATTCTTAAATCTTCTATGGCTTGTAACTAGCTAGAACACTCTAGAAAAATTACTAAACTAATTCTAAAGCTGATGAATGAACAATCTAAAGATAGAATTATCTAGATAAGTAGTTCCCTAGCAAGTTGCTTATAATCAAGACTATAAATAGGCATCGAAACTTCCTCTGTATACATAAGAAATTGAAAAGCAAACTACTAACTTACAAAAAGTAATACAAAACTTTCTTGTACCAAGTGCCTATTGTTTCTAACCTTTTTTTTTTTCTTGTCCACGTTAATCACTCAAATCTATCTTAAGCAACTTTGGTCACTAATAAAAACTATCAGTTTGAGTGTTAAAAACTCGTTTAAATCAGTTAACAGTAGGAAGCTTTTATTAATGTCAAGGATTTCAAGCTTTGTGGTTTTTATTTTTTGTTAAACATGAAATGCTCCGCCTTAGCAAATACTACTTCATGGAAGATTTTTTTCTTCAAAACTTTTTATTTACAAACGTTCATTGGTGGTTTAATATAAAAGAACGTTGAAATGAGTTAATAATTCATTTCCATGTTCTATATTAGTAGACCGATCATTAAGTGACAGTGATAGAAAGCATAGGGGCATATCTAGAAATGTTGGTAATCGATTTCAGTGTGGCATATATGAATATGAGAGGAATTATGTTCTATTGGCTTGAAATGAATTTTATTTTTTTGTTTTACAGGATTTCCGGATCCGTTCTTAGTTCTCATCCTTTGGTTCTCATAGCATTGTCAAGCTTGAATTCTGAGTTCGTTTCAGAGCCATCTGTAAACGGTATGACAACTAGATAATATTTATATCTTTTACATTAACTATTTGTATGGTTTTTTTTTGTTGACCAAAGAAATTTAGTTATGAAGTTTATACTCTAGTTGTTCATTTCAAATTGGCTTGATTTTTTAATCCATACACAACTATAAGTAGTTGGTACCTCACTCTAGTCGTCAGTATAAGTAACATGACCATTGTTTTATTACCACCTTTTTAATCGCCTGGTATTCAGTTATGGGGTCGCTTCCCCTATCTTTAATTTGATGAGACAAATTTCCCGTCTTTGCAGTTCTATGTTAATAGACTACACAGCAGGAAGCATTGATGGTATTTATGCATACATGTCGTTAATTCAGAAGTAATTGTACCTCAAGTTATGAAGCTCAAAGCACAACTTAGTGATTCCACCAAGGTAAATATTTTCTTGAGCTCTCAATCTTGCTTTGGATCATAAAGGATTGTCTACTTGTTCGAAACAGTATCCCAAAGTGATCATTATACTTTTCTAGTTTTCTCTATAGTAGTGCTGATTTAGTTCAATATGTTGCCATTTAGTTTATGGTTATAGTCAATATGTAAAATTTATAATGTCCATATTTTGTTTGTGATAGTGCTGATTTGGTTCATTCAGTCTAGCAGCTATAGGTTATGGGGTTTGGGCGTGCTGTGCATATCGATATTCGGGGAATGCACACATTTTTTGAATATTTCTCCTGTGCATTTAGTGTAAAGCCAAGATAAACTGCTTTATGTTCTTCTAGTCTCTTGTATATGACTCATCTTTCTAACAAAATATCATTCAGAGATTCAGAATTTAAGTGGAAATATCATGGGTTTACTCTATAATCTTTCTCAGATATGTATTATACAAGCATGTGCTTGCGTACTTGTATTCTGGTGTCATTAAAGTTCACATGTGTGAGTAGGAATGTTCTGATTTATCTTGGATGTTTTTTTCCTAGGATAAGGCTATAGGCATTCACAACAGGGAGTGTAGGTAGACAGACAATTTGGAACCCAGCAGCAATACCCTTTGTTCTACTTAGGTTGCTGCCTGTTAGGGTTTCTGGGTAGCATCAAATTAAGCATTGAGTTATTTTATTTTGTTTGCCTTGGATTATGTGTTGGATTATAAGTAAGCATGCTTGTGATGCTAAATCTCTCACACGTTATATTTTGTTGTAGTGTATGTACATTACTGGTGTTAGTGTGACATATGGTATATAATTTGTTGAGGTGTCTCATTCCCCAAAAAGTTGATGAATAGTCTGCGTATTTTTCTGAAAGGTATCATCATTAGCCTTTTTTTTAATCTGAATCTTTGTTTGATAAATTGTTCTAAAATAAAGATGTCTCATCCATTATATTTGTTTCAAGCATTCTTAAGTTTAAAACAATTGCAAGCTATACTTTGTCATTCATAGGTCTACTAACTACATGATCCTTTAATCTCCCTTTAGGACGAGGAAGATGTGAAGGCAATTGCTAGGTTGTTTGCAGACATGGGTGATTCATATGTGAAACTAATTGCAACAGGTATGTGTAAAAGAATGTAATCCCAATCTATTTCTCTCTGAGAACCATTGGTGCTTTCTCTTGCAAAACATGAATCCCTTAGAAGCATTGGTAAGTTGTTCACGGTTCTTGTTCTTTTTGAATTCAGTGGATCTGAATTGTGATAAATTGATTTTCCAGGTTCCGATGAATCAATGCTTATAGTGCATGCTTTGTTGGAAGTTTCTTCACATCCAGAATATGATATTGCTTCAATGACATTTAACTTTTGGCATAGTCTTCAGTTGAACTTGACCAAAAAGTAATTTTTTTCAGAGTGAAGTACCACTTTAGTTCCTCATGTTTTTTGGATGAGACACTTTAGTCTCTCAAAATGTGGAAATTCACTTTTAATCCCTGTAGACTTTTTTTAAGGGACACTTAAGTCCCTCAAGATTTTTTTATGGGACACTTAAGTTCGCAGTTGAGGTTGTTGGCGGAGTGGACGGAGGGACTTAAGTGTCTCATAAAAAAATTCTTCAGGGACTAAAAGTGAATTTCCACATTTTGAGGAACTAAAGTGTCCCATTTGAAAAACATGAAGGATCAAAGTGGTACTTTACTTTTTTATTAATCTTGAAAGTTTAGAGTTTAGTAGTATTGCTTTGACCCATTGGTAAATAGGATCATTACATAATTTTACAAGGAGTCCTATATTTCATATCTAATGAATCTTCCATTGATGTTGAGAATATCGGAGGCTACTGATTTTCCGTCCTGCGCATGAGTCACTTGTATCACGGGTGAGTCTTCCACGATGTAAACTTGGAATATAAAAAATTGTCTTCAATTTTAAATACCCTCTGTATTTTTTCAAGTCCTCAAGTGTGCTACATTGAAATTGATTATGTAATTATCAATATCCAATTAAAAAGTGCACTACGTTTCTTTTAGTAATCGTAAAGTTATACTCAACATTGTTGTAGAGCATCATGGACATGATATTATACCTGAATTTGTAACACCCCGATTTGGCAACTTGAAACCACAACTGTAAAAATCCAATATAGTGAAAATTTGGGCCATTTTTTTTTTAAACATGTACGATAAAGACATGAGAACACTTAGATTTTCAAAACATAGTTACAATTAAAAACTCATGTTCTCCCGTTTCATAAAATCTTTCAAGTTCCAAACCGAGATGTCACAAGACGTCGCACCTTGAAACTCGTTCACAAAAACATAGTTCAATTACAACAGCCCATTTAAATGTTTCAAAACATTAATGTTAAATAAAACTTTAGCCAGGGTACAATATGATAAAGCTATGGTAGCCAAGAACTTGCAATGGGATACAATGCTCCGAGGGGATTACCTATCCTCTAGTCATACACACTAAGACTTGCAACCTAACTCGGAGCCTAGGCAGATCAAGCTCTCAATCATCTTTGTCCGCCGTCTCAGGAGTCTCTTCCATAGCGTCGTCTTGCGTTTGCTCCTCCTCTTTCTCACGAGCCAAAAGTCTCTCCATGATTTCTTTCCTTCGTCGCTTCATCTCTATGTAGACTATGACACGGGCAGTCATAGTTATGTTGTTCCCTTTCAATGAAGATGCTCCTATCTCCCGAATGAGCTGGAATCTCGCTATATTTTCCATCTAATGATCATACAAAATTTTCCAATGCAAAGCAGAAGTACAGGAGAGAGTGAGCTATCCAAAACAGCTATGTCGACTATGTGGAATTACAATAGGCAAATATTAAGACAAGACAATAAATATCAAACAAACCAAAACAACAACATGATCATTATGAACATCATATAAACATAAATATTATACTCAATTTCTTATAATAACCTTCTCCACATCCTTCTCATAAAACTTACGCCATTCCTTTCAATTCTATTATCATTCCTCACTCAAGCTTATCAATTATTCAAGAATCATTTCTTATACTTGTCTTATAAATCTTGCTCAATACTTGCTAACTTTAATGTACTTTTCTTTTGAATATTTATATCTCTTAAGTTTTATCGTTCTGGTTCGCTCAATGATGTGGGGAATTCATCACTGAGGAAGACACACACGTCTACATCTCCTCGGTCATCCACCCATCCTAGTCGGAAGCAAACAGGAGTACAGGACCTTTGCCACGCGGGCACGACAGCTGTCTCAACAATTGGCTCCAAGCCAGGAGAACTGTAGAAATCTCGGGTACAGCCTCAAATCATTTCAATTCATATCATATCATATCATTTCATATCAAATAATCAAGGCTCACTGTAGAAAACTCGGGTACAGTGGCAATCACAAATGCCCTGTTCCAGTCCCTCTCACTGTTCAAGATTTGCAATCTAGGGGGCGACAGTATTTTCTAGTGGGCCTACAGAACTTACCACGGCATTGGACCCAGTCCCTACCACGTCTCGTATACCACATGTGGAGTTTGTTCTGCCTAGAAAGTACTCTAGACTTCTTGACGTTTCACCGTCATTGTCCTCCCCTAATGCAATCTCCACCTGAGTATCCCCAGATGCTCATGGTTCCTTCCTCTCCATTACTTCGATACGACACTCATAACTCATCGCGTTCGTTAATGTCTTTTAAAGTCTTTTAAAGATTTAGAGTTTTAATTAACGGCTTAGTCCTAATGGTCGGCTCATCCTTGGTGCAACCCTTCAACGAGTCCCGACCGCTAATCGTTAATCTGTTCCCCAAAGAATCTCAACAGCATCGCGCATCATGTCTCTTTCTCATGCATCTCATCAGCATCTTTCACATCAATCATTGCTTAGCAGCATCATCAGCATCTTTCTCATCATCATCGCTCAGCAGCATCATCAACGTCTTTCTCCTCAGTTGTTGCTCAGCAGCACCATTAGCGTCACTCTCCTCAGTTGTTACTCAGTTGCACCATCATCGTCTTTCTCCTCATCTTCTCCACGCTTCCGCTCGCCTCATCGGGTATTTCTCCTCACAATCTTGACACTCATCATTTCATTTCAATTCTTTCTCTACTTCAGCTATTAATTCTCTTCCTTTCACTTTTTATCTCTTTTACAGTTTCATTCACATCGCGACTTATCTCTTTTTCAGTCATTTCTCATAACTCTTATCCATACTTCTTTTCTCTTTTAGTCTTAATTCATTACTTTCACAATCTCATTATTATCATTTCACATACTAAGAAAATCGGTATCTCATGCATAATATTAAAAACAGAGCATCATACCTCTTCAGCAAACATATCAACTATTGACAACAATCAATCTCAGCGATTCGTATGGATAGCCCAACAAACAGCAAACAAACAAACAATTAATATCCCACTACATCGCCTAATGAGATTGGGGTCCAATCTTTGAGATGATTGGACGCCTTAATATGTTACCTAAATACCACGACGTCTTAAGGGAAGCCCCTCTCTCACCTCGATGACGAAACTTCCGAAAGCTTTCCAAGATTTCCCAGTTGCTAGCCTCGCCTCGTTTCCTTCTCGTCCGTCACCCGAACTAGAACATTTTTCCCGTGCGTTAGAAACGATTTACGTAAATTCTTAATTTCTTTTTGAAAACACGTTGAAATAATTCCTTTCTTGAAAACACATTGCCAATATCCAAAAGATTTCAAATCCAAATCAAATCTCTAATAAAAAGGTTTTCAAGAAATCTCTGAAACAATTCTAAAATAGTCTCTTTATTAAAACCAAATCCATTTCTCTTAGTTTAAAACACTCCGGTTATAAAAATCATTATCCTTAAGCTTTTAAACAGAATTCAGAAATTCAAGAAAATAAAATGTCAAGACCAAATCACAATATTATAAGATACTGATTAAAGAATATCATAGAAAAATTTCTAATCACTTTAAGTTGTTTAAATTACACTTTTTCAAATAAAACATTTTTCGAATCCTTTGAAATCCAAACAGAAATTTTTCACCAATAATGTAACACCCCGCATTTTCTCGTGCAGGCATAAACGAATTCGCTAAAACTAAAACGTTGAAATTTTGTTTTCTAAAAGGGTTTCCCCAAAGAAGATGATTTCTCTATAAAATAAATTTGCATTTTTGGATATTTATGGACTTTGAAAATGTGATTTTTATAATCTTTGGGGTTGATTTGTAAAATTTATTCTGAAAACTAGGAAGGACGGAAATTTTTAGAAATAATAATTTTTGGAAGCTAACAATTTTAAATAGATTTGTCTTTTGGAAATTTTTCATTTTTCATGGAAGTTTGATTTTTTTTTAGACTTTAAATTGTATGTGTAGATGAGTATTTTACCTAAAGAGGCCTAAGTTCTCTTTATAATGAAATGTGTTTTGTAGGAAATTAAATATGCTCACTATGCTATATGTTTAATTTCATATGGGGATGTGGCTTGACAAATAAATATGTGTGTATATATGTGTATGTGCTACGGTATTGGTGTGTACGAAAATACTTGCATGTTTATGTGAATTGGTGATCATAGGAAAAATAGAGACTACATGTATGTGCATATGGTGCTACGGTTTTATATGTGAGAATGCATGCTTATAATTCTTGAATTGATGATGCCTTAAAATGATATCTTAAAATAGAAAATAAAAATGAAAAATTGCATGAAGTGTGTGCATGTGTGAGGAGTGTTACGGTGATGATGTGTGTGTACAAAGGTTAGGAGTGTTGAATTAAGGAGTAAGGGAAAGTCTTAGGGAGGCTTAGGTGTCCAACAAATGGAATAGATGAGTGGAAGAGGAGGGTGTTGAAATGACCTTGCATCATGAGCCTAGCCCTAGTCTAATCACCTTGCTTCCTTTGATTCAAACTCTCCCATGCAAACTTTCATAAACCCAAAATTGCCCTCCCATTTAGTGTGTTACCCGAAACCCATTCCAAGGGCAAAAGGGGCCACTTCGTGCCCTTAAATTAACCAAGCTTTGCTTCATTCCCTTTACTTTCTTCAATTCGTTCCACAAACAAACTAAAAACACATTCTAAGGGATCAACACACCCTTAGAAGGAATAGAAGAGAGAGGGAGATAGAGAGTGTCCGAGGAACATCAAGAAGGAGAAAGAAGATTTGGACCTAGACTTTGAGTTCCTTCGAAGATCAAGTACCCTTGGAGTAGAAAACCCACTTCTCTTGGTAGGTCATTCGAGGATTAAAGAAGATGATCATGATGTTTAGGATTTTCTTTTGGTCTTGTAATTTTTCCTTCTTTTCTTTCCATTGCATGTTTATTTTCATAACTTGAGAGATGAGTGCAAGCATGATCTAGACTTCATCATGAACTTTTACATTGGTTTGTAAATATGTGAACATTGAGGACTCTTAAAGCTTCGGTTATGGCTTCATTAGGTAGTTCATCATGATTTTCTAAACCAACCTCTAAAGGGATCTAACTCACTACTCGAGATTTTTATAAAAACTAAAATGAAACCCTTGCATGTTGACTCTTTCTTCCAAAAACCGTGACCTATGAGGCTTTTATGGAAAGGACTTGGTGAATGATTTATGATCTAGGTTGATTGGTAACAAAGTGAGGGAGTTATGCCTTGCATGTTGATCTTTTATGCTCAAACCGTGATCTATATGTACATATGTGAATGTTTGATTAACAACTTCATGATCCAAGTTTATTTGAGAAGAAAATAGGGATTTTTAGCTTTGCATGTTGATTTGTAATGATTTTTGGTTGATCTTGCATATGTGCATGTTTAATCCATGTGTGTGTTAACTCAAATTAAGAATTTTGAGGTTGGCATGTTAAATTTCCAAGAAAAGAAATTAAGTTCTCCTATATATGCTACGGCCTAGTAGAAATAATAGGGTAATGGTCTTTAAAATGATTTTCTTATGAACATGATTTGATTTAAAGCCTTGTTTTAAATTTGTGATGTGAAGGCCATTCGGCCATGAATGTTAAAAATGTTTTGATGCATGATTTTTAGGTGCATGTATGTATTAAGGATAGACTTAGTGGCCTTAAGTCCATGCATGCCAATCTTTTTAGGAAATCAAGCCATAAACCATGTTTCTATTTAATAAAAATTATAAGTTTGAGTTTTGCTAAAAATCTAAGGAACCTCATGATGGCTTATGCATGTTGGTATGATGTAGTTTGCTTTAATTGACTTTAGTGCATTGAAAATTAAACTAAGATTTTTGCCCTATGCATGCTAGTATTAGGTCTTGAGATAGAAAATAGGAAAGTGTGCTTAATCATTATTTGGATTGCATTTAGACCAAGATTAGCCTCATTTAGGAACCTAAAAGATGTACACAAGAAGTAATTTGTGGTTGTGATTGTTACCTTGAATTAAATAGATAATAATGAGATTGAAATTTGTTGAATGCTTCTATGATGCTCACGGTTTGGCCTTGAAAGAAATAAAATCATTTCATGGTTTCATGTCTTTGAAGAGGTGTAGCATTTTGCAAGAATTTACTTGAAATAATTCGGTTTGTGTATGATTAGGCGCTTAGAAGGACTTTCTTTTGAAATGACTATTCAGAGTAGCTACATTATGTGTGTGTGCTGTTTTATGCTTGATAAGGTGATGTGTTAAATTTCCTTCTTCTTTTTCGATTGAGGGCTGAAAATAAATAAATTAATTTTCACACTGAGGTTCCATGATTTCAAGGGTTAGAAATTATTAATAATTAGGAATTGTTGGGAATAGACAATTCGGTTTTGCCATAATCCAATAAGATTGAATTATCTTTTTGTGCATGATTGAATTTGTGTGTTAGTGTTGTAATTCGATTAATTATTTTCTTTAGCCTACATGTGTTTTGTAACGAGTGAATGATAAATGTTTTAAATCAAGTTCTAAACATGAAAGGGAGTTTATTTGAATAAACGAGTGTTTTGAATTGTTTTCAAAGTTTTCTTAAGAACTGTTTAATCATAAATTTGAATTGAATTTGGAAATTTTGGATAACGATAACAAGTTTTCAAAGGAGAAATTGTTTTCAAAACAAGTTAAAAGAGTGTATCGAATCGTTTCTAATGCACGGGAAAATGTCTTAGTTGAGCGACGGACGAGAGGATAAGAGGCGAGGAGAGATGATCGGGAAACTTTGGAGAGCTATAGGACGATCGTCATCAAGGTGAGAGAGGGGCATTCCCTTAAGACGCCATGGTAATTAGGTAACATATTAGGACGTCCAATCATCTCAAAGATTGGACTCCAATCTCATTTAGCGTAGTGGTGTATGTGATAGCGCTCGTTTGTTTGGTTTAGCTATCCACCCGAATGATTGAGATTGGTTTATAAAGAATGATGATATGTTTTCTGATTGTTCATGTTGAGCTATTTAATTATTTTATGATTCGTTTATTTGTTATAATTATATGATATTGTTGGAATCATTTAGTTGTACGTTAGTAATGAAGTTATGAAAGTCACAAGCTAAGAAAAGAATAAAGGATTCGAATAATGAAAATAAATACGAGAAAGAGAGACAAGTTACGATGAGAATGAATTGTGAGAAAAGTAGTTGTTGATGAGAATTTGGACGAACGAGAGAAGTTGCTGATGCTGTTGAGCTCGAGGTGGCGAGAAGGACCCTAGTGATACTGCTGCATCACCATTGGCGAGGAGAACAATGATGGCATGTTGAATTTCAATTGGTTTGGAATAGTGATGCTGACATTGATGAGAGCAATGTGCTGTGATTGAGAAAGAGAAAGATGATGCGATGATGTTGTGATGATTCAAGTGATGCTATGTGAGTATTAGGGGGATTAGATGCGTACGATTAGCGATCGGGTTTCATTGAAGGGATGCACTAAGGATGAACCGATCATTAGGACTAAGCCGTAATCTAAAATCTTTAAAAGACTATTAAAAGACATCTATAAATGCGGTGAGGCATGAGTGTCGAATCGAAGTAGTGGAGAGGAAGGAACGATAGGTATCTGCGGATACTTAGGACGAGATTGCATTAGGGGAGGACGATGACGGTGAAACGTCAAGTAGTCTAGAGTATGTTTCTAGGCAGAACGAACTCCACATGTGGCACACTAACGTGGTGGGGACTGGGTCTAATGTCGTGGCAATTTCTGCGGGCCCATTAGAAACATACTGTCGCCCCCTAGATTGCAAATCGAGAACAGTGAGAGGGACTGGAACGGGGCATTGTGTTTTGCCACTGTGAGACAGTGAGCCTTAATGTTATTGATATGTTTTAAGGACGAGATCATCCTGGTCTAGGACCATTATGTATTGTGACAGCTGTCGTGCCCGCGTGGTAAAGGTCCTGTACTCCTGTTTGCTTCCGACTAGGTTGGGAGGTTGACCGAGGAGATGTAGACGAGTGCGAGCACAATGATGTTTCCCCCTCATCATTGATGCTAATCGAATTGATAAGACTTAATAACCAAGATATCTCAAAGATATTTGTGATGATGATCAAAATAGTAATGATAATGAACATGTTAAAACCAAGAGTGGAAGTGGAAATGGTTACCCTGGAACATTTGATGAGTTTGAGGAAAGGAGAGAAAATGGAAGAAAAGTATCATGATGAAGGATGCGATTGTCTTGAGCTTGTAAATACAGAAATGAGTAATTGGGAGATTTTGTGAGGGTACATCATGATGATCATATATGTTGTTTTAATTTACCTTATACTATTATTGGATTTATGTTTGCCTTTGTACTTATTTTGTCTTAATATTTACCTAATGTAATCCCACATAGTCGACATTGCCGTTTTGGGTTGCTCACTCTCTTTACTCGATCTATTCTGTCTTGTGTAAAATCGTACGGGTCTTAGATGGCCAATATGGTACGATACCAGCAGTTGCAGGAGATAGGAGCGACTCCCAGAAGAGGCGCCAATAGCATTATGTCTGCCTTTGAGATGTTCTACATAACGATTCCGCGTAGAAGGGCTGAGTTACAGTTAGCAGAAGAGGAGGCTGCTGCGGAGGAGGAGACGGATTGCGAGTCTGACGATGCTGAGACAGAGCTTACCAGGGACGTAGAGGAGGAAGATCCTGACCTATGGTCTGACGAGGATGCAGAGGGATACTCTAGCGACGAGAGTTGGATAATTAGTCCTGAGGAGTTAATGATGGACGATGACAAGTGGTATAGTAGATTTGGAAAGCAAGATTAGGGAAGGATTTAGGAATATGTCTAGGGAGTAGATAATTTTCCCTTTGAGTATGTAATTACCCATGAGTTCTTAGCAACCTGGCCCTGCTGTAACCCCAACAATTTAATCTTTGTATGGATATTTTGACATGAAATCAAATGGGCTGTTCTATTTTAGATAATGCTTTGTAAGGTGAGTTTCAAAGCGTAATGTCTTGTGACATTCCGGTTTGGAACTTGAAAGAGTCAGTGCAACTTGAGAACATGAGTACGAAATTATGTTTTGTAAATAAGAGATGTTCTCAGTTTGTACATTACTCATTTTTAAAAAAAAATGGCCCTTAATTTTCACTCAAAATGACTATGGTTTTCGAGTTGCCAAATCGGGGTGTTACAAATAAATCTCACAAAAACAATTCAGAACAATTCCAATTTTATCTAAACTTTCTAGAACACACTCAAACGGCACAAAGAATAAACACATCAATTTTCAAAACATTCACAAGCTCACATAATGAAAGTCACATTTTTAATCATTTAAAATCATTAATTAAATTATAATCTTGATAAATTAATTCAATTACTCTTAAGGAAATAATTTAGACCTAATCTTTTAATTTATTCAACAAAACCGAATCACACATGGTTAACAATTTCTAGTCACCAAAATTTATAAAAACTTAAGATCATTAAATCATCATCATGAAAATTTCTTTTTACATAGTTAAATTAACTCATTCACTTTCACACCTAAAACTAAGGAAATTAAAGAAGACCACACATCACTTTCATCAAACACCTAGCATCATGCACCTAGAACATAGCCATTATCAAGAGTCATTTCATGAAGACAATTTTTCCAACTATTTAAACATGCATTGGCCGAATCATGCACATATAATATTGCAAGGATTTAATGCACAAATAAAGACATACGGGCCTTTGCCTCGGTTGTTGAAACCCTTACGCCTCTGTGGTCCAAAACCTTGAGGGTCTTTCCTTTCTGAAACTTGCAACTTCTCAGCTTTTGTGTCGTCTTCATACATCTTACACATGTCCACGAGTGCAGGAAAGCTTTGGATTCGCTGGTAGTTGAAGATCGACTTCAACTTGGGCCTCAAGCCTCCTTCAAACTTTATGCACTTGCTTCTTTCATCCGTTTTGTTCTGATAGTACGGAGAGTACTTCATCAGCTCCTCAAACTTGGTTGCGTACTCACCCACACTCATATTCCCTTGCTTCAGCTGCAAGAACTCTACCTCCTTCTTCCTCCTTAGATCCTCAGGGAAATATTTGTTGAGAAATTTTTCCATAAATACTCCCCAGCTTACCTCTCTTCCTTCATATTACAAAAGTTGCACCGTGTGATTCCACCAATTCTCAGCTTCATCCTCCAACATGTAGGCTGCATATGCCACCTTTTGAGCATCAGAACACTCCAACGTTCTCAGAATCTTATCCATGGTGTGAATCCATTTATTGGCCTCTTCCGGTTTAAATCCTCCTTCGAACTTTGGCGGATTGCAACTCCTAAAATCAGCCAAAGTCTTCGCCTCAACGTTACCCACATTACCCTGATGAGATGGGTTAACCGGTTGAGATGGTTGCTGAGTTTGTCGCTGCATGGCTTCCAACACCGTGGTGATCCTTTCTAACATCGCGTTGGTGTGATTTTGGTTTCTAGTTTCCATGTTAGACCTGCGTTGTGGGCTTATGGTCATATATGTTGAACTAAAGAAACATCCATTACACCACCTATACTAAGACTATTACCTAAACGACTAAATCTACAATCAATTGTGTCTTGTACTCAAAAGAGACAAGATACAAACAAATCAAGGATATCTAAAGCTCAACAAGCAAAATAATAACATTCAAAATAACGTACATGCCCTGGAGATACCTGCTTGATGTTGATGGCTACCTTTCTGGTACTACTTCCACTACTACAAGATCTGACTTTTGCTCTGATACCACTAAGTGTGACACCCTTCTTGCTTATCCAAATATAATATAGTACTTAAGCTATAATATTGGATGATATATGGACTTGCGAGTATTAAGAAAATATGGAAATAAAATTTTTCATTCAAAAGCGGGTGCACAAATCGACACTTGGAATTCTTGGAGAATAAACACTAAATCATTTAAAACGGTTGTTTCGAATTCGGCGATTTCTACAACCTTTTCAAAAGTTGGGTAACATTCGTCTTTTGAAATCGAATTTGTTTAATAAAAAGTAAACGAAGCTACTCTTGCTTGATTTGATAATACTGATACCATCGAATACTTTTCTCAGGCGAACTCTTAAATAGATTAAATCAGAGTAAGCGAAAAATTATCGGACTATGCAATTGATGGAAATATAAACATAGATTTTATATATAAAAGAGTCATAAGTACATAGTCCCATCATTAAGTCTCCAAGACCCAGAAATGCAAGTCCATAGGCAGATCTACATAGTAATGTAACCAAACCCTAGAGTACTCCAAAAGTATATCTACAACATATATACACAACCAAAATATAACTCTAATGGTGGTCACGTAGATCTGGCATCATCAGATGTAGTAGTAGTGATAGCAGTAGTCTCCAAGAAGCAAAAGTAGTAAGGTAGTAGCATCATCATCAACACAGCAGCAACAAGATCTCCTCCATAGCATCCACACATCGGATCCTCTGATTCTCATCACATACCCTATGCATATACCTAGGGATCATCGTCCCTCCAATCACCCCCAGTAGAATGCACGACAGGCTCGCTCCCACTCTCGTCCTCCACCGGATCCTCCTCGATCTCATCCGAGGGAGAGTGTACCCTACCACTGGGTACCGGGTCAGGTGATGGTGAAACCCTGACTGGGCTCCTCAGATCAGAAGGGGGAGTCTCCTCGCGGACGACTCTCGAGGTAAAAGGGTGAGAGCGGGTAGGTCGAAAATGAAAACTGTGATAAGAACAAGCTGGTCGTGTGGGAGGTGGTCCATGGTAAGTGTAAAACGGGGGTACATGCATAGTGTATATGATGGGAATCCTAAATCTACGAGGACGGAATCGAATCAACGGGTTCGGGTGGTAGAAGGTAATCTCTACCTCTCCCTCGAACACCGCGCGATGGTCCTCATAGATCCATGTGCCACTAGGAAGTGGCCGGATCTCGATGCAAGCAATGTAACGAGACATCACCTACAAGGGCATAGGGGTAAGCATGTCTATACACATAATCAACAGAGAATAAATTGTACAATGTGAATATGTAAATATGCAATCATAAATAGCAATCACATTTAGCACTTAGCAAGTATTGAATGCAAGTAGGATGCTCACACTTGTTTCATTTATCACAATTAATGCAAATGACTGGCATGATGCATGAATTTAGCTCTCAAGCCTATCTCCATCATTCTATGTCACTCTCTGACGTCCATCCCTGACAACCCAGCACTCAACAGTGCGTTGTATTCCTAGGTATACAACAATTCGTACATTCACCTAGAATGTACACGACAAGCTTGGAATCCATGCCACCCGAGCATATCCCGTCATCCAAACGGACCGTCATCCAAACGGTATAACCATATCGGCATCCACTAAGCCAACCACGTCAACGACGTGTCATCAAGCAAGCGTATTGGCACTCCCAAAGGCCCTCCACACTGTTTACCAAAAACATGATATACGTCCTACCATCCAAACTCCAGAATGAATGCATTACTTTACTTAAAGGGGAATTGATTGATGTTTTGTCCTTTTATTAATACATTACGTGCCTCCCGAGCAACGTGTCATTATTCAAATAACAACATCATGACGTCAATCAATTTCCTTTAAGTCCAGGATCACTTGGTTTATTGTCCTTTAAGTGTTACAAAATAACTTAGAATTGAAAATGGTACTTTTCAATATCTAACCAAAAATACTCGAGTGTTTTCCATAATACTCGAGTAATTCATCAGTTTCCAAATTTTACTCGAGTGGTTCATAATTAGACTCGAGTCGTTCATGTCTTTTTAGAGACTTAAGTTTTCAGATCTCCATAAATATACTCGAGTAATTCGTGAGATACTCGAGTAGTTCATGTATTACTCGAGTTGTTCATCAATTTTTACTCTTGTTGCATCTGAAATACTCGAGTGCCAAGCCTGACTCTCAAGTTGGTGCGCCAATTTTCACACTGATGCACCACGAAATACTCGAGTGTTAAGCCATATACTCGAGTATTTTCAGACAGAACAGACTGAAACTTGGTTTTTACATACCATTTCAATTTATAAACATTTTTAACCCAAACCAATGATCACAATAGTTCATATACCATATATTGAACATGTTACCATACTCATTTCATATCAAATAACAAATTTGACAGAGAATCAATCATTTATGCATAAAATACACAATTTAGCAATTCAACACCTCAAATTGCAAAATAAACACAATACTCATGAAATAATATTCATTTAAGCTTGCATGCATGATTTAGAACTTGCTCAACACAGTCATAGAGCATGGATTGGTCTCCAAACCAAAGTTCCTATTCAAACTAAGCCCTTAGAGCCTCTTGATGGCTCTCTAACACAATTAATGGAATTTAAACTCTATCTAGTGTAAGAAATTACTTCCCCTTACCTCTCAGACGTTTTCCAACCAAGAATTGACCAGAAAAAGGCTCCACAACTCTCAGACCAACTTCAAGCACTACATGCAGAGCATTTTGAGTGCAACACCAAAGTGGAATTGGTTTACATATGAAACAGAGAATAAAATTGGGGAAATTAGATTTTCTAAACTCTATGCAACATAATCTAACTAAGGAAACCGAATTTGAGACTCAAGGATTCATGAGCTTACCAGAAATCAAACCCAAAGTAAGCTCCAGAAACAGTTTTGACAGCACAAGCTCCAACTTCCAGCCCTTGAATCTTCCACTACACTCACTCAATCCTCACGATTTTACTTTCTATACAAAGCTCAAGATGTAAGCTTTGTATTCGTGTATAGTTTGTGTTTTGAAGCTGAACAGAGAATGAGAATCGAAGAGAATGAATTCGGAACCCTAACTTCAACAACTATAGCAAGATTGAGCAAAATTCTCAACTAAGAGATGTTGATGAGCTTATATAGGAATAGAGAGAACTCATGCACGTCGACACGCCACCCATGGCGTTGGCAAGAAGGTGTTTTCGTGGCAGGAAGAGGAAATCGTTCATGGTGACTCACCAAACGCACTCACTCGTGCAGTTTGACCCAGAATACTCGAGTATTCAGAAAATACTCGAGTATTTTGCCCAATTTTTGAAAAATAATTATTTTATTTTTTCCCTCCAAAACCTTTCCTATAATTACCTCTAGGTCCCAATCCAGGGACTAATATGCAAAATATTTATTTTATGCATTATTATATTTATTAAATCAATTCACACACATATACTAACTATATGAACACATATTTTAATCAAGGATTAATATAGAAATAATTAATTATAATTAATTTATAATTAACATTTCATTAATCGGGGATTAAAATTTTGGGGTGTTACAGCCGAATGGCCTTTTCACAAAAGAAAACATGCACAAGCTTAAACACTAGATCAAATCATGTTTATGCTCAAAAATCAATTAAAACTTGTTTCTTTAATTTTCCCTTTGAAACCGTGACATGCATCAAATAAAGACATGATCTTTCCACTTAAAATTAACATGCATGCTTCAAGATCTTAACTTTTTCACAAATCAAGTCTAGATCATAGATTTATCCATCAAATAATCATGAAAATACATCATAGATCACGGTTTAACAAAAAAGATCTAACATGCAAAACCAAAGAATTTCACTTTATCATTTATCAAGTTTAGATCATGGATTCACTTGTCAAATAACCACATAAACACACATAGATCACGGTTTAGAGCAAGAAAACTCAACATGCAAAGAGATTTATTTTAGGTTTCACAAAAATCTTAAACAATTCTCTAGATCTTTAAGGTTTTAGTTAGAAAAACATCAAGATCTAACAAGAAAACTTCAACCGAAAACCAAACATAAAGTTACACATATTACAAATTATTTTTAGTCCTTAAAAGTCCAAGATCAAAGATGAACAACACATAAAATCCTCTTTCCAACCATAAAATTAAACATGCAAAGAAGAAAATAAAAGAGATCTACAAACTAAAAAGGAAAATCTAAACTATTACAATCTTCCTCCTTGATCTTCGATTCACCTACCAAGAAAAGGGTTGGTTCTCTAGCTCCTAACACTCTTGATCTTCAAAGGGAACTCCTTGATCTAGCTTTAATCTCCTTCTTCCTCTTCCTAACCCTCACGACCCTCTCTCTCTCTCTCTCTCTCTCTCTATTTCTTTTTCTTTCTCTAAGAGTTGGATGGGCTCTTAGAGTGTGTTTGGAGTGGAAGTGAAGAAATGGAAATGAATGGGAGAAATGAACTAAGACCACACTTATTTATAGGCCAACGATGCTCTTCCTCTTTTGCCCTTAGGTTTAGGTTCGGTCATGCACAAATGGGAGGGGTATTTTTGTCCTCTCAAAAGTTTGCATGTGGAGAATCTCATCAAGGGGACAAGGTGGAGTAGATTAGGGTGCTAGGGCTCACTTTAGGTCTAATGACTTGTTGGCTAACACTTAGGATTTCTACTAACTTAGTTTGGTTATGGTTCTAACTTAGTCCTATTTGGTTTGTTGTCGAACAATTAAAAATCTAAGCTTATACATACACATGCATACGTACAACACACACACATACATACATACAAACCGTAGCATGCACACACATACATACATGTCTTGCATTTTTATTTTCTAATCACATTCACTTAAAATCATCAATTCACACAACAAGGCAATTAAATTTAAGAAATCACATTCACACCATCATTTTCATGCATCACTCATTAAACACACATTAAACCAAGCATACATCACATAAAAATTCATGCCATGACAAAAATTTCATTTTCCACAAAACACCTTTTTCAAAATTCGTATTTTACAAACTCTGGAAATAAATTTTTATAAATCAATCCAGAAAATTCTGAAAATTACATTTTCAAATTCAACGTTTCAAGACGATCGTTTTCGTATAAAGATCATAAAAATCCGAGTTACGGTTTAAAAGATACGAGTTTTCAAAGTCAACAAATCCAAAAATCTCATTTAAAATAAAAATCACCTTTTTAATAAAATCACAACTCATTTCTTATAAATCAAATCAACAAAGTCATTCACTTCTCGTCCATAAAAATATTTGTTTATAAAAATTCATGAAATTCAACACTTTATTTCTTACTTAAAATATTTTTTTGAAAATATTTTATAAAACAGAACCTCAAGGTTTATCTTGACGAAATTCGTTTACGCACGTATGGGAAAAATGCGGGGTGTTACAGCATTGCTCACACATGGTACCTATACTTAATTCACACATTGCTTCTTTTAGTAATTGTAAAGTTATACTCAACATTGCCCGTTAATTCAAGTAATTTTTTCATGGATCTTTTATAGGTAAGCTTTTGAGTTCAGTATCCTGAAGAGTGAAGATTACCAAGACCTTTCATATGAGGATCTCAAGGAATTCAAGCAGACTAAATATGGTAATGGGTTGGCGATGTTATGCATTTGACTGTTTTCCTCTTTTCACATCATGCATTATATTACATTTGACTGAATATGTTCAAATGTGCAAATTTACCATCTCCGTTATTATTCAATATTCAAATGCACCAAGTTATGGATTTTCTTGGAGCTCAAGAATTTAGTGAATGCACCAAGTGAAAGCACCACTGCTGTGATGATAAATTATATAATGGACTAAGTTAATGAATAGGCCCAAATGTTGTTTTCCCTTTTGTCTGATCTTTTGTAATGTTTCTATGAGGAACAGACAACTGTGTTGTTCATATGGTTCCAATGCCAAATGTTGGAAGTTACTCTAAACAATAAAATCAAGAATCCATTCTAATGTGTCTTGCACTCATTTGAATGAACTATGCTTTTATAGATCTCGATAATTAATTGTTATTTAAAGTATTTATCAATATCATGTATTATAGGCATCAGCCAATTTGTAGATAATTAAGTAAGGCCATTGTTTTTATTTCATAACTTTGTGCTTGCTTGAGTTGCATCAGAATCTAGCATGCCTTATAGATATGAGGCATAGAGATTTATATGTAACAAGAGCTGTGTAATTTGAAGGCATTCAACCAGGAATTATTCTTTTGTCCAGAAGTGTATTCCCTGCTACTCCACAATTTCTGCATATATCATATTAGTCCACCTGGGCATGAGGTCTCTAGCTTTATATCTTGTAGCTGTAATATTATTTTGTTTGATTCTTATGTCTCTTCACGTCGGTTAAATATTTTCATATTGGATGTTATAATGTTTTTTGTTCCTTATCATTTTGATGGAAAATCAAAGCATGTATGGGTAGAGTATGACTATGTTGAACTAATATATCCTTAGAGGATTTAACTTGTGTTGTCAACTGCCACTCAATGTTTGGTTCTTTAAATTTCAAGGAAGAATGTATACCTACAAACTCATATGCTGGCACGATGTGCATAATAAATTTTCAAATAATAACCATAATCTCGAGTTGAGCTGCTGGAAGAACTGTGATTTATTATCAGCATCTTTTAATGCGAGGGAGTTCGGTGGTATTCTATTGGCAAATAATATAATGGGCAAGATCTCAGTATGTGATTCTTCTTTGACTAACTAGGGATTATTTGAGATAAATCCATTTGCCTAAAATTTGATTCTTCTTTGACTAACTAGGGATTATTTGAGATAAATCCATTTGCCTAAAATTAAACTCTTAGCTCTCATCTCACGGTTGTTGTTTTATCTTCATATAATGCTTATATGATGTATCATTTGGTTAAATGTGAAGCTGTATAGTTGGTTGTTCTTGAATTTATTTATTTATTTCTTTCTTTAATTCTTTTATTCTCTCTCTGCCCATCATCCCTCATTCCCTCGGTTGAATTGAACCCACTACATGTCTTATCATTCATGTTGGTATATATGATTATATGTGTTAATTTCCTTACAAATGTTGCATAAATGAATCTCTTTTATACTTCTACTTTGGATCTATACTTAGAAATTGTTTCTTTTTCTACATTTCCATTGTGTTGTTTTGTATTGATCTTACTGCATGCTGGTTATTTGACATTCATTTCATTTTACGGTGCATTGTTTAAGTCCTTTCTTTGCCTGGTTTGTTGTGCTATTTATCCTTACAGTTGAAATGTCGGAGACATGACCTTTAATTAAATAATCTATCCCAAAGACTTGATAATTGGCTTTAGCAATCTTTAATTTGTGTCTTGATAATTGGCCTTCTAATGCTGTAACAGGGATTTGGAGTGTTGTTTGCTTATATATTCTTGTTGCATTGCTTAAGTCACCATCAATTTCCAAATTATCTTCAATCTTCAAAGGTCAAGGCCAGGTTTGTCATCCATTCAATATGTGTATTTTTATTGGATGTTCGATAACATTTCATATAATTAGTATGTTATTTGGTGTGGTTGCTTAAATAATATTTTAAAGAAATTCCGGTGTATTTGCTTGTCACATGTATGATGCTATTAGAATTGCAATGGAATTGCTATAGAATTGCAATGCAATGCAGCTACAGAATCACTACTAAATAGCTAGGAAAAGGAGGTTTAGAATAGCTGTCAAATTGCTAAGGATTATGTGGTAACCTTTTAGGCATCAACTAGGAACTAGACGCAACTTTGCTACTGAATGTGAAAACACTGGGTACAGATTAGCTACAAAATATTCCTAGTTGATTAGCTGGGGAATGTTAATTTTTTCTTCAAAAGTGAGTAACTAATCTGCTGCCATATTGCAAAGAAATACGTATCTTGTCATTCTTTGTCCCCATAATTAATGAATACCAAAATGCTAATACTCTTGCAAATTCAAATTTCAAATTCACAAACTAAAATAAAAATGTGTAGACTTCCCTCCTCTCCTATTTTGGGCATGCAACATAGTCCAAGCATAGTAAAAAAAATAAAATTTTTCATACATGTAAGTATGAGCTAATTTCATGAATCATAAAAAGTTGCATAACCAAAAATAACTATGGTTATAAAATCATTCACATATGAAAGTCATAAAAAAAAAAGCACCTCCAAGTTGTAGTTAAATAATAAGCTCAAAAAAAATATATTTTCATATGAACATTTTCACTCTTAAATAATTCACTTTCGACCTACTATGAAAAAGATACGAAGTTATGAAAAATCATGTGAACCTTTAAATCAAATTCAGATAAGAATCCAAAAACTAAAATAAAATAATTAATCATTTAAAATCATACCATATAATAGCTAATTTAATTGATCATAAAATTATTAAGTTATAACATAGCTGTGTAATAATTATACCTTAGTACCTTATAAAAATATAATAATTTCTAAAATCATGCGGTATGAGGTCTTATAATTAATTAATCTAAATAGGGAAAAAATTTCGGTGTTACAGTAGCTTAACAGCAACGCAAAGTCCGAATCACAACAACTCCAAATCAACTCTTGTTGCAACTACCCAATAGCGTTTTCCAATCCGGGTACAACAAATTAGGGGTGAATCGATGTAATTAGGGTTCTGATTTAACAAATTAGGAGATTTAACAAATTAGGGTTTTCTAATGAATAACACAAAATGCAACTCAACATTACATGCATAATAGTAGTAATAACTAACAACAAGAACAACAAAAAGTTGTTAACTTTTTTCAATTTTTTTCTCTATTGCAGAGAAATGATAGTTTCTTTGGTTTGGGATCACTCGAGATCAACTCTTACACCTTTATCAATTTTTATAACTCTCTTGCAACTACCCAATAGTCTTTTCCAATATGGGTCAATCCAATAGTGAGTTAAATCAAATAAATTAGGGTTGAATCGAAAGAAAATAGGAGATGAGCAATTAGGGTTTGGAATTGGGAATTGGGAACAGATTGAGGAATATGAGTGATAAGCGAGAGAGCTGCGATGGTCCTGAGTGGGTTTGCGATGATCATATTAGTGATGATTAATGCAAAAATAAAACTTAAATATTTAGAATAAAATAAACCGTTTGTGTGGAATTATTATCGACAAATAAAATAGAAAATAGAAAAATATGGAGTATAATGCCTGCCAACGTCCTATCAAAAATAATGTATAAAGATGATCATATTAGTGATGATTAATGCAAAAATAAAACTTAAATATTTAGAATAAAATAAACCGGTGGAATTATTATCGACAAATAAAATAGAAAATAGAAAAATATGGAGTATAATGCCAGCCAATGTCCTATCAAAAATAATGTATAAATAAGAAAAACGCTAGAAGGAGGGCTTGAACCTCCGACCTTGTGGTTAACAGCCACACGCTCTAACCAACTGAGCTATTCCAGCTTTGTTAATTATTTTCAATCTAATAATAAATATTTTATGTATTGTTTTTAAGTGAAGTACATTTTAAATAAATATGTTATAGAGATGTAAATGAGTATAAATAATTATAATATTCTACTATTTATATAATAATAATTAGATTTTTTAAACCTATTCATCTAGTCCATAAAATAAGTAAGCATAAAAAATAAACTTGTATTGTAAATAAATATATCATATTCCGAAATAATTTATTTTATTTTTTGTAAGGTGCTTGGATTAAAAAGAGTATCATTAAAATTATAGTAATGGTAGCAGCTAGTATAGTTGTACTGGACTTAAATAAAACTAAATAGAAGGTGATTTTACATTATTTTAACACTAGCGTGTCGCATTTCTATTATCGTGTTTTGTGATAAAGAGTTGTTTGTCGTAAAACAATATATATGTACATTCGTATTCTTATCGTCGTGTTTTATGTTTAATATGAAAATATTTGTTTAAACTGATAATTTTTATTGCATTCATATCTGCATTCTACCGTGCCTGTCAATCCGCATTCTTATCATTGTGTTCTTGTCTTGATAGTTATTTGTCATAAAATAATATATGTGTTGATCCGCATTCTTATTGTCATGCCTTTTTTTTTGTTATAACTGAATGTTTTTGTCAATCCGAGTTTTTACTATCAGTGCCTTGCAATCCTCATTCCTATTATGATATTTTGTTGTAAATTATTATGTTTGTGTTTCACATTTTTACTATGGGTCATCAATTATCATGTGTGCTAGTTCGCATTTCTTTTTGCAAATTAATAGTTAAACTATATAATCATCCCAATCTTCCTAATTGGAATTTGAAGCCTCTAAATGATGAAAAATATAATTAGAAAGGAGACAATAGTATGAGAAAGAATCGTTTATTGGACAAATATAGGCTAATTCTAATTATTTATGTTGGAGACTGAAGTTGTCATATCTCTAAAATCATTTAAGAGAACCTAGAAAATTTGAGTGAGTATTTTCATTTTAACTCACATATTCAGAACATATATCATTGACATTTAACTAATTAACCAGAACAAATAAGAGCCCCCAAAAGGGTAATTTTTGCAAAAAAAAAATATAACAATCTGAAATTTTTTCAATATAGTTTTTGAGGCAAAAAGCTATCATGTCCAAACTTTAAAATAATGCTTGGTTTGGCTCGATTTGATTAAAATATATTAAATCTGATTTGATCAACTTATGGTTGCGGTTCTATTTTTTAATTTTCATTGTTTTTTAAGGAAAGCAATCCTGAAAATTATGATTAATATCAGCAGCTCATAATTAGAGGGATTGTGGTAAACTAATGTTCATTATTCTGTTCCTAGTTTTTAGGGATTCCTAATCATGTCTAGGAATTGCCTATTCTTTATTTTCGTTTATATTTCTCAGTTTCTGCTTATATATTGTACTTTTACCTAATGAATAAAAATCAAGTAAGATAGAATAATATCTCTATACTCTACTCATATGGTATTAAGAGCCAATTTTTCATCTTAGATGAAAACTCCTCGATATAGTTTCATGGTTGACACATCTGTCATCCCAAAAAATACCGATCAGTCGAATACAAATGTTGATCAGTCTCTCAACCTAAACACTAAATTGACCTCCATTGTTCCTTCCCTCCAACCCAGTGGTGGAGCTTTTAAGGAGCAGGTGCACACCTGCTCCCCCTCAAATTTTTAAATTGAATATATATATATATATATATATATATATATATATATTAGCAGCACTACCCGGCATTGCTACTCTACTTGGCGCAGTGGTAATGAGCTTGTTATTTAGCCCAGGAGGTCCCTAGCTCGATTCTAGCCGTGGCCCATATCTCTTTTTCCATTGCAATTTTCCATTTCATGGTTAAAAAATATGAAGAAATGATGGAGGATGGAATCGATCTTGGGTTCCTTGACAAATTTAAAAGACAACATATCACTACACTAGAACATTTTAATTTGTTGCAAAAGTAATGATTTAAATATAAATATCAACAAAGTTTGTTGCACCCCCTAAATTTTTTTTCAAGCTCCGCCACTGCTCCAACCAGTTGATCTCAACCCCTCCATCCAAATAACACAACACAAGTTAAATGGGTTAAATTTCAGGGAATGGTTCCAATCAGTTCTTTTGGTGATCAAAGGAAAAGGAAAAATGGGCTACCTTACAAGGACTACTGCAGCCCCACCATCAAATGATCCCTCCTATGATAGTTGGGATGCTAAAAACTCCATTGTCATGGCTTGGTTGATCAACTCCATAGATCCTAAAATTGGCAGAACCTGCCTTTTTTGTAAAAGTGCCCATGAAATCTAGACAATGGTTCAGGAGATGTACTCAAATCTCCAAAACTCAGCGCAATGCTTCAAAATCAGGTCAGCATTGTGTAATACTACACAAGGTAACAAGTCTGTTACTGATTATTTTAATATGCTTATTGAATTATGGCAAGAAATGGATATGTTCTATATTGTTTAATGGAATTGCTCTAAGGATAAATTATTATATAACCAAATGCTGGAAAAAGAAAGGGTCTTCAGGGTCTTACCAAAGAGTTAGATGACGTCCGGGGTCGAATCCTCGGCCTTAAGCCACTACCATCTCTAAAAGAAACATTTGCCATGGTTAGAAGGGAAGAAAGTCGGAGGAGAGTAATGTTGGAGACTAGTTCTACAATTGAAGACACGTCACTCGCAGAAATGAATTGAAAACTCAACATCCTAAGGATGCAAAAACTTTGTGTGATCATTGTCAAAAACCATATCACACCAAGGATACATGCTGGCTAAACCCACCACCATTGCTCATGTTGCTGAGTCCTCTGTTGAACCAAAGAAGTAAAATTCTCTTCCTTTTTTTAGTGAAGAACTAGATAGGTTGGAGAGTTTGCTCTCAACTCAAACCTGAAGCATCTGAACCTTCAACCTTTATGGCAAACATTGCTCACAAAGGTAATGGTCAGTTTTCTTTCTTGTCTAAGCATGAGAATTTAGGAGAGTGGATCCTAGATTTCGGTGCTACGAACTATATGACGGACTCATATACTAATTTCACATCATACCAACAGGCTGATAATGATATTGCTATTACAGTAGCTGATGGTAATTCATCTTTGGTAGCGGGTACTGGTAACCTTAATTTGTCAGGATTAAAATTGAATTATGTCCTACATGTTCCAGATTTGAAGTATAACTTAATATATGCAAGCAAATTGTCTAAAGATCTTAATTGTGACATTATTATTTACCCATCTTATTGTGTTTTTCAGTATTTGTCTTCGGGGACGACGATTGGCAATGCTAAGGAACGCAATGGCCTCTACTATATCTCTAATTCTCCCTCAACACCTAATCATCCTCAAACCTGCTTCGTATCAACTATTTCAGATTCTAATGTCCTTCTTTGGCACAACCACCTAGGTCATCCAAACTTTAGTTATTTAAAATACTTGTATCTAGATTTATTCATCAATAAAAACATTTCCTCTTTCAATTGTGAACACTGCATTATAGCTAAACAACGTCGAAACAGCTATCCTCCTAATCCTTATTATAAATCTAAACCATTTCATCTCATTCATAGTGACATTTGGGGCCGGAGTTCCTAATATTAATGTAGCTCGATGGTTTGTTACCTTTATAGATGATCATACAAGTGTTTCTTGGGTGTACCTCTCAAAAGAAAAATCTGAAACCAGCACCATTTTCAAACAATTCCATAAACCTGTCACTAATATTTTTCAGTCACCTATTCATATCTTTCGTACCGATAATGGAAGGGAGTATTTCTCGCATGACTTCAAAGGTTACTTACTTGAAAATGGCATTTTTCATCAAAGTTCATGCAGTTATACTCCTCAACAAAACGGTATTGCCGAAAGAAAAAATCGGCACATTCTTGAGGTTCCACGCTCTCTTATGTTTACGTTTAACGTTCCAAACCACTTTTGGAGGGATGATGTTCTAACTGCTACATACCTAATAAACTATCTTCCATACAAACCACTTCAATTTGTGACTCCTCTTAATTGTCTAAAACGGGTTTTTCCTTTGGTCAGGATGCTTGAGTCACTTCCACCAAAAATATTTGGTTGTACGGTCTTTGTTCACAACTCAAATCATCCCTCACGAGGAAAACTTGATCCTAAATCTTTTAAATGCATATTTCTTGGTTATTCTCCTACTCAAAAAGGGTACAAATGCTACTGCCCAAAATCTAAACGGTTCTACATATCCTATGATACTACCTTTCTTGAACATCATCCTTTCTTTCACAATAACTCACTTCAGGGGGAGAACATGATAGAAGCTCATCATTGGGATACCTCCATCTCTCTTCCCATATCTCTGCCTATATCCCCCAATACAAAAGGAACTCTCTACCCAACGTGAACCAGAATCCACTCAAGCGACGAGTCAAGAGGGAGAATTAGAGAAGGGATCTCGAAGTGAATCTCAATTTTTCAAAAATGTTTTCACTAGGAGGCCTCGTGTTCCTTTGCAGGGTCGATCACCAGACTCGGAGCCAAGTCTAGAGGAAGCCACAGAAGGTAACATAGATGGTAATTGCACAATTAATGATCTTAATGCTGTTAATGATAATTCTATTGATGAGTTAGACTTGCCTATTGCCCTAAGGAAAGGAGCCAGGTATCTTACCCAACATCCTATATCAAATTACCTCACATACTCTAATCTGTCTACAAGATATAAAGCTTTTGTTTCAGAACTTGATCGTGTATAGATTCCCAGCATTGTTTATGAAGCTTTAAAAGATAAAAAATGGAAAGCTGCTGTCCTAGAAGAAATGGCTGCATTGAAAGAGAATAACACTTACATTGAAAGAGAATAACACTTGGGAAATTGTTACTCTTCCCAAAGGTAAGAAAATGGTTAGATGCAAATGGATCTTTACCTCAAAAATTGGTGCAGATGGTAAAATAGACAGATTTAAGGCAAGACTAGTTGCCCAAGTCTATACCCAAAATCATGGTATAGACTATAAGGAAACATTTGCCAAAGTTGCAAAATTGAATTCTAATAGAATCCTTATTTCTCTCGCAGCAAATCTAGACTGGGAACTACACCGAATGGATGTAAAGAATGCCTTCTTCAATGGGACATTGGAGGAGGAAGTTTACATGAAACGTCCACCTGGATTTGAAGGTGAAAATATTCATTCAGTGTGCTAGTTGAACAAATCCCTGTATGGGCTAAAGCAATCTCCAAGGATTTGGTTTACAAGATTCAGAAACACTATGAAGAAATTAGGTCATACGCAAAGTCAAGCTGACCACACTTTGTTTGTGAAAAGATCTAAAAGTGGTAAAAGGGCTATTCTTATAGTCTATGTGAATGACATTGTAATCACCAGTGATGACACTCAAGAGATTGGCCACCTCAAAAGTTGTTTACATGCAGAATTTAAGGTTAAGGATCTTGGACAACTAAAATACTTTCTTGGGATGGAAATAGCTTAGAAGCAGGAAGGGCATTTTCATCTCCCAAAGGAAGTACACTCTTGATTTACTTCAGGAAACTGGAAAATTAGGATGCAGACCTGCAACGACTCCACTAGATCGAAACTGGAATAAGATTACTGCAGATGATCCTCTAGTTGAAAGGGACAGATGCCAACGTCTCGTGGGTAAACTAATCTACTTGTCTCACACTATTCCAGACATTGCTTACAGTGTTAGTGTGGTGAGTCGGTTTATGCACTCCCCATGAAGGAGACATATTGATGCGGTAAATCAGATTCCCCGCTATATCAAAAGTACTCCTGGAAAGGGATTATTTTTTAGGAAGAATGAGCAACGCAGTGTTGAGTGCTTTGCAGATGCTGATTGGGCAGGTTCAGTTGAAGATTCTAAGTCCACTACAGGGTATTGCACAAAAGTATGGGGAAATGTGGTAACATGGAAAAGCAAGAAACAAAATGTTTTTGCAAGAAGTAGTGCAGAGGCAGAATATAGAGCAATAGCTCAAGGGGTTTGCGAATTGATTTGGATAAACAAATTACTACAAGATCTATTTGTTCCACTTCAAGAACCTATGAAGTTTTTCAGTGAAAGCAAATATGCAATCAGCGTAGTTCATAACTCAGTTCAACATGATACTTAATTTCGGTGTCTGAAATACTTATTGTTTTTTTATTTATTACTTGTTTATACTATTTGAGCAAAGCACCATCAGGTTTTGTTATTAAAGAATTGTCACAAATTAAAGAAAGGAATCATAAAAAAAAGCAAAATTGATGATGAAAAAACTTCGAAAACTTTTCAGTGAAAGCAAATCTGCAATTAACATATATAGTTCATAACTCAGTTCAACATGATAGAATGAAGCACGTGCGGATTGACAGAGATTACATCAAGTCAGAAATTGAAAATGAGACATTTACTCTACACTATGTTCCAACTAAGTTGCAAGAAGCAGACATCCTTACAAAAGCCTTGCTGAAATCAGATTTTGAGTCTAGTGTCAGCAAGCAAGCTGGGAATGACTGATATCCATTGCCCAACTTGAGGGGGGAGTGTAGGAAAGCAATCCTGAAATTATGAGCAATATCAGCAGCTCATAATTAGAGGGGATTGTGGTAAACTAATGTTCCGTATTTTGTTCTTAGTTTTTAGGGATTCCTAGTCATGTTTTAGGAATTGCCTATTCTTTATTTCCTTTTATATTTCTCCGTTTCTGCTTATATATTGTACTTTTACCTAATGAATAAAAATCAACTGAGATAGAATAATTTCTGATCTCTATATTGTACTCATAGTTTTTTTATTCTTTTTATCAACAAAAAGTGTATTATTAGGTGAACTCAGAACCTAGCAATATCAATGAAAAAATTTATATTATACTCCTAATTCAATCTATTAGTGACATGCATGCACCAATTAGAAAAAGAAATATTAGTCTTCTTATAACAATTAAACAAATACAAAGTTTTTTGTTCTCTTGATCCAAAAGTAACGTAAAATCAAGACCATCATTGTTAAATATCACTGTATTTCTTTTTGGTGCTAAAAAAAAGGAATACAATGATATAATTTGAATTGATGAATTAAATTTATAATTTAAATAGAAAAGGATAGATAATATTTATGATGTAGGTAATAAAGAACTACCTCCCCCCAATATATATTGATATAAACCTTTTATTTGTCTCTCACATCTACCTTCGGCTATAATTTAGGATTAGCATATTTTAACTTTAAATTGTATTTTTCAATAATAAGAAAAAAAATTGAGTTAATAAAAATTTGGGAAACAATTTAGAAAACATTACAAACTTTAAATCCATTGTATATTTTAAAAAATTTTAGTGTTAGGATATTTAACTTTAGCAAGGAAAAAACATAGACTAACAAAAGGATCAAGCACTTGGTATTAAATCTAGAAGACCTAATTTTTTCGACCCATTCTCACTCTTCCATTTTGAGGTTGTTTTCTCAGTTCTCTCACTCATCTTTCCTTTGGCGATACGATGATTTTCGAGATTGTGAGAGGTGATTGGGGTGAAACAAAGAAGTTTATATGCCTCCAGTTCTTTAATAATGGGGTTTTTAGTCCTGGCAAATGTTTGTTGTTGAGTCTACCTATATTGCAAAAGCACGAGCATCTGGTTTTGAACTCCTGCAAATAAAAATGAATGCAATAAATGCATATTCAAATAAAAATGAATGCAAAAGAAACTCCATTCAATGATATAGGACAAAAATTATAACCTATACTAAATGTGTAAAACTTTGAGTATGATAAATAAATATATAAAGGGAACATGTGATGTTAGGTTAATTTTTATAAATGAAATCGATTATGAATGGATGCAAGCTACTTTTAATAAACCAATGCAAAATCACTCGAGGAAGAAGCGATTTTGATCAATTATCGGTTTTTTCAATCAATTTATATATGGTTTTTTTATTGGTTTGGACGTGAGATATGTATATATAGTAATTCTTGCCACAAGAATATTGACAAAACTTCACCCATTTCATTATACAGAAAGGCAATGGTTTTTGAGAATTTTTATAAACATTATTTGTTTCAAACTAGTAATGAGAAAATGTTTTTCATGCACTTTTATACAATTCTAACTGAACTTTAATAAAACAAAGAGAGATGTACTTTTGGGAGTACTCAAGGTGTTATTTGTATTAAATACCTATTTTACTCGTGCCATTAATCAGTGCATTGTTAAAGTAATATTAGTGGATCTATTTCCCATTCGATGACGATGAAAATTTAACACCACAATTTTTCCCTACTTAGATTAATTAATTATTAGGGCACATGCTGCATGATTTTAAAAATTATTTTTTGAGGTACTAAAGTATAAATGTTATACATCTATGTTATAACTTAATAATTTTATGAGCTATTTAATTGGATATTTTATGACACGATTTTGAATAATTATTACTTTTATGATTTTGTATAATTGTATTCAACTCTGTTTTCGAACTTGAGATATGTTTGTGATGATCATATTAGTGATGATTAATGCAAAAATAAAACTTAAATATTTAAAATAAAATAAATAATTTGTGTGGAATTATTATCGACAAATAAAATAGAAAATAGAAAAATATGGAGTATAATGCCTGCCGACGTCCTATCAAAAAGAATGTATAAATAATAAACGCTAGAAGGAGGGCTTGAACCTCCGACCTTGTGGTTAACAGCCACACGCTCTAACCAACTGAGCTATTCCAGCTTTGTTAATGATTTTCAACCTAACAATAAATATTTTACTATTTATTATTTATTTTTTTGTAAGTCCTGTACATTTTAAAATAAATATGTTATAAAGATGTAATTGAGTATCAAATAATTATAATATTCTACTATTTTTTTTAGGTAAGTGAAAAATCTCATTACCGGACAAAAAACTAATAGAAAGGAAATCAAAAGCATAATCAAACAAGATTGCCACCAACTAGGTTGGGTTCAATCAAGCAAGATTAGCTCAACTCAACATGAGTCAAAATTCATTCTCAACCCTATACATCATATTTCTAATCTCTCTATAAATTGTATTTCTTTCCTCTTATCCTTCTCATTGACTATCCCTTTAAGTCTCACAATTACTTCACTCTTGAGTTGTACAAATATACCCTGTGGAGTGCTATTCTTCCCATGAAATATTAGTGCATTTCTAGCATATCATATGTGAGCAACAACAACTGCTAAGACACAATACAATACTTTATGTCTTGTCTGTCTTTGTTTACATATGTGCCTTATATCCCTCAACCAGTTTCTTCTATGCTGATCCAACCGCCTAATACCCAGCCAATTCTTAAATAAGACAAGAATTTCAGCAGCAAAATTACAAGAGAAAAACAAATGATCACATGTTTCTTCTGCTGCTTGACAGAAACTACACATTGGACAAGTACTAATCACTTGCATTCTTATTGACCTGCTTTTGGTAGGAAGTCTTTCTAAAGCCATTAACATGGTCTAGAATAAAGGCAAACATGGTCTTCAGAGTTAATCTAGATATTGTGGTCATTTTTCATTCATATTAAGGTGGTTGGCATTGAGTCTACGAGACTTATTTTGTGCAAGCAAAAATGC
Source organism: Crotalaria pallida (assembly GCA_037953625.1). Classification (NCBI taxonomy): domain Eukaryota; kingdom Viridiplantae; phylum Streptophyta; class Magnoliopsida; order Fabales; family Fabaceae; genus Crotalaria; species Crotalaria pallida. Next base: position 122,207,637 of record CM075649.1, read on the forward strand.
TTTCGTCTCCTACACTTTTGTAGGGGATGAACTGCCTTTGCCTTCTAACATTTTTAGAGGATTAATTATTATATTTTACATAGTGAATTGCCTGAATTTATATTCATATGAGAACAAACGACAATGATCATTTGTTTGCCCTTAATGGTGATAAACTTTTGGATATCAACCGAATAACGTTTATTGATGATAAAAACGGAGTTTAATGTTCTACATTTGGCTAATATGATATAAGTTGCTAAAAAACACTAAAGCAAATATTTCATAATGAGTTATAAAATTGCTAAATGTTGATGTCCAACGCTTATTAGATTTGGATTTGGCCAATCCTCTAACAAACCTTTTGAAATAAGGTAAAAAACATTGAGAGAAATGAGACTAGAACCACTTTGAAATTAACAATGATGGTAACCCAACATTTGTGATTGGGAATCCCATGAAGAAGTTCATATGGGTAATAATAAGTCATTTCTTAATTCTACTAGCAATAATTAATTTGTCCCTTCTTTTGGAGGGGAAGTTCTAGACCGCATTATTTGAGGGATGAGCTTAAAAGCTTTTAATGATTTCTATAGCCCATGGGTGGTGTATGAAGTGTAAAATACACTTATTGGAATCACCTATATGAGAGTAACGTGGGGTCGCTTATATGGAATCTGGAAAATCTCTAGAGCACTCATGAATATCAGGACACACCCATGACTTATTAGCGCAACACAATGACAACAAGTATTGTGGGGTGCAAGGTGATTAATACTCCTCTAGCATACATCAACGTGTTTTGTTTCATAGAGTTTGCTTTACCAACTCACTATCTTAAGTTTGTCAATCTAGGTTTGCTTCATAGTCTACAGAAACCAAATTCAAGCTGTTCACACTCAGAATGATAACCCAAGTTTCCTTTTACTACTTGACCTTTCTAAACTTTGAAATATGTGGGATAATTGTTGGAAATTTAAGCTATATTTAAAAGTTAAGAATTTCTACTTAGATTTACTTATTATTTTTGTCTTCCTAAAAAACTTATTTTTCACATGGTTAAAAACTAGAATTTTACCCAAGTGGATTGGCCTAGTGAAAATCCTGAGAAATTTTTGGCATGTCATCGAATAAATTCTTAAGAACAATAAATATAATTCATGTCTTAGCCTACCACCACAAAACTTGTTATTGTTCTTTGTTAATTATTCAGCAAACATGACAGATATATAAAGGAAGTTGTATGTTCCTCTTTGCAAAGATTAGCCCATGAGTAGTTGTCTACTATGAAGCACCGATACGATACGGAGTACGTATCTAATACGGTAATACGTCAATTCCCAAAAATATAAGATACAATATGTTTATGATACCCATTTAAAATATCAACAAAAAGTTTATAAAACATATACTAAACATATAAGCGTTGTTCCAAAGTTCCAAGTTAATAACATAGTTTTTAGAGATGATCGATCAAGTACAAAACAAAAATTATTTTATATTGTCATTAAAAATCGGTGCCTTTTGCATGCATACAAGAATAGTATCAATCTCATTGTCTCATTTACCATTATTAGAATTGTTTTTTGTAAAAAAAAGCAATTCTAATACATAAGTGTTCGCAAATATATCGAAAGATATTTTAAGAGTAAAGTAACAGATTTATTTATTTATTTAAAAAAAATTGATTTCGATACTTCATGGATACGTATCAGTGAAGTGACATAGAGTATCGGTATTGGATACAAATATGTGAGACAAATTGAAGTATCGATACTTTATAAATTCTCTATATGAATTGATTGAACTAAACCCATAGCTTCTTGTAGAGACTAGCAAGAAAAAAGTAACGAATAAGGGGTGTTTGTTTTTGATTAAGATTATGTTTTTACCTTTTTTAAAAAAAAATAATCATAATCTAATGTGCTTGGTTACCTTTCCCAAAAAAAATGTGTTTGACTGTCAATGCAAACGATAATTTTAGATTATATTTTTGGAAAAATAATCAAAATTTAACATCTCCCTCACATTTGTTGTATATTATTTTTAGTAAGATTATATTTTTAGACCTATGTAATTTTTCTTTGCTGCCTTTATCATTCCAACAACATTAACTACCTCCTTATCACTCCATACCCTTTTTGTAATTTATTTCGTAAAAATAATTTTCTTTACACCATCAAAACAAAACAGACCAGCTTAAATTCATTTTCCAGCTAAGATATCCAAATATAAACCGATTATAATTTAACCATATTATAATCTTGCCATATTATAATCACAAATTATAATCTTACCATATTATAATCACAAATAAAAATAATCATAATCTAATTTTATCATCTATACCAAAGACGCACTAACAGGAAATACACACATCTAAAGAAACAATTATTACAACTTAATCTAATGTTTTGAATACTTGGACTCTTAAAGCTCCAACTCTTGAATTGCAAACAGCCTATGCTGATCTTTTATCATTTTAATGAAATTGCATTGCTTTTTTTTTAAAAAAAAAAAAAACCTTAAATCAATAGATTGTTAGTAAAAAGTGTAAATGAGTGATTTGAAGAGCCACCAACATTACCCAACCTTGGATTTGTAACTAGTAATTCAAAATTTTCTTACACATAATCATTCTAAGTTATTGTAACTACTAAAACCTAGGAACATCAAAATCTTCATTTTGATGGCTTAATTATGTTTTCGGTATTTGAATTTTACGGTCATTTTGTCATTTGTCCTTGTTTTTTTTCTTTTCAATGTCTGACTTCCCGAAATAATTTTTGTTTTGACATATATCCATGCTACTAATTTTGGCCAAAATTTGCTTATCTATCACACCAAAATTCTAGTCAGACGCAAGAGGTTAGTTACGTAGTACCACATGATGCAACGTGGACGAAGATCCTTATTTTTAAATTAAAAAATCTAAAAAAGTTAATATTTTTATATTTTTAGTTTAAATTTAAAAAGGGAAAAAAATTAAAGGAATAGGTCGTTTTCGCCCATGTGACGTCACGTAACTAACCTCTTGTGTCTAAGTAGGATTCTCGTATGAGATGTCAGCAAAATTTGGCTGGAATCGATAAAAAGGTATATGGCAAACCCAAAAGAAATTTCGGGGAGACCGACATTGAAAAATAAAAGAACAAGCCTATGACAAAATGACTTTAATGTTCAAGAACTTGTCACATAATTATGTACCATCATAAGTTGAGCGGCAGATTTAAGTCTTTGACCTTGGTGCAGCTTGCCGGAAATTTATTACACGTACACAGTTAGAGTCAAAGCCATTACCAAAAGTAATTAATTAGCATTTGCATCTATATTTCAGATGATCTGTTGGAGTACTCCTTAACCAATGATCCAAATAGTGAAGGCCTTTCAAGCAAACGTGATGGTTTGTCAAATTCCTTAGCCAAACCTGCCAAAATTATGAAACACCCCAAAACTCATTATTCTATTAGTCTAGCTTTAAATTCAAAGTATGTATTTATTTGATGTAATTATTCAAGTAAACCAAGGCTTAAGTGCTTTGACAAATAACAGAACAAAAATAGATTGTTACACCGTTAATGCATCATCCACCATTTGTGTTAATGATCATTGACTTTTAAGTTACATATGAATTGTGAATGACGTACTGATTTATACTGTCATTGCATACTCATAAACTCGTAGTAAAATAGCGGTATATGGGAATATTGTAAATAATGTAGTTGAAGTTGTATATTATGTGGATTTTGTTGCTGTTCTTGTGTTCTTTATGCAAAAGATCATACACATGTTTCATACTCATACCTGCATCTATGACCAAAACCCTGTCACAATCCATGACTGTTGGTATTCTGTGAGCAATACTTATAATTGTACGATCCGCGAAATCTTCCCTGATGATCTTCTGTATTACAACATCAGTTTGTGAATCAACTGATGCTGTCGCCTCATCCATGAATAATATCTTGCTTTGTTTTAGCATGATCCTTCCCAAGCAAAGCAACTGTCTTTGCCCCACACTCCAATTATCCCCACCATCAACCACTGAGAAATAGTGGAGTAAATCAATGTCAGCTCAATTGTCACCAACAAAAGAAGGTAAAGAAAAATCCTATGGCTATATCATTATTTGAACTTAAGCTATGCTTTTTAATCATATTGGATTAAACTATTAAAAGGAGATTCATAGAGGAGTTGAGACCTGATGCCTCAAGTTTCTCAGGTTTTGCAGCCACCGTATCTTTCAGTTGACAGCGCTCAAGACTCTGCAACAACCAATTGAACAAAAAAGTTATTAGTTGTGGGAAGCTAAAACTATTTAACTGGATCTAGAGTACACTTAAACACAAGATTTTTAACGCAGCACGGAAAATAGTGTAACTGGATCTAGTATAGAGAAGCATACATTGCCATAGAAACATAGAAGACTATGGAGTCAAACAAACAAGCAAGCATGTAATTCAATATATATATATATACCTTCCAAATTTCTTCTTCTGAATACAGTCCAAGGGGGTCAATGTTGCTTCGTACTGTCCCTTGAAACAGGACAGGATCTTGTGGAATGATTCCAAATCGGGATCTTACGTCATGAAGGCCCACAGTACAAATGTCGATCCCATCAACAATTATTTTCCCAGCTGAAGGCTCAATCAACCTAAATAACACTTGAATGAGGGTTGATTTCCCACTCCCCGTACGGCCAACAACCCCAATCTTCTCTCCTCCTTGAATGTTGAGAGATATTCCCTTGAGAACTAGAGGAGTATTTGGCCGATAGCGAACCTGCTCAACACAAGTTCATAACAATGGTCATGTATATACGTTACTAAATGCATGTTATGTATGAGAAATTCAGCATCAGTATCATTACTGAAAAAACAAAGTTTCCACCAAATCACTGCAGTATATGCCTACATTTTATTTATGTATAAAAAATTGATAAAAGTTCCCTTTAATTCAAATGTATCTTTTGCATGGAATTTCAGTGTACCATCTGCACATTATATCTTACTTTCAATCCTTATGCTGCTTACTGCTTAGTACTGTCAAGTCAAGCGAAGTCTCCTTTATTAGTCATGGAATAATATAATTCTGACTAAATTTTCAGATTCTCACCACTTAATAATTTGTCTTGCAAAAAAACAAAAAAGACATCTTAGCTGTTTTATCTGTGACTACAATTTACCTGCAAGTTGTTTAACTCAATATTGCCATGACTGGGCCAATTCCGCGGAGGAGACCTATCAGGGATTTTCCATGGAGCTTCTTGTGGAAGGTTGGTAAACTGCTTTATTCTTTCAACCGAAACCATTTTGTTCTCAACAGAGCAAGTCATAGTTATGGTAAATGACAAGAGACCACTGAGAGCCAGACCGTACGACAGAGACAAACCAACATATTCTGCAACAGCAAAGTGATATCAGTTTGAATTATTCTAACTTCTTGGCCAGTAAGAAGAAGACAACTTTTATATTGAACCGGTCCTATATGCATTAGATCCCTTAAATGATTTGTATTAAAATGAAAAGGTTATTGTTTAGTTGTTGTATATTCTAAATTGAATGGAATACTGGAATAACCATGAATATGATGCTTGTTAAGAAAGTTTCGTGAAGGGAAGTAATGGACTATACCTGGCTTAACAATAGCACTAGGCAAAAAGATCATAAATACAGTGGCAACACAAAGGAAAACCACTCCCATGAAATCCAAGCGAAAACCAAGCCATTCATTAGCTCCATTGTTGTGGAAATCCATTCTCAGACTTGCATTGACTCTGTCAATATTTTCCTGACCAAATTCGCTTTGCTTTTGGAATCCACGGATTGTCATAACACCAGCAATTGTTTCTGAGAAGTGATGAATCACAGGAGCTTTTGTGATGGAATCAAGACGAGTCAGTTCTCGAGAAGATGCAAGGTAATATTTCTGCAAACCCGAACAAAAAAGTGTAAAAAAATGCACTGGATATTATGTTTTACTTGCAATATCAAATATGGATACATACTCTAGTGTTCCAAAGGTCTTTTCACTAAGAGGGAATATTGATCATATTAATCACCAAAATCGAAAAATAAATCATTAGTTAAAGTAATGAAATATTCTTCAATATCTAAGATTACTTGGAACCAAGAGGCCCCAAAACAACTCAGCACTAACCTATCATCAAGTTTTGGATTATAACATTGTAGAGGATAAAATTTAAGAGTAGGCACAGATCAAATTATACCCGATACCAGTTATTCAGCCAAAACAGTGGAATTAAGAGGAAGATTGTCTCCCAGGCATTTTGGCATGTGACAATGAGGATGCTGACTAAGGAGAAGTATGCCACCATTACAAAGCTTACTAGCATTGGAATTGATATATCAACCCATAGTAGATCAGTAGATACCTAAATAATTCATGAGAACCACAAGAGACATAATTAGTTCCAAAAAATCACCACAATTTAACCATCACTTCTACATTACTGTGAATTTTGTGGCAATTGAGAACAGTAGTCAATTACCACTACATGACAATCAGTGTATAGTGTGGTGACCAAAATATATCATATGGTAATCAACAGCTATTATGCAGCGATCGGTGTAATAGTGGCATGCAGGCTTTGGTATGTGAATAGTAATGCTGAAACAAGTAATGATATTCTCACACTCTCTTTTCCCGTTCTATGTTTCGAAAGGAAAAGTCTTTTTTGATCAAAATAGTTATTATGTAGGTGTAAAAAAGGTTGTGGGAAAAAGAGTATGAGAATATCACTTGTCAAACTGAAATGTGTTAGTTTTTATGTTGTTTGCTAGCAGAAATTAAAGTTGAAGGGCTATTAAAACTCACACGACTCAAAATTCTGCCAGAAGGGGTGGTGTCAAAGAATGACATTGGGGCATGTAGGATGCTATGGAGCATTCCAACGAAAAAGCTTTGAGATGTCTTTAGACCCCAATATGTGAATAAGATACCTCTGACCATCACCACTACACATACAAGGCCTGCTATGATAGCGTAGACAATAATGAAGGTGAGAGAAGGAATTGGAGAATCTTCTGCAGTTGCTATTGCTAACCAATAGTCACCAGCCAAGAAAGATATAATCCATGCTAGAGACATTGCCAGCATAAGTACTACACTCCACCACCCATATATTTCAGTGAAATAATGCTTATACACTTCAAGGTTTACGCGGCCGGTTTCCCTTTCTTCATCTTCAATTAGCTTTGATGTACCCTTATCAGACTTGGATTGACCCTGAGGTTGTTTCTCAACTGCGGCTTCTTTTTCTTTTGAAGGGATTCGAGCTAACTTTGGAGAGTGAGCAGAATCATCACCAGCTTTATCACTTTTCTCTGTTATCTCCAAAGAGGACTCATGAGCAGCCACAAGTGCACCAAAATCAAGGCCTGCTTTGAGGAGTTCATCATACTTGCCACTTTGCACGATTGTCCCATCTCGCATCACCTTCACGTTGGTATCAAAACAAGCAAAGTTTCTAAGTTCAAAGAATTTGACTATTTATGGTTATTCACTGCAGTCTTGCAGCACAAGTAATTGAAGCTTTGAAATCAAAACTACGCTTAAAACAAAAAAAACTCACGTATACGTACCATAATAGAGTCCACGTTATGCAAGAAGTCAACTTGGTGGGTTACAAGTAAAATAGTCTTATGTTTGAGAGCTCCCATGACACATTCCTGCAACAAGTTGGAGAAACAGGAACTTCAATATTTGTGATGACTGTAATAGTACTGGCGTTTCATTTATGACGGAGGCCAAGATCATTTTGATCGATCCATTTATTGAAAGACAAAATTGTATAGTTTTGATATTAAAATTGTGGAATTTATCCAAAAATATATCAGGCCTAATTTTAAGAACTAAACTTGCCGAGCCAAGTTATTAGCTCGGGCTAACCACGGCTACTCCTAATTCTAAATTTTAAGAACTCAAACTATTGAGAATTGTTTGTAACATTTGTGCTTACCTTGAAAATAAATGATCCTGTTTGGGCATCAACAGCACTGAATATATCATCAAGGAGATAGATGTCACAGTCCTGGTATACAGCTCTAGCAAGTTGCACGCGTTGCTTCTGGCCACCACTGAGGTTAATACCCCTTTCTCCAATCTCAGTCTCATCTCCATATTCCATCATTTCAAGATCCTTTTCCAGGCAGCACACTCTTATAGCTTCCTTGTATTTCTCCTCGTTCATTGCTAGACCAAACAATATATTTTCTTTAATGGTTGCATTTTGAATCCATGATGTTTGTGCTACATAGGCAATTGTCCCACAAACTCTGACCTACATTATTTTAGATTCAAATTAAAAAAAGGAAATAATGATGATAAGTATGAACAATACAACTATACTAACAATTTTTCACAGAAATGTAACATTCACAAAGGAATAAAACTCCTTGAGGACATATGAAATATACGATGACAAATTTCATGCAAATGTGCTACTGAAGGGTCTCTGCCTCCGATTTCAGCATTTAAGAGAAATTTATTTGTGTATTGACCACCAACAAAATGGTACTATGTTGGTCCATCCAATTCAGGAGCGAGCATTTGGTGATGGATGATTCAACAATGTACAATTATGTCAACACTGATGAACAATACTGATCTATCTTGAATGCATAATTTTAAGTGCACAAAACTCTTTAAATGAGTCCAAAACAAACATACCTTTCCTGAGATCTTGAACATTTCCCCTAGCATGGAAGCCAATAATGAAGACTTGCCTGACCCAACAGTTCCAACAACTGCGGCATGTTCCCTTCTCTTAATTTCCAGCTCTTCAACTCTCAAAGCCACATTTCCATCCTCATCATCCCAAGAGAATCTCCCATCTCTTATCTCCGCAGCTGTGTCACTGTCACAGTTTTCCTCCCTCGCCACTGCTTTCTCATCCCTCTCCTTACTTGTCAAGAACTCATCCAACCTCCCCAAAGAGACCGTTGCTTGAGAAATCAAGATAAGAGCCTGAGGAAAAGTCCTCACCGGCTCTTGCAATATCTTGATTACTGAAGTTATAGTGAAGACAGTGGCAGCATTAAGAGGAATGCCAAGAAAAGTTGCAGTCCCAAAAGTAAGGACAGTTACCATGAGTGGGGCAGAGGACAATACTCCCATGTTAATAGCAAAGTAGTACAAGAACTTTCCGATCGAACCATGCTCAGCCTCGCGAAACTTTCTTATTTTGTCACCAAAATATTCCTCCCATGCTTGGAACTTAATGACTCTCATGTTATTAAGAAGCTCATTAGTTGCCTTCATCCTTAAGTCACGGCTCATCATTATACTGAACTGGAAACTGTTGGTTTTCTTGGTACGAATCATTGTGAAGACAAACACCAGAGAAGTTCCAAGAAGTGCTGCCAGCGCAGAAACGCCGACATAGTAATAGATAAGGGCTAAAGCAGCAGCAACTTGCAATGGCATCAACCATATAGGGTGAAGCTGCATCATCAAGTCCGAAAGTTGTTGAGCATCTACAGCCATGTGGTTCACAATTTGACCAGTTCCATGAGCCTGCCTTGAAGAACTTGACAGCTTCAAGCCCTTCTTGTACACAGAAGTGATGATGCTGGAACGAATCAGCATCCCGAGTTTCTGAGAGTGGAAATTGAATTGATGGACACTGAGGACTTCAACTGTTTTAGCCAAAAGCAGGATCAGTATCAAAACAAGTCCTTCAGAGGGAGGACTATCTTTCCTTGAGGTGAAATCAACAAAACTCTGAATAAGCATTGGACCAACATACATAACTCCGAGTCTAATAACTGCAAGGAAGCCAGTGAAAGCTATGTGTTTCCAGAAACACCTAAATAAAGTAACTCCAACAGGGTGCTTACTGTTTTCCTCAGGCTTTGGCCAGTTTCTTTGGAAAAGCTCAGCCATCTTTTCAGCTCTGAAATCAAGAGGAAGTGATGGAACATCTTCTAATTTGAGGGGTGTTTGGTACCCTTTATTGAGCAAAGGGTTCATCCAAAGCCACACTGTTTTTGAGAACAATGAAGAATTTGCATAAGGACTCGAAGTCCTATCATTTGCATGCCATGTTCTTGAGCTCTCAACCACATCAGATATTCTTATCACATGAATCCCTGATGAACCTTTCATTGCTACTATGAAAAGGAACAGAGAAAATGGAAGGTTAACCAAAGAAAACACATCATCCACTCGCAAATTAACATCCAACCTCGCTTCTTCATCGACACTTACAAGGCGAACAATGGCCGAAGCAGCAAAAAAGATAGCAATGACAAAGCTTACAATCCAATAGATTGTTAAGGACAAAGGGTGCTTAGAAGATTTGAACTTCTTCTCATGCACCAATAGAACCACTATGACTATGTTGGTTATTGTCTGCGCCAACCGAAACACCGCCTCTAACCTTGTCCATGAAGCAAGGTTGCTTAGAGTGAAAGCCAATATGCTTAGAACCGTGTAAGCTATAGCCAAAAGGATTGTGACCGACAAGGGTAGTTTGAACCATAAGGTAACTTTGTAATCACTCTCCTTATCCTGCAGAAGAGGCTTTGTGATTGAGGAGGTTGAGTTGGTGTTAGAGGTGAACCTTGAATAGAGCCTTTGAGCTGCAAAGGCTAAAAGGGTGATCAAGAAAATAAGATCAAGGGAAGAAAGAAGAACCCTTTGAGGACATGGAGATAGGAAGATAAACCTTAGCCACTGAACTAGAAGTTGTGCAGAAGGGGAAGAGGAATCTATGGATAAAGGGGAACATGAAGGTGAGGTGAGCCAAGGAGGATAAGAAGAAGGCATAGTGTGCTCGAATTCAAAAGATGGGGTGTTATGTGATATGTTTATGTTATGGTACTCTTATATGTTTACGTATAAGAAACTACAACCTAAGGTTTTAGTTCACACATGATTATGGTGGTGGTGGAGGAAGAGAGTGGATTAGTTCTATGATTGAACAAAGTGGTGTGTGTTATTGGAATCTAAGTTAGAGATGTGCGTTTGATAGCGGAATGGTGCATGTGAAACCAGATTGGAACATAGGGAAGTTTAGGAGGAAATATCAAAGAAAGTTAAGTGTGGGGTCTGATAACATTGTAGTGGGAAAATAGTTGTTTAATTCGTCTTGCTTGAGGAGTATTGGATGTTTTCTCCTATAAAATATGTTCCATGCTAACCACGCTTGTAGAACTTGCAAACAAATAAGAGAAAGATACACTGTTTTAATAAAAGAAAAATTACAAAGATATTGCAAATATTGTTAGAACACATGCCATAGTCAGACATGCAACCTAAGTCGGATCTAAATGTACCTAAGTAGTACTTGGAAAACTGGATGAGTAACAAAAAAAACTTCTAATTTTTTTTAGGGTATCACGTCGGTGACATTATGAATTCTATAAAAATAATATAGTACATCAATGTACTATGAAGCATGAGTGCTCCTATTTGGCTTACGTACAAGTATCGGGTACGGGGTACGCCTTGAGTATTCCCAATACGTACCCAAACAAAAAAAATAAAAAAAATTGGGTACATGAATGGGTACGTCTGCATGCTTGAATGGGTACATACCCACCAGACGTACCCACTATGTGCTATGACCGAACATATTTTTTTTCTCAAACAACGTGTTTTTGTTCATAATGATAAGGGAAAACCATCTTTATTCAATATTTTTCAATTATCTTCTCATCCTCTTTCATTTTAACTTGAAAAAACAATCTCAAGTCTCAAATCTCAAATTTCTTTTTCCTCTTGCTGACTTGATCCCCTATGTCCCTCACTATGCTTGACCCCCTCCACCGCTCATTGTGCTTGACCCCCTAATGATAATTTAAACCAAGACATTCAAAAGATGAAAAAATTTGCCAATTGGAAATCTGAGGTTGGTAACGGTACTGATGGAGGTACTAACGATGGAGAGGTAAATATAGAAATCCCACATGAATTGTTTATAAAACCATTTGACGATCGTATATCATCAATAGTTGATTCAACATATCCTACCCTTGATAATAATTGCAAGGACAAACATTACTCACAATAAAGAGTCATACTTTGTACAACTAACATTGCGTATGATAGAGAAGATCAATGATTTCATTATGACAATCATTCTCGTGAAGAAAGAATTTATTTCGGTTCAAATATTATTTCTCCAATTCAAAGACAACAATAAAGAATGCATCATTTGAATCAATCAGAATTTTTTAGAGTGACTTGACAAGTTCAGAATTACCATATCATGAGTTAAAACTGGAAGTTTGAGTGCATGTTATGTTACTAAGAAACATTGGCCAATCACAATCACAAGACTATGTAATGAGACTAGATTGACGGTGACTAGATTGAATATCTATGTCATTGAAGCAGAGATAATGACAAAGAAAAAATATGGTAAAAAAGTCTTCATTTCTCAGGTGATCATAGTCACATCACACAGTAAATTGCCATCCAAGTAACAAATAAGACAAATTCTAGTTACATAACAAAGTAAATGCTTATTCAAGTTACATATAAGGCTAAGGCAAATTCCAATGACTTGTGGATGGCCTTTCAAGTTACAAGGCAAATTCCAATTACTTGTAAATGACCATTCAAGTTAAAAATAAGGCAAATTCCAATTACATCACAAAGTAAATGGCCATTAAATTTATAAATAAGGCAAATTCCAATTACATCACAAAATAAATAGTTGTAATTAGAAAGTTAATGGTTTTTGTTATGCAAATATTATTAATAAGAGCTAAGGACAATCTTTGATCAATGTTGTACTATATCCAACAAATATGAGATATGGATATTGGAAGAACCACACCACAAAAGCTAGCTATTATAGTGGGAGAGCACAAGTTCTTATAAACCCCACATTAGAATTCATCATTTCAACCAACAAAGCCCAGCACAGTTGGTAGATAGTTGGGCTCCTTAAGCATGATGTCAGGGGTTCGATCCCTGCTGTGGGCATGGAAAAGGCTTTGTTGGTAGAGGCAAAATCCACTTCGGTGATCTCTACGCCTCGGAGGGGATTAGTCTTCGGCTGTCGGCTGGGGGATACCCTTGGTGTACACCAAAAAAAAAAGAATTCATCATTTCAACGTGGACTCGAAGTAGAATTCATTATTTTCTCTGCAATTGTGATCGTAACATTCCACCACCCTTCAGAGCCCTTCAAAGCCGAGGCGCCACGCGAGCTGGCTTTGCACTAACCTCTTTAACTAGTCCCGGTGTGTCGCGTCACCACCCGCGCCGTCATTGCATAACTGAGAAGAAATGGTCGAAGGCTTTGATACCAATTAATATGAATCTTGGGAGAACCACACCACAAAAACCAATGTAGTTTGATATGAAGTTTTCCAAAACGGGCACCATACTTTAGTAACTATTATTATTTACATGTACTGAATTGTTTATATTATTGTTTTATATTAATTTGTTGTAAGTACAATATTAATCACGTAATCTCTATATTAGTTCGCTTATAAAATATTAACAGTTAATTAGTAACTATTATTGTTTAACTAATGTAACATTTTAACTCTGAGCAATAATATTATTCAATAATTACTTTCTCATGTTGACAGAAAAGTTCCTTAAATTATTCGATATTATTCAATAATAACATATGAATTGGTGGAGAAGATAAAAATTAGAGCATGACTATGGTTAGAAGGAAAGACTAATATGCGGTGTATGTCCCTCTTTGAATGATAAACAAATGCAATTCAAAGCATGCTATCTTATTGCCTTTAGATTTGGGGAGTCTTAGTTTTGCGGTTTAGCTATAAAATATTTTAGCACCGTTGGCTACAGTTTATGTGGGAGTTGGCTTATTTGTTGGGCATGTGTTATCTTACATGTAAAATTCATGTAGGTGCACAATTGTTGCATGTGCATCCCATATACTTCGGGTTCTATTTTTTTTTCAAGTTATAGTGACATTGGTCCTCGAAAGATACCCGTGGAATCAGTTAGGTCCCTGAAAGATTTGTGGAATCTCTTAAACCCCTCAAAGATCTTTTTGGAATCACTTAGGTCCCTGAAAGATTTGTGGAATCTCTTAAACTCCCCAAAATCAATTTAGCGTCACGTTAGTCCCCCATCCAATTTCCGTCACGAGGGACCTAACGAAATCCTATGTGGCACGTTAAATGCTTTGTTGGCTCCAATGCCATGTTAAATTGTTTAGAAAGTGCCACGTTTGGGCCAACAAAGCATTTAACGTGTCACGTAGGATTCCGTTAGTTCTCTCATGAGGGACTAACGTGATGCCAAATTCATATTTGGGGGTTTAATAGATTCCACAAATCTTTCAGGGGTATAAGTGATTCCAAAAAATCTTTGAGGGGTTTAAGAGATTTCACAAATATTTCAGGAACCTAATTGATTCCACGTATATCTTTTGGGGACCTATGTGACTAATAACTTTTTTTTTCCGGATAGAACTTTGGATTATGTACTCTCTTTGTGAAGGGTAATATACTTCTTCACTTTTATATTGAATTTTTTTAATCTTATCAACATATTATAAAATAGGAGAAGTTGAGGGCATTTTTGTCATTTTCATTTTCCCTCCTTCATCCTTGCTTTTCCCTCCAAATTTGTTTGTCCGTGCATCGCACGGGAATAAATATTTATCTTAATTTATTTTTAGTAAATTTTTATTAGTACAATTTGAATTACACATAAATATAAAAATTGCCCGCAAACATACAATTTGCATTTCGATATTATTACAATTTGCACAAGTTATTAATGATCTTTTCAAAAGGAAATAATTTGAATCAAATATTGACATAAAAAATACATAATGCCTAAACGACCCATCATATGATAATTAACTAGAAAAAAAATGAATATAATGTTGTAATTTCAGAAATTCTAATACAAACAAGTCATAATATAGGCAAATTGGTATTAAACATTTAAATAGAGCATCATTATGAATAATAAATTTTGGGTACAACGGAAAAAACGGATATATAAGTATTAAAGATGAGCTATAATTTGGTATAATGATTTAGCTTAATACAATCAAATATTTACTCAGTCATGAATTCAAATTTAAAAAAATCCAAAAATTTATACAATATGTTGCAATTTAAATTGTGAAAAATAATGATACGTTATTTTATATTTTAGACAATATACTTATTTAAAATTATGAAGTTCTAATAAAAGCAAGTAATTTGAAAGTTCGAATCTTATAAACACGAATTAATTAAAAGTGTGAAAACAGATCTTATATTTTGGGACAGATATAATAATAATAATAATGATGATGATGATGATGATGATGATATATGGTAAAAAAAATAGTTGCATTTGGACTTGCAAAACAAATTACTAACAAAATGCATTTGGAATGATGGATTAAATAAAACAAAAATCAAAATGAGTTGGATTTTTTTTTAATATAAAAAATTATGTTGTTAATTAAAATTAGAAATCGCATAGTTGATACATTATTAATTAATTTTTATTAATGAAAAAGTTGGTAGCTGAAACTAGATTCAAATGTTAATGTTTATGACTATTAATTTTTAAATACATGTAAATCATTTTTATAAAAAGTTCATATTAACTAATTATTTAAAAAGACATATTTCCAAAATTTATAATCAATTTTTTTTTAAAAAAAAAATTTAAACCCGTGCGATACACGGGTAAAATTACTAGTAATTAAAAAACCTGAATATTATTAAAATAAAAAAAGCAAAATATATATTTTCGAATCCAATCATTGCAAAAATCTAAATTCAAAGGTTTTTTTTTCTTTGTTTTTTTTGAAAAGCGGGGTCAAGCCCAAAGGAAAAAAAAAGAGAGATTACACATAAACCATACGAAGAGTTGCATCCTCGTTACATCAAACAGAAGCATATGGGCTACTTGGGAAACAGGACTATCAAAAATCATATAATCCATATGAGTATTACATTCTAAGTTTGCTAGAACATTGCACATTTATTCACCTATCTATAAATACGCTGAATTTTCACCCTTCAAGGCAATTGAAGAAACTTTTGAATTTGTGTAACAAGGTTAAAGCCAGTCGTACTCACATCCAACACACCAAGCAGGTTGTTTGTCACAGACTTAGAGTACACGTGAAGTTCAATGTTGGTAAAGCCTTTATTCTATGCAAACTTGATGATATCTATTACTTCTTTTCCAATAAAGTCTACCTAAACTATCATAAATTTAATTTTATATTTTTTTTTAATGCGAAGTTGAATGTATTCAATTTTTTTGAATTATTTGATTTTAAATAAAAATACAATAATTGATATATATCGTGCATTGAGCCAATCATAGTATTACAAGAATATTATTACTAAAAAACAAAAATAAAAATATTCGTACAACCCGTGCATTGCACAGGTTAAAAACTAGTAACAATATAAATAAATAGTCAGACCTAAGGAGTTAATTTGATTTTTCAAAAGCTCAAGTCGTACTTTACATGGTTAACTAGGCGTCTAGGCTTTTGAAAAAAAAATATAAACCCAATTTGTTTACTCAATAAATTAGGTCTATACAATAATAATAATAATAATAATAATAATAATAATAATAATAATAAATTAATAACAATAAGGGTCTTATTAACCATTTTCTTAAGGACATTGTTTAAGAAATATACTAACGAAAAATTTATATTCGAAATCTAAGTTTACCGATTCTCGATATCTTAAATTCAACATTTTTCAAAATAAAACTACTTTTTTTTTCATTAACCCATATCTTAAACACACTCTTTACATTTTCATGGAAATAAAAGAGGAAGCAATAGAGATTTTCTTTAAATTAAATACATAGGATGAATGATGTCATATGGAAGAACTTGATGTTGCTATCACTTCCCAGTTTTCATATATTTTTTTTTTTGGTAAACAAGTTTTCATAAATTTCTTGACATCTAAAACGTTTGCTATTAAACGATTCAACATTTGGTCAAGCCGCGCTGAATTTCCTACCTAGTTGCGTCCAGCCTAATTTTCACTCAACGAATCTTCTTTAAGCCCTTTATTTTGGATTTGTGTAAATGCATGTCTGTTTCACATTTTTCCTTATGCTTCCTCTTCTTTTTTAGGGTGCTTTTGTTCTTCTTTTACTTAGTTAAATGATTCCCTAATGACTTGTTTCTTGGTTTACTAAGAGACAACTAAAAGAGTTGAAAATAAAAATGGTGCAAGGAAGGCCGAGAAGGAGGTGATGTTTAAGGTGTGTTGGATGGAAGTCTCACGTTGTCTGCCTCATAATATATGGGGTATCGTTTAAATATCTGTTGGACTACTCCACTTATTACCAATTGATTTTGAGATGGAACCTTAACAACACCGAAATTAGTGATAACTTGTCGATTTAGAATGGAAGGGTGATATTCATTTATAAGTTCTTATAGCTATTTTTGTTGAAAGTAGTCATAAAAACCGTTTTTCATTTTAGCTTCAAAGTTCAAACTCATATGAACGATAAACTAGAAAACTCATATATGAACTCTCAAACTGAAAAATAAAATCGTAAATCAATAAAAGAAGAGAAATAAAAGGCTATGTTTGGTAAGACAAACTTATAGTTTGTTGACTTGGTCAATAAGTTATTAGGGCTGTTTGGTGAAAAAAAATAAAAGAAACTTATAGCTTTCAAAAAGGAAGCTTTTGAAAGCTTGATTTCAGAAAGCTATGTGAAGTAGCTTTCAATAAATTATATCTCAATTTTGCCCTTTAGTTTTTTCCTAATTATGATCATATATCTTTGTCAAATTGTATCATTTAAGTCATTTAACAAATTTAAGCTAGTTGTACATCTCTACTTCAATAAGTTAGTTAGCTATACAGTTATAAGCTTTCAGCTACAATCTCACAGCTTTCTGGCTTTCAGCTAGGTTCACAGCTATCAGCTACAAACTCACAGCTATCCGTTATAAGCTCACAGCTATAAGCTAGTTTTACCAAACAGACCCAAAGTCACCATTTATAGAACAATTTGTCAATAAACCATTTTCTCATTAAGTTACTGTTTATATATATTCTAAAATAAGTTGACATAGAATGCTACTTAACTTCTGAAATTACTTTTCCTTTTATTGTTTTTGAGTGCCTTTACCAAATTAAAGATTCGGGATTATTTCACAAATAACACCTGGTATGTCAATTCAATGCATACAAAACAACCCACACATGACACACCTACCTAATTTGACTCGCTACGAATGGATCCAAAGCTCAAATCAATTTATTAACGGTTCTCATCAATAGTAACTCTCAACAATTTCTCACATTTTCATTTGACCTGCGTACCACGTATCGAATTCGGCGTATCACATATCAACTTCGTTATAAATGAAGTCTTGTAAAAATAATATAAAAAGTGACGAACCAATAGGAATCATATACCGTGTACCGAAACCAATATCGCGTACCATGTAACTATGCTTTTTTCCCATAAATCCTGCAAGTCGGTATTAGGTCATTTGAACACTGTAAAGGTATACGCATGATTGTTAAACTCATTAATTCTTAAACTTTTACGAACTTATGATTTTAGGTTACAAAAAAGAGTTGACACTTGATAAACTTTTTTTTTTTAATATAAACCGGAAAGAGTTTAAGTAAACTATAATAAGATTGATAAATTGTTGAGTCGATCGAGTTTACAAGTCTATATTTACACATTAATTTGATCTCAAAAAGTAAATTTTTTGGTTATTGTCTAATATGAAAATTGAATGGCCTACATCTTATATTGTATAATTGATTTATAAACCTAATTTTAGTTTTTAGTATTATTTTTTGTATTGTCGTATCGAACTATAAAATAAAGTGAGTGGCCGACTAAAAATTATATAACAATTTAAGTTTGATAGTGAGTTATGATAATATTTTAAAATTTTATATTCTTTAGTATATTGTTAGGATGTTTAAAAATAATTTTGGGTAAGATTTTGACTTATGTTTATAATCTATGTTATTAACTTACATTTTTAAAATATGTAAACTTTTATATGTTTATGAATCGAGTTTATGATTCGAGATGACCAAAGGTTCACGAGTTTACTCTTATTTGACAATGATAGATATAGGGGGGATTAATTTCCTAAAATTCAACTAACTATTAGCTATAAACTATCAATGTTATTCCTATTATGTACTCCAAGACATAAAATGCAATCATCCAGATTTGATAGTTGCTTATTGCACAATTTATTATCTTGTCCTCAAAAACTTGCTGATAATAACAAAATAAAATATCAATGGTATTTTGTTTTTCAACAAGATCGTAAAAACACACTCTTCCCCCACCTTCATGGACTAAAAACGGGAAATGAGAAATCATGTTAACCTATTTTCTTTCCCAAAAAAAAAATTATTATACAATCTTCTAGTATATAGTATCATAGTGCGACAAACTAGCGAGCACCACGTGCACTATATTTTATACTTATTTACCGAGAGTGTCACATGCTACGTACTATACGACTAATCTTTTATGCATTTTATCGTTTTTTGGCTTGTCTTCTTCCATAACATATTCCACATTAGGGTATTTTTAGACTAATGATTCTTCAAATACGGTTAGAATGTCCCATCATTTACACACTATTTTTTCATACCAGCCATTTAAAGATTCCAACAATGACAGACATAAAGGTCATAGAAAAAATTTCATAAATCTTGGATTATGTCCATTAATAAAATCTATGTTCCTATTTCTTTATTCCACGTAACCACACTAAAAGAATAAGCACACAAGAGGATTCCCAATGAGTATAGTACTTTCAAATCAATTGGAAGGTTTGCATATGAAAAGCTAACAAATGACACAATGATATTAACAACTCAAAATTCCACCATCCACATGATTAAGATCAAATCCATAATGATATACATATGCAGTCCTCATTTTCCAAATAAACAAGTAACAACTTATCCGTTTACAATTACAACACCAGTGTTTTGTAACAGTTCCAAGATAACTAGATCATGTTGGTAAAGAGTGCTCCAAGTCAACACTGCAGAATTATGGTTACATGAAATTTTGAAGCTAACTTATATACAACCACCATGGCTTAGGGATTATTTCTATCTCAAACATCAACATTCATGTTACACTTCAGTAGCAGTCTGAAAAAGAGAATAAGATAGCAGAAAATTGGTCTTGTATCTGTGGACATGCCTTGTTGCCCATACATACCACAAGATGGAGGAGACCGGGAACAAAAATTGCATATACTGATCGCATGCTATTCATAAGATTGCACAAGCAACTTCATAATTTTATATTCTTATCATGTACTATACAACGAGAACTTTGACTATCGTTCATAGTTTCATCTCCTATAAGATTTAGACAAAAGAAAGAAATGTGTCTTTTAGAAAAGAAAAAAGTTGCTAGGAAATTGACTTTCACAAACCATTAGCATATTCATGGATGGTATCTACAGAATTAGTTGTTTTACCTGTTTTTTTTCAAACAAGCTGCACTACAGCAATGATCCTCAGGGCCCCATTTTGGAGAAGATCACCAAGCTCATCAAATAGCAGAGCAGTTCGCCAACCCCATCCTTTTGGAGCTTTAGGCAGAAGAGTGCCTGTTTGTTTAAAGCTCCCAAACACCATCACTTCCCTCTTGGAGGGACAAATCAACTGAGGCATGTGGAAAACAAAATCATTTACCAAAATAACAGGATATCATGAAACACAAAAAACATGATAAAATCCCTTTGCTTATAAAAAAATTAAAAAAAAAAAGAAGATAAAATCAGTAAATTCACTACCAACATTACCTGATAGCGAGCTGTCACCTTTTCCCGAGAGTCAACATACATGTGCACCTGAAAATACATTTACACCATAAGGTCAGGTCAAATTCTTATAGAGGATTCATCATTAACAATATTTGAAACAGGATTACACTTGTATGTTAATAACAAAAGCTAAAAAGGGTGCCATACTATCACTACGGTTTACATCCAATCGGCACCTCACTTGAAATGTGCTCGTGACACAACCTATTACTCTATATTAATGAAACAAAGCATTTACTTTTAAATGAAAAATATGATTTCAAGTATTCTTTTAACAACAAAAAGTAGTCCCACTAACCTTTCTATGTATATCAGCTATCTCTGCCTTCCGACGGTGAAGAAACAACCCTGCCCAAACATTAAAAATAAGCTCTCGGATAAGATGGAGATTTTCTGTACTTCATATCAACATCAACCCACATCCTAAAGGCGAGGGGTTTTATGTATCAAAATTCAAAACATTACCAAGGGTTCGCCTTCCCTGAGGATCCTCATCATTAAAAGCCTGTACACTGACCTGAAGATTCAAACATGCAAGTAAATTTTATTTATATGTAGATAAATATAGTGATTATTAGTGTCCACGTACCTTCCATAGAGAACCAGCATAGAATGTTTCAGGGGAATGCTTAACCTGCCCATCACCAAGCCGGTGCACATCCTCAAATTGCACTCTGTAAATCCAGTAGGGAATTACATCACCTTTATAAATTGATGACGCGTAGTACCCCAAGAATTGAGGAAAAAAAACAAAAAGAAACCGAAGCAAGACTAAATGAACACAAACAAACTATAGGTTGATCTATAAATTACTGCCTTCAACTTTGACCCTAGCCCCTGTGTGGGTTCAATTTTGCAACGAACCAGCTTAAACTTTCAATTTGTGGCATACAACCCTCTGGTTTTCAATTATGGTAATTGACCGACTTCAGCTTTCAATATATTGCAAATAACTCAATGTAGTTTCAATTTTCACAATTCAATTAATTGCCAAAATTGAAAACTACAAGTGGGCTATTATCAAAAAGGTCAAAGCTGAAAGAATAATTTGCACTTTAACCAACATAATCTGATTATACAATTAAAACCTATGTAGTCAATCCCAGATCCCATAGCATCCCAGCCTTTCCCAAAAACGGGAAAGCGGATAGCGGGATGGCCGGGATAGGGATGTTTAGGAAAGCAAAATAAGCAATTTATACTATACAAAAATGAAGGCCAAAAATAGAAAAATACACAAAATTAAAGTCATAAGCTCAAAATCAATGACATAAATCTAGTAAAAGGTTTAGGGGTTTGTTGAAATGACCCAAAGGTCCCAAACAAAGCTACACGTCGTTTTAAAAATGAGTTCGAAATCAGGTTTTAACCCCGTTGTCCTTTTCCCAGCGAAATCCCAGTGGGAAACTGGGACTTTAGACCTGGATAGCTGGGATTTGGAGTTGGGACAGCCGGGATGGAAATCTGGGATGGGATAGCAAATCCCATCTCAGCTCCATGCCAAATTGGGATGGGATCCCGGGATTGCGTGGGATCCCACTGTGATTGACTACAGAGATTAAAACGAAAGTCACAAAATAATAACAGAAGATGCAAGAGGACCCTAAGAGCATCCACACCCGTGTGAATGTTTTGTCCCTCCCTAATTAAGGATTGTCCTTCACGGGTGTGAAGGACAAAAATTTTGTCCGTATTTAGGGATTGTCTCTGATTAAGGACAACTTTTGGTTTGGAGAGAGTAGTATTTTGATGATAAAAAGTTGGTTGTGATGGGTGGAGAGAAAATATGATTGCCCTTAAGGTATAGGAAAGTGTGAAGAATAATAAAATAATGGGTGAAGTCCATTTAGGGACAAAAAATTTGTCCACCAATGTGGATGCTGAAAAATCCCACCCACAAAGCAAGACACCTTCCATGCATACAAGAAATAGCACTGGTAATAAAACTTTGTCAAATTCTATTAAATTCTATAGTGGAGCATACCTAAAAGGCTAAAACAACAAAAGCAGATAACAATTATTCAAGAGGGGGAATCCAAAACGAAAAAGAAAAACAATAGGGGGAATCCAAAACGAAAAAGAAAAACAATAGAAAGGGATTACGAGGGAGAGAAACAGGGGAAGGTGAAAGGTCCACAAACCACACACAGATAAAAAAGTTCAATACATATTAAGGAATCTTTAAAAAAAAAAATCGTAGCATCCAAAATTAGGTTCTGATAATTGAAATGACAGCATAAAGCCATCCAAAAGAAAATAAAAATAAAGGGAAAGATAACGGATGTGAATATTAATGATACTAATATTGAGAAGCAAAAGTGAGCAACTGCACTAGAAGAAATTGACCCACCAGAGACTTGTGTGATGGTGGATGTGTGAGCTAAGGGCTCAAAACCAACCCATATGACAACTATCAAATCTGGCATATTTACTTTGACAATTACAAACAATTTCAAAGAGGTTAACTTACCCAAACCGAAAAGGGGGGAAATGGTTTAAAGGTGTTTTCAAATCCAATGATATAGAAGAACTGTTGGCATTCTCCCATTCCATCCCAATGTTGTGCTCTGGTGTCTCTAACATCTGCATCGGAATGCCACCAGTACTTGGGCCTCCAGAAGTAGTCCCAGACATTCTGTTTTGCAGGCCCATTTCATATCCACGTTGAGTTTGCTCTCCATTTCCATTACCCCCACCCTGACTTAAGCCAACCAAAGCTGTCAACCCATCTCCAGTTAGGTCTCCATTGTGATCAGTTCGCGCTTCCGGATCATCATTAGCTGCGGACTGTGGGTAGTTTCTGTTGCCAACACCAAATGGTACACGAGAGAAGACAAAACGTGTAGGAGGCGAAGCAGCAGCTGGAACAAATGTATTTCCACGACCGATACCAGCAAGCCCATCGATAGCACCTCTAACATGTACGCGTACAGGTCTAAAAATGCCATTACCTTCAGCTTGAGAAGATTCAGAAACATAAATATTTCCCACATTACCAGGCATAATATTCTGGTTATGTTCTGGCATGTAATAACCAGTGGTAGTAGCCCCATGTGGATATGCAAATGGCTGCCGGCAAGTGCAGGACATACTCAAAAGACAACAACTTTTGCAAGTATCAGCAGCAATTTCTTGCACCCTCTGACTAAGAAGCATCTGAAAAAAAAAAAGCATAAAGTTTAAATCGGGGAGGGGAGTTGTGAAAGTCGCTTATATTGAATGATAGATCACCAGATATTGAAATTTAAACACCCAAATATCTTCTGAAATAGTACCTGCAGCCAAAGACCATCATTTACAGCTTTGCAAGGGAAACCTAACTCTTCAAGTTGTTTTCGGACATTGAGAAGTGCCTCAAAAGACATATTGCAGTATAAAAGGGAACCCCCTTCAAATATATTAAGAAATGCATCATATTCATCCCCATGACCTCCATAGTTTTCTTTAGAGTGAGGCTCAAGATGTCTTTTCCCAACAACCCGTCCACCCCATGAAAAAAAAGGTGCTCCATATCTTCCCCAGTCACTGGATGTGAGCCCACTACAAGAAGAATTAGACGAAAAACATTGCCTTGGTTGATCCTTAACTAACCAATTGTTGTTATCCAAATGGTAGCAAGGTCCTTCCTCAGATGGCCCTTCAATAGCCACTCCAGCGGTTCCAGCACCAACAGGCATCTCAGCATAGGATCGTGATGTTCTAGTCCCATCTGAATCAGATAATGAATCACTGAATGATGAAGGCCCTTCCATGTTGGAAGAATATGTTGTTTTCAGGTTCGATGAACCGGTATATGAAGCTTGTTCAGCCTTTTGATTGGAACTACAAACCCCATTGTTTAAGTCCACGAGCTCAAGTAGATGGTTATTAGAATTACGGTCCTTCAGATTACTTTTCAGACTCATTCTCCCTATATCAGTTTCTAACTCCTTATCTGTGCACATATCGGCGACACCTTTCCCCTTAGAGTTATCAGAATCAGAATGAATATCAGTTCCGGACTCAGAACCAGAATTTCCTTGCTCAGGATGTTTGGCTTTGCAGTGAGCATTTTTGGCCAGGAACGTGTACAAAGCCAATTCAAACCTTTTTACAAAATACAAGACAATCATTATGCCATTTGTGAACACAAGCTGTTAACCGTAAAGCCAAAACAAAGGCTCACAAACCACTTACCTTTTCTCTTCACTGGGTATCCACAGTTCATCATTGGTCAGTAGTGTATGCAATGTTTGAGACGAAAGCTTAGGAAGCACCTGCAACAAAACAAACAAATATCATTTAATCCACCTTTCGGTCTTCGTATTAAAATTAATACATAATTAATCAAGAACCTGCAGGCTGCAACTAAACTACCCCCCGCCCACTAGATCATTACCTCTTTCAATTCCATGCCACCACTTTGACAGAGGTAACCCCAACAAGCAGTGCGAACACGCTCCCCATGAATGCCATAGTCTTGGTTCTCCGCAAACACCTAGTATGTATTATAAATTTATAATCATTACACCATGCATCAACAAAATAACAGGAAAAAAAACCAACTTCACAAGCTTATCTATTACGAACCTGATAAGCCAAGAAGTTTGACGTCCAGAGCTCAGATATAATGAAATCGGTACATATAGCACACAAATCCTGCACAGATACAGAAAGGGGGAACTATTAAATTACTAACCACAACAACAACAATCAAGCCTTTTCCCCTGATAGAGTCAGCTACATATATCAAGCGGCGTAATAATGTCCTACCATATATCATGTCCAAAGACAAAGCATTTACTTCTAAATCTTTCTTAATGATCCCGCTTAAAACTTCTTGCTCGCCTTCTACCTCTAGCTATCCATTTGATCTATTCTCCTTTGTGGGGCTTATAATGGTCTTTTCCACCTAAGACGAGATTCTACAATATATTTTTATAATAGGTGGTAACTCAGATTTTATCTTTAAAGCATTCATTCACAACATTCCCTCATGTCCACTCATCCGACTCAACACCCCCATCTTTCACCGCCCCAACACTCAATCTCATAGCGACACAACTAAATTACTTGAAATTGACTGATAATTAATGATACCTGAAGGTCAAGAAAGGACGCGGCAGCAAGAACACGAAACGCATTGTTATCATTAAGCTTAGGGTGATGGCCATACAGATATGCCAAAGCCATAGTGATAGCCTCTTCATTAACATTGCTATCATCCACATGAAGAGTAACCACAGGAGCAGTTGCTTCTTTCCAAGGCCCATGAAGCATGTTCCTGACAGTGACAGCAACACACACCAATCAGATACATAATCCAAGAATTTAAGTTTGGTCTGATTATTTTTATTTTTTTATTTTTATTTTTTTTCTAAATGTCCCAAGAGCACCCTTAATACCAAGGAACTAATCATGCAGGAGGTCGAATTTCTTATTATTTATTTATTTATTTATTAGACTGAGTGATCAAACGAATTGAGAAATGCCCACTCTTTAGAGGTGCCTACAAGCCAGCGAGGAGATTAGTCACTGCGGTCAGCGGTGGACACTCCGGTCATGGACAAAAAAAAACGAATTGAGAAATGAATTAAAATGAAAGAATAGTAACCTGAAATAGGAGCTGCGGGAGAGGAGGAGACGGTGGAGGCGGAAAGTGGAGGCCATGGATTGGACGATAATGTCGGAGAAGGCACCGGAATTGAAGCCCTCAATTTGGATGTGGTCGCAGAGGGAAGTGAGGTTGCAATCGAGGGCGGTGGTGGTGGTGGTGTCGGAGGGTGGAACCGTCATTTTCATCTCGGGTGCTGCCGCCGCCGCTGCTTCTACGACTGCGTAAGATCGAGGGTCCATGGTGGGGGTTTAGATTTAAGCAGAAGAGGGACACGATCAAAGGGAATCTTTCATTGGGTAACTGTTGGTTTGAAGAAGAATAAGAAAGGGAAGAAAATGATGGAAGGAATAAAGCAAAACACTCGAACTTCCTGCTTTGTCACTGAACAATACACATGCCTTGGTATTTATATGCCCTTGTATCTACAACTATTTCTTATTTTGTCTAATTTGCATTTTATCTTGTTACTTTTTCCCCTTTGACTCACATTATCATTCCCTCCACTTTTTTCTCTATTTTCTTATCTCTCACCTTTAGGGCATCCACTTCACTTCAGACTCACCCGACTCTAACACGTCAGTATTATATCATCATTATATTATTATATTCAATTTCAGACTTTTCATATCTTCCAACACAGTAGAGTCTTAACACCAGCCTCACCAAACACGCATCAAAATTACATCATCATGCACTTTTATACACAATTTTATTTCAATTATACTTTTGTAATACAATTTCAATAATATTAATTACGTACAATTTATAAAAAATAATCCCAAATAATATTTAAATATTAAAAATTAAATAAAAATTAACATTACAATAATTAATGGTACCTACTAAAAATTATAAAATACATAAAAAATACAATATAATTCAAAATCTTATAATTTGTAAAGATAACATTATTTTGAAATTGAGAATTTTGCAACAAATTTAAAACAGAATTCCAATCCACATTTTGATTTGGATCCATATTTGAGATGAGATGAGTATTCAATAATGTTCACTTTTATATGGAAAAAAGATGTTGAACCTGTGCTATATAGCTAGATTTGGGACAGTGGACCGTTGCTTGAACTTGAAACGATTATTAATTTTAAATTATTTATTTATTATTTATTTATTTGAATATAAAAATATGTACTTTTATTTATTTGTTTGTTTTTCCATAACAAGATAATATATTTATGAATAAAAAAGAAAAAGTATATATTTAAAAATTTTATTTTTATTTTTTAAAAAAGAATATTATTATTATTATTTGCAATTATTATTATTAATTTATTGTTATTATTATTAATTTTTTTTAATAATATTTATTTATTATTATTATTATTATTTGTTTATTAGGGTATTATAAAGAAAATATGAAGAAACGACAAAAAACGGGTCCCACAGAGTCTTAAGTTGAGTATGTTATTTTACAGACTCAACTTAAGACTCTCCACCAGATTTTGAAGATTAGCAAAGTCTTGAGTAAGGGTGTAAGTGATCCGGTCCGAAACCGCGAGACCGCTCGAACCGGACCGGATCGGACCGAAAAATGCAGTCTGGTCTGGTCTCACGGTCCGGTCCGGTCCCAAAAAGCTCAAACCATACTTGAACAATCCGGTCCACGGTCTCAGATATTCTTATACCGCTGGGATCGGACCGGATCGGACCGATAGGGTTAATAATTTTTTTTAAAAAAAAACCTACAGATACTTACTACTCACTAACCCTAATCTTAAGTCACATACCCCTCTTACTCCTTCAGCCGCCCCTCTCACATAACCCTGTCTAAGTTCAGCAGCCCACAGCCCTGGCTAAGTTCAAACCCTCTCTCCCTCACACAACCCTAAGCCGCCGCCGTCCTTCCTCTTCCCTCTGTCACTCGCCGCCCTTCCTCTTCCCTCCGTTCTCGACCTCTCTCTCCCTCCGTCACTCGCCGTGACCTGTCTCCCTCGATTCACTCGCCACCGCGACCTCCGGTTCTCCCTTCGGTTTGCTCCCTCCTCCTGCGATTTGATTCGTTCTCTCTTCCTCCTCCGATCCATTCTCCGTTCTCCCTTCGTTCTCTCTCTCTCCATGCGTCGCCGCTTCGTTCTCTCTCTCGTCATGCTCATCGTCGCCGCTTGATTTTGCCCTGTGTTCAATTAGGTTTTTTCTGTGTCCCGCCGCTTGATTTTGCCCTGTGTTCAATTAGGTTTTTTCTGTGTTCAATTCGGTTTTGTTGCCTTGGTTTATTTCCAGAATTTAAATTTTAATTTAATGGTCTAAATAGACCGGATCGGACCGGACCGAATCGGTCCGGACAGATACGATCCGGTCCGGTCTTACATAAATCACATCAAGACCGGACCGAGTGGTTCCTAGGTATAGGCATAGTATAGGTAGTGCGGATCTTGGACCCGATCTGCACCTGCTATGGACCCTATGGATGGATGGATGGATGCTACTCTGGTGACTTGGACTACTACTGCTACTGCTACTCCTGGATCAGCTCTGGAGCCATTATTTTGATATGTTATATATTGTAGATATTTTGGGAGAGCTCTAAAGTGATGATACCACTTTTTTTAGTTTTCAGTTGCATGGACTTGTATCTTGGATCCGTTTTCTTCTTACATACTACTTTGGACCATGTGTACCTTTTTACCACTGATGTATATATATATATATATATATATTGTTTATATTATCCACTTATGGTCCAATGATTTTCCGCTACTCTGATATTGTTTAAGAAGGATTCGTTTACGTCACTTCGAAAGATTAATGAGTAATATGTCAGATTAGTCCCTGACTTTGTAAGCATCGGTCAAGTTAGTCCCTGACTTTATCAAAATAGCAATTTAGTCCATGAGATTCCATTTTAATTCATATACGTCCCTATCTTTATCCCATTTTAAAGGAAATACATCCTTGCGATAATGACGGCAAGGACTAACTTGATCGACATTCTCCTATCTCAGGGACTAAATTGCTATTTCGATAAAGTCAGGGACTAACTTGACCTACGCTTACAAAGTCGGGGACTAATCTGACATATTACTCAAAGATTAATGCTTTAAGCTATGAAAATGACGAGAGATGGCCTCACTACTATTTTTATAATAAAGCTATACTAAGTTTTCAAAGTCAGGTGAATTCTATCTCATACTTTACTTCTAAGAATATAAGACACACTTTATTGATACCAAAGGACGTCGAATCCAAAGTTAAATCAATGTATATGATATTTTTCAAGATCCAAAGGTTTTGTGATTTTGCGCACCCGACCCATTAGAATTTCAAAGGAAAGAAAAAAGGAAAAAAAATTTAGTTCCTACAAATTCTAATATATTAACAAGTCCATAATATTTTCGAGTAATACTTATTTAATTATTTATTTCTTAATTACTCGGGTTAAGAAAGTAGGGTGTTGCACTTTGTGGTAGCAGAGCATAAATGATCCTACAACTGAAGAAGTCCAAAGAGCTGGTCATCCACATCAACCAGGTCACAACAGTGTATGATTTATGCATGTTTTATGTTTGTTTGATTTGTTTGTATCTATTACTTATCTAGATACAAATTGTGTGAACTGAAACTATTGGGTATAGTCTCAGTTTAGATTAGGCGACTGAACGTTTCTTTTGTCAATCATACATGACCATAGTGCAGGTCTAGTATGACGACTAGAAGCCAAATTCATACGAATGTGATGCTGGAAAGGATCACAGCTGTCTTGGAGGTATGCAGCAGCAGCAACAACATCAGCATCAACAGCAGCAACAAGCTAATCCACCTCACCAGTGTAATGCTGGAACTGCTGAATCCAAAAGTCTTGCGGATTTTCGCAGTTGTAATCCACCTAAGTTTGAAGGAGGATTTAAACCTGAAGAGGCTAATAAGTGGATTCATGAGATGGACAAGATTCTCAAGACATTAGACTGTACTGATGCTCAAAAGGTGACATATGTAGTCTATATGTTGGAAGGGGAGGCTGAGAATTGGTGGAATCATATTGTTCAACTGTTGACTTATGAAGGAAGAGAGGTCAACTGTAGAGTATTTATGGAGAAGTTTCTCAATAAGTACTTTCCAGAGGACTTAATGACAAAGAAGGAAGTAGAGTTTCTACAACTGAGACAAGGGGATATGAGTGTAGGAGAGTATGCAACAAAGTTTGAGGAGTTGATGAAGTACTCTCCCTACCATTAGAACAACCTAGATGAGAGGGGAAAGTGTATCAAGTTTGAAGGTGGTTTAAAGCCCAAACTGAAGTCTGCGTTTAGTTATCAAAGAATCCAGAGTTTCCCTGCACTTGTGGATATGTGTCGGATGTATGAAGATGATAAGAAGGCAGAGGAGGTTCAAGCGTCAGAGAGAACGGATTATCAGAACTATGGACCACAGAGGTGTAAGGGGTTTGATCGCAGAGGAAAGGGTCCATATTTTGGCAAGGATAGAGGCAAAGGAAAGGCTAAGGTTGATGACCGAGGCAAGTCTCGCAATGATGTCCCATTCTGTGAGAAGTGCAAGTGTCATCATTTTGGTCGTGTTTGTTGGGCATCAAGTGGTTGTTTTAATTGTGGGAAGCATGGTCATTTTGATCGTGATTGCAAAGAACCGGCCAAGACCAATCCGAAGGGAACAACTGATAAACCCGTTATTCCTGGCAGAGTTTTCACTCTTAGTGGAGTGGAAGCAAACCAATCTTCTGATCTCGTGCAAGTTAATTACTTGCTCAATGGTCAGTCTTGCAATGTCTTGTTTGACTCTGGAGCTACACATTCTTTTGTTTCTTATGAATGTGTGAATTGTTTGAAAATATCTGTGTCTGACTTACCTTATATTCTTAACGTAGAAACCCCTACAAATCTTCCTGTGATTATTTCTAAGGTGTGCCTTAGTTGTCATATGGACGTGTTAGATAAAATCACTAGTATAGATTTGATCTATTTACCTTTGTCATAATTGGATGTGATCTTGGAAATGGACTGGATGAGTAAGAACCAAGTGATCATCGATTGTGATAAGAAGTTAGTAGCTTATAAGAATTCAGAACCCGTAGGGTATGTGTGTTTGTTTACCTCCAAGGTAGAAGAGGCAATGGTAGGAGAAGGAGCTCAGTCGATCAAAGAAATTCCTGTAGTTCGGGATTTTCCTGAGGTATTTGCTGACGAAATACTAGGTTTGCCGTCGAGGAGAGAGATTGAATTTGGGATAGATCTAGTTCCGGTCGCCGGTCCCATTTCCATCGCTCCTTATAGAATGGCACCACGGGAAATGGCTGAACTGAAGATGCAAGTGGAGGAGCTTCTGCAGAAACAGCTGATCAGGCCAAGTGTATCTCCGTGGGGAGCACCAGTTTTGTTTGTCAAAAAGAAGGATGGTAGTTTAAGGATGTATGTCGACTATCAGCAGTTGAATAAGGTCACCATTAAGAACAAGTATCCTTTGCCAAGGATAGACGACCTTATGGACCAAGTTCGTGGAGCTTCGATATTTTTCAAGATTGATCTGAGGTCGGGTTACCATCAGATCAGAATTCAGGAAGAGGATATCTCTAAGATCGCATTTCAATCTCGATACGGACATTATGAGTATGTCGTAATGCCGTTCGGATTGACTAATGCACCTGCAATTTTCATGGACTACATGAATCGAATCTTTAGACCGTATCTAGATTCATTCGTGATTGTGTTCATTGACAATATCCTAATTTATTCCAAGAATCTCGAAGAACATGTCGTGCATTTAAGGATTGTGTTGAAGGTATTGAGGGAGAAACAGTTGTTCGCCATGTTAGGATCGTGGCTCAAAATCTCGAGAGGGGGGTGAATCGAGTTTTATTAAATTATTGTGAAAGCACGTATAATTTAAAAATATTTTCGCGTTGGAGAGATTAAGAGATTGTGATGGAGAGCGATAGCATTAGATAACAAAAATAAGAGTTGCGCGGAAACATAATAATAGAAATTGCGGAAATTAAAAGAGATAAGGAAGAAGAACACACAAACCACTTTTATACTGGTTCGGTCAATCTAGCGAGAGACCTACGTCCAGTCCCCAAGCGACCCGCTTGAGCCTTTTATATACTTGAATTGAGCCGCACCCAATTACAATCAGAGCACCCCGTACACTACTAGTAACCTCCGTTCGCTAGGGGCCTTAATATCACAGCATGGTTCCTCACCCTACGAACGTACCACACATTCAACTAAGGGATTCACTCCCTAACCACTAAGGTTTGAATACAATATGATGTGAGTGATTACAATCGTATAGTGTGTTCTCAACAACACAGATACAACAATTTAGGTCTCTATGATAATGATATTAAATCACAAGAGTGCAGGCCAATACAAGGTTTTCTTCACAAAAAGAATGAACGTTGAAAAGCTTGAAGTTTTTGGAGAAGAAGAGAAGAGTGAGTGAGCGCGATTATCAGAATTGTCAGAACGTTAGGAATGTACTCCCTCCGTCCCATTATCTTGGTAAAAAAATACAAAAAATTTTGTCCCATATTAAAGTAAAAAAATAAATGAAAAATCTTAAAAATTGTATATTATATCAATGATTGATAAGTAAATAAGGAAAACACATTTCAAGATCTTTTTTTTGGTAATATTGCAATATGTATTAATTGTAATGATATGAAAATATATGTAATATCAATTTATAATTAATCAGTGAATCATAGCATTATGTTAAACAGATACTCTCATATTTTCATTGACTTGTTTGACTTTTACCAAGATAATGGGACGGAGGGAGTAGGAGTGTTGTTGTTCTTATTAAAAATAAAAATCTGATTTAGAACATAAGAAGCATCAAAATAAATTTTTGAAATCAAAACCAAATCAAATTGATTTTAGAAATAAAATAAAAGATTTGAAACTTAAATCAAAAAGGAATATTTTCAAAAATAAAATCAATTTCGAATTTTGAAAATAAATCAGAATCAATCAAGTAAAAAGAAATCTGGAAATAAATTAAAATGATTCTGACACGTTTTTCAATAAAACTTGAGGTAATCGATTACTTCAGGTAATCGATTATCCCTTTTAAAATAGAAACTTTGAAATTCTTTTGAAAAACCAGTAATCGATTATTCATTCCAAGTAATCGATTACTCCACTCCTGTTTAGTATATGATGCAACTCATATAATCGATTACCACTAATCTAATAATCGATTACATAGCCTCTGAAATGTGTGAGATGCAACATTGGGTAATCGATTACTCAAGGCAGTAATCGATTACTTTGCCTCTGAAAAATGTATGATGCAACAATGATAATGGATTACTTGATCTAGGTAATCGATTACTCTCATTAAAAGAGTAATGGATTATTCAAGTTCACATAATCAATTATTCACACTCTGGTTTTTCTATGATGCAACAAAAGTAATCGATTACTTTGAGAAGGTAATCGATCATCCTCTCATGCACTTGTAAAAATAGATTTTCATAACTTAGATAAAATTATCCAGAGTTGTTTCATCATGCACTTCCATAGAAACTAAGTTAAAAACTGATTTTCATTAAAAACTCTTTTTCTTCTCCTTAACTTGAAAAACTCATGTGGCCAATACACACTTGTAATAAAATTTCATTAGCTTACGACTTTCCTATAGGCAAGGCTTATACAAAATATGATACTTGAAGCTTGAGCCTTGAACTGCTTGAGACTTGATGCTTGAAACTTGAAACTTGTTTGTTATCATCGAAACTCTATCTTCTAGAAATCTTCTAGCACTGACTCTTTACGTCCTTTAGGGCAAGCTTGATTTCCAACACTTTCCCTTTGGCCTTACCTTTGCGCTTTCCATTTTTAACCAACAATACAGTTTTTCCCTTGTTGATATTCTGCTAAGCAGTTTTCAACATCCCTAACAATTCAGTTAGAGTGCTGTCAATGTTGTTCATGTTGTAATTCATGACAAACTGACTAAAGCTCTGTGGTAAGGAATGCAGAACTAAGTCAGCGACCAACTCTTGACCTAGTGGAAAACCCATCCTCTCAATGTTCTCAATATAACCAATCATCTTGATTACATGATGACTAACTGGGCTTCCCTCTGTCATCTTACAAGTGAAAAGGGACTTTGTGACCTCAAAATGCTCATGCCTTGCTTGCTCTTGATAGAGCTCCTTAAGGTGTACGATCATATCGTACGCACTCATGTTCTCATGAACCTTCTGAAGGTTAGAGGTCATAGTGACAAGCATGAGAGTTCCAACTTATAAGGCATCATCTTGATGCCTTCGGAAAGCATTCCGTTCAGCAGCCGGTGCATTAGCGGGGGGTGCTTCTGGTAGCGGTTGCTCTAGCACATACATCTTTTTCTCATTCCTAAGGACAATCCTTAGGGTTCGATACCAGCCCAGGAAATTAATTCCCGTCAGCTTGTCCTTCTCAAGGACAGATCGTAGTGATAAGTTGTTCAAATTGTTTGATGCCATGGTGATCTAACAACAAAATTAAAAACCGAATTAAGATCATGTTTATTAAATAGTTAATAAGGACTTTTATTAAATATTACTCCCACTATTTTCCTCAAATCAATAACCCTCAATATTGACTCGGAAAATCTCAGCGTAAGATTTTCTAGTGGGACCAATATCCATATTTCATCTTATTATGAGTCAAACTTTAGCTGATCACCCATAATTTAATTATTTAGGTAGGGAACCCTTTCCCAATCACATCTCATGTGACTCTTGGATCAATTGGGCGAATAACATTTATTCAAATTCATCCTATAAATTTATACCCAATTCTTTTGCCTATAGACCTTCAATCCTATTGAACTATCCATTTAAGTTAGACCCAATGGTTGACAAACATATATTACATTTATCCCCTCGCGTCTGACCAATGTAGATAAAAGTACCCTACTTTAGCAGACCCACATTCAAAACGACATCAATCAAGACGAGTGTCAAGCATTGGAAGGCATAACTTAATATTTTAGTTTGAGGGGTTTTTAAGTTAAGTGATCTCACTAGTTTTATCTTGTATTAACATACATAACATTATAACGATAACATGCATCACATACATACTATAATTATAAACTATAACATGCATCACATACATACTATAATTATAAACTATTTGTGATATGATCATGGCCCAAAGTAATTAATTCACCCAAGCCAATGAGTGAATAAAAAAAAGATCCTATGACTGACAACATCTTCTCCAAGAGCCTTCCTTGAATGTCCTCTTCCTCATCATCTCCAAGACTCTTGATTTTTTAAATAAAATTACAAGCAGAAACCTCGTTCATGAGGGGATTTAGATGAGAACAGAAATACATAGTGAATATTTGAGAGAGGCACGACACGCAGGCCGTATTTAAAATAAATACATAGTGAATATTAGAGAGAGGCACGACACGCAGGCCGTATTTAAAATAAGTAAATAAACCATACATAAGCGATCTAATAGGCCATGACCATTCACCACATAAATGAACAACACATAATAGTATATATAAAATAAAGATTTATTATATTATATAAAATTATGTTCGTTACGATTTAAGATACCTACGCAGAGGAGGCACGATGATCTGCGATTTTCTGGTTGTTACTATTTGATTCAAAGACCATGTCCAACAATTGGCACGATCATATTAGTTTCGCTAAAGTTCGCATCGATTACACCACTGTAATACCCGACATGATCCTGTCCAACAATTGGCACAGACATGTCGATCGTCTGATGCAAAACCCTAGCGACCCTGACGCTGTTAGTTGCAGCATGATCGAGTCAACTCTTGACATCACCATGCTGCGACGAACAATAACGACATCAAAACAGCGATAAAGAAATTTTATCTCTGTTTTCAATTTCGATTAAACACAACACATTATAATCTCATTAAAACATGCTTAATCAGAAAATAAATGAATCATGGTTTCGCAAGCGGCTCTGATACCACTGCTGGAAATAGGGATAGAATATGCAGCGAAAAAAAAAACGAAATACCCTATTTCCAGAACAGGATCCATGTGAGAGAGCATGATTCGAGATAGAAAAACGTTTACCTCTTGATGCGAAGAGGAGAACGGCACTGGTCAGATCGTCCACGAACAATCCACGTCAATCACGAGCGCAGCAAGGTAGTCGCGCCTCTATTGGTATCCACACGAACAGATTCCCAATTGGAGTCACGTCTCTCTTCTTAGTGCTAGCGGAGAAGAGAGAGATTCAGTGTATCACTCACTCTCTGATATGGAAGGCTAGGGTTGCCGTTCTGTGTCTCACACGTACCAAAACCCTAAGGCTAATACTATTATTTATAATTGTATTAGACCAGCGGGCTGGGCTTGACAGCACATATCAGAATGCGTCGCACGGTCATACTGTGCATCGCACGGACGTCAATTTTATAAAAATACAACTATTGTATTTTTTATCAAATGTGATATCTCCAATCTATCTGTTCTTAGTGTGTGACCCTATAGGTTCCTGTAACGTTGCCAGTAAAATTAAAATCCCATTTTAAGTTTACAAGCAATGAGCGGTATCTAGCAACACGTCATTGCTACCCAAGTGACAGAAATGTCTGTGATCTGACATAACCTTAGTGTGACCAATGATCATGTGTAAATTTAATCCCTTTATCCAAATATCTTAGTTACACTCATGGCATGGAACGTGCACCCATGTATAGTGTAACCTATGGTTTCTTGATCCCCGAGTAGACGCGTCTAAACAAGTCTCGTCAATATCTCTTATTGACTGTCTTGAGTATGGCCATACATTTCACCGTCTCACTCAATCAAGGGGCCCAAAGATATAATTCCTATTGACAAGGAAGGACAAATCCCATCTACGTCACTCACATCCCTCTACATGATTTGTCATATACCCGACTACAACCGTTATGATCACCTGGTTAAAGATGACGTTTGATTGCGTGAAAGCACATAATTCCTCATGTTGGGAACCGTAGCGACTTCAGGTCGAAGGACCATGTACACCATTGTCACTATGAGAATCGCTTATTACACTCACTTAATAATCCATGTAGCATTCTCATGCCGGGTCAATCCAGTACACAATTGTCCCAATGTGTACTTATGTGAAGACTTGATATCTCATATCCATGATCGGTGAGATATAGTCATCAGTCTGCCACATACTAGTCTCGATGTATTATAGTTGTTCATATTAACTGTAATACTTGGAGTTCAAGTCCAATCGATTGGAGCTCAATACATATCTTTCATTTAGTATTAAAGTTATCGGAATTAAATTAGTGGTGGAGTCAATTAAAAATCTGATATAAAAGTTGTCGTTGTTGTTCGTGGATTCTAATCTAAGCGACGTAACTGAATCACTCGTTTAGATTAGAATTAGATAGGGAGTTATTTTGATTCTCCCGATTCCACCTCTAATTTTCGTCCGCTTACTTTAACGCTAAACTGTTCCGCGCATAAATATATTTTGAGAACCTTTCGATCGAATTTGAACCGCTTCCAGAAGTTAGGCAAAAGTCCCTTTTATATTCGCAAATCAAGTTGGTGCGGTTCAGCGATTC
This sequence comes from Crotalaria pallida, assembly GCA_037953625.1. Taxonomy (NCBI): domain Eukaryota; kingdom Viridiplantae; phylum Streptophyta; class Magnoliopsida; order Fabales; family Fabaceae; genus Crotalaria; species Crotalaria pallida. The sequence goes on from CM075649.1 coordinate 122,245,550, forward strand.
AAATTCAATTGGTCAGTACTCAATACTTGTTTCACATTTGGGGTCACAGTTAATTGAATCGAGATTAGCTATGGAACCAGTTATTGCTTTACTTTAAATATTATTTTTTTCACTCTCCTACATACTAATCTAATCAATGTGAATTTAATCATTTGGTTAGATTAGCATCGAGATCGTAATCTATTTGATTTGTGTGGCTCCATTTCTAACCCTTGTCCAATTACTTTGATACCAAACTAGTTGTCAAACACATATATTCAAAACATAAACATTAAACATAGCAAAACAATCAAACATGAAAAAACTACACAAAAGTTTCATACATAGAAAATTCAGTTACTAGTTCACGATGATGCATAAACTTCTAAATTTCGACAACGTCACCTCCCGATAAATGCAACACCGGATTGGACAGTTCCGACACTACATTCCATCAGTGGTAATAGTCCTCGCCATCCAGTTTAAGTCTATGTACTTCGTTTTGATTAGTAGAATTTCCTTTGTAAGAAACTTCAAGTTTTTATTAACTCAAAACTTAGAATTAATTCGCATACTTTAAGTTTCTTGTTTGCAATTTGGTAAGCACTTACAATCCGCGATTCTTTGAATTCCTAAGGGATCCGCTTAGGTTCCAAAGAATTCCATCCTTGTCACTTGTAGGTATTTCCAATTTGCAAACACAAACTTAATTAATATCATTAAGCATTTACAATTTCCCCTTAAAAGGGTCTCACCTTTAGAGGAGCAGCTCGAGATGAGAGTGTTTGCAGCGAGATCGGAACCACTTTCCCTCAGGTCGGAAGGAAGAAACTGCTCTGATACCATAAATGTAACACCCTTATTTTAATTGTAAAATATTAAGTAAAAATCTATAATCAAAATGCTGTACTTAAAATTTCTTTTTCACAAATCAAGTTTACAATAACTTTGGGCATCCATTTACAATATAGTAGCACCCAAAAATAAAGTTTCCTTCTTTCCCGGTCTCTCGCTGAGCACTCTGATCCACAAGCTCCTCAGCAATCACCTAAAATGTTAACCACATAAGGGTGATACCTTTTCACAATCACAGTGAATCAGAGGATAGTATGCGGCTCATAACAGTAACTCAAGAAATAACAATCAAGTCGAGTCATGGATCCACAAATTCACTACGTTCAACTATTGCATTCATATACCTCAATTTCCATATTCTCAATTCCTTTTCAAATTTCCATAATCATTATTCATTCCACAAAAACATTTCTTTACTCTTTATACTTTTTACTTTCTCTTTATTCAGGTACATCATATCAAAACAGAGGCCAATGCACAAAACTCATTTCAACACATTTATCACCTCAAAACAGAGGCCCGCATATTTCACCTCATTTTAAATTATGTGTCCCTCAGGTCAGAGGTCAACACTCAATCATTTTATTTCATTTCGTGTCCCTCAGGTCAGAGGTCAACACCCATTTATCTTATTTAAATTATGTGTCCCTCAGGTCAGAGGTCAACACTTATTCCTTTTATTTCATTCTGTGTCCCTCAGGTCAGATGTCAACACTCAATCAATTTATATCATTCTGTGTCCCTCAGGTCAGAGGTCAACACTTATACATTTTGATTCTTTCTTTTCTTTTCTTCATTTCATTCTTAAGATGTATCTCATACCATTGTACTTCACCTCCACACCGAAAGGTACCTCATACAATTTGGCCTGTGGGTACTGTTAGTTCCATGGTGAATGTTTTGATAATGACAAAAGGTTACAAAGTGTTTTGAACAAGCTACAAAGATGTTGATCAAGTTTCAAGTTCAACAAGCAACAACAAACATCAAATGAAGAAGAGAGAAAGCAAGCTCATGAAGACTTAGTTTGAGTGTAATTGTAATTGTTTTATCTTTTGCCTCTCAAGCTTCTTAGGTCTTTTATTTGGGTAGTTTATTTAGAGGGTAGTGAATCTCTATCATAGTCATGATTAAATCATAATTTGAGTTTTCACTTAACCTAGAATCAATAGGTGGCTTAAAGGTTTTAAAGGAAAGGTTTAGTTTTGAGAAAACAAGTTTTAAACAAGTATCAGACATGTTTAATTGATTAAGAACATATTTAATCGATTAGTACTCGATTAAGTAAAGATTTAATCGATTAAGTACTGCTGAACTGGTTTTTTAAAATACGATTTTTACTTCTCAAAATCAGTTTTCAAGTGCTATAACTTTTGGGTATTCTATATAAACCTATTCCTAATCTTTGTGATTAAGGAGAACACTTTCATAATCAATTTTACAAGAATCAAGCCATTCTATTCTCTCTCAATTTCAAAGATCAAAGCTTTCATATTTTCATATTCTTTGATCAAGAACCTTTGAATCTCTTGTGTGAATTGTCATAGCTATTGATTGAGATTCATAGGATTGTCATTTGTGTTTTCTATTGTGTTGTAATCTTTGCAAGAAGGCAAGCCAACTACAACAAACAAGAAGCCTTGGTGTGTCGATTATCATCAAGCAAATCTCATTGGAGAAGAAGAAAGTCTTGGTTGTGAATCAAGCAAAGAAAAGCCTTGGTGTGTGGATTATCATCAAGCAAAGAAGACTTGTTGTGTCGATTATCAACAAGGGGTAGAGGTTAGATTAGAGAGAAGATCAATAGGATTACAAGGCAAGGGTGTGGTATCTCTTGTAGGCTAGCAAGAAGGGAGTCTTGTGAGGCATTTACTTGTAATTTGAGAACTCTAATTCCTCATAGTGAAGAATCTCTCTTGGTTGAAGAGGGGACTGGATGTAGCTTTCAAGCGGATGAAAGTGAACCAGGATAAATCACTGTGTCGTATTTCTAAACCCTTAACTCTTTACATTCAAGTCTTTAATTGTGTTCTTGGTTGAAAACCTAGAAAAGATTGATTTTCATAATTGATTGAATTGAATCTTTATTGTTCAAATTGATAAAGGGAAAATCATTTTCATAACTAGGAAATCAATAAGAATATAGGTGTTAATTGTTTTCGCTGAATCTCTGATCTTACGTGTGAATTGATTGATTTTCGTATTCGATTGAAAAGTGATTTTTCAGTTTCTGATAGTTTTAATCGATTAAGTGTTCGTTTAATCAATTAAGGACTTTTGAACTTTCAGGTTTAATCGATTAAATTGCAGGTTAATCGATTAAATTTCAGTTTAATCGATTAAGTGCTGTAGAATTTGCAAAAATCATTTGTTTTGATTGTTTTGATTTGTTTCGTTCGAAAATCTTTCAAGGTTTCTTTTACACCTATTCAACCCCCCCTTCTAGGTGTGTTCCTAGGGTTCCTTAGTTGTTTCAACCACCAATTGCGGTTTCTTCAATTGGTATCAGAGCTCGGTCGAAAGACACGAGCATAAGAGCTTTTTCGTAAAGATCCTTTAAGAAAATCGAAATGGGTTCTACGAATCCATTTGGTGGTGAAGGTTATTCAATAAATCGTCCTCCATTGTTTGCCGGAGAAGGCTATGCATATTGGAAAGTTAGAATGAAAATTTTTATCCAAGCCATAGATAGTGAAATTTGGAAAGTAGTTGAAAAAGGTCCTCATATCCCCTCTAGTTTAGTTGAAGGTGTAGAACAATTGATCCCCGAGGATAAGTGGAAGGATGATGATAGAAAGAAAGTTCAATATGATTATAAAGCAAAGAATATCATTACCTCCGCTTTATCCTATGACGAGTTCTTTAGAGTTTCTCAATGTTCTAGTGCTAAGGAAATGTGGGACACTTTACAAGTGACTCATGAAGGAACTAGTGAGGTTAGGAGAGCTAGATTGAATGCTTTAATGCGTGATTATGAATTGTTTCAAATGCTTCCAAATGAATCTATTAATGATATGCAAAAGCGTTTTACTCATATTATTAACCATTTACTTGCTCTTGGTAAGACTTTCTTACAAGGTGAACTTTCTAACAAAGTGTTGAGATGTTTAGACAGGAATTGGCAACCAAAAGTAACGGATATTGTTGAATCTAAGAATTTGGATGCTATGGATCTAGCAACACTTTTCGGAAAGCTTCAAGAACATGAAATGGAGCTTGGACGATTAAGTATCAATGAAGAGTCGGATAAGAACAAAGAAAGAAAGGGACTTGCTCTTAAAGCAAATAGATCATACAAAAAGAAAGAGAGTTCCGATGATGATGATGATGATAGTGAAGATTCCGATTCGGATGTTGATGAAAAAGACATGAAACTTTTACTAAGGAAGTTTGACAAATTTCTAAGGAGAAAAGGAAGGTTGAACAAAGACAAAGGTAAAGAGAAGGATTTCCCACACTACAAGACCAAGACTACAAAAGATGGAGTAGTTTGCCATGAATGCGGAAAACCCGGACATCTCAAGTACTCATGCTCTAGGTATCTCAAGAAGAAGGAGAAAGACAAGAAAAATTCTAAATCTAAAAAAGCATACATAGTTTGGGATAGTGATGTAGAAGAGAAGAAAAACACATCGAGTAGTTCATCGGATGATGAAGAAGCCGCTTGTCTCAACTTGATAACTCTAGTAGATGATGAAGAATAAAGTTCAAATGATGAATCAAGTTATCAAAGCGAGGAAAGCGATGTAAGTCATACTAAATCCGAAATTTCTTCTAAATATGAATTGTTATATAATGCTTATGAAGAAATGCATGAACAACTTGAAAAACTAGCTTTGACAAACATTGAAAGAAAGAAGCTCATTTTGAAACATCAAAAAGAGATTTTAGAACTTCAAAAACAAGTTGATGAGCTTAATCTTGAAAATGAAACTCTTGATCTTATATATGCTAGTTCTTCTTGTGATTGTGCTAGTAGAGTGAAAATTGTGGTTGATTGTGAGAATTGCAAGTTGCTCAAAGATGAAAATGCTATTTTGAAAAATAAGCTTGCAAGTTTCACCATTTGTGATATTAGATTGCGCACATTGTTAAATTTTCAGAGAGAAAATTCAAACAAGTTTGGTTTGGGTTATACTAATGCTAAGAGTAATTCTCATAGAAATGTTGTTGATTTTTCTAAGGTTGTTTTCTCAAATGCACCAACATGTTTCTATTGTGGTACTCATGGACATACTTCAAATGTGTGTTATATTAAAGTGCATGGTATACCTAAAGGAGATTTTGTTTGGATGAAAAAGGGTGAAAGTCCCTACACTAACAAAAATGGATCCAAAACCATTTGGATACCAAAAAGCAAAGCATGATTGTTTTGTAGGTATGATTGAAGAGCAAAGGGCTTACAAGTGTTATTCATACATTTGCATTTTCAATTGGTATTACATTTGCATCTCAAAAGAAGTCCTACAAATTTGGTACAAATGATATTGTTAGATATTGATGATTATAGTATCTTCTCAATTTCTTTTCTAAAGTTCAATTGATACTAATTTTGATGATTAGATGATTATCATGCTATTATTGTTGTGTTATTTCTTTACATTGATGATATCTCAATTGGTTCATAATTCATTGTTATATTTTCTTGCCAATTGGTATCACATTTCAAAGTATAGTACTTGTTATATCTCAATTGGTATCAATGTTGTGAAGAAATGTTTGTTATAGAGAAATCATGATCATTTCTTTATTTCTTCTATTTTGGCTTAGTATTTTATATTTCAATTGGTATATATATATATATATATATATTACTTTTTGATAATGCCAAAGGGGGAGAAATAGTATGTTTTGAAGAAACGATATTTTGGGAGAAATGGTATGTTTTGGAGAAATGATATGTTTTGAAAAATGGGAGAAATGATATGTTTTTGGGAGAAAGGTTGTTTTTTTGTTTTTATGTAGGTTGAGCTAAGTTGTTGAAGATAGGGGGAGAATCAAGCTTCTATCAATTGGATTTCAAATATCAAATGCATTGATTGAGGGGGAGCAAGTTTCTCACCAAGTGATCAAATTGTTAAAGCATCAACAGCTTTAATCAAATTCAAAACATGGTTTGTCATTCTAAAAAAGGGGGAGATTGTTAGTTCCATGGTGAATGTTTTGATAATGACAAAAGGTTACAAAGTGTTTTGAACAAGCTACAAAGATGTTGATCAAGTTTCAAGTTCAACAAGCAACAACAAACATCAAATGAAGAAGAGAGAAAGCAAGCTCATGAAGACTTAGTTTGAGTGTAATTGTAATTGTTTTATCTTTTGCCTCTCAAGCTTCTTAGGTCTTTTATTTGGGTAGGTTATTTAGAGGGTAGTGAATCTCTATCATAGTCATGATTAAATCATAATTTGAGTTTTCACTTAACCTAGAATCAATAGGTGGCTTAAAGGTTTTAAAGGAAAGGTTTAGTTTTGAGAAAACAAGTTTTAAACAAGTATCAGACATGTTTAATCGATTAAGAACATATTTAATCGATTAGTACTCGATTAAGTAAAGATTTAATCGATTAAGTACTGTTGAACTGGTTTTTTAAAATACGATTTTTACTTCTCAAAATCAGTTTTCAAGTGCTATAACTTTTGGGTATTCTATATAAACCTATTCCTAATCTTTGTGATTAAGGAGAACACTTTCATAATCAATTTTACAAGAATCAAGCCATTCTATTCTCTCTCAATTTCAAAGATCAAAGCTTTCATATTTTCATATTCTTTGATCAAGAACCTTTGAATCTCTTGTGTGAATTGTCATAGCTATTGATTGAGATTCATAGGATTGTCATTTGTGTTTTCTATTGTGTTGTAATCTTTGCAAGAAGGCAAGCCAACTACAACAAACAAGAAGCCTTGGTGTGTCGATTATCATCAAGCAAATCTCATTGGAGAAGAAGAAAGTCTTGGTTGTGAATAAAGCAAAGAGAAGCCTTGGTGTGTGGATTATCATCAAGCAAAGAAGACTTGTTGTGTCGATTATCAACAAGGGGTAGAGGTTAGATTAGAGAGAAGATCAATAGGATTACAAGGCAAGGGTGTGGTATCTCTTGTAGGCTAGCAAGAAGGGAGTCTTGTGAGGCATTTACTTGTAATTTGAGAACTCTAATTCCTCATAGTGAAGAATCTCTCTTGGTTGAAGAGGGGACTGGATGTAGCTTTCAAGCGGATGAAAGTGAACCAGGATAAATCACTGTGTCGTATCTCTAAACCCTTAACTCTTTACATTCAAGTCTTTAATTGTGTTCTTGGTTGAAAACCTAGAAAAGATTGATTTTCATAATTGATTGAATTGAATCTTTATTGTTCAAATTGATAAAGGGAAAATCATTTTCATAACTAGGAAATCAATAAGAATATAGGTGTTAATTGTTTTCGCTGAATCTCTGATCTTACGTGTGAATTGATTGATTTTCGTATTCGATTGAAAAGTGATTTTTCAGTTTCTGATAGTTTTGATCGATTAAGTGTTCGTTTAATCGATTAAGGACTTTTGAACTTTCAGGTTTAATCGATTAAATTGCAGGTTAATCGATTAAATTTCAGTTTAATCGATTAAATTTCAGTTTAATCGATTAAGTGCTGTAGAATTTGCAAAAATCATTTGTTTTGATTGTTTCGATTTGTTTCGTTCGAAAATCTTTCAGGGTTTCTTTTACACCTATTCAACCCCCCCTTCTAGGTGTGTTCCTAGGGTTCCTTAGTTGTTTCAACCACAAATTGCGGTTTCTTCAGGTACTTCACCTCCACACCGGAAGGTACCTCATACCATCGTACTTCACCTCCACACCGGAAGGTACCTCATACAATTTGGCCTGTGGGTACTTCACCTCCACACCGGAAGGTACCTCATACCATTGTACTTCACCTCCACATCGGAAGGTACCTCATACAATTTGGCCTGTGGGTACTTCACCTCCACACCGGAAGGTACCTCATACCATTGTACTTCACCTCCACACCGGAAGGTACCTCATACCACCACATAGGTTATACATATAAAGATTAAGATTAAAGCATAACAATACACATAATTCCGAGCATACCATTCATTCATTCACTCAATATTTGGCGCCTCAATTCAGAGGCCAAGAATGATTCACTCTCTTGTTCAATCAATCATAACACATTTCAATGCAACAGCACACACTCAGCAACTAATCATTCATGTAATTTCCTTATTCATTTCCTTTCTCAATTATCACAACCATACCAAGTAGTATTCTCTTTCATAGCCAAACATTTATATTACACTTCATTTCAATTTACATATTTCACCTTCTCACATTTTTGCTTTAACACCACATATTAAAATCACCTTTTACTTTTTGTTTACACAAAATCATTTGCTTCCATTTATGATATTCACAAGTTCATTTCATAAGCCATAACCTTTGTTCACATTTGTTAATACTTGTCGTTTATACTCATTTAGCATTTAGATACAATTACGCACATTCATCACATGGTTTAGTTTAACAATCAATACAATCAGTCAACATACTCAGGTATGTCTCAGGGTACCACAATATGAGTCCTCTCCCTAGGGTTCTTCACTTCCTACTTTAATGACATATAACAGGATTTAATATAAATATTTCCAATAATATAAAAATTCAACCCATAATATACTAATTACTCCTAATCAACTCTAAATAAACAATAATATCCTACCCACAACCCAACTCAATCATTAGTCCCAAATCCTATTATAAACCCTAACTATCCCTAACTCAAAGTGTGGAAAAGAGACTCCCCTTACCTCGGAGAGAGAGGAAGCTCGATTGAAGCTCCAAGGACCTTGAATCTATCCTCGGTACATCCGATTTCCCGCTCTATAGTCCGATTCCCAAATGATTCCATAATTGGAGAAGAGAGAGAAAGTGCCCTAGGTGAGAGAGAGAGCTCCATAGAGAGAGAGAGAGCTTGAAATTAAGAGAGGGATATGGTTTGAGTATAGGATTTAGCTTAAAGTCAAGGTTAAATCCATGGGTGAGGGTAGAAATTAAGGTTTGGGTGCTTAGGGTTTGGGTATGGTGTGTGGGTTCAAGAGGAGAGGGAAAGAGTCATGAGGAGAGAGAGAAAAAGAGAAGCTTCAAGGAAAGGAAGAGAAGGACAAAAATAAGAAAGAAGGAGAGACTTGCCATGGGAGGAAGGTTGGAGAAGAGTTATGGAGGTTTGGTGATGGTGGAAGGTGGTTTGAGGTGGAGGGAGAAGAGAATGATGCGTGGGAATGGAAAGAAAAAGTGGCTGGTGCGGCTTTCAAGGGACCTGGTGCGTGAAATCTGCACCCTCGCGCCTAAGCGCGGAATCGGGCGCTCGAGCGCGAGACACGCATCTGATGCGCGTTTTTGACTCTCCGCGCGCGCCTGGGCGAAAAAGTTCCTGAACTGGTGCGTCTGATGCACCCTGGTGCGCCTGGGCGCATCGGCTCGTGCCTGGGCGCACCCTGGGGGTCCTGACTTCAAATCGCCATAACTTCTCCGATAACCGTTGGATCTTGCTCAAATTTTGAGACAAGCTTCCTAAAATCCTAAACTTCACATCCAACGGTGGGAATTGGGTTTAGAGCTATGGATATTTTATTCCTAATTTTCTTGCATTGAATGCATTCTAGCACTTTAAACCCCGATTTAACTCCCGATTCAACTTCGATAATTTCGCCTCTTGATACCTATACATCCTACACAACCCCTAGTACCTTAAATTACTACTCACCTTGCTCCCAAAATTCTTTAAGCAATTAATCTATCCATTCCTTACACTTTAAACCTATTAATTCACTAATTATGCTTGGAATTTAAATTAGGGATGTTACAATACTCGACTAGGGAATCTTTAAGGATAATTATCAATCAATAAGATCTCACTATCAAGTCATGTACTTGATATTCTTATGACATTGAACTTATAATCTTAAGGACTTTATTACATATATTTTAATTAAACAATTAAAGCATAAATATAATAAATGAAATGCCTCATTATTATTAATAGTAATAATCCATAAACATGAAATAAGTACAAGTAAAAGAGAAAATACGATTGCCACTAGGGCACTCTCCAACATTAGTATCCACATACTCAATAATACAATCACCTTTTTGAATATTATCACGAATAAAATGGTGACGAATCTCTATATGCTTTGTGCGAGAATGTTGCACTGGGTTTTTGGTTATATTTATTGCACTAGTGTTATCACATTTTATGGGAATGTGATCTAGACTTACACCAAAGTCTAGGAGTTGCTGTTTTAACCATAAGACATTGTTAGGTTTGGCAGCCGTCACCCAAGAGGGGGGAGGGGGGGTGAATTGGGTGTTTATAAAAACATTGGAAAATAATCGCTTTAAAATGTTTTTACTAAATCAGATATACTTTGCAGCGGAAAACTATTAGAACGTTGAAAAACGATTGCACGGGAAGTGGATAATATTAATAATTATATAAAAACTAATATGCGCGGCACAATTAAAATGATAACAACGAGAAATGTTACCACGCTAATTAATTTAAAAAATTAAATTAATATTAATAAAATAATTGTTATGATGCAAGAGAGATAATATAACAACTACGCACATGCAACAATAACAACGAAAATAAAGAGATGAAGGGATAGAAGATTGTGCACCGGAGATTTTATCCTGGTTCGGCAAAACAACCTACATCCAGTCCCCAAGCGACCCGCTTGAGCTTTTCACTAATATTCCAAAGACGCTCCCGCGTCCCCGAATACAACCAGAGCGCCCCGCAAGCTACTAGGTGTTGGAAACCAACAAGCGGGCTTAGCAATTACTAGAGGGGGGGTGAATAGTAATATGGAAGCAACAATGACTAATTTTCGGTGCAATTAAAAGATAATTGATCAAAAGCTTGTTTTTCTGAAACTGGGCAATTTACTCGAGTGAAATGAAAAACACTCGAGTGAAATTCAACGAAATACTCGAGTGAATTGTAAAACACTCGAGTGTTTTATGCAGAACAGAAAGGAGCAGTTTCAGAGAAATTTAACAAAATGATTCAATGTCTTAAAGACTAATCCAGGGCAAATATAAATCAAAGTAGAGGGCAATTAAACTAAGTTAAAACAAGTTGAAAACAAGTTAATTGCAACCAATTGCTACTAGAATTATAAAAGCCCCTTTCTAGAGAACTTAGGGTTTGGTTTTACTTGAAAACTAAGAAAGCTCTAAAAGAGAGAGACAACACCAATTTTATCCTGGTTCACACTCAATATAGAGTGCTAATCCAGTCCCCTTAATCAACTTAGGAGTTTCTACTAGTAATCAAATTGTTAGAAATTACAAGGATAAATTGAGATTCCTCACTCAATCCTAACCCTTTTCAAGAGTGTACCAAACTCTTGAAATTTCTACCCCAACTTGATTTGGTGATGAAGAGTCCCTTCTTCTTAAGCTCCTTGGAACCTCCAAGAGCCCACCAAGCTAAGAATCATCTTAGTCTTTGTGCTTGAGAACCTCCCAAGGCTTGAGAACTTGGATACCTCACCAAGTACTTGGATACCTCACCAAGATTTTCTAAACAAGCTAAAGTGTTTGAGTGTTTGATAATTTTACAACAAATAATTCTCTTACAAATGAAGCACACTCTCTTAACTCACTAATACAAATAATAAAGATGAATGCTTGGTTGAGTTTAGAGAGAGAAAATGATTTTAACACTTGAGAGAGAGAGAATCAATGATAGAATGTAAGCTTGTTATATTGTATAATGGCCACTATTCAGAATATAAGTAAGGGGACAAAAGGGAAGGAAAAACCAAGTTATTCTCCCTTTTTGTCCTCTTCTAACGTTTAAAAAATTTGCTGTAAGACCTAAATCACTCGAGTCTTTTTGGAAACACTCGAGTGTTTTTTGGTCAACTCTGATAGTGTTGCCTTTTTACTTTATCCAACGGCTATATTACTGAAAATTCATAAATCACTCGAGTGAATTGAGAATCACTCGAGTGAATTGGTCAATGTTGAAAAAATTAAGTTTTCTAACATTGTTTTCAATTCTCTTCTCAAGTCTGATTGGTTTTAATCTCAACCTTTCATGCATGAATATTATTTGACCTTATGTGAGAATTAAAACCTAAACTACCCACTCTCATAAATAAAATACATTAAGAATAAATGAGAATGAATAATTAAACTAAGCACTTGATCTTCTTTATTGTTGGGCTTGCATTCTTCAAATTAAGTCCATAATTTAATTACATTGTCATCATCAAAATTAATCCACCTTAATCGGAGATTTGATTTTACAATCTCCCCCTTTTTGATGATGACAAAATAATTAAACTTCTAGCACTTGAGAGCTCCCTCTCAATCTAGGAACCTTTTTAACCTGTACAATCTAGAAAATGCCAAGCACAACGTAATACAATAATAATCATAATCAAGTGCTCATTGGTATCAGAGTAAGAGCATATATCATCAGAGTGTAAACAAGAAAGCGGAAAAAATATGCTCTTTTCTCTTTAAACTCCTTTCTCCCCCTTTTTGTCATGATAAAAAAAAAACATTTTGGAAACAAAGGTGGAGAATGAAGGATACCAATAAGAAAACTTTCCCTTAAGAGTAAATAAGAATCAAAATATGACTATGAAGCAATATTGAAAAACCATGAAGGAACATGAAATCCATGAAGAAAACATGATTAATGCACAAACATCATTAATCCACCATACACAAACCATAAAACATGAGTTTGAAAATAGGTACATCCAACTCCCAACAAAATTAACAAAAGTCTCAAAATAACTAAATAAAGTCATAAAGCATAAAATCTAGTGCAAATGAACATCAAGGACTCAAGAGGGTGGTGGTTGCTGATCATCATCACGATGATAGGCTGGAATCTCCCAAGAGCTGTCAGAATCTGACTGAGATCGGAGCGCACATGTCCAAAGTTCACATCCACACTAGCAGAATGGGCATCAAGCCTACCATGAAGAGCTGAGTGCTGGATGCCCATCTGAGTCCTCATATCAAACATAGTTGGACGCTGCTCTTGAAGTTGATTGTCAATAGCATCCAAGCGCCCATCAATGCGGTCAACTCTCCCAGTCATATAGGTCCTAAAGTCCTGAGCCTCATGAGCCAATGAGGCAAACCTCCCATCAAAACCATCCATTCGCTCATCCATATATACCCTGTGCTCTGCAAATGTGGTGTTCCAGGACCCCGACATATCAAAGTTGATCCCATCAGTAGGATCATCCTAGGGTACTCCACTACTCCCTCCTGCCTGCTGATCAAAAGTGGCCTGCTCCTCCTCCAACTGCTGAGGGTCAACGCCCAACTGATCTGCAGCCTGCTGAACATTGCCCTGACCTCTCAGAGCAGCTGCCTCATCAAAATACATACATCGATCACCGAAGTACTCGATGTCCATCTTACGCAAAGAGTTTTCAGAAAAGGCATGGATTTTTGCAGGAAGAAGAACGACAGGCTCCTTTTCCGAAATAGGATTCTGAAAGTGCTGAAGGAGCTTGCAAACATGCATGGGGTGAGGTAGGTTTTGTTTAGGTTTGGAGTCAGAGGCTTGTTTCATTTTGGCTAGGATGATGGAGGCCCAATTCAAGACAGTACCATTAAGAATGACATCCATAACTCGAAGCTCAATTTGAATTGGGCGGGAGTAGTTTGGAGATGTTTGGGGCAACAGGATATGGCAAACGAGATAGTGGAGGACTCTATTGTTGGAAGTCATTTGATTTGCTTTCTTCTCACCTTTGAGATAAACACGATCAGGGCGGAGCAAGTTTCGAAAAATTGGATCAACGTCTCCTTTAGAAGTGCCCTCTCCGGATCGTGATAACCCAAAGACTTGGAATAAAGCCTTAAGGGTAACCTCAATATGATGTCCTAACACAGAGGTCTCATAGGAGTTTCCATTTTGCCTAAAGTTTGCATAAAATTGCCTAACTAACCTTATGTAGATAGGACCATTATAGGATAGGAAACCCATGAGTTTTTGAGATTTAAGAGCATTGACAAAGGTAAATCCTCTACTAAGGAGATAGGCTTCACTTACCCAAGTTTGTGTTGCATAATCATTGGAAGCAAATTTCCTTTCCCTTTCAATGCAATTTGCCCTTTGATAGAAATCATCTTCCTCCTCCTCAATGGGTTGAGGTTCCTCCACCCTTGGCTTTTTCCCTTTTCTTCTATTTTTGAAGATGAAGCCATTTGCACTTATAAGTGAAAAACTAGAAGAAATTTTGAGAAATTGGGGTTTTGGGGAGTTAGGGTTTTGGAAAGGGAATGATAAATTTGATGGTCAAAAACTTGAATTTGATGTGAAATAGAAGTAGAAATGAGTTTAGAAGATGAAATAGAGTTGAAATATGAAAGAAATTTGAGTTTTTGGTGAGATTTGTGAAGATGTGAGAGAGTGATCAGAGAAAACGCGAGTGAAGTGAGAGAGAATTTCGAGCAATCTGGAAAAATCGCAGCAGCATGAGACTATAACTGATGAATTCACTCGAGTGAATTTTAAAACACTCGCGTGTTTTTCAGAAAACCTAAAAAACACTCGCGTGAAATAGAATTCACTCGCGTGTTGGCCAAAAGATGGATTTTCAGAAACCTGTAGTTCACTCGAGTGAAATGGGATTCACTCGAGTGTTGGCCGAAAATACTCGAGTCTTTTCAGAAAGACTCGCGTATTTTCCATCAGACCTGCTCAAAAAGTTTTCCAATTAAAACTGATTTAATTTTGAATTAAAATTACTCGAGTGATTTAAGAAACACTCGAGTGTTTTTATCATTTATGCTGAAAATCACAGTTTTAAAACACAAAACACAAAATTCACCACATGTAATGAAAACAACAGATAGGAAACTTAATCACACACAATTAAAGACATAAATTCATAACATCTCAAGGTAATTTCAAACAAGTATCATCACACACTAAATTTAGACATACTTGGTGATTTTCAAATGGCACAAATCAATTAGTTTATACTTGACTCCTCTAAAATACCAAGTTCCCTTCTTATATGATAGAAGGTATCCCTTGGCAATGGTTTTGTAAAAATGTCCGCTAATTGATTTGTGGTACTTACAAATTCAATTGTGCAATCACCCTTTTGAACATGATCCCTTAGGAAATGATGTCTAATTTCAATGTGTTTAGTTCTTGAGTGATATACCAGATTCTTAGTTAGATTGATGCCACTCGTGTTATCGCATTTTAATGGAACACTTTCTAATTTTAAACCAAAATCCGATAATTGTTGTTTCATCCACAAGAGTTGAGCACAACAACTACCGGCGGCGATATATTCCGCTTCGGCGGTGGAAAGAGCAACACAAGCTTGCTTTTTAGAAAACCATGACACTAATGAACTTCCCAATAAATGGCAAGTACCACTAGTGCTTTTGCGATCAAGCTTGCGTCCCGCAAAGTCGGAATCCGAATAGCCAACTAAACTAAGACTCGCATCCCTAGGATACCATAATCCGGTGTTAATTGTTACTTTAAGATATTTAAAAATATGTTTAACTGCGGATAGGTGTGATTCTTTAGGAGTTGCTTGAAAACGGGCACACATGCATACACTAAACATAATATCCAGTCTAGATGCGGTAAGATATAGAAGACTACCTATCATGCCCCTATATTTACTAACATCAACCGGTTTACCTATGTCATCTTTGTCTAGGTAGCATGTTGTGCTCATGGGAGTGTATGCTTCTTTGCATTTGTCCATTCCGAATTTTCCAAGGAGCTCCTTGCAATATTTTCCTTGATGCACAAAAATCCCCTCCTTGACTTGCTTGATTTGAAGTCCTAGGAAGAACTTGAGCTCCCTCATCATGGACATTTCAAATTCCTTTTTCATCAAATTAGAGAACTTTCTACACAAGGACACGTTAGTGGCACCAAATATAATATCATCTACATATATTTGCACTAACAAAATGTCCTCTTTGGTTTTATAGATGAATAGTGTATTATCAACCTTTCCCCTTTGAAAGCCATTTTCTAATAGAAAGGTACTTAATCGATCATACCAAGCTCTAGGAGCTTGTTTTAATCCATAAAGTGCCTTTTTCAACTTGTAAACATGGTTTGGAAACTCATGACTTTCAAAACCGGGTGGTTGCTTAACATACACTTCTTCATTTATGAAACCATTCAAGAAAGCACTCTTGACATCCATTTGATAAAGAGTAAAATTCATAATTGATGCAAAGGCAAGCAATATTCGGATTGCCTCAAGACGTGCAACCGGAGCAAAGGTCTCATCATAATCAACACCTTCCTCTTGGTTGTACCCTTGGGCAACAAGTCTCGCTTTGTTTCTTATAATGAAACCGGATTCATCAAGTTTATTTCTATAAATCCATTTTAAACCAATTATGGTATGATCATCGGGTATAGGCACTAATTCCCAAACATCATTTCTAACAAATTGATTTAGCTCTTCTTGCATGGCCATAACCCAATGTTCATCCATAATTGCTTCCTTAATTGAATTTGGTTCGATTTGAGAAACAAAGGAAACAAAATGACAAATGTTTTGAATTGACCTACGAGTTAATACTCCCTTTGAAAGATCTCCTATGACATTGTCAATAGGGTGAGCTTTCACCGTTTTCCAAGCCGGATCAAGTTCATCTTTGACTTCTCCTTCATCCTTTGATTTTTCCATCTCTTTGTCAACATTTGAAATCTCAAGTCCATCATCACTACCCTCACATAAAACACTATCTTCTTTCGAAGACTCATTAAAAACAACATGAATTGATTCTTCAATAGTCATAGTTCGTTTATTATAAACTCTAAAAGCTTTACTATGAGAAGAGTAACCCAAAAATATTCCCTCATCCGATTTAGAATCAAATTTTCCAAGTTGATCTTTTCCATTGTTTAAAATGTACACTTTGCATCCAAAAACATGGAAATGGGATATATTGGGTTTTCTACCTTTGTAAAGCTCATAGGGGGTTTTCTTTATCAAGGGCCTAATTAAAATTCTATTCATTACATAACAAGCCGTATTAACGGCATCGGCCCAAAAGTATTGAGGTACTCGAGAATCATTTAACATGGTTCTAGCAAGTTCCTCTAGCACCCTATTTTTCCTCTCAACAATTCCATTTTGTTGTGGAGTTCTAGGTGCCGAATATTGGTGCTCAATTCCATGCTTATCACAAAATCTATCAAATTTATAGTTTTCAAATTCACCTCCATGGTCGGTTCGAATAATAATCACTTTTTGATTTACTTGGTTTTGTGCAAGTTTAATGTGGCGTTTAAAAGACTTGTAGGTCTCACTCTTAGAACTTAAAAACAATGTCCATGTAAATCTTGTAAAATCATCAACAATCACCAAGGCATAGTAGTTGCCACCAAAGCTTTTTACTTGAGAGGGTCCAAACAAGTCCATGTGAAGCATTTCCAATGGTCTTGTTGTGGACACATCATTTTTGGAACCAAAATGATTTTTAGTTTGTTTGCACTTCTTGCAAGGAGTGCAATCACCTTTAATTTGAAAATTGAGATTTGGTAACCCAACTACTAAGTCTTTGGATTGAAGTTTCTTAAGTTGATTTACATTAATGTGAGCGGTCCTACGATGCCATAACCAAGTATCACTTTCTTTGCTAATTAAACATTTTGAAACTAAAGAAGTGATATTATTCAATTCAACTATGTAAGTGTTATTAGACCTTTTTCCAACAAATTTGATAGATTCATCTTTGTCACTTTTTATGAGACAATGAGTAAAGGTAAATAATACATGGTTACCAATATCACATAATTGACTAATGCTCAAAAGATTATGTTCTAATCCTTGAACATAAAGTACATTATCAATAACCAAGTTGGAAGAATTACCAATTTTACCTATACCAAGTATTTTGCCTTTGTTGTTGTCCCCAAATGTGACATATCCCTTTTCCTTAGGAGTAAGCTCAATGAAGTGTCGCTTATCTCCCGTCATGTGCCTAGAACATCCACTATCAAGTATCCAAAGTTGCTTTCCGGTTCTAAGGCACACCTACAAGACACAATCACTTGTTCATTTTGGGTACCCAAATTATGTTGGGTCCCTTTTTGTTAGTCTTGGATGATTCTTCCTTCTTAATCCAAACATAAGTACCATTTTGAATTTCAAAAGATTTGATATGGCACTTATTGTTTGTATGTCCAAATTTTCCACAATAAAAGCAAGTTGGTTCTTTGTAAAATCAATTTTTGAGAATGAACCAACCACTTTATTTTTCTTTTTCTTGTGGACATATCCTAGACCGGTTTTGTTTGAGTTGTGTCTAAGAGAACCAATTAACCGATCTAGGTTTTTATCACTTTTGTTAAAAGTGTTGAGTTTGATTTTCAAATCATTAACTTCTTTTTCAAGCACACAACACTTTTCACAATGAGTGATGGTATATAAGTGATTTGCATTCTCACAAACATGACTAGAGTTAGCAAGTTCCAAGGATGCATTTTGGAGTTTCAAATCATTAATAGATTTTTCTAATTCATTGATTTCCTTTTGATACTCCAAAAGCTTCTTTCCTTTTTCTTTGTTAACTTTAGCAAGTCTCTCAAATTGAGTTAACATTTCATTATATTCACTTAGCAAATCATCATAAGAAATAGTATGAGAGGAGGTGTAAGAATAATTAGACGATACCTCATCCTCACTCTCATTGTATTTTCTTTCACTACTTGAGGAGGCTTCATTGTCATTCTTGGCCATGAGGCATAGCTTGGCTTCCTCATCATCCGAACTACTTGAGGATGACTTGGAATCCTTTTCCGGTTCATCCCAAACAATGTAAGCTCTTTTCCCCTTGCCATCTTGAGTCTTCCTCTCATTCTTTCTCAAGTAGGTGGGACATTCCATTTTTATGTGTCCTATCCCACCACACTCATGACATTTGACACTTTCGCTTGAGCTCTTGTTTCTTGGCTTGCTATCCTTGAATCTTTTGTCTTGAGGTCTCTTGTCCTTAGAGAATGACGAACTACCCTTTTTGCCTTTTGTAACACCTAAGATTTTTACCCTTAAAACCCCGCTATCAAAAATGTGAATTTGAAATTTCATTTTAATTTAATAAAAATCACCCGTCAAACGGACAAAGTTTTGTTTGTTTTTCGGACTAATCCAAAATTTAACCTGTGATAAACAATTTCAAATAAACAACTAATAGCCAGCAGGGCTTCAGATTATATTTCTAAATCATAACAAGGTCCCATGGGCTCTAAATATATCAACGTGCATAATTAATCAGAGTAAAAGCGAAAAAATACTAAGTTTGAGTGTTAAAACCAAAAGTTATAACTTTAGCAAAATAAACCATCCTAAGCCTCATTCAAAATATGCATATTCAATTTACATAAAAATAATATAAGAGGCTTAGGTCCATGCTATGATCTAAATCCCATAACACCCTACTCTCCCTGTGAGGGAAAGTACTCCTGCTCGGCCGGGGGTTGTGCCAGCTCAATCTCCGTACCTGAAAATGTAAGGGAGTGAGCATTGCACATGAAATAGAAAGCAGTTTCTAACTAGACATAACAACCCACTAGGTCAAACACAATTAGAAAATAAGCATATATTATCATATTGCACACCATACTCATTTCATCATTTCCATATTCATTATTCATTTCAACATCCATTTCCATTATTCAGTTCAACATCCATTTTCCTTATTCATTTCAACATCCAATCAACATTCATTTCCTTTTCTTTTTATTCATTTCACATACTCATTTCATTTCAGTACATCACCTCAAATCAGAGGCCAATGCACAGTTTCATGCAACACATTTATCACCTCAAATCAGAGGCTCTCATTCTTTTCCTTATTTAAATTATGTGTCCCTCAGGTCAGAGGTCAACACCCATTCATTATAATTCATTTTGTGTCCCTCAGGTCAGAGGTCAACACTTCAATCTCTTAATTCACGGTGTGTCTCTCATGTCAGAGGTCAACACACCAATACACATTTCATCCGGTGTCCCTCAGGTCAGAGGTCAACACTCAACTCTTTATTTAATCCGGTGACCCTCAGATCAGAGGTCAACACCCATTCATTCTAATTCATATCGTGTCCCTCAGGTCAGAGGTCAACACACACTTTCATTGTAATTTATCCGGTGTCCCTCAGGTCAAAGGTCAACACTCATTCACTTTATTTCATTTCGTGTCCCTCAGGTCAGAGGTCAACACACATTATCACCATTCTCATTATAAACAATTTACCACAATTTAAATAACGTCACCTCAAAATAGAGGCCAACATATATACTACATTCACAATATTCGGCACCTCAATTCAGAGGCCAAGAATTATTCACTTCCTTGTTCAATCAATCATAACACATTTAAACACAACAACACACATTCCACAACTAGTTATTCATGTAATTACCTTATTCATTTCCTTTCTCAGTTATCATAGTCATACCAGATAGTATTCCCTTTCATATTCCAACATTTATATCATACTTCATTTCAAATTACATATTTCACCTTCTTACATATTTGCTTAATCACCACATAATAAAATCACCTTCTACTTTTTGTTTACACAAAATCATTTGTTTCCATTTCCGATATTCACAAGTTCAATTCATAAGCCATGAGCTTTATTCACAATTGAAAATACTTATCATTTATACTCATTTAGCATTTAGATACAAATACGCGCATTCATCACATATAATTGTTTCCATTCCCTTTTCTTCCTATATTAATTTATTCCATAACACATACACATGTTTGCAATAGCAGTGAATTATCATTTAATACAAGACTTTACCATTAAAATCAATAATCTTAGAATTCATTTATGTCAACTTCACTATCATATTACCCAATTCCTCATGTACTTCAATTTAATCCTTATCCAAGTTTCATTTATCAAATAATTCATTGTCATATTATTGGGTTTCCTTTTCCTAGTCTTAACATCCAATCATCATGCATATTTAATTAATTAGGATTTTATATTCAATAACCTAAGGTTTTATAATCTAATTTTCTCCCCTAACACATAACCCTAACAAGCATTATATACTAACTAGAGCCTACTCCCTAGAACAAGGCAAAGCTCACTATATCCACTCCCTTACCTCAAACACTTAAGGATAAGGAGATTCCAAGTGTCCTATGCTTGAGTTTACCCACCAAGAGCTCAAAATCCACAAGAGAGTGATAGAACCTATTAATAAGCCACAAAAAGGAGGATTATTGCTCGTTCCATGATGCTCAAACTAAACCCCATGGAAAACTTGAAGGTTCTAAGCTTAGAATTGAAAACCTCCATGAGAGGGAGGAGAGAGAAAACTCGAATTAGAGAGAGAGAGAGGGGGAAGGAATTAAAGGCTTGAATACTTACTTGGAGCAAGGAGGAAGGAAGTTTGATGATGGGAATGGAGTATCACCCTTGCTTCTTGATGATTTGAAGGAAAAGAATGAAGCCGTAGAGGAGAAGAAGAAGAAGAGGTCGAACAATGAGGGAAAAGAGTGTTGATTTCGTTATATTTTTTTCCTCAGCAGCAGTGTTTAATCGATTAAATTGCAGCTTAATCGATTAAGAGGCGATTAAGCTGCACAATTTTGCAGTATCCAGATTTTGAAAGGCCATAACTTCTTCGTTACCCGTTGGATCTTCCTAAAATTTTAAAGCAAGCTTCCCTACATACTAATCTTCACATCCAATGGTGTAATTTGCGTTTAGAGTTGTAAATCTTTTATTTTGAATTTCCTAAAGTTCTATGTTTTAAACCTAGTTCTACATGTATTTTGGCTAAATTCTAACTTATATCTCCATTTCTTCTACCCTAAGACCATCCCAACATAGATTATACTTGGAATTAAATTTGGGATGTTACAATCCTCCCGCACTTATTGGAATTTCGTCCCCGAAATTTCGCTACGTTTAGTAAATGGAGAATCAGCCCGGTGATAGGACTTGTGATTCCTATCTTTAATTCCCTTTGGTTTCTTCCGTCGGTCTTTCGATTTGCCCTTACCTTGACAGAATTTAAATTAGGGTAGGAAGTGCTCCCCCACTTGGCATCGACATACCCAAATACCGCTATGCTAGAGGATATGAAATGGATTTGAATTCAATTTCGATCGTATTACAATTAACTCTGGGGCAGGAGTTGTAAGAACTAGATGTAGAAAACTCGAAATGCGTAGCAGTCCGGCATAGTTCTAGAATCTTTTCTTGAAGAGGTGTCCTGAAATCATGGCATACGAAGATTCGTATAGAGTATAACGCCTTAAAGTTTGTCTCTCACAAGGATTTGACTAGCACCGATAGGATTTTAAAGCTTTTCAAAAACACAGGCATTCATGAACAAGAAGCAGCCTAAAAGGTTAAGAGCTTCCCCAATTGCTTTGTTGGTTAGAGTAGACACAATTCCTACTAAATGCTCCACAATCAACTTCTTCCATAAATCGATTAAAAAGAATAGGAAGGAAGAAGTCCACATTAGTTCCAAGATTTACCCAACTACCAAAGGTGAAGGGTACGTCAACTTGCCGTTGGCTGGGTCAATTATCAAGATTGTTTGGTCTTAACGCAGGGATTTACAAATTTGACACAACCGGCTATTCTTATGAGTGGCTATCTAAGAACCGGGAAAAGATTCGAAGCAACTGTCAAATTGCTTAAAGATTGGTTTAGTTGATATGATGGTTAAGAATAACTTCTGGAGAGCTGTCTTAACTCATCCAAGGGATTAGCACTTAGCTATACTACTTCGGAACAAGTAGCATATACCAAGACTTCCTTTCTTTAGAACTATTTTCTATCTACTCTCTAACTCTATATGAAGCTTTTGAACGAAGGTTTTTCTGGGTTAGGTTGGTTTCACTTGCAAGAATTATTTTCCTTGGAAGTTACTACTTTGGTTGTCTACTTTCACTTTAAAGGTTACAATGATAACATTTATTGATAGATGCAAGAATTGAGGTGATCAATCCCATCCTCACGTCTACCAACAACACATCACTGTCGAGTTCTATCAGTAATGTCATCATTTAACAAATGCAAGGATTAGAGTGATCAATTCTAACCTTACATTACATCAAATAACAACATCACAACATAATATTGGTTACTTGATACTAGAATTCTCAAACTGAAGAATTCCTTATAAGGTCTTTCATACGTTCTCTATAAGAACAGGATTGTATTTGGAAAGGCAGATTTCCAACATGTTTTTAAGCAGTTCTAACCTAAGACATTACTAATCCCCTATTTAGCTAACTAAGGAGAAAACTATCTCCACCACAATCGAACTTAGAAACATTACGCATGGAATTGACAAACATTAGTTACCTGCGACCATATCCGATGGGTCCACCTCGTCACCCTCGACGGTGAATAACTTCCCCTTCTGCAATGATGGACCACCACGGGCCTTCTGTGCCTTAGCAGCATTAATTTCCTTCTTCATTGTGTTCTTAGGACAATTTGAAGCAAAATGTCCGGGTTGTCCACAGTGAAAGCATAACCCCTCCTTTCGACCCAATGTCCAGCACACTCCCCTATGCATCCTGCCGCAGTGCTGACAAGTCGGTATTGGACCATAAGCATTCACTGTTGGTCCGGATTCCCTAGGAAACGTGACCCCGGAATGAGAGTATGGACCAGACTTCTGAATCGGTCCCTTGCCCCTAATAGGACCAGACAATCTCTAAGATGCCCTGCTTCGCTCCCCTGCTTGTTCCTGCTTGAGAGAATCTTCATAAGCACTGGTCATGTTCACTAGTTGAGAGAGATTAGAGATTCCCTGATAGACAAAGACAGTTTTGATCTTGGAATTGAGACCAGCCTCAAACTTGATACACTTAGTGCGTTCATCTGCATCCCTATAGCTGCCAGAATAACGAATGAGATCCTCAAACTGAGCTGCATATTCTCCAACACTGAGGCTCCCTTGCTTCAGCTCAAGAAAAGCCACTTCCTTCTCCCTCCTTACATTTTCCGGAAAGTACTTTCCTAGAAAACGGATCTTGAAAAGATCCCATGAAATAAGCTCATTAACTGCTTCCAGACCTCTCCTCTGTTGGTCCCACCAATGTTCCGCCTCACCCATCAGAACATACTCCACTAGTCGCATATACTGGTCACCTGGTGGCTGCAGTGAGCGAAACACCTTCTCCATCTCCTGGAGCCATCTTTGAGCTCCATCGGGATTGTAACCCCCTTCAAACTTCGGCGGATCGCTTTTTCTAAAGCGGCCCATCCAGTCAATCTCCACTGGTGGTGGTGGAGGAGGCTGGAGTGCTGCTGCAGCAGCTGCTGCAGCTACAACAATGTTCTGGGCTTGATTCTGCTGCAGGTTTGCAAGATTATCAGCTTGTTGCTGCTGAACTTGGGCTTGGTTCTGCTGCAATTGAACCAGAGTTTCGAGAATTGCAGCAATCCTATCATTATCAGCCCGTCTCCCCGCCATACTGTTGAGTCATGGAAGGGAAACCAGTTAATGATAGAATAATTAAATAAAACTACTAATATCCTATAACTTCACTTAGACACTAAACTAAGTACTTGGGTTACTCGCTCGGTGAGTAACCAGAGGAGTAGTGAGTTCATACTCCAAAGGCCGAGGGAAACTGCTCTGATCCCATAAATGTAACACCTAAGATTTTTACCCTTAAAACCCCGCTATCAAAAATGTGAATTTGAAATTTCATTTTAATTTAATAAAAATCACCCGTCAAACGGACGGAGTTTTGTTTGTTTTTTGGACTAATCCAAAATTTAACCTGTGATAAACAATTTCAAATAAACAACTAATAGCCAGCAGGGCTTCAGATTATATTTCTAAATCATAACAAGGCCCCATGGGCTCCAAATATATCAACGTGCATAATTAATCAGAGTAATAGCGGAAAAATACTAAGTTTGAGTTTTAAAACCAAAAGTTATAACTTTAGCAAAATAAAACATCCTAAGCCTCATTCAAAATATGCATATTCAATTTACATCAAAATAATATAAGAGGCTTAGGTCCATGCTATGATCTAAATCCCATAACACCCTACTCTCCCTGTGAGGGAAAGTACTCCTGCTCGGCCGGGGGTTGTGCCAGCTCAATCTCCGTACCTGAAAATGTAAGGGAGTGAGCATTGCACATGAAATAGAAAGCAGTTTCTAACTAGACATAACAACCCACTAGGTCAAACACAATTAGAAAATAAGCATATATTATCATATTGCACACCATACTCATTACATCATTTCCATATTCATTATTCATTTCAACATCCATTTCCATTATTCAGTTCAACATCCATTTTCCTTATTCATTTCAACATCCAATCAACATTCATTTCCTTTTCTTTTTATTCATTTCACATACTCATTTCATTTCAGTACATCACCTCAAATCAGAGGCCAATGCACAGTTTCATGCAACACATTTATCACCTCAAATCAGAGGCTCTCATTCTTTTCCTTATTTAAATTATGTGTCCCTCAGGTCAGAGGTCAACACCCATTCATTATAATTCATTTTGTGTCCCTCAGGTCAGAGGTCAACACTTCAATCTCTTAATTCACGGTGTGTCTCTCATGTCAGAGGTCAACACACCAATACACATTTCATCCGGTGTCCCTCAGGTCAGAGGTCAACACTCAACTCTTTATTTAATCCGGTGACCCTCAGGTCAGAGGTCAACACCCATTCATTCTAATTCATATCGTGTCCCTCAGGTCAGAGGTCAACACACACTTTCATTGTAATTTATCCGGTGTCCCTCAGGTCAAAGGTCAACACTCATTCACTTTATTTCATTTCGTGTCCCTCAGGTCAGAGGTCAACACACATTATCACCATTCTCATTATAAACAATTTACCACAATTTAAATAACGTCACCTCAAAATAGAGGCCAACATATATACTACATTCACAATATTCGGCACCTCAATTCAGAGGCCAAGAATTATTCACTTCCTTGTTCAATCAATCATAACACATTTAAACACAACAACACACATTCCACAACTAGTTATTCATGTAATTACCTTATTCATTTCCTTTCTCAGTTATCACAGTCATACCAGATAGTATTCCCTTTCATATTCCAACATTTATATCATACTTCATTTCAAATTACATATTTCACCTTCTTACATATTTGCTTAATCACCACATAATAAAATCACCTTCTACTTTTTGTTTACACAAAATCATTTGTTTCCATTTCCGATATTCACAGGTTCAATTCATAAGCCATGAGCTTTATTCACAATTGAAAATACTTATCATTTATACTCATTTAGCATTTAGATACAAATACGCGCATTCATCACATATAATTGTTTCCATTCCCTTTTCTTCCTATATTAATTTATTCCATAACACATACACATGTTTGCAATAGCAGTGAATTATCATTTAATACAAGACTTTACCATTAAAATCAATAATCTTAGAATTCATTTATGTCAACTTCACTATCATATTACCCAATTCCTCATGTACTTCAATTTAATCCTTATCCAAGTTTCATTTATCAAATAATTCATTGTCATATTATTGGGTTTCCTTTTCCTAGTCTTAACATCCAATCATCATGCATATTTAATTAATTAGGATTTTATATTCAATAACCTAAGGTTTTATAATCTAATTTTCTCCCCTAACACATAACCCTAACAAGCATTATATACTAACTAGAGCCTACTCCCTAGAACAAGGCAAAGCTCACTATATCCACTCCCTTACCTCAAACACTTAAGGATAAGGAGATTCCAAGTGTCCTATGCTTGAGTTTACCCACCAAGAGCTCAAAATCCACAAGAGAGTGATAGAACCTATTAATAAGCCACAAAAAGGAGGATTATTGCTCGTTCCATGATGCTCAAACTAAACCCCATGGAAAACTTGAAGGTTCTAAGCTTAGAATTGAAAACCTCCATGAGAGGGAGGAGAGAGAAAACTCGAATTAGAGAGAGAGAGAGAGAGGGAAGGAATTAAAGGCTTGAATACTTACTTGGAGCAAGGAGGAAGGAAGTTTGATGATGGGAATGGAGTATCGCCCTTGCTTCTTGATGATTTGAAGGAAAAGAATGAAGCCGTAGAGGAGAAGAAGAAGAAGAGGTCGAACAATGAGGGAAAAGAGTGTTGATTTCGTTATATTTTTTTCCTCAGCAGCAGTGTTTAATCGATTAAATTGCAGCTTAATCGATTAAGAGGCGATTAAGCTGCACAATTTTGCAGTATCCAGATTTTGAAAGGCCATAACTTCTTCGTTACCCGTTGGATCTTCCTAAAATTTTAAAGCAAGCTTCCCTACATACTAATCTTCACATCCAATGGTGTAATTTGCGTTTAGAGTTGTAAATCTTTTATTTTGAATTTCCTAAAGTTCTATGTTTTAAACCTAGTTCTACATGTATTTTTGGCTAAATTCTAACTTATATCTCCATTTCTTCTACCCTAAGACAATCCCAACATAGATTATACTTGGAATTAAATTTGGGATGTTACACCTTTGAGGAATTTGTTGAACCTCTTGGCAAATAAGTCGATCTCTTCCTCATTTAGAGCACGATCGGAGCTTTCACTTGAAGATTCATCTTCATCCTCTTTTGACATTTTAGTTGAGGCTTTTAGAGAGATGCTCTTCTTTTTCTTGTCCGAATCTTCATTTAAGTGAAGTCTTGATAGTTCCATCTCATGTTCTTGGAGCTTTCCAAACAAGGTGGTCAAGTCCATAGATTTTACATCCTTAGCTTCCTTGATGGCTGTCACCTTAGGTTGCCATCTCCTATCAAGACATCTCAAGACTTTGTTAGTAGTTTCACCATCTCTAAATTCCTTTCCTAAGCCAATCAATTGGTTAACGATATGTGTGAACCTTGTTTGCATATCATTGATAGACTCATTAGGGAACATATGAAAGAGCTCATATTCATGAGTTAAAGCATTTAATCTTGAGTCTCTAACTTCACTAGTTCCCTCATGAGTAATTTGCAAGGTATCCCACATTTCTTTAGCCGATTGACATTGTGAAATCCTATGAAATTCATTTTTGGACAAAGCGGAAAAGATGATATTTTTAGCTTTTAAATCATATGAAACTTTCTTTTTATCATCTTCATTCCAACTTGTCCTAGGAATAACAATGTCTTCACCATTAATCACTCTTCTAGGAATATACAGACCTTTTTCAATTGCATCCCAAATATCGGTGTCTATTGCTTCTACAAAGACTCTCATCCTAACCTTCCAATAAGAATAATCTTCACCATTGAAGAATGGAGGTCGGTTAAGAGACATAGACCCTTCTTGTTGATTGCTAGAGCCCATTGTTTCCAAAAGGATCTTTTTCGAAAAAGCTTTTACGCTCGATCTTTCGACTGAGCTCTGATACCACTTGTTGGAAAGCAACAAGCGGGCTTAGCAATTACTAGAGGGGGGGTGAATAGTAATATGGAAGCAACAGTGACTAATTTTCGGTGTAATTAAAAGATAATTGATCAAAAGCTTGTTTTTCTGAATCTGGGCAATTTACTCGAGTGAAATGAAGAACACTCGAGTGAAATTCAACGAAATACTCGAGTGAATTGTAAAACACTCGAGTGTTTTATGCAGAACAGAAAGGAGCAGTTTCAGAGAAATTTAGCAAAATGATTCAATGTCTTAAAGACTAATCCAGGGCAAATATAAATCAAAGTAGAGGGCAATTAAACTAAGTTAAAACAAGTTGAAAACAAGTTAATTGCAACCAATTGCTACTAGAATTATAAAAGCCCCTTTCTAGAGAACTTAGGGTTTGGTTTTAATTGAAAACTAAGAAAGCTCTAAAAGAGAGAGACAACACCAATTTTATCCTGGTTCACACTCAATATAGAGTGCTAATCCAGTCCCCCTAATCAACTTAGGAGTTTCTACTAGTAATCAAATTGTTAGAAATTACAAGGATAAATTGAGATTCCTCACTCAATCCTAACCCTTTTCAAGAGTGTACCAAACTCTTGAAATTTCTACCCCAACATGATTTGGTGATGAAGAGTCCCTTCTTCTTAAGCTCCTTGGAACCTCCAAGAGCCCACCAAGCTAAGAATCATCTTAGTCTTTGTGCTTGAGAACCTCCCAAGGCTTGAGAACTTGGATACCTCACCAAGATTTTCTAAACAAGCTAAAGTGTTTGAGTGTTTGAGAATTTTACAACAAATAATTCTCTTACAAATGAAGAACACTCTCTTAACTCACTAAGACAAATAATAAAGATGAATGCTTGGTTGAGTTTAGAGAGAGAAAATGATTTTAACACTTGAGAGAGAGAGAATCAATGATAGAATGTAAGCTTGTTATATTGTATAATGGCCACTATTCAAAATATAAGTAAGGGGACAAAAGGGAAGGAAAAACCAAGTTATTCTCCCTTTTTGTCCTCTTCTAACGTTTAAAAAATTTGCTGTAAGACCTAAATCACTCGAGTCTTTTTGGAAACACTCGAGTGTTTTTTGTTCAACTCTGATAGTGTTGCCTTTTTACTTTATCCAACGGCTATATTACTGAAAATTCATAAATCACTCGAGTGAATTGAGAATCACTCGAGTGAATTGGTCAATGTTGAAAAAATTAAGTTTTCTAACATTGTTTTCAATTCTCTTCTCAAGTCTGATTGGTTTTTGTAAAATCCCTAATTTTTGTCTCTCGAATAATAGGAAATTAATAATAAAAAGTTTTATTATTAATTTATAGAATTTCTCAAGTTTATATTTTGTATTTAATTAGCCTTAAATATAAAAATAAGTTAAAATATTTTTATATGGCAAATAAATACAGAATATAAGGAAATTGCAGTTTGGTCCCTGAATGAGGACTAAAAGGCAATATTAGAATGGTTCTTGGAGGGAAAGATTTAAAAATAATAATTTTTAAATTTTGAACTGATCTAACCGGTTAGTAATGCCCTGTAACCGGTTAGACGATGAACTCAGAAACTGGTTTAGTGGAATTTGATGAGTAATCACTTGAATTACTCGTTTAATCGCCACGAAATCAACCTGGTGTTAATGGGAAACATGCGTCGCCCTGCATGTTACCTTCAATTGTCTATAAATAGTGGAAATTCTGATGAATTAGGGGTTGATCAATTGATTTATGGTTGAAGGAGGGTGATTTGGGTTTCAGAATTGTGCTGAGCAATTCGTCTTCGTTGTTGAGTGTTAGTAATCGAGTGATACACGATTGTGAAGCTTACATCAAGAGCTTTAAAAAGATCTAAACACTGTGAGTTGAGAGTTAGTGTGGAGGGAGAAATCAAGCTTGGAAGTGGAAGGTAGAAAGCTGAGTTCTCTGTGGATCCTGATTCTGGAAGCTGATTTCCAAACTCGATTGTGGTAAGCTTAGTTGATCTTTGAGTCCCAAACTTCTTTGATTCTCTCATGCATGTTACCTACTTTGAATTCTAACCATTTTCCCCAATTTCTTTGGCCAAAT
This sequence comes from Crotalaria pallida, assembly GCA_037953625.1. Taxonomy (NCBI): domain Eukaryota; kingdom Viridiplantae; phylum Streptophyta; class Magnoliopsida; order Fabales; family Fabaceae; genus Crotalaria; species Crotalaria pallida. The sequence continues at coordinate 122,275,902 of CM075649.1, forward strand.
TCCATGTCAAATTTGGTGGTTTCTGGACCCTGTTGCTGGAAACCGAATCTGAGAGCAGACTTGGGGAAATTGTGAGAATCTGTAGTTTTTCTTCTAATCCAGTGAAAATCTTCATCAAAATCATCTTAGAGGTATGGGAGAAGTTTACCTTATACTAGATTTAGACTAAAATCCATGTGATTTAGGATTTGAGTTCACAAAACTCAAAAGGGCATTATGTATTTTTAAGCACAAAGGCTTGGAGGCCAAAAACTTGCTCATTGTGGTTTTGAGCAACTTTAATTTGATGCATGCAAGCTATATAAATGCTGAATTCTGTGTTTGAGTGCTTAATCTATGTTTGGTTGTGTTAAATTGTGTTTATGTGGATTTTCATGCAATTTGATACAATAAACTTGATGCATGCAATATGAATGTGTTTCTGAGTGTAAACATGTTTGTTTTAAGGCATATGAACTTTGTGTATACTGAAATTTGGTTAGATTTGAGAAAGGAAGAAAATGAGTTGTTAAAACTCTTGTTTTAATGGTCTGACTGCATAATCTAACCGGTTACACGATTTTCGTAACCGGTTAGACACTGCAGATTTTCAAAGAAAATTGGTTTATTAATCAGTTCTGAAATCTCAATGGCCTTTGCTCAAATTTAAGCTTAAATTTCATTATACATGGTCTGAACTTGAGTTGTCAAAGTTCTGAATTGAAGGATCAAAATTATGCCTTAAGTTAATGAAATAATTTCAAGAGGAAATTATGTTCATTGGAAAAGGAAATGTGATTTGGACTTTTGAATGTTGAAATAATGGTTTTTGAGGTATAAAACAATGGTAAATGTGTTTTGGTTTGGGTAGAGAATTCAAGAAAAAAGGGTTTTTCTGAATTGCAATGGTAAACAGTTCAGGTCTGTAATTCTAACCGGTTAGCCTGAAACTGTAACCGGTTAGTACCTGAAGCTGAAAAATAAAAAGTTAAGTTTTTAAATACCATTGAAGTTGTAATGCTCAATCTGGGTTTTAAAAGGCATATTTTGAGAAAGATTCAAAGGGGAATTTTATGCCAAAAGTTATACCTCAAATAAATCATTCAAAAGTAGAAATTGGAATATTTCTAAATCACATTAATTAATATAAAGATAAAACCAACCTTGATGTTTGTGCATACATATAGACTGGAAGTCTGGTTGGTAGGAACGTTTATCATATTCTGGGAATATGAGGAGGGTACTCCGGGAGTACCAAAGTATAACCAACTTGATGACACATTATAGATATGTGGCCAGTGTCCGGGACCTGGTTTTTATGTGTTATGGGAACGTGGCGTTCTGGGAACGTGGTGCACACTCCGGGAGTGATGCTTTTTATCCAAGTATGGTTCGACATTATGTTCTGGGAACTAATGTCGGTGTTCCGGGAACACAATGGTGTATTGGATGGACGTCCAAGATGGACATTTAGAGGCCTCAGTTGTGGATAGAAAATCATACATCATGCCACTTGCATTATAAGGGTTATAATGTTTAAAAATTGGTGTGCTCATATGTATCTGCATTATGATCTGTCCATGATATATTTGTGATTGTAATTTTAGTCTTTATCCATTATGTATATGTGTATACTTACTCCCTGTGCCCTGTTTAGGTGATGGCCAGATACCTAGCCTGCATTGAGATACGCCCTATCCCTAGCGGTATATGGACGTATGAGGAGCACCGTGCCACCTTTGAGGGGGAGGTTGAGATTACTCTCTACCACCCTAACCCTCTGGTGCGGGTGCGACCTCGTCGATTTAGGGTTCCATTAGTCTATACTATGCATGTTCCACCTTTTTACACTTATAGAGGACCACCCCCGGCTCGACCTATGCGTCGTTTCCATAGTTTTCGTTTTAGAGCTGCCACTCGTTCCCATCCTTCATCCCATAGAGTTGTCACTGAGGAGACTCCTTCTCCTGGTCCGGCTGAGTATGATAGGACTGCTTCTGCGGATTCTAGACCCAGTGGTGGGGTCTCTACACCGTCGGGCGAGTTCGAGGAGGACCCTGTGGAGGATGAGAGCGAGAAGGAGGTGCATGTTGAGCCGACTGTTTCTGCTAGAGGTGGACCCGCTGGTTCATAGGAGCCTGCATAGCATAGGTGTTTTGGATCCTAGATCCTAGGGATAGAGCTGTGGAGGATCTGAGGAGCTGCTTAGGACATGGAAGACTTGCTCTGGGACTTCTGCTTTTGGACTTTGTTATATATTGTATATATTGAGAGGTCTTAGAGTGAGCTTTTATTTTAGTGCAGCTGGGTTGTATATGTCTTTATAAACTCTTGCTATCTCGACTGATGTTACTTGCTACTATACTGATGGGGTTTTCAGTTTATATTATGATATATATATATATATATATATGTCTATGTTGTCTATTTTCCTCAGCAGAGCCCCATAAGTATTATTTTTACTTCCGCGAACTCTGATTTCACTTTACAAAGGATTCGACGATAAGTTTATATTTTATATACTCAAATCTGACTCTAGAGGCAAATCATATGTTTAAATAATAACTACTAATGTTTCCTATAAATAAGGACGTGCTTTCTCGAGAGTCTTTTTCAAATCTAAGATAATACTAAGCCGAATTCATGAAACGGTTTATGTCAAAAAGAGGTTTTGATTAAGCAAGTAATAATATTAAAAAGGAAAAATTTTCTAGTCCTAATTTTGATAGCAAGTAGTAAACTATTTGGAAATATTAATTATTTTCAAGTTAAAAAGAGAGCGTCACAGTTTTAATCTCAACCTTTCATGCACGAATATTATTTGACCTTATGTGAGAATAAAAACCTAAACTACCCACTCTCATAAATAAAATACATTAAGAATAAATGAGAATGAATAATTAAACTAAGCACTTGATCTTCTTTATTGTTGGGCTTGCATTCTTCAAATTAAGTCCATAATTTAATTACATTGTCATCATCAAAATTAATCCACCTTAATCGGAGATTTGATTTTACACTAGGAACCTCCTTTCGCTAGGGACCTCAACAACAACCAGATAGCCTAACTACTAGGTGCCCCACCGTTCTTCTAGCACTACCCACACACAAGGGTTCCTCACCCTAAACACCAGGAACGCAGCACTACGCACTAGGAGATTCACTCCCTAGTTACTAAGGGTCACACACCCCTTTACAACACTGGTTAAGGTATGATTGATTGGGTACAACCACTATGATGCACTCTTGATAGTGCGGATACAACAATTAGGCACTCTAACAATGATGTGTTCTAAGCAACACAGATACAACAATAAATCACTAGGATAATGAAGTCAAATGAAAGAGTTACAAGGCCAATACAAGGTTTAGTTTTCTTCAAAAAGATATGAACGTGAAAAACAGAGAATAGGAGAAGAAGAGAAAAGAACGTGAATGATCAGAGTTGTTGAATGTAGAAGTGGAACTGATTTTGAAAAAAAATAGAGTTAATTTTGAAATCAAAACAAATCAAAAGACAAAATAAAAGATTTAAGAAATAAATTAAAATCATTTTGAAAATCAAAATAAGATTTTGAAATAAGTTTTAAAATCAAAACGATTTACGAAATAAAACAAAGATTTGATTCTTAAAACAAATAAGGAATGTTTTCAAAAATAAAATCAAATTTGAATTTTTAAAATAAATCAGAATCAATTAAGTAAAAACAAATCTGGAAATAAATCAAAACGATTCTGACACGTTTTACAGTAAAACTTGAGGTAATCGATTACTTCAGGGAGGTAATCGATTATCCCTTTAAAAATAGAAACTTTGAAATTCATTTTAAAAACCAGTAATCGACTATCACATGCATGTAATTGATTACTTCACTTCTGTTTAATGTATGATGCAACTCATATAATCGATTACCACTTATCTAATAATCGATTACTGAGCCTCTGGTTTGCATATGATGCAACATCATGTAATCGATTACTACAAGACATGTAATCGATTACTTTGTCTCAGGAAAATATATGATGCAACAATTTTAATCGATTACTTGAGCCAGGTAATCGATTACTCTCATAAGAAAGTAATGGATTAGCAAAGTTCACTTAATCGATTACAAGCTCTCTGATTTTTCTATGATGCAACAAAGTTAATCGATTACTTTAAGCAGATAATCGATTACTCCTTCTTGCATAACATAAAAGTATTCAGAGTTTTGTATCATCAAATATTTTCACCAAAACTAAGATAGAAAAAACTGATTTTCACAAAACCTTTTCTTCTCCTTTAAATGAAAAAATATATTTAGAAAAACTTATATTGGCCTTTTAACATAATATAAACCTTGACTTCATTACCTTACATGATGTCCTAAGGGAAAAGGGATAACATCTTCATTTGCTTGAATCTTCAACTTGAAGCTTGTATTCAGATTTGCTTGTGTCTTCATTTGCTTGGACTTGAAGCTTGAAGAGCTTGTGATTGCACTTGATAAGAGCTTGAGAAACTTGAGTTTGTTATCATCAAAACCATATAATACTTGCACTTGAAGTCCTTGGGAAAGCTTGACTTCTAACATAAGATTTGTGCACAACAGCTACCCACAGCGACATATTCAGCCTCAGTTGTGGATAGGGCTACACTGGACTGTTTCTTGCTAGCCCAAGACACTAAAGAACTACCTAGGAGGTGACATGTGCCGTTTGTGCTTTTCCTGTCTACTTTGCAACCAGCAAAATCAAAATCGGAATACCCAACATGGTCACAAGTGGAACCTTTAGGGTACCATAAACCCATATCAGTTGTGCCAGATAAATATTTCATTTTTCTTTTGACAGCAACCATGTGCATTTCTTTTGGATTCGCCTGAAAATGTGCACATATGCATACGATAAACATAATGTCCGGCCTACTTGCCTTTAAATATAGAAGGGAACCGGTCATACCTCGACACTTTGTAATTTCAACGGATATACCTCCTTCATCTTTATCAAGATAACATGAAGTACTCATGGGTGTTGCTACTGATTTGGCCTTATCCATGCCGAATCTTTTCTTGCAGTACTTTGTTTGGCTGATAAATATTCCATCCTTTGCTTGTTTGATTTGTAATCCAAGAAAGAATTTGAGCTCGCCCATTAAAGACATCTCGAACTCTTCATGCATTAAACTTGAAAATTCCTTGCAAAGGGTTTCATTAGTAGCATCAAATATAATATCATCAACATAAATATGAACTAAAAGAATGTCTTTTCCTTTCTTTTTAATAAAAAGTATGTTGTCAACCTTCCCCCTTTCAAAATCCTTTTCTAATAAAAATTTGTTCAATCGCTCATACCATGCTCTAGGAGCTTGTTTGAGTCCATAAAGAGCCTTTTTCAATTTAAAAACATAATCAGGATGTTCAAAATTTTCAAAACCAGGAGGTTGACTAACATACACTTCTTCATTTATAAAACCATTAAGAAAGGCACTCTTTATGTCCATTTGATATAATTTAAAATCTAGGATGGATGCAAATGCTAAAAGTAATCTAGCTTCCAACCTAGCAACAGGGGCAAAAGTTTCATCATAATCTATCCCCTCTTCCTGGTTGTAGCCTTGTGCAACCAATCTAGCTTTGTTTCGAATAATTATACCAGCCTCATCAAGTTTGTTTTTAAAAATCCATTTTGTTCCAATAATTTGATGAGAATCAGGCATAGGAACAAGTTCCCAAACCTGGTTTCTTTTGAACTGGTTTAATTCTTCTTGCATAGCCAGTAGCCAATGTTCATCAATTGTAGCCTCAGAAATATTCTTTGGCTCCACTTGAGAAACAAAAGCCATATGATTGCACAAATTACTAAGAGAATTACGAGTACTTACAACTTTGGTTATATCACCTATAACCTGATAGATTGGATGGTGTCTTGAAGTTTTCCATTCCTTAGGAAGATTTGCATTAGGCTCGGTGGAATTCCCTTGAATTTGCATTTGATTTTCATTTTATTCATTTGCCTTTTCGTTTCCTTAGGATTCCTTCTTTTATTCCAGGATTGGTTCAAGATCCTCACCAAGATATAGTTCTCCTAGAATACCTGCAAGATCATCAACAGATACCTTTCCCAGCTTTCTGGGGTTAGATTCATCAAATGTAACATGAATAGATTTTTCAATAGTATTACGAGTCTTATTGAAAATCCTATAGGCTTTGCTCGAAGTAGAATAACCAAGGAATATACCCTCATCAGCTCTAGCATCAAAACTTCCTAGATTGTCTCTACCATTATTATGCACAAAACATTTACATCTAAAGACTCTCAAATGGGATATGTTGGGTTTTCTCCACTTGTACAGCTGATAGGGGGTTTTCTTTAAAATAGACCTTATTAAAACACGGTTCATAACATAACAGGCTGTACTCACTGCAACGGCCCAAAAATATGCAGGCAGGTTCATGTCACTAAGCATTGTTCAAAAAAGTTCTTTTAAAGATCGACTTTTCCTCTCCACAACCCCGTTTTGTTTCGGAGTTCTTGGAGCTGAAAAATAATGCTTAATGCCATGTTTTTCGCAAAACTTTTCAAAAAGATAGTTTTCAAATTCACCGCCATGATCAGTCTTAATGGATGCAATGCTCAAATGCATTTGGTTTTGAACAACCTTTGCTAGCTTTTTGAATTCATGAAATGCGTCATTTTTATGAGTAATGAATAGAGTCCATGTATACCTAGAATAGTCATCCACAATAACCAAACAATAATAGTTGCCACCAAAGCTTTTAGTTTGACATGGTCCAAAAAGATCCATATGTAAAAGTTCCAAGGGTCTTTGAGTAGAAACAATATTTTTAGGAGGAAAAGGTACCCTTGAGAGTTTTGATTTTGAACAAGGATCACATTTTTCAGAAATAGAAAATTTTTGCTTTGGCAAACCAACTACTAAGGTTTTAAAAGATAGTTTGTTCAAATGATTCATGTGGATGTGACCTATCCTACGATGCCATAGCCAAGACTCATCCTCTTTACTAATTAAACATTTAGCATCATTTGAGGGAATTGAGTTAAGATCAATTAAATACACATTGTTTACCCTGCGAGAAACAAGCTTAATAAGATTGTCAATTTTACCCTCAATAATACAATTATCAAAATCAAAGATAACCCTATTGCCCTTATCACATAGCTGACTAATACTTAGCAAGTTATGCTTAAGGCCATCAACATGTAAAACGTTTTCAATGCAAGGGTTTGGAGGAATACCTACTTTACCAATTCCGGGTATCTTTCCTTTGTTGTTATCTCCGAAAGTTACATATCCTTGGTCCTTTGGAATAGGAAGTGAGAATTTCGATTTGTCTCCAGTCATGTGTTTGGAACACCCACTATCCAAGTACCACAGTGATTTTCTTTCTTCCGGAGTAACCTACAAAAGAATATTTCACGTTTTATTTTTAGGTACCCATATCTTTTTGGGTTCTTGTATGTTAGTATTACCATAGTTTGCATCGTGCCACCTTTTAGTCTCATTGTTCATTTTAACGAACTTTACTTTTCGGTGTTTGCACTCATGTGCACCATGGCCCTTTCTACCACAAATATGACAAATAAGAAGAGGCTTCTTATGTGAGCTAGCGGGGACAAAAATGGTGCTTAACTGTTTTTGATGCCTGCCAGGTTGATATCCTAAACCGGCTCTATTGAAAAAACATTTTTGTCTCCCTAGCATTAAATTTAAAGTATTTCTACCTTTTGTAAACTTTGCAAGTGTTTCTTTTAAATACTCATTTTCTTTTACTAAATCCTTGCAAAACTTATAAGAAGATGAACTAGCTTTAAATTTAATTTCATTACTAGAGGTGTTTGAAGAATTTTTCAAAGTAGAATTCAGCTCTTTATTTTCATTTTTCAAAACTTTATTTTCTTTAGAAAGTTCTTGGTTCTTTTGTAAAAGTAAAGCTGAATTTTTCTTTTCTAAAGAAAACAATAAGGATAACCTCATCGATTCCTCATGTAATTCTTCAAATGCCTCTTGTAATTCAAGATAAGAAGGTTCAAGTTCAAATTCAGAATTTACGTCATCTCCATGTGCCATTAAGCATAGGTTGGTTGTTTCTTCCTGTTCGTCCGAATCCTCATCCGAACTTCCCTCGTTGTCTAACCATGCCAAGTATGCTTGCTTTCCTTTCCTTGAGTTGGAGGTGTTTCTTTCTAAATTCTCCTTATTTTTCAGCTGATAGAACTCCGCTCTGATGTGACCGGGCTTGCCACATTCATGACATGTGATAGCTGATCCTCCACTTTTGTTAGAATCTCTTTTATTTTGAGTAGTGAAGTTGCTCTTCTTTCTTAGAAACTTCCCGAATTTTTTGACAAGTAACCCCATATGTTCATCACTGATTAGTTGCTTCTCGTAGTCACTTTTGGTTGATGGTGCTTCAACTTTGAATGCGAGACTCTTCACCTTTTTGGTCTCCTCTTCATGTTGTGCTAATCTTTTCAATTCATTCTCGTGTTCCTGTAGTTTCCCGAATAATGTAGTGAGAGTCATGGTTGAAAGATTTCTAGATTCCATTATGGCCGTCACTTTTGGTTGTCATTCTCTCCCTAGACACCTTAGCACTTTGTTGATCAGTTCTTCGTTGGTGAATTTCTTCCCCAAGGTTACGAGCTGATTGACTGTCATTGTGAAGCGCTTTTGGATCTCCTGTACTGATTCTCCATCTTTCATTCGGAAAAGTTCATATTCTCCCGTCAGAGTGTTTATTCTTGATCTCTTTACTTCATTTGTACCTTCATGTGTGACCTCTAATGTATCCCACATTTGTTGTGCTGTCTCACATGTAGATATCCCGAAAAACTCATCATAACTCAAAGCAGATGTTATTATATTTTTTGCTTTCAAGTCGTATTGGACTCTACTTTCCTCTTCTTTTGTCCACTCAGCCATAGGCTTGTCAACAGTGTTACCATTAACTACATGAGTCGGAACATATGGTCCATTTACGACTGCATCCCAAACTTTTAATCCTACTCCTTGAATAAAAATTTTCATCCGGGCTTTCAAATAAGCGTACCCTACCCCATCAAACATGGGAGGACGATTAATAGAACTCCCTTCACCACCAAACGGAGAGTTTGCAGCCATACTCTTGAGACGGTTAAGTCTTAACACAAGAAACTAGCTCTAATGCCAATTGTTAGGATCGTGGCTCAAAATCTCGAGAGGGGAGGGGGGTGAATCGAGTTTTATTAGATTATTGTGAAAGCACGAATAATTTAAAAATATTTTCGTGTTGGAGAGATTAAGAGATTGTGATGGAGAGCGATAACGTTAGATAACAAAAATAAGAGTTGCGCGGAAACGTAAATAATAGAAATTGCGGAAATTAAAAGAGATAAGGAAGAAGAACACGCAAACCACTTTTATACTGGTTCAGTTAATCCAGCGAGAGACCTACGTCCAGTCCCCAAGCGACCCGCTTGAGCTTTTTACATACTTGAATTGAGCCGCACCCAATTACAACCAGAGCACCTCGCACACTACTAGGAAGTAGGAACCTCCATTCGCTAGGGGCCTCAATATCACAGCAGGGTTCCTCACCCTACGAACGTACCACACGTTCAACTAAGGGATTCACTCCCTAACCACTAAGGTTTGAATACAATATGATGTGAGTGATTACAATCGTATAGTGTGTTCTCAACAACACAGATACAACAATTTAGGTCTCTATGATAATGATATTAAATCACAAGAGTGCAGGCCAATGCAAGGTTTTCTTCACAAAAAGAATGAACGTTGAAAAGCTTGAAGTTTTTGGAGAAGAAGAGAAGAGTGAGTGAGCGTGATTATCAAAATTGTCAGAACGTTAGGAATGTAGGAGTGTTGTTGTTCTTATTAAAAATAAAAATCTGATTTAGAACATAAGAAGGAACAAAATAAATTTTTGAAATCAAAACCAAATCAAATTGATTTTAGAAATAAAATAAAAGATTTAAAACTTAAATCAAAAAGGAATATTTTCAAAAATAAAATCAATTTCGAATTTTGAAAATAAATCAGAATCAATCAAGTAAAAACAAATCTGGAAATAAATCAAAATGATTCTGACACGTTTTTCAATAAAACTTGAGGTAATCGATTACTTCAGGGAAGGTGTTGAGATGCCAGCAAGTGTACTGGGTCAACGTGTAATATAGTCTAGGAAGACCAGATATCGTCCCACAGAGAGTTTGTGAGAATGTTCAATCTACTTTTACCTTAATGCAACTAAAAGTAAATCCTATAATTAAAATTCAGATTTGATAAAAATAAATTTGAGATTAAAAACTAAAACTAATTAAATGTTGAAAATTAAAAGAAGTTGTGAGCAGGTAGAGAAGGATTGTTAGGAACGTGGTTTCATTGTATGTTTCGTCTATCTAATTATGAATTATTGTCTTCCCCTAAATCATGAACAAATCCCTAATTTAGTAACTATCAGATCTGTCATGTTTAGGTACTGTTTCTTATTCAATTCATAACCCTTAATCTCTCAAGTGATTAATTCATTGAATAATAGTTAAGAACAATGGATTTCATAAAAGTTATATAATTACCCAATTGTATCTCTACCCCTGGATTAATTATATTGTTTGATTGAAAAGGCCTATCTAAACCCTAAACCTCTCAATTTGGGGATTAGAAATCCAAAACATAAATTGGCCAGATTCATGCATAACAATTAAATCACAATCAGACACATGATTTAGAAACGGAAAAACATTAATTCAATAACTACATAAATTAATCCATACAAATCCACCAATTCCTAACAAAGGGTTTTAGTTACATGTTAAACATTGAAGAACAAGAGAAGAAATAGAAGAATAATACATGATTACCATGGAGAAGCCTTGATCTCTCAATCCTTGGATCTCCTCCTCTTCTCAACCTCTCTCTAAACTATGTAATCTCTCTAAACTATGTAATCTCTCTCTTACAAAAACTGCTGAAAAACCTAGTATTTAATGCCTAAAACAAACCCTCATTGAGTCCCAATTGAATCCCCATCAAAATTCATCAAAACGGTCTGTTTCGGGCCTGTGCAGCTTCTGCGCGCCTGGGGCGCACCCGTCCCCGCGCCTGGGGCGTGCACGCTGTACTGCAAAATTTTAGCACGCGCGTCCCGGACCGTTTTGGCCGCCCCAGACTCATCTGAACTCTGTTTTACTCCGTTCTTGGACCGTTTCGAAGCTCTTTTCATCCTCTATCCAAGTCCATCAATATATTTTGCATTTAAGCTCCATAAGTACCTGAAACATACCCAAAAAGGATCAAAATGTTCAAAGGGTTCAACACTAAGAACTATTCTAAGAATTAACAAAAAATCCTACAAAATACTTGAGAAACAAGCTAAACACATAGTAAAAGGGAGTCAAATCAATGCTCAAAACACTATATATTAGACCCAAATCAGAAGGTAATCGATTATCCCCTTTAAAATAGAAACTTTGAAATTCTTTTGAAAAACCAGTAATCTATTATTCATTCCAAGTAATCGATTACTTCACTCATGTTTAGTATATGATGCAACTCATATAATTGATTACCACTAATCTAATAATCGATTACATAGCCTCTGAAATGTGTGAGATGCAACATTGGGTAATCGATTACTCAAGGCAGTAATCGATTACTTTGCCTCTGTAAAATGTATGATGCAACAATGATAATCGATTACTTGATCTAGGTAATCGATTACTCTCATTAAAAGAGTAATGGATTATTCAAGTTCACATAATCGATTATTCATACTCTGGATTTTCTATGATGCAACAAAAGTAATCGATTACTTTGAGAAGGTAATTGATTATCCTCTCATGCACTTATAAAAATAGATTTTCATAATTTAGATAAAATTATCCAGAGTTGTTTCATCATGCACTTCCACAGAAACTAAGTTAAAAACTAATTTTCACTAAAAACTCTTTTTCTTCTCCTTAACTTGAAAAACTCATTTGACCAATACACACTTGTAATAAAATTTTATTACCTTACAACTTTCCTATAGGCAAGGCTTATACAAAATATGATGCTTGAAGCTTGAGCCTTGAACTGCTTGAGACTTGATGCTTGAAACTTGAAACTTGCTTGTTATCATCAAAACTCTATCTTCTAGAAATCTTCTAGCATTGACTCTTTACGTCCTTTAGGGCAAGCTTGATTTCCAACACACCAAACTCTCTAAGTGTGAGTTTTGGATGAAGGAGGTAAAGTTTCTCGGACATGTGATCTCTGAAGAAGGAATAGCTGTAGATCCAGCAAAAGTGGATTCAGTCTTGCAATGGGAGCAACCGAAGTCAGTTACTGAAGTTCAGAGTTTCTTAGGAATGGCTGGATATTATAGAAGGTTTATAGAGGGATTTTCTAAGCTTGCTCTACCATTGACAAAGTTGACTCGAAAGGATAAACTTTTCTTGTGGGATGAGAAGTGCGAGAACAACTTTCGACAGCTGAAGGAAAGGTTAACATCGTCTCCTGTGTTAATCTTACCTGACCCTCACAAAAGCCTTGAGGTGTATTGTGATGCATCAAAGCAAGGACTAGGAAGTGCGCTGATGCAAGAAGGGAAGGTAGTAGCTTATGCTTCTCGAAAGTTGAAGACGCATGAAGTCAACTATCCAACTCACGATTTAGAGTTTGCAGCTGTTGTGTTTGCTCTAAAGATCTAGAGACATCATCTCTATGGCACTACATTATTCCGAGTGTTCAATGACCATAAGAGTTTGAAGTATCTCTTTGACCAGAAGGAGTTGAATATGAGGCAACGCCGATGGATGGAGTTCTTGAAGGATTATGATTTTGAACTTCATTACCATCCTGGGAAGGCGAACATGGTGGCAGATGCATTGAGTCAGAAGACAATGCGCGTTAGTCGAATGATAGTCAAGAAAGCTGCTTTGCTCGAGGAGTTTAGAGATTTAAGTTTGGCAATGGAAGTGGAGCCGTCAAGTATCAAGCTGGGAATGTTGCAAATCATTAATGAATTCTTGGAAAGAGTTCGGGAATTGCAACAAGAGGATGAAGAGCTTAAGGAGAAAATAAGATTGATGATGGAAGGAAAAGAACCAAAATTTCTGGAAGGAGGAGATGGACTTCTTCGTTCCAGAACGAGGATTTGCATACCCAATAATCCAAAAATTAGAAGGATGATTCTGGATGAAGCGCATAAGAATAAGATGAGTATGCACCCTGGAGCGACAAAAATGTATCAAGACTTGAAGAAGTTGTTTTGGTGGAGTGGTCTCAAGAAGGATGTGGCCAAGTACGTGGCTTCTTGTTTGGTTTGTCAGAAAGCTAAGACAGAGCATTTGAAGCCTGGAGGAGAATTGAGCCCCTTGGATATTCCACAATGGAAGTGGGATAGTATATCAATGGATTTTGTATCAGGTTTGCCAAGGACGGTCAGCAACCATGATGCAATTTGGGTAGTTGTTGATCGGTTGACCAAGTCAGCGCATTTCATTCCGGTGAATATGCACTATTCTTTGGAAAAACTCACCCAATTGTACGTTAAAGAAGTAGTTCGTCTGCACGGAGTACCATCAAGTATAGTTTCTGTCCGTGATCCCAGATTCACGTCAAGGTTTTGGCAGAGTCTACATCAAGCTTTGGGGACAAGATTGAAGTTGAGTTCTGCATATCATCCCCAGACTGATGGTCAAACGGAGAGGACTATTCAGTCATTAGAGGACATTTTAAGAGCCTGTGTTCTGGAAGAACAAGGAAGTTGGGAGCAAATGTTGCCACTCGTAGAGTTTACCTATAATAATAGTTATCATACGAGTATTGGAATGACACCATTTGAAGCTCTGTATGGAAGGAAATGTCAAACCTCGCTATGTTGGTTTCAAGTGGGGGAGAATCTTCTTGTTGGTCCTGAAATTGTGCAAGAGACAACGAAAAAATCAAGATGATTCAAGAGAAGATGAGGACAGCTCAGAGCCGACATAAGAGTTATGTTGATCAGAGGCGAAGACTGTTAGAGTTTTTAGAAGGAGAGCATGTGTTTGTTAGAGTAGTTCCAACCAAAGGTGTCAGTAGAGCTTTAAGAACCCATAAAATTATCTCCTAAGTTTATTGGTCCTTACCAAATTCTTAAGAGAATAGGTCTTGTAGCATACCAAATAGATTTACCCCCATCTTTGGCCAATATACACAATGTTTTCCATGTGTCTCAGTTGAAGAAATTTGTTCACGACCCAAACTCTATTGTCAATATCCGCCCTGATGACTTAGATGTTCGTGAGAACCTAACCTTTAAAGCTGTGCCTATCTGGATTGAAGACCAAAGAATCAAGCAGCTCAGGGGAAAAGAAATTTTTTGGTCAAGGTGGTTTGGATCAGTGGTGATGTGATCGAGACAACATGGGAGTTAGAAGATAGGATGCGTCAGGATTATCCTGATTTGTTTGTGTGAGTTGAATTTCGGGGACGAAATTCCTTGTAAGTGGGGGAGTAGTGTAACACCCAAAATTTTTAATCCCGGATTAATGAAAGTTTAATTATAAAGTTATTTATAATTAAATACTTTTATTTTAAACCTTGATTAATTATGTGTTTTAGGAATGCAATTGTTGTATGAGAATGCATGAAAAGTAATTTAATAAGTTATTTTATGTGAAAATAGGAGTTTTGCATATTAGTCCCTGTTTTAGGACCTAAAGGTAATATTAGAAAAGGTTTTGGAGGGAAATTCAATAAAATATAAATTTTTGAAAATTTCAGTCGCAGTAATCGATTACCACGTGTGATGTCCTAGACGGTGAGGACCTCCAAGGGTAGGAGAAGACCTTCGAAGGAGCCTCTGTCTAGGGTTGATATGTGATGTTTGGTGGGAGTACTCAAGTGGCTAAGGAAGAGAGTCAGGGGAGTAACCCTAATCACTGGTGTGTGAGGGTGACAATTAGGGTTAGAGGACGTACCTGAGCCCCATGTAGTACGGAGCTACTTATAGGGGGGAGCTGGTTGCCCTAATGGGCCTGTTGGAGGCCCATGTAGGGCCAGCCTGTACTGAGCTATGAGTGGATGAGCTGTCCTTGTGGATAAGGATAAGGCTGTACTAAGCTATGAGCTGTCCTTGTGGATAAGGTGGTGAGTTGTCCTTGTGGATAAGGAAGGGAGGCGTCATCATGTCCTAGGCGTCGGACTTGGGAAGGTGTCGGATCTGGGAAAGTGTCGGACTCAGACGTCAGACCTGAGTTGGAGTTTGAGGTCGGCCCGTATCTGGCGTCTGTTCGGCCGTTGAGCATCGAGCTCGGCCAAGCGCTCCGAAGGCTTCCTGAAGGGTCCTTAGGTCTTTGGCGAGGAGATCTCGGCTAGGCCGAGTCTACCACATAAGCCCCCCAGCTCGGTCAAGGCTATCTGAGCCTTGTTCCGAGGTTCTGGTTTAGGTCCTTTTCCCGAATCCACCTCATAAGGGCCGAATTCACCACATAAGCCCCCCAGCTCGGTCAAGTCTATCTGAGCCTTGTTCCGAGGTTCTAGGGAGTTCGGACGATAAGTCTGTCAAGAGCAGGATCCAGCTGTCTCCGACGTCCTTTCATTATGACGGAGTAGGTTTGACAGCTGTCTACTCATCAGTACCGAAGTGACGTTTGCTTTTATCGGATCTGACACGTGTCGGAAATTGCGACCTACGAAGCGTCACCATCATTGTGACGTTGCTCGAGGTCCATAATTTCCGCTGATACCCGCCACGTGTCTTAATATGTGTAGTTGTACGCTGGGTTGGGCTTTTTGGGGCTAGGCCCAAACTTCGAATTTGAGGGGGAAAACGGTTTCCCTTCCCCCTCTATCCCAGGAAACTGCTTCTCCTTCTCTTTCTATCGATCATTCTCTTTCTCCTACGTAAAAAGAAAACCTTCTTTCTCTCCCCATAGAAGCATTCCCATTGAACCCTATTCCTCTTCTCTACCCATCGCCTTCTTCTTCTTCAGCAGTGACTTCTTTTCACTTTACAAGTTTACAATTTCCTTTGCTCCCATTCTCTCTAAGGTACTGTTACATTTGCTTTTTCTTTTTCGTCTCTGTTTCCTTCTTCTTTCTAGCTTTTGCTTCTTTCTTTACTGCTTTATGATTTATACGGTGGGGGATTGGAATGTTTTGTTTTTGGTTTCTATTTTCATGGCTGTGGGGTTTTTCCCTTAGGTTTTGTGGCTCTGATTTTGGGGAATAATACTGGGGTTTGAGGTTTTTCTGGATTTGGGTGTTTTGATTCCTGGGGTTTTGGCCTTCTTTGGGTTAGGCGTGTTTTGAGATTTTTGGAGAGTTTTTGATTCATGTTTTTTGTTTATTTTTCAGAAAACCAACGGAGTGGATTGGGTTCAGTATGAGTAGGGAATGGTTTAGGAAATGGGCTGGGGTAGTGTCCCTGTCGTCTAGCAGTAGTGATGAGGAGGACGGCTCTTCCTCCTCGTCCTGTTCCTCAACGGAGGTAGACGAGGCGCTCCGTCGCCAAAGGGAGTATAGGTAGAAATACGAGAGGCGAGTTCTAAAGGTTGATCCCGTTGAGGTAGTTTATCCTCGGAATTGGGAGGAGAAGAGGGAGTGGATACGGCAATACGCCTGGGCCGAGTTTGTTGACGGTAGGGAACGTGCCGACTTCGAGAGGATGGAGAAGGAGGGAATGTACGAACGAGGGGTACCTGTGGTAGAGGGGAGATGCTCGCCCCTCGGAACTACTTCGAGGGGGTTCTCTGGGGGGTGATTTTTCGTAACCCGTAAGACTAATACCGAGCTCCCCTGTTCTTCCACAGGTACCATGCCGCTCAGGAAGTGCGTCAGTCGACCTGAACTTTACCCCGCGCCTTTTGATGTCGAGCAATACGAGTGGGTTGACGTGGAGCCCAAAGGGGTCCAGTCTAGCCTTTGTTCCGAGGACAAGCTTGCCGAGCTAAGGAGAGCCGTGCTGCCTTGCCCAGGGGACGCCACCGGGACCTCTTACGAAGTGCTCCCCTGTTCGGCAAATGACAGGATATGCAGCCGGACTGACAATAACTCCTTCTTTTTCTATGCCGATCTGATTCATAATCTCGGCGTGACCCTCCCGTTCACCGACTTGGAAATGAGGGTCTTAAACGAGCTCGGACTAGCTCCTTCCCAACTTCATCCCAATACTTGGTCGTTTCTCCGAGCGTTCCAAAAGTACTGCGGAGCCAGAAATTTGGTATGCACGGTTCGGCTGTTTTTGTGGATGTACAACCCGTTCGTTAGCAATAAAGACGGGGTCACTGGTCGTCTTTGGGTGTCGGCCAAAGCCCGAGCCCACTGTGGGCTGTTCGGCATGTTCTCCGAATCTTGGAAGCATTTTAAACCAAGATTTTTTAAGTACAAATACGTTGGAGCGGGGCTGCCTTGGTTTCGGTCCGAGACGGGACCGAAGTTTCCTTTGGAGTGGACCCCCGAGTTCTTTTGTCGTCATACCAGTACGCCGCAGAGGTGGTCAGGTGTAACATTGGATGCCGACGAGTCCGTAACGGCTCACCACTTTCAGACAGAATATCGTGCACGGAAATTCCAACTTGATGTTGGAATTTTCATAAAGTGTCCTGACAACGAAGTCTTGACGAAGATTGGTAGTTACTTTTGCTTTTATACTTGTACAGTTTCTTTCAATTCTCTTATGCTAATATGTATATATTTTTTTTTTTGCAGACGAACATTGGTCAGAGATGTCCTCCAGGGCTCTGAAAGCTGCCTTGGAAGCTCGGAGGAAGAAGAAGTCCGAGGCTCCTTCCGCTGATGCCATGTCGACCGAGGTTTCCGCTGATACGCTTTCGGCCGACTCCGGTCCACTACATCCTACCCCACCTGCCGTTATCATTGCCCCTCCTCCTCCTACATCGCCAAGTCCCAGTACCGAGGTAACCATTGTTGCGGATCCGCCGCCCTCAGGCACTGGAACTCAACCAAGGCCGCCAGCTACCCTTGCCAAACATTCACTGAGAGATACTCTTGTCAAGATGTCAGGTGCGGAGTGGAAGAAAAAAGCTGAAGAGATGGCTTGCCAATTGAAAAGGGCCACAACCATGTTTAACGTGCTGGCCGAAGTGGCTGATGATGTGGCGGATGGTGTTTCGCCTGCTAAGAAAAAGGCTCGGACGGCCATGGCGGCCGAGGTGGAGGAACTGAAGAGTGGGAAGAGATCAGCAGAACAAAAGTTGTCCGAAGCTGAGGAAGAGCATCGTCGACAAATGGAGGAGCTCCAAAAAAGGCATGAAGAAGTTTTGGCCCAAGCCAAAGCAGATGCTAAGGAGGCTGGTCGGCTAGAGGGCCTTGCCGAGGTGGAGAAAGTTAGGAGCTTGTTGAAGAAGAGGGTTGCTCAAGCTCTTAAGCATAAGGTGGCAGCCTCCGAGTCAGACTTTGACCTTGAAAGGGTGGCAAGCAAGGTTTTTACCAGTGCGGTTGAGCAGATTCTTCATATGAATCAAGGGCTCCGAATTCGGTATGTCGGTGCATCTGCCAGGTTCGGAGTGGAAGATGGAAAGATGGTGGATTATGACAAGGGTGGGGCCGAGGTTGACCTGGACCAGCCTGAGGAGAATCTGCCCAACCCCTTGGTTGAGAGAATGGATGAGGAGTTCGACCCGCGTTCGGTCGTCCTTTCAGATGTCGAGGATGATGCAGCATAAGTCCCTTATCCTGGGCAGCTTATGATTTGTCTATGTTCTTCTCTATAACATGTTCGACGATGTTGGGTTATACTTTGCTTTATTGTGCACAGCATTTGATTTCGATGCAAGCTTATTTCACCTACAACTTGTTGCATGTTACTATTTTTGTGCAAGTTTCGTACTTATACTTGTTGCGTGCGTATAGAGTCCGAGGTTATTTTTATGCAAGTTTTTCTTCTAACTTGTTGCATAGATGCGAGTATTTGTTTACCAACTCGTTGCATGTTTGTCCGTTCGACCTCGGATCTGAATTGCGTCCACTTAAGTGGCAACCTGGGAAATTCAAGAAAGGATGCAAGTATTTGGGACTTGTCGCATATTGTAATTTTTATGCAAGTTTTTGTTTTAACTTGTTGCATGTATACCGAGTCCGAGGTCATTTTTAAATAACTAAGTAAAACTACCTTTGAGAATACAAGTGTTTTACCAACTTGTTGTATTTCGGCCTGATCGGACTTAAAATGTCGTACTAATAGCTCGGACGAATTCGGATGACTCAGTGAGTGCAGTAGTCTTATAAGTTTTCCTCTGAATAAAGGTACTGTATATAAGTGCATACGGTAGAGAACTCGGACCTACCCATCTTAGCCGAGGTGGGTGTCCTCGGCCCCGATGTAAAAGAGAGTGCTGAGTGAAGCTATGTGAGAACATTTCACAGCAGTCTGTTCTTTATCGGGTGTCCCTTGTACACTGTGCATATGAGCCGATCTTATCTAGAAGACGTTGGCTGTGCATAGCGCCATGCAACATTTAGGTGGCTAGTGCTAAATGAGAAGCTAGTACGTACGTATATAAAACTGTTGCACTTGAGTATGAGCAAGTTTGTACTTTTCATTAATTGTAGTCGTGAGTACATTGCTTTTTATTTTGAAAGGTGAATATCTCACAATGGAAAGGAAAAAACATGAACATAATTTGAAGGAAGCAAAAAATGAAAAGAAACTGAATTTGGATTTCCCAGATCAGGGTGCTGATGACTGCCGAAATGCCTGAGGTAAACCTACTTAAAACAGGTTCTCAGTGTTGTGAAGTCTTAGGAATCCTTGAGCTCGGTAATTACCCAGAGTATGTTTTCAGAACGCCTCTGTTGGGGCTTACCGGTTTCGGGCTCATTTCCCGCTTTTCCAGCCGTTAAGACCGATGTCTGCTCCTCGGGGCGCGAGGTGATCAGACTCAGACAACCCGTGTTGCGTTGCTTTCTTGCCTTGGCTGGTTGGCTCTTCGATTGCTGTCTTCTTCTGACCAGGGGGACCTTGTCGGATTTCTTCTACCTTGTGATGGCCCTCCGAGGTGAACTGAGAGAAGAGGGTGCCGAGATTGTTGGTGATGTTGCCAAGTGGGAGCTTTTCAATCTTGAAGCACCAGAACTTGGGAATTTGAAAAGCTCGGCTAGAGAAATGGGGAAGAAGTTTTCCTTGGCTCACCACTCGGAGCCGTACCGGACTGAGGGCCGGGTTATTGACGGTTAGATGAAAGAGAAAATTCTCCCCATGCGGGGGGTTGGAGAGAACTGAAAGAGAAATGAGATTTCCCCTAACTGCATCTTGGATTTTTTGGAGGAGGTTGGCATTCGCTGTAACATCTTTGCTTGGGGGCGAGGTGAAGGGGGGAATTATCACCCGCTCTTCATGAGGAAAGGACCTACGAATATCTCGTTCTGACTGAACCTCGGCCAATAAGACTCTTCCTTTGGATAGTGTCGGGTCGACGAACTCTTTTTGGTTCTTTCCCCCCCCCCCCCCCCGTAGGCTCGCATTGTAGCAGAGCCGGGCTTTCACTTGGTCAGCTTTGATCGTAACAACTTTATCGTCTGATCCGACGAACTTCATTGCCAAGTGCACTGTTGATACCACTGCCCCAAAAGCTTGTAAGCAGGTTCGTCCTAGTATTACATTATATGGGGAGTCAGAGTCAACCACCAGAAATTTGATGATCTCCGTTCGGGCCGAAGGCTGGTTGCCTAGGGTCACCGGGAGATGAATGGCTCCCAAGGGGCGGATTGCCTCACCTGTGAAGCTGATGAGATTCCCTTTAAACCCTACGAGGTCGGCAGACCTCAGCTTCAAAGCTTGGAAAGTATGCAGAAAGAGGATGTCGGCCGAGCTTCCTTGGTCAACGAAGACTCGGGCGACCTCAAAATTGCCAATTAACGTCGTTATCACCATAGGATCGTTGTGATCTGGGATGACGTTTTCCATATCTTGGTCTGAAAAAATAATAGGCACATTTCGAGATGGTTTTTTGCCAACGGGTTTGTGATGGACAGCAAGAACTTGGTTGATGTATCTTTTCCTCTCCGCCCTCCTTTCTCCGCCACCAGCGAAGCCTCCCGAGATGGTTTCTACTCGGAAGTTCTCTGGCGACTTGTCCAGGTCTTGAACTACGACCATGTTCACCCGCGATGGTTCCTCTTCCTTCTTCTCTGGGGACGGGTCAGCTTTAGCTTTCCCTTTATCATTGTCCGGGCTGCGAGACCTTCTTCGGCCTCGTCTTTCCACTGCTTCCCGGATGTATTGCTGCAGCTTGCCTCTTCTTACCATATCCTCAATGACATCCCGGAGCCAGGTGCATTGATCGGTATGGTGGCCGTATCCGTCATGGAAATTGCAGTATTTGGATTTGTCCCTGACATAGTTTTGATTTCTGAGGAAGGGGGGCGAGGTACACTCCTGAGTTCGGTCTGCATGGTCTCTCTCCAGACTTGAGACCTTGGGACCGTCAGGGGGGTGTAAGAATCATATTTGGTGATGTATGGACGCCGGCGGTCCTCTTGTTGGCCGACGTGAGAGCGGCCTCGGTCTCCCTGGTCTGCTCTTCCTCCTCTTTCATCCCTGTTGCCGCGAAGACGACCTCGGGGCAGGGCATTCTACGAGGGGGCTTGAGCGTTTTCCATCCTACTTGACTGTCCTTTGTTGAGTCTCAGCTCTGCCATGTGCCTTGGTGGCTTTCCAATAAGTGAATCCTTGAACCCTCCTTCGGCCAACCCTTGGGTTAAAAGGAGGACCGCCACCTCGGGAGATAAATTGGGGACCGAGCTGGACTCGCTGTGAAACCTGTGCAAGTATGCGCGTAAGGATTCCTCTGGTTTCTGGGTCACTGTTACTAGCGTGTGGTCCGACCTGGGCTGTACACAGCTAGTAGTGTATCTGTTAAGGAAGACCCGCTTCATTTCTGCCCAGTTGTTGATAGAATTCTTGGGAAGCGTTGAGTACCATCGGAGGACAGGGGCCTGGAGGGTCATAGAGAAAGCTCAGCACTTGAGCCGATCTCCTCCGCCATGAAAGTTCACAGCTCCCTCATAAGAAAGGACGTGTTCCTGAGGGTCCGTGAGGCCATTGTATCTAGGGATATTGCTGGGTCCGAGGTACCCAGGTGGTGGTTCATAAGCCATGACAGCTGGTGTGAACGGATGCCCAGGGTGGGAATCATCCGAATCGGGTTGTTGCTGGTCGGGAGGTGGTGTAAGTTGTGTGACGGTCGTGTGTGGTGTTGCAAAGGTTTGTGGAGTTAACGGAGGTTGTGGTGGAAGAGGTGGTGGGGGGTGGTGGGGGGAACTTGATTGGGGTCTAATATGTGATGTTTTTGTACCTTTTTTGCCTCTCTTTTACATAGTAAGTGGCTTGTTTCTTGAGTAAATTGGAATAAAACAATGGAATTTTGTCTTTATAAGATTTCTAGAACCTTTTGATGTGTTTGGTTTGTTTTCAGGTATTTAAGCTCTTAAAACAATGATTTTTGCAAAGGAATGAAGAATGAGAGTTTGGTACTTGATTTGGGAAGAAAAAGAGGAAAAAAATGAAGAAAAGTTGACCGTAATGCGCCCAAGCGCAGGCCATCACGCTCAGGCGCAGGCCATCACACTCAGGCGCAGGATTTTCACACCTGGGCGCACAAAATGCGAGAAAGTGACACTGTTTACTGTTTTGATCATAACTTGAGCTACACTTATCCAAATGAGGCGCTCTATATATCATTTTAAAGCTAAGGAAAAGATCTACAACTTTGACAGAAATAGCATTGCTAAAATTCGTCAATCTTGGGGGTCAAAATCAGTGCCGAAGTTGCTGCCAGACACAAATACGGGATTTTAGAAGGATTTTAATGATAAATTCTATTTGTAGATAAGATTCTTAAAAATTAGTTTATTCTAATAGGATCTTATCATATTATATTCAGATTTAGGATTAGTTTTATTAAAATAAAAAGCTTATCACATTAGATTGGAAATTAGGTTAGTTTTTATCTATATAATAATAGGATTAGGATTCATTCAAGGGAGGGAGGAGAGACACTCATACAACTCCATAGAATAATAGTAGTTTAGGATTTGAGACTTGGAGAAGGAACAAGGATTGGAGGTTTTTGTGAAGAACACGAAGTTAGCGCAAGGATTCATGGTAATTATTTTTATCATGTTTATTGTGTTTTCTCTTGTAAGTATGAACTAATTCCATCCTTGGGATGTAGGAGTAGATGTATGGAACCTTTTCAATATTTCTAGTAATAAATTAATTTTGTTTTCCGTTATTGGATTCTGTGTTTGATTATTCTTATTTGTTTCTCATGAAAGAAGCTGTTTCATGACTTTTGAAAATCCTTTTTGAATAGACATATGAATTTAGGATTTAGTCATTTAATGAAACAGTTCAATTGCATAGGCACAGACATGTTTTCTATGAATTGGATAATTTTTACAAGTTTTGATTGAACTTAATTAAGGGTTAGGTTTTTAAGGTTCTCTTGAGACATCATTGGGAGATTAATATCTAAAATACGGAAACGTGCTAAGACATTAGGCGTTTTCTACCTTTGCAAAACAAATTCAGAATTTAGGAAAACAAATTAATTTGTTATAGAATATTTAGGAACCTGCATCGAAACTACATCCCGCTTTTTCCCTTGTCAAAAAGTCATTTATTTTAATTTCTGTTTTTTATTTATAAATTCATAAATCCTTTGTCTTGTTCACTAAGTAATATTAATTAGGTGGAATTAATTAAACGGTCACTCCCTTGGGTACGATACTCGGACTTCATTGTCTATATTACTTGTACGATCTGGTACACTTGCCAGAATCCCAACAAGTTTTTGGCGCCGTTGCCGGGGATCGAACCCGGGTCACCCGCGTGACAGGCGGGAATACTTACCACTATACGAGTGATTTTGTTTTAATTAATTTCGGTACTAATTTAATTTTACGTAGTGTAACTTGTGTATATTTTTTTTTATTTATTTTTTTTTATTATTATGTAACATGGCTTATTCTCATGATGACATAGAATTTATCAAATTTATTTTGTCGGCACCTATTCCATCTTGTTTTGCACAAAATGTTTTTGATGAGATTAAAGTTTTTGATGGTCTTTTAGAGGAGGTGGTACAAAAATCTTCTATTATGGAAGACCAAAGTGCTTCCTTTTCTAAATCCATAGAAAAAGAAGAAATTGTGCATGATAAGATTGAGGAAGTGAAACAAGATAAATTGAATAATGGGATGAGTCTAGGGGTTGAATTAGGGTCCACTTTGCATGATGAATTTTCTGCTCTTGCTAAATGTATTGGATTGCATGAATATGTGGAACCCTCAAAATTTTTTCCTTCAATTTACCCCTTAATTTTTTATGACTTCCCTGATGCTCATGATGAAGATAAGTCATTGTTCTCCTTTTTAGAGCCTGAAAAGGCAACGTTGCTAAGCCATGGAGTTTACACTTTCATAGACTCCATGCATGATGAAAAAGACAAGCACCATATGATGATGCTTGGAGTGAAAAATGCACCATTTGACCCGGGAGGGTTTAAAACTATTTTTAAACATTTGCTCCAACATCATCCGTGCATATTTCCATGGGATCCAGGAATAACTTGTTATTGCTGCATAACATGGAAGTTGTGCTATAGGATTTGGGATCCTGGTGGATTCTCTTTAGTTTTGTAGCAGCGTAGGATTTAAATTTTTAATTAGGAGATTGAATAAAGAGTTTAGAGTTTTCTATATGTAACTGCTAATGGGGTGCTTCAAGCACTATTTTTAGTTGTTCATGTGACACAGGTGAATAAGTTTGGGGGAGTCTCCTCCATGGTGCATCAAGAGAGAATGTTGTGCTACAAAGGGAAATCTCTAACTCCTTTCTTTTGTTTTTTTTATTTTTATTTTGTAGTTTAGGATAGATTTGTTGCTTGAGGACAAGCCACATTCTAAGTTTGGGGGTGAGGGTAACAAAATAAAAAATTTTCTGATCTTGATTTCTCCCCTGGCTTTGTGTTGGTTTGTGCCCTGGCATGAGTAGGCACTGATTCTAGGTGTTAGATTTGTCCCTTTGATAGGTGTAAATGCTTGATTGTGATTTCCGACTTGTTTTACCCAGATACTAATTGGATTTAGCTTTGAAATTTTTTGAAAATTAGTTGTTTGGCAAACTTGTTGTGAATGATTGATTAGTGAATTGACCTTAACCAGTGAGATTTTGAGCCTACACACTTGAAGGAGTAATGTTTAATGAATATTGCGATGAAATTCCTATTTTTTTCATGAGTGTTGTTCGCTTTGACTATGTGTTCTAGAACTTGACTTGTGACCTCTTCAAAATTGATATTGGATTGCATGTATGAACACGATTAAGGCACTTAGGTTTGTGTTTTTGTGGCCTTCAACAAATTTTTGAGACATAATGATCCCTTAGTTGCCCACTTTGAGCTTTGAGATTTAAGGACTTTCTTTGGTACCTTACATAAATTGAATTATTCTTGTGAAGTACCTTTGAAATTGTGAATGAGCAATTAAGTGGAATGTTAGAAATTGGTGAAAGTGTAAGTGCTGAAAATTTGATGTTTCTATTTCTCTTCTTAAAAAAAAGAAAAAAGAGCAACAAATGTGCTAAAAAAAATGAAAAGAAGAAGAGAATAGAAATAGAAAAAGAAAAAGAAAGAAAAGGAAAAATCAAGTGAATTGAGTTGTGATTGTGTAATTACCTTATTGCTCATTTCATAATTTAAAAGGGAAGTGTTGTGATTTCATTGATTAAGCCCTTTGTTTATCCTTTTATTCTTTTATCCCACCTGACACTTTTAACCATGACCCCGTTACAACCAAATAAAGACCTTATGATTTGTGCATGTTTTCAATAAATTCAGTGGAGATGTAGGTCTATAGTCAAGCTTATGGTAACATACTTTCATTGTTTGAACTTGAGTGAATTGATAATTATTACCCATACACATGAGAGATATTGAGAGGTGGTGTGGTCACTAATCTTTTGCTCACTTTGAGTTTGTTTTTCAACTAGTTTTCATTGCGGTGATTTGCTAGTGAAGAAAGGTATCTTGGGTAGGCGAGTTGGAATTTATGGTTAGGTTGCTATACTTTGAGAAGGGAGAATCTTAGGCTCTGAATTTTTGTTTTACTTTTGCCTGGGACATGCAAAATGCTAAGTTTGGGGGTGTGATTGGGGTCTAATATGTGATGTTTTTGTACCTTTTTTGCCTCCCTTTTACATAGTAAGTGACTTGTTTCTTGAGTAAATTGGAATAAAACAATGGAATTTTGTCTTTATAAGATTTCTAGAACCTTTTGATGTGTTTGGTTTGTTTTCAGGTATTTAAGCTCTTAAAACAATGATTTTTGCAAAGGAATGAAGAATGAGAGTTTGGTACTTGATTTGGGAAGAAAAAGAGGAAAAAAAAATGAAGAAAAGGTGATCGTAGTGCGTCCAGGCGCAGGCCATCACGCCCAGGCGCAGGCCATCACGCTCAGGCGCAGGATTTTCACGCCTGGGCGCACAAAATGCGAGAAAGTTACACTGTTCGCTGTTTTGATCTTAACTTGAGCTACGCTTATCCAAATGAGGCGATCTATATATCATTTTAAAGCTAAGGAAAAGATCTACAACTTTGCCAGAAATAGCCTTGCTCAAATTCGTCCATCTTGGGGGTCAAAATCAGTGCCGAAGTTGCTGCCAGACACAAATACGGGATTTTAGAAGGATTTTAATGATAAATTCTATTTGTAGATAAGATTCTTAAAAATTAGTTTATTCTAATAGGATCTTATCATATTATATTCAGATTTAGGATTAGTTTTATTAAAATAAAAAGCTTATCACATTAGATTGGAAATTAGGTTAGTTTTTATCTATATAATAATAAGATTAGGATTCATTCAAGGGAGGGAGGAGAGACACTCATACAACTCCATAGAATAATAGTAGATTAGGATTTGAGACTTGGAGAAGGTACAAGGATTGGAGGTTTTTGTGAAGAACACGAAGTTAGCGCAAGGATTCATGGTAATTATTTTTATCATGTTTATTGTGTTTTCTCTTGTAAGTATGAACTAATTCCATCCTTGGGATGTAGGAGTAGATGTATGGAACCTTTTCAATATTTCTAGTAATAAATTAATTTTGTTTTCCGTTATTGGATTCTGTGTTTGATTATTCTTATTTGTTTCTCATGAAAGAAGCTGTTTCATGACTTTTGAAAATCCTTTGTGAATAGACATATGAATTTAGGATTTAGTCATTTAATCAAACAGTTCAATTGCATAGGCACAGACATGTTTTCTATGAATTGGATAATTTTTACAAGTTTTGATTGAACTTAATTAAGGGTTAGGTTTTTAAGGCCTCTTGAGACATCATTGGGAGATTAATATCTAAAATACGGAAACGTGCTAAGACATTAGGCGTTTTCTACCTTTGCAAAACAAATTCAGAATTTAGGAAAACAAATTAATTTGTTATAGAATATTTAGGAACCTGCATCGAAACTACATCCCACTTTTTCCCCTTGTCAAAAAGTCATTTATTTTAATTTCTGTTTTTTATTTATAAATTCATAAATCCTTTGTCTTGTTCACTAAGTAATATTAATTAGGTGGAATTAATTAAATGGTCACTCCCTTGGGTACGATACTCGGACTTCATTGTCTATATTACTTGTACGATCTGGTACACTTGCCAGAATCCCAACAGAACTCATTTGGGGCCGGAGCTTGAACAATAGCTCGTTCGGCTAAGCGTTGCATGGAGACTTGTTGGCGATCAGCAATAGCTTTACCTTGCTGCTCCACGATTCTCATCTGCTGTCTCATCAGAGATAAGAGTTTAGCATCTCGAGAGAGCGTAGACTGTCGAGAGTGAGAACAGTGTGTTGTACTGACTGAGTGGGCACGTTCACCGTGGTGGCGGTGCTGTTCAGTGTTGGTTTCTCCGAGCTCAGAGCGTAGTTGCACGCGCCGACCTCCGCCAAGAAGCTGGGTTGGATTTGTAGTGTCTCCAGTGTGGATGGTATAAGGTCCACTGTGGGTATGGGTGAATTCTGGTGGTGGAGGTGGCGGGGGAGGAGGTGGAGGTGGTGGAGGGGGTGGCGGTGAGGACCTCGCTGCCCTGTTGGCTTCGAGATGCAGGCGCAGGTCCTCAGTTGACGGCACCCTCCTTGGACGCCCCCTCCTTCTCCTCTGGACTGGCTGTTCTTCAGACATGGTAGAATCTTCTGGGTGGGGGTGAAGTTTATCTATCCCCACAGACGGCGCCAATGTGATGTCCTAGACGGTGAGGACCACCAAGGGTAGGAGAAGACCTTTGAAGGAGCCTCTGTCTAGGGTTGATATGTGATGTTTGGTGGGAGTCCTCAAGTGGCTAAGGAAGAGAGCCAGGGGAGTAACCCTAATCACTGGTGTGTGAGGGTGACAATTAGGGTTAGAGGACGTACCTGAGCCCTATGTAGTACGGAGCTACTTATAAGGGGGGAGCTGGTTGCCCTAATGGGCCTGCTGGAGGCCCATGTAGGGCCAGCCTGTACTGAGCTATGAGTGGATGAGCTGTCCTTGTGGATAAGGATAAGGCTGTACTGAGCTATGAGCTGTCCTTGTGGATAAGGTGGTGAGCTGTCCTTGTGGATAAGGAAGGGAGGCGTCATCATGTCCTAGGCGTCGGACTTGGGAAGGTGTCGGATCTGGGAAAGTGTCGGACTCAGACGTCAGACCTAAGTTGGAGTTTGAGGTCGGCCCGTATCTGGCGTCTGTTCGGCTTTTGAGCATCGAGCTCGGCCAAGCGCTCCGAAGGCTTCCTGAAGGGTCCTTAGGTCTTTGGCGAGGAGATCTCGGCTAGGCCGAGTCTACCACACCACGATACGTAATCGATTACTAAAGTGCAGCAGCACCAGTTCATAGTGTGTTTGATGAGTATTAAACCCTAATCACCCAAATTTGACACGAATCAAGCCTGATACACGTCTTAGACCACACGTCGACCTGCATGCACCTTTCAATTTGCTATAAATACCCAGCTTGTGTTGAATCAAGCTCCATTTAGCCATGTTTCTGGAAATTTGCATGTAAAAATTTGGTTTAGGGTTCTTGATTTCAGGCCTTTCATTCTCTTTGATCTCTGAGAGATAAGCCACATATTATACACCATTGCAAAGCTTAGATTTCAAGCTTTGCAGTGACATAAAAATCGTGAGCTGAGAGTGTGTGTGGAGAGAGAATCGAGCTTGCAAAGTTGGTGTTCCAATTCTGCAAAAAAACCGAAACAGAGTCTTGGAGCTCACTTTGATCATTGATTTTGGTAAGCTCATGTAACCCTTGAGTCTTGAACTTGTTTCATTCTCTTGTCCTTGTTGCATAGAACAAAACCTAATCATTTTCCCCAATTCTTTTGCATGTTTAACTTGTCAAAAATTCTGGTCTTGAACCCTTGTTGAAAACTGGTCTGCATGTGCTGCTGTCAAAAGGATTTTTTGGAAATCAAGTGTGGAAGCATTTTCTTTGTGAATTTTCTGTTTGATCACGTCTGTGAGGTAAGGGGAAAGCTAAACCTACACTAGTTTGAGATTAAAGTGCATGATTTTAATAGGAGAGCCATCAAGAGACTCTAAGGGCTTAGTTTGAATAGGGAATTTGGTTTGGAGACCAATTCATGCTCTAAAACCGATTTGAGCAAGTCATATTTGATGCATGCAAGCTATTAAGAATTTGAAACCATGACTTAATTCAGTATTTGAAGTTTTGGTATGTTGAGTTGGTTAATTTAGTGTTTTATGCATAATTGGGTGAACTTGTTCACTCTCTAAGCATTAATAAAGTTTAATTGC
This sequence comes from Crotalaria pallida, assembly GCA_037953625.1. Lineage (NCBI taxonomy): Eukaryota > Viridiplantae > Streptophyta > Magnoliopsida > Fabales > Fabaceae > Crotalaria > Crotalaria pallida. The sequence goes on from CM075649.1 coordinate 122,305,671, forward strand.
ATGAGTATGTTCATAATATGTTATATGAACTCTGTGAATGTTTGGTTTGGGTTAGATTTGGTTAAAAATGAAAATGGTATGTTAAAACCCAATTTTTAGTGTTTTACTGTCAGGGGTAATCGATTACCATGATATAGTAATCGATTATCTGCCCTGTTTCTGAACCTGAAAGCAGAAATACACGTGGTAATCCATTACCAGCTTCTGATAATCGATTACCACTGCTGAAAATACTTAATGATACCATTTTTATTTATGAACTATTAATTTGACATTCAAACAAACATTATGGAATGAGTCTGAGACTGAAAAATAACTGATTGGGTATTTTAATTATTTTCTTGAAAACATTCATGAAAAATGATTTAATTACTTGGACATAATGTTGGATATTATCAAGTAATTTAAATACCAATCAATGGAATTTATGTGATGCATACATGCATGGAGTTGGTTGATAGATCGAATTGTCACGGTTATTTTTATAACCTGAGGAGGGTCTCTGGGAGTGCCAAACACGTCCTGCTTGATGACACGTTTATTTGTAATAAAAGGAAACGTGACCAGTGTGAGGATACTAATGATGTGATTATTACGTTGGAGCATGACGTCTGCGAGGTTTCAGCGTTTTGAATCACTACCAAGCTTGAGCGTAATACACTTCCAAGGAATTGTATTGAATTGTACCCCCCAAAGGTACCGAGTACATGAATTGTACATGAAGTTATAAGGTGGCCGCCCCGAAAAAGGGGAAATAGTTGCTATGGAAGATAGGATTGATGATAGGACATTCATACACCATGCCACACATAAATAATTAAATGTTATTTGATTAATAACCTGAGTGTGAGCATATTATGTGCATTTTACTTGTCATTGACTTGTGTTTTCGAAATGACCTGTAATTGATTATATGATTGTTTCATATCTGATTGCATATAAAATGTTAAACCTTTGTTCTCTTTCGATAATGTGTATGTTGTTGCTTATCCATGTGCCCTTATAGGTGATGGCCAGATACCTAGCTTGCATAGAGATCAGACCCATCCCTAGTGGTGTATGGACATTCGAGGAGCACCGAGCTACCTTTGAGAGTAAGGTGGAGATCACTCTCTATCACCCTAACCCCCTTGCTCGTGCGCGCCTCGTAGGTTTAGGGTTCCCATTATCTATACTATGCACGTACCCCTTTTCTATACTTTTAGAGGACCACCACAGCCAGTTCGACCAGTACGTAGGTTCCGTAGTTTTCGTTTTCGAACAGCCACTCGTTCTCATCCCTCCACTTCTAGAGTTTTCACTGATGTTGATGTCCCCTCACCTGGTCCGACGGGTGCTGTTAGGACTGCGCCTGCTGCAGATCCTAGACCCAGTGGTAGGGTCTCTACCCCGACAGACGAGATTGAGGAGGATCCGGAGAAGGGAGAGAGCGAGGAGGAGATACCAGTCGAGCCGGCTACTAGACCTCGAGGAGGACTGAGTGGTTCCTAGGTATAGGCATAGTATAGGTAGTGCGGATCCTGGACCCGATCTGCACCTGCTGTGGACCCGATGGATGGATGGATGCTACTCTGGTGACTTGGACTACTACTACTACTGCTACTCCTGGATCAGCTCTGGAGCCATTATTTTGATATGTTATATATTGTATATATTTTGGGAGAGCTCTAGAGTGATGATACCACGTTTTTTAGTTTTCAGTTGTATGGACTTGTATCTTGGATCCGGTTTCTTCTTACTACTTTGGACCATGTACCTTTTTACCACTGATGTGTGTATATATATATATTGTTTATATTATCCTCTTATGGTCCAATGATTTTCCGCTACTCTGATATTGTTTAAGAAGGATTCATTTACGTCACTTCGAAAGATTAATGCTTTAAGCTATGAAAATGACGAGAGATAGCCTCACTACTATTTTCATGATAAAGCTATACTAAGTTTTCAAAGTCAGGTGAATGCTATCTCATACTTTACTTCTAAGAATATAAGACACACTTTATTGATACCAAAGGATGTCGAATCCAAAGTTAAATCAATGTATATGATATTTTTCGAGATCAAATGTTTTGTGATTTTGCGCACCCGACCCATTAGAATTTCAAAGGAAAGAGAAAAGGAAAAAATTAGTTCCTTCAAATTCTAATATATTAACAAGTCCATAATATTTCCGAGTAATACTTATTTAATTATTTATTTCTTAATTACTCGGGTTAAGAAAGTAGGGTGTTGCAATTCAAATTCGAATTTTGAAAATACATCAGAATCAATTATGTAAAAACAAATCTGGAAACTTTTAAGATTGATTCTGACACGGATTTCAATAAAACTTAAAGGTAATCGATTACTTGAGAGAGGTAATTGATTATCTCCATTCTGTGAAAATAGTGAAATTCATTTTTAAGAAAGTAATCGATTATTTAAAACAAGGTAATCGATTATCAAAAACAGTAATCGATTATTTTCAATAAAAACTTCCAGGTCACAACTCACAAACATAGTAATCGATTATCCAGGGAAGGTAATCGATTACTTTTGCTTAATTTCATAAAATTAATTTTCTAAAGCAAAGTATGTAACCATAGGTTTTCAAAAACATTGTTAGCAGAAAATCTAACTTAAAAACAATTTCACAAAAAGGTTCTTTTCTTCTCCTTAACTTTGAAAAACATTTTGGCCATAAACACTTGTAATAAAAACTTCATTACCTTACAATTTTTCCTATGGACAAAGCTTCTAACTTAAATACTCTATTTGCTTGAACTTGAGCCTTGAGCTTGATAAACATGAAGCACAACTTGAATGAGCTTGTATGCACTTGTTTGTAATCATCACAACCTTCTTCTAGAAATCTTCTAGCATAACTCTTTACACCTTGGGAAAGCTTGACTTCCAATATAGGATGTCTCACCCTATTACACTGAAGGTGCCACAGCTTCTTCCTTTATGGATGCCTCTCCCTAACGACTAAGGGATACCTCACCCTTATAACAACGGTCAAAGTAGGATTATATAGTTACTCTCAATATAAAACACTCTTGTAGTACGGATATGCAAATTTACGATGGGAATATCACTGAGAACTCAAGCTTTTTAGTATATAGCTATAGAGAAGAATTATGGAGAAGAAGAGTCCTCTGAATTTTTCATAAGAACCATGATTAGGATTGAAAGAGTGAATGAGTGATTGTATATTTTAAAAAACTGATCCTGGCCTATTTTAATCAGAAAAACGAGCATAGGAAATAAAAAAATAATTCGTGTAATAAATACAATTGATCCAGAGTCGTTATTCCGATTTTTCAATTAAGTAATCAATTCAAAACTTCCTGGATGATTGTATGATGTAATTAAGTAATCAATTCCTTTTAGTTAAAGTAATCGCTTCATTCCAAAATTGTAATCGATTCAAAACTCTCTAGATTTTGTATGTTGCAACAAAGTAATAGATTCACATACAAGAGTAATTGATTACTTCATGCTAATTTTTATTTAAAAAAACATATTTTCATAATGCAGACACTTAAGACAATATTTAAAAGAGTTAATAGTCACATAGGTCCCTTAAAGATATCCGTGAAATCAGTGAGATCCCTGAAAGATTTGTGAAATCTCTTCAACTCCTCAAATATCAATTTGGCGTCCGGTTAGTCCCCCTTATCCAATTTTGTCAGGAAGGACCTAATGGAATCCTACGTGGTGTAAGATCTAGTAGAATTCCCAAATTAAGTGAAATAATAAAATATTGTAAGAAGGTAAAGTTATGACGAATAAAATAATGCATTGCTGTAAATTTTGCCTAAATACTCGAGTATTTGATGGAATACTTGAGTATTCTAATCAGTTGCGTAACGAATTAAAAATGTAAGTTGAAAATACTCGAGTATTGGAGCAAATTATCGAGTATTCTGTTCAGTTCAGAAGCAGCTTCATGGCGGTTTTGTTAGATCTAGTGTGTATGTGCATGTGGACATTGTGAGATCTATTATGCAAGATCATGGTTTTGATAATGAAAAATGTTTTGTACAAGCTCAATTCATGGAGAAGCTCACCAAAAGAACAACAAACAACAATGATGAAGAGAGAGCAAGCTCATTAGATTCAATATGTGTATTGTTTGTAATATCTTTATTTTGAGTCTTAGAGTTTGATGAGTTTTGGGTAGAGTTATTAGAGGGTAGTGAATCTCTATCAAGTGCATGATAATATTATATTTTGAGTATTTCACTTAACCTAAATCAATAGGTGGCTTTAAGGTTTGAAAGAAAAGGTTTAGTTTTTAGAAAACAAGTTTTTAGAAGTGTTTTTACAACCTTTAATCGATTAAGGAAAGCATTAATCGATTAACTAACAGACTTTTGCATCAGTTCTTAATCGATTAACTGAAAGGTTTAATCGATTAACATAAGTCAAACAGTGGTTAATCGATTAACCTGAGGTGCTAATCGATTAACACGTGCAGAATAGCTTTTGAAATAACTTTTCACTTCTCAAAATTAGTTTTTAAGTTTCCTAACTTTTGGGTATTCTATATAAACCTTTTCCTAATCATTGTGATAAAAAAAACTTCATTTTTTTCATATCATTCTAGAAAGATCAAAGCCACACTATTCTCTCAACATTCTCTCTCATTTTCTAAAAGATCAAAGTTCTTACTTTTCATATTCTTTGATCAAGAAACTCTTGAATCTCAATTTCTAATTTCATAGTTCTTGAAGGAGATTCAATAGGTTATTGTGTTTTCTTAGAGTTGTAATCTTTGCAAGAAGGCAAGTTTATCTACAACAAAGAAGAAGTCTTGGTGGTTGTTCATCAAGCAAACTAAGAAGAATTGGAAGTCTTGTTGTGAGGAATCAACAAGCAAGTGGAAGCCTTGATGTGGGATTATCATCAAGGAAGGAGAGAAGAAGGTTAGATTAGAAGTTCAATAGGATTGCAAGACAAGAGTGAGGTATCTCTTGAAGGCTATCAAGAAGGGAGTCTTGAGAGGCAGATTACTTGTAATTTGAGAATTCTAATTCCTTATTGAAGAAACTCTCTCTATTGTGATAGAGGAGACTGGATGTAGCTCACGGTGGTTGAGAGTGAACCAGTATAAATCTCTGAGCAAGCTTCTCTTCCCTTAACTCTTTAATATTTGCTATTTCATATTGTTCTTGATTGAAAACCTAGAAAAGATTGATTTTCTAATAATTGATTGAATTAGATTTTAATAGATTAAATTGATTTGAGGAAAACCTTTTTCATAACCTAGGTAATCATTAACAATCTTGGTGTTAATCAATTCTGCGCTATCTCTGATTGTATATATTAATTGATTGATTTCCGTTTTCGATTGAAAAGTGATTTTTCAGTTTTAACAGTGATTAATCGATTAACTGGATGTGTTAATCGATTAACCAAAACTTTGCTATCAGGCATTAATCGATTAACTGAAGCCTTAATCGATTAACTGATTCAGATTTTGTGAAAATCATTCGTTTTAATTGTTTCGATTCGTTTTATTCGAAAATCTTTCAAGGTTTATTTAACACCTATTCAACCCCCCCCCCCCTTTTAGGTGTTCTTCTAGTGATTTCTAGTTAATTCATCCATAAATTGTAGTTCTTACTATTGGTATCAGAGCTCGGTCGAAAGACACGAGCATAGAGTTTTTTTGTAAAGATCCTTGAGTAAACTACAATGGGTTCTACGAAACCCTTTGGTGGTGAAGGTGCTTCAATAAACCGCCCTCCTATGTTTGGTGGAGAGGGTTATGCTTATTGGAAAGTTAGAATGAAAATCTTTATTGAGGCAATAGATGTGAATATTTGGGAAGCCATTGAAAATGGTCCTCACATTCCCTCAACACAAGTAGAAGGTGCATCTCAACTCATTCCCAAAGATAAGTGGACCGATGATGATAAAAAGAAAATTCAATATGATTTAAAAGCTAAAAACATCATCACTTCAGCTTTATCTTATGATGAGTTCTTTAGGGTCTCCCAATATCAAAATGCCAAAGAAATGTGGGACACCTTGCAAGTCACACATGAAGGCACTAGTGAAGTTAGGCGTGCTAGATTAAATTCTTTGATGCATGAATATGAATTGTTTTGTATGTTGCCTAATGAATCTATATGTGATATGCAAAAACGTTTTACTCATATTTTAATCATCTCATTGCTCTTGGAAAAACTTTTATGAATTGTGAAGTTGTTAACAAAGTTTTAAGATGTCTAAGCAGGGAATGGCAACCTAAGGCTACCGCGATTATAGAATCAAAGGACTTGGACACCATGGACTTAGCAACACTTTTCGGAAAGCTTCAAGAACATGAAATAGAGCTTGGACGTTTGCATATGCATGAAGAGTCGGATAAGAACAAAGAAAGAAAAGGAATTTCTCTTAAAGCTAAAAGTTCATATAAAAAGGATGAGAGTTCCGATAGTGAAGATTCTGATTCGAACATTGATGAAGAGACTATGAAACTTCTACTAAGAAGATTTAGCAAACATCTAAGGAGAAAAGGTAGGTTGGACAAAGACAAAAGGAAAGAGACAAATTCCCCACACTACATGACCAAGACAACAAAAGAAGGAGTAGTTTGCCATGAATGCGGAAAACCCGGTCACATCAAGTATACGTGTTCAAAGTATCTCAAAAAGATGGAGAAAGAGAAGAAACATCCAAAGCACAAAAAGGCATACATTGTTTGGGATGAAAAAGAAAAAGAAAGCACATCAAGTAGTTCTTCGGATGATGAAGAAATCGTTGCACTTAACTTGCTAGTACAAGTAGATGAAGAAGAAAGTTCAAATGATCAAATGAACAAAGCGAGCAAAGCGATGTAAGTGATACTAAATCCGAAATTTCTTCCAAATTTGAAATTTTATATAATGCTTATGAAGAAATTCATGAAGAACTTAAGAAACTAGCTTTCAAGAATTTAGAAAGGAAGAAGCTCATTTTGAAACATCAACAAGAGATTTTAGAACTTCAAAAACAAGTTGATGAGCTTAATCTTCAAAATGAAAATCTTGGTCTCATATATGCTAGTTCTTCTTGTGATTGTGCTAGTAGATTGAATGTTGTGGTTGATTGTGAGAATTACAAGTTGCTTAAGGATGAAAATGCTATTTTGAAAAATAAGCTTGCCAGTTTCACAAGTGGTGATATTAAATTGCGCACATTGTTAAATTTTCAAAGAGAAAATTCAAACAAGTTTGGTTTGGGTTATATTAATGCTAAGAGTAAGTCTCATAGAAATGTAGTTGATTTTTCAAAGGTTGATTTTTCAAATGTACCAACATGTTTCTACTGTGGCACTCATGGACATACTTCAAATGTGTGTTATATTAAAGTGCATGGCATACCTAAAGGAAATTTTGTTTGGGTTAAGAAGGGTGAAAATCCCTTAACTAACAAAAATGGATCCAAGACTATTTGGATACCAAAAAGTAAAGCATGATTATTTTTTAGGTACAATTGAAGAGCAAAAGGTCTACAAGTATTATTCATTATTTGCATATTCAAGTATCAAAGAGAATGTCCTAAAATTGGTATTATTTCTAAAAAAGCTCACATTTGGTATCAAGTGGATTTTCACAAGTGGTAATAAGTATTTACATTTGGTATTTACAATTTGTGTTGAAAATTCACAAGTGTTGTTATGATATATTTTTCTTCAATTGATATCATTATGTGTTCATTATGTGTTTATCATGCTATTGTGGTTGTTGTGAAATTTCTTTACAATTGATATCATATCTTGTCAAGTGATATTATAATCTCAAATTCGTTGTTATATTTCTTTTCAATCGGTATCACATTTCAAAGTATATTTCATTGATTAATTGGTATCAATTATGTATAGAAAGGATTATTAATTTCTTATATTTTGGCTTAAGATTTCATTATTATATTACTTTTTGATAATGCCAAAAGGGGGAGAAAAGGTTGTTTTGTTCTTTTAATATAGGTGGAGCAAAGTTGTTGAAGATAGGGGGAGAATCAAGCTTAACTCAATTGGATTTCAAATGTCAAATGCATTTATTGAGGGGGAGCAAGATTCTCACCAAGTGATTAAATATTTCAACAATCAACAACGTCAAAACAATGTTTGTCATCATCAAAAAGGGGGAGATCGTTAGATCTAGTGTGTATGTGCATGTGGAGATTGTGAGATCTATTATGCAAGTGCATGGTTTTGATAATGACAAATGTTTTGAACAAGCTCAAGTCATGGAGAAGCTCACCAAAAGAACAACAAACAACAATGATGAAGAGAGAGCAAGCTCATTAGATTCAATATGTGTATTGTTTGTAATATCTTTATTTTGAGTCGTAGAGTTTGATGAGTTTTGGGTAGAGTTATTAGAGGGTAGTGAATTTCTATCAAGTGCATGATCATATTATATTTTGAGTATTTCACTTAACCTAAATCAATAGGTGGCTTTAAGGTTTGAAAGAAAAGGTTTAGTTTTGAGAAAACAAGTTTTTAGAAGTGTTTTTAAAACCTTTAATCGATTAAGGAAAGCATTTATCGATTAACTAACAGACTTTTGCATCAATGCTTAATCGATTAACTGAAAGGCTTAATCGATTAACATAAGTCAAACAGTGGTTAATCGATTAACCTGAGGTGCTAATCGATTAACACGTGCAGAATAGCTTTTTAAAATAGCTTTTCACTTCTCAAAATTAGTTTTTAAGTTTCCTAACTTTTGGGTATTCTATATAAACCTTTTCCTAATCATTGTGATAAAAAAAACTTCATTTTTTTCATATCATTCTAGAAAGATCAAAGCCACACTATTCTCTCAACATTCTCTCTCATTTTCTAAAAGATCAAAGTTCTTACTTTTCATATTCTTTGATCAAGAAACTCTTGAATCTCAATTTCTAATTGTTCATAGTTCTTGAAGGAGATTCAATAGGTTATTGTGTTTTCTTAGAGTTGTAATCTTTGCAATAAGGCAAGCTTATCTACAACAAAGAAGAAGTCTTGGTGGTTGTTCATCAAGCAAACTAAGAAGAATTGGAAGTCTTGTTGTGAGGAATCAACAAGAAAGTGGAAGCCTTGATGTGGGGTTATCATCAAGCAAGGAGAGAAGAAGGTTAGATTAGAAGTTCAATAGGATTGCAAGACAAGAGTGAGGTATCTCTTGGAAGCTATCAAGAAGGGAGTCTTGAGAGGCGGATTACTTGTAATTTGAGAATTCTAATTCCTTATTGAAGAAACTCTCTCTATTGTGATAGAGGAGACTGGATGTAACTCTCGGTGGTTGAGAGTGAACAAGTATAAATCTCTGAGCAAGCTTCTTGTCCCTTAACTCTTTAATATTTGCTATTTCATATTGTTCTTGATTGAAAACCTAGAAAAGATTTATTTTCTAATAATTGATTGAATTAGATTTTAATAGATTAAATTGATTTGAGGAAAACCTTTTTCATTACCTAGGTTATCATTAACAATCTTGGTGTTAATCAATTCCGCGCTATCTCTGATCATATATGTTAATTGATTGATTTTCGTTTTCGATTGAAAAGTGATTTTTCAGTTTTAACAGTGATTAATCGATTAACTGGATGTGTTAATCGATTAACCAAAACTTTGCTGTCAGGCACTAATCGATTAACTAAAGCCTTAATCGATTAATTGGTTCAGATTTTGTGAAAATCATTCGTTTTAATTGTTTCGATTCGTTTTATTCGAAAATATTTCCAGGTTTCTTTAACACCTATTCAACCCCCCCTTTTAGGTGTTCTCCTAGTATTTTCTAGTTAATTCATCCACCGATTGTAATTCTTACAAGTTTTATCACTTTTTGAATTAAGAACTCATTATTCCTCACCCATAACCTCTGTACACGACCTTACTTCATAGGAGGGTAAGTTAAGGTCTATAAATACGCACTTAGGAGAGGGTTGGAACACAATTGAAGCTCTCAAACCCAAATTCCCTACAATTTCCCTTGTTTTCTGGTGCACACTTTGTGCCCTCTGTTCTCCCTCCTCACTCAACCAAATTAAGTAAAACAGAAACACAATTCGAGTTCTAATTCCAATCTTGAGTTAGAACCAAGAACCACGAAATTTGAGTCCTTGTATCTTGAGTTATAAGTCTGCAAAGTCGCATACCCTTAAATGAAACAGAGCAAAAACCATTTCATTTTGCCCTCTTTCTTGAATTGGTTTGGTAAGCTCACTGATCCATTTCATTCCAAATTTGTCCCTAATTAAAGTTAGTACTTCCTAGTTGCTTAAGCTAACTTGGTTCGTTATTTTTCATGTCTTATTCATGGTGTAATTTGTGGCCAAAGTCAGATAGTTCACAGTTTTGCACAAGTTCATAATTTGAGTGTTGAAACTCAAAGTTCGTTTTAGACCTTTTCTTCCGCAACCAATCCTTCCTTTAGCATCCACAAGGTATGAGAGGAGTTATCTAAATGCTAGAATGAGTTATTACAAGCTAGAAATGTAAGGACTATTAGAGGTTCAAAGGGAATGCAACTTGAATTGGGAAACTGACATGAAGGTCAGAAACCCATGGTTTAATGCATTGAACAAGTTTAAATGAACCTACTAATGCTCACTGGATTGATACATGGACTTAAAACGAAGTAGAAATGAAATTCATATGTTCAAGTATTGACTTTCTAAGTTCTAGTTCATGTTATGTTTTGATTATGAATTCTTATGATTTGATTATGTTTGATACTTGGAATATGTTTATTATATGTGCCTTAACTTCTGTTTTTGCATGGAATTGAGTAAGGGATCAAGAATCAAGCACAGGTGCATATAGGACGTGAAAACGGGTGCACAACCAGTTGAAATACTCGAGTATTCTGGGTGAAAGACTCGAGTAGTCTATGAACTACTCGAGTATTCTGGAAAAAATGAATGAAACCGAAATTTGCTTCAAAAATGGGAATTTTCCTTATGTACCAAGATTTATTACTTATACTATGGTTTTAATGGAATTCTAAGGCCACTATGAGGATTTTACCCAATGGCATAATCTAACTCCATTTGGTTGATAATTACCCTGTAGGAGTCCCACTGGAAGTTTTATATCCATTTGGTTGATGTCTCCCTATAGGAGTCCCAATGGAAATTTTTATCCATTTGGTTGATATTTATCCTATAGGAGTCCCGATGGAGATTTTGTGTCCATGTGGTTGATATTTACCCTATAGGAGTCCCAACGGAAATTTTATCCATTTGGTTGATATTCATCCTATAGGAGTCTCGATGGAGATTTTGTATCCATGTGGTTGATATTTACCCTATAGGAGTCCCAACGGAAATTTATCCATTTGGTTGATAATTACCCTATGGGAGTCCCAATGAAAATTTTATCCATTTGGTTGATAATTAACCCATTAGTGGGGCCCCAATGGAATGCTAATTCTTATCTTAATGCAAATTGCATAATAAAGATCCTAATACTATTTCTAAAACCATCAAAAGGTGGCTATGCCGCCGAAGGCATTTTTCTTGAACTTATAAAACACAAGAGTTTTTAAATGATGTAATCGACTTTCAACCATCACAAGGAGGCTATGCCACCGATGGAAGAAGAGTCCTAACAAACTCAAATAATAACGAACTAAAACAACTGGAGTATGAAAACGGATACGTATTGCATAATGAATAATGTTGATGAGAATAGTGGAAGAAATGAATATGGAATTAAATATGTGGCATTATCATGCATGGAGTGGAATGGCTCTGTTTCACGATGGTTGCAAGGCCCAGGGAGGTTAGCTTCCGATGAGTGAAGCATGACGGAATGGCTCCGATTTTATTTGGTTGATGCTGGTTCAGGATAGGGCGTAGAAAGCAAACGCGTTGAAAGCCATGGATACTAGCTCCCAGTAAATCGTGATGCCCTATGGAATGGAATATGCTCCGGTTCAGTGGAAAAAGGGTAGATGCCTGGATTAGGATGGATACCGAATGGGCCAGCTCTACCAAACCGTGATGCTTTGGAATGAAGTAGACATGCATCATTCGACTAATGAAATTAATTGAGTGTGAAATTGGATTGTGCATATGTAATTGCATTACCATTGCTATATGTTAATATGTGTATGTTATTTTTAGCCTCTATTACACTCATTTGTTATTGCGTTTAGCTATGACTCACTTCCAACCCTTGTATGTAGGTAATGGCTCGGAATATGTTCTGCGTGGAGATGAGGCCGCTCCCTAATGGGGAATGGCAGTATGACGGGAACCAGGCTATGTACTTGGGTGACATAGTGATTATCTTTCGTCATCCAAATCCCTGGTCCCGCATGCGTCCGAGGCGGACGAGAATCCCAATGATTTATATCATGCACGTTCCACCAACTTTTGTACATCGCCATGGATCCCCTCCACCACCAGCAAGACATTTTCCTAGACGTACTATTCCACCGAGTCCTACTCCCTCAACTAAGAGAGTGATACCGGAAGTCCCCTCTCATCCTTGTCCTTCCCACAAAGCCCGATCTAGGACAACTGTGTATGTGCCTGCTGATTCGGCACCTGAAGAAGACGAGGATGAGGAGGAGGACCCTGTTGAGGACGAGGATCCGGTGGAAAGCGAGAATCAGGTGGCGGAGGATGATCCAATGGAGAATTCGACTCGGAGTCAGTGGGGAACTGATGACTGAGCCGAATTCCTTCTGGTGGAAAGTAAATGACTTAACTCATCAGGTTGCTCTCCTTTTTGTTGTTTTTCTTTTGGAGTTTCGAACCTTATGCTCTGGATCATTATATATTTTGTTGTAAGATATTGTAATATAATGTAGTGACCTAGAGTCTACCTTAGTTAAGTTTGTATTTGGTTTTTTGATTACCTTCTGATGGAAGTGATGTACCGAAACGCATAAACCCTTTTGGGGTTATAATATATTCAGATGTTTTTTGTTTTTATTCTATGGTTATTGCACTTATTTCCGCATGAAAAAGAATAGTGATGACGTAACTTGTATTGAAAAGAAAAAAATGGTCATATGTTTAGAATATAGAAATTTTAATAAGGAAAGGAAGTTGGGTCATCACATTAGTGTTATCAGAGCAATGGTTCAACTCTCGGCCTTGGAGTGTGGCCTTACACACTAACCATTGTGTGTTGTAGTGTTATGATTATATTTTGAGATGATTGTATTTTGAGAGATAGAATAACAGAATCTAAATAAGTTTCCCTTGGATTCTGTAAGATTAGATGGTCGCAAGAAACAATGCCAACATTGTTGAGGCCTTGACCCGCATGGCTGAAGTTCTGGAGAATCTGCATCAGTCACGTCCTCCAAGAAATGGAACCCCGGTTGAGTTTCAAGGCCTAGATTCGTTCCGACAGTGCAAACCCCCTAGCTTCTCGTGTGGTCGTTGCCCCGAGCGAGCTCAGTTTTGGCTCGAGGAGATGAATAAGATCTTTAGGACTTTGACTCTCACTAAGGCGCAAAAGGTCACATTTGCCGCGTATGTGCTGAGCGGAGAAGCTGCAACTTGGTGGAATCAAGCTCGTCAATTTCTGGAGTACGAGCATAGAGAACTCACTTGGGAGACATTCACTGAAAAGTTCCTGGAAAAGTACTTCCCAGATGATGTCAGGCTACAGAAGGAGATGGAATTCCTCGACTTGAAGCAAGGTAACATGTCCGTTGATCAGTATGCGGAAAAGTCCGAAGAGCTGATGAAATACTCCTCGTATTTCCAGTATCATTCTGACGAGTACTCAAAGTGCACAAGGTTCAAGAATGGTCTGAGATCAGACATCAAGCTAGTAGTGAGTGTACAGCGAATTCGTCACTACCCCACCCTGATTAGCGTCTGACGTATCTTTGAGAAGAATAGTTTCAAGAAGAAAGTTGGGCAAGGAATCCATGGACCACACCGTCACTCTCATAAGAATGACCGCAGAAACCGAGGAGGCCCTTACTCGTACGGAGGTAAGGGAAACGCAGCAACATCAGGAGTTTCCAGTCTTCCAACACCAAGCACGAAGTGCACAAGTGTCAGAATTTCCACCCCAGTACGGAATTTTGGAGAGACAAACCACCCACCTGTTTCAATTGCGGAAAGTCCAGACACATCTCCAGTAACTGCCGAGAACCACCACGGAAGGATAACCAAGGACAAGGGAGCAAGCCCTGGATTAATGGAAAAGTGTTTACAATGTTTGGATCTGAAGCCGAGCAAGCAGAAAATCTTGTGCAAGGTAATCATTTCCTCAATGGTTTGCCCTGCCACTTTATTTTGATTCTGGGGAAACACATTCTTTCATCTCGGAGGAATGTGTTGGACGATTATGTTTGCTTGTGTCGGAGACACCTTTTAAGCTTATAGTGTCAACTCCCATGAATGCTCCTTTAGTTGCATCAAGAGCATGTGTCGGATGTTCCATAAACATAGCAAATCGAAGTTCCCTAGTAGATTTGATTTGTTTACCTTTATCCAAGCTTGACATTATTTTAGGCACGAATTGGGTGGCATCCAATCAGGTAGTGATAGATTGTAAAGCTCGAACGATTATCTTTCAAGAGGACAAGACCCCTGTTGCGCAAGCTGAAGGATATGTCTGTTCATTCTCCGCCATAGCAAAAGGGAAGGATGATGAGGTGAAGTTGGATGATATCCTTATTGTCTGAAGTTTCCCCGAAGTATTTCCTGAGGAAGTGCCTGGTTTGCCGCCGCACCGAGAAGTGGAATTCAATATCGATTTAGTCCCCGGTACTGGTCCTATCTCTATAGCCCCATATCGGATGGCTCCGGCAGAATTCGAAGAGTTAAAGAAACAAGTAGAAGATTTGCCACAGAAAGAGTTTATTAGACCCTGTGTGTCGCCCTGGGGAGTGTCAGTTCTGTTTGTCAAGAAGAAGGATGGATCAATGAGGATGTGCATTAATTATAGACAGCTAAACAAGGCCACTATCAAGAACAAGTACCCGTTGCCTAGGATAGATGACCTGATGGATCAAGTCAAAGGAGCATCAGTGTTTTCAAAGATTGATCTGAGATTGGGTTATCATCATATCAGAATAAAGGAGGAAGATATCCAGAAGACAGCCTTTCGGTCACGATATGGACACTATGAGTATGTAGTGATTCCATTCGGTTTGACCAACGCCCCGACTATATTCATGGATTATATGAATAGAGTCTTCCGACCTTACCTAGATTCCTTTGTAGTAGTGCTTATTGATGATATTCTCATCTACTCAAAGAGTTCAGAGGAACATGCTAACCATCTAAAAGATTGTTTTAAAGACCATGAAGAAGAAGAAGTTATATATATGCCAGGTTGGCCAAGTGTGAATTTTGGCTTGAGAAAGTCAATTTCTTGGGGCATGTAATTTCAAAAGATGGTGTCGTTGTGGACCCAGCTAAAGTGGAAACAGTATTGCAATGGGAAGTTAGAAGATTCCTTGGTTTAGCTGGATATTATCGAAAATTCATTGAAGGATTCTCCAAGATAGCTCTCTCGTTGACGCGTTTGACCCGAAAAGAGCAACCTTTTGCTTGGAATGAAAGATGCGAAGTTAGTTTCAAGACTTTAAAGGACAAGTTAACATCGTCTCTAGTGTTAACTTTGCCTGACCTGCAGAAAAGTTTTGATGTCTACTGTGATGCATCTAGACAAGGATTAGGTTGTGATTTGATGCAAGAAGGAAAGGTGATTACTTATGCATCACTATAGTTGAAGGTGCACAAGGAAAATTATCCTACCCATGATTTGGAGTTAGTTGCCATTGTCTTTGCCCTGAAGATATGGAGACATTACCTATATGGTAACACGTTTCAAGTATTCAGTGATCATAAAAGTTTGAAGTATCTCTTCGACCAAAAAGAGCTGAATATGAGACAACGATGGTGGATGGAATTTTTGAAGGATTATGACTTCGAGTTGCATTATCACCCCGGCAAGGCCAATGTCATGGTGGATACCTTGACTATAAAGATGTTGCATGTGAGTGCAATGATGATTAAGGAAGCCGAGCTGATTGAAGAATTCTGAAACTTAAAACTGGAAGTACAGTGTAAGCCCGACTATATCAAGTTAGGAATGCTCCATATTATTAATGAGTTTCGAACTCAAGTTAGAGACTTACAACAAGTGGATGAAGATCTTCTGGAGAAGAAGAGATTGGGTATTGAAGGTGTGGAACCAGAATTTAAGTTAGGAACTGATGGTATTTTAAGGTTTATGGATCGTGTTTGTATCCCCACAAATAATGAGTTGAGAAGAGCTGTTCTAGACGAAGCCCACAAAAGTAAGTTAAGCCTACACCCCGGAACAATGAAAATGTATTAGGACTTGAAGAAGATGTTTTGGTGGTCAGGTTTAAAGAAGGATGTTGCATCTTATGTTGCATCTTGCCTTGTCTTCCAAAAGGCGAAGATTGAACATAAGAAACCTGGAGGAGAATTGCAACCTTTGAGTATACCTGAGTGGAAGTGGGATGGAATAGCTATGGATTTTGTATGTGGCTTACCGAGAACAAGAGAAGGCTTCGATGCGATTTGGGTTGTGATAGATTGGTTAACCAAATCGGCTCATTTCATTCCCATCAATATGCAGTATCCATTGGAGAAGCTCTCTAAGCTGTACATCAAGGAGATTTTACGATTGCATGGAGTGCCTTCAAGTATTGTATCCGATCGCAATCCTCGTTTTGTTTTCCGCTTTTGGCGGAGTCTGCACCAAGCTCTTGGTACGCAATTGAGGATGAGTTCAGCTTATCACCCGCAAACTGATGGTCAGTCGGAAAGGACGATTAAATCCTTAGAAGATTTGCTTCGATCTTGTGCCCTTAAGTATCAAGAAAGTTGGGATCGTTTGTTTCCGCTTGTGGAGTTCACATACAACAACAGTTACCATGCAAGCATCGAGATGGCTCCGTACGAAGCTTTGTGTGGGAGAAAGTGTAGAACCCCACTATGTTGGTTCCAAGTGGGGGAGAACACGTTAGTTGGACCAAAAATAGTGCAAGAAACGACAGAGAAAATCAAGGTAATCCAAGAAAAGATGAAGACTGCTCAGAGTCGTCAAAAGAGTTACGCCGACGAGCGAAGATATAAACTTGAATTTCAAGAAGGAGATCACGTGTTCCTTCGAATAGTTCCCACAACCGGTATTGGACGAGTTATGAAACCAAAGAAGTTGACCCCAAAGTTCATTCATCCGTACCAGATCCTGAAAAGAATAGGTCCTGTTGCCTATCAGATCGCATTACCACCGTTTTTGTCCAATCTCCATGATGTTTTTCACATCTCTCATCTTCGCAAATTTGTGCAAGATTCGTCTTCAATCGTCCAGTTGCAAAAAGATGCAGTGCCATTAAAGGAAAACCTCACATTCGAAATTGGCCCAGTTCGAATAGAAGATCGGAGAGTAAGGAAGTTACGAGGAAAAGAGGTACCATTAGTGCGAGTTCTCTGGGAACAAGGTGGAATTTCCGAGTCAACCTGGGAGTTAGAATCGAAGATGAAGGATGAGTACCCTCATCTTTTTGTATAAGTCGAATTTCGGGGACGAAATTTTGTTTAAGTGGGGGAGAATGTAAGACCTAGTAAAATTCCCAAATTAAGTGAAATAATAAAATATTGTAAGAAGGTAAAGTTATGACGAATAAAACAATGCATTGCTGTAAATTTTGCCTGAATACTCCAGTATTTGATGGAATACTCGAGTATTCTGATCAGTTGCGTAACAAATTAAAAATGTAAGCTGAAAATACTCGAGTATTGGAGCAAATACTCGAGTATTATGTCCAGTTCAGCAGCAACTTCATTACGTTTTATCACTTTTTGAATTAAAAACTCATTATTCCTTACCCATAACCTCTATACACGACCTTACTTTATAGGATAGTAAGTTAAGGTCTATAAATAAACACTTAGGAGAGGGTTGGAACACAATTGAAGCTCTCAAACCCAAATTCCCTACAATTTCCTCTGTTTTCTGGTGCACACTTTGTACCCTCTGTTCTCCCTCCTCACTCAAGCAAATTAAGTAAAACTGAAACATAATTCGATTTCTAATTCCAATCCTGAGTTAGAACCAAGAACCACGAAATTTGAGTCCTTGTATCCTGAGTTATAAGTCTGCAAAGTCGCATACCCGAAACTGAAACAGAGCAGAAACCATTTTGTTTTGCCCTCTTTCTTGAACTGGTTTGGTAAGCTCACTGATTTATTTCGTTCCAAATTTGTCTCTAATTAAAGTTAGTACTTCCTAGTTGCTTAATCTAACTTGGTTCATTATTTTTAATGTCTTATTCATGGTGTAATTTGTGGCCAAAGTCAACTATTTCATAGTTTTGCACAAGTTCAGAATTTGAGTGTTGAAACTCAAAGTTCGTTTCAGACCTTTTCTTACACAACCAATCCTTCCTTTAGCATCCTAAAGGTATGGGAGGAGTTATCTAAATGCTAGAGTGAGTTATTACAAGCTAGAAATGTAAGAACCATTAGAGATTCAAAGGGAATGCAACTTCAATTGGGAAACGGACATGAAGGTCAGAAACCCATGGTTTAATGCTTTGAACAAGTTTAAATGAACCTACTAATGCTCACTGGATTGATACATGGACTTAAAACGAAGTAGAAATGAAATTCATATGTTCAAGTATTGACTTTCTAAGTTCTAGTTTATGTGATGTTTTGATTACGAATTCTAATGATTTGATTATGTTTGCTACTTGGAGTATGTTTATTATATGTGCCTTAACTTCTGTTTTTGCATGGAATTGAGTAAGGGATCAAGAATCGAGCACTGGTGCATATAGGACTCGAAAACTGGTGTAGAACCAGTTGAAATACTCGAGTATTCTATGAAATACTCGAGTATTTTGGGTGAAAGACTCGAGTAGTCTATGAACTACTCGAGTATTCTGGAAAAAATGAATGAAACCGAAATTTGCTTCAAAAATGGGAATTTTCCTTATGTACCAAGATTTAATACTTATAATATGGTTTTAATGGAATTCTAAAGCCACTATGAGGATTTTACCCAGTGGCATAATCTAACTTCATTTGGTTGATAATTACCCTGTAGGAGTCCCACTGGAAGTTTTATATCCATTTGGTTGATGTCTCCCTATAGCAGTCCCAATGGAAATTTTTATCCATTTGGTTGATATTTATCCTATAGGAGTCCCGATGGAGATTTTGTGTCCATGTGGTTGATATTTACCCTTTAGAAGTCCCAACGGAAATTTTATCCATTCGGTTGATATTTATCCTATAGGAGTCCCAATGTAGATTTTGTATCCATGTGGTTGATATTTACCCTATAGGAGTCCCAATGGAGATTTTCTATCCATTTGGTTGATAATTAACCCATTAGTGGGGTCCCAATGGAATGCTAATTCTTATCTTAATGCAAATTGCATAATAAAGATCCTAATACTATTTCTAAAACCATCAAAAGGTGGTTATGCCGCCGATGGCATTTTTCCTGAACTTATAATACACAAGAGTTTTGAAATGATGTAATCGACTTTCAACCATCACAAGGAGGCTATGCCACCGATGGAAGAAGATTCCTAACAAACTCAAATAATAACGAACTAAAACAACTGGACTATGAAAATGGATATGTATTGCATAATGAATAATGCTGATGAGAATAATGGAAGAAATGAATATGGAATTAAATATGTGGCATTATCATGCATGGAGTGGAATGGCTCTGTTTCACGATGGTCGCAAGGCCCAGCGAGGTTAGCTTTCGATGAGTGAAGCATGACAGAATGGATCCGATTTTACTTGGTTGATGTCGGTTCAGGATAGGGCGTAGAAAGCCAACGACGTTGAAAGCGATGGATACTAGCTCCCAGTAAATCGTGACGCCCTATGGAATGGAATATGCTCTGGTTCAGTGGAAAAGGGTAGATGCCTGGATTAGGATGGATACCTAATGGGCCAACTCTACCGAACCGTGATGCTTTGGAATGAAGTAGACATGCATCATGCGACTAATGAAATTAATTGAGTGTGAAATTGGATTGTGCATATGTAATTGCATTATCATATGAAATTGGATTGTGCATACGTAGAGATTATCTTTCGTCATCCAAATCCCTGGTCCCGCATGCGTCTGAGGCGGACGAGAATCCCAATGATTTATATCATGCATGTTCCACCACCTTTTGTACATCGCCATGGATCCCCTCCACCACCACCAAGACATTTTCCTAGTCGTACAATTCCACCGAGTCCTACTCCCTCAACCGAGAGAGTGATACCGGAAGTCCCCTCTCATCCTTGTCCTTCCCACAGAGCCCAATCTAGGACTCCTGTGTATGTGCCTGCTGATCCGGCATCTGAAGAAGACGAGGAAGAGGAGGAGGACCATGTTGAGGACGAGGATCCGGTGGAAAGCGAGAATCAGGTGGCAGACGATGATCCAATGGAGAATTTGACTGGGAGTCAATGGGGAACTGATGACTGAGCCGAATTCCTTCTGGTGGAAAGTAAATGACTTAACTCATCAGGTTTCTCTCCTTTTTGTTGTTTTGCTTTTGGAGTTTCGAACCTTATGCTCAGGGTCATTATATATTTTGTTGTAAGATATTGTAATATAATGTCGTGACCTAGAGTCTACCTTAGTTAAGTTTGTATTTGGTTTTTGATTACCTTCTGATGGAAGTGATGTATCGAAACCCGTAAACCCTTTTGGGGTAATAATATATTCAGATGTTTGTTGTTTTTATTCTCTGGTTATTGCACTTATTTTCGCATGAAAAAGAATAGTGATGACGTAACTTGTATTGAAAAGAAAAAAATGGTCATATTTTTATAATAATGAAATTTTAATAAGGAAAGGAAGTTGGGTCATCACTCGTGGAACGTTAAATGCTTTGTTGGTCCCAATGCCATGTTGGACTATTAAGAAGGTGCCACGTTTGGGCCAACAAAATATTTAACATGCCACGTAGGATTCTCTTAGGTCCCTCATAGGGGTGACTAACGTGATGCCAAATTGATCTTTGGGGGTTTAAGAGATTCCATAAATCTTTCAGGGACCTAACTGATTCCAAAATGACCTTTGGGGGTTTAAGAGATTCCATAAATCTTTCAGGGACCTAACTGATTCCAAAATGATCTTTGGAGGGTTTAAGAGATTCCACAAATCTTTCAGGACCTAACCGATTCCTCAGGTATCTTTCGGAGACCTATAAACTATTATCTCATATTTAAAATCATAAGTTGCATATGTAATTACTAGATCAACTGTTTTATAAAGGTTTTTCACCTTTTATTCTCCATACCCTAGAATTCTATATGACTAGCTTGAGTTTTATACATACCATGCCTTACATTATTTTCCTAGCCAAATTCATCAACTTGATTCTTCATAGAGCTTTGTTTGTTGTCATCAATGCATATGCTTTCCCCTCTTTAGATCTTTATTTTTTATCATCAAAACTTCAGAATACATCGTTTTATAACATGCATTTATTTATATTTAAATATTTAGTTATTAACTCTTAATATTATTGCTAGTGTAATTTCAACCCGTCAATGAGATTAATTCATTCGGATAATGTATTCTCTCTACTTGTTGTTGTATGTATTTGTGTTGTTGTTTAGATCACAAATTGTCATTCCATTATATTGATCACACTCCCGAGGCGAAAGTGGGTGCTTTGACTTGAAGGTTGGGCCTACTCAGGCCTAGTGGAACTACATATTCACAACCTAGTTAGTTCGTCACGTGACACTGTCACCGAGGGACTTTGTAGACATTGCGACCTGATCAACCGCAGTTCGGGTGAACCGATTCAAGGTGCTGCGACAATTGTACTATCTCCAGGTTTAGCACCACTGGAAGTAACTGTTTAGCCACCCAACATTCCTAACCCTACTTTCACAGCCCCACTCAATGCAGGGAGCATCAGGTGCCACAAACCACGGGAGACTACTGAGTGTTCTAGGGTTAGTGGCCTCTTTGACGATCCCTTAGGGAATATCTAGTGCGTCGAAGATTCATCGAAGGGCATTATCGCTCATATGCAGGGAGACTTGGCCGAGATTAACCAGACTATAGGAGCTGTGATAGATGACATCCTCTAGATACTACATCTAGAGCTCTCACCAACAGAGCATTGGGCTACCATAGCTAGGGATATTGGACAGGATGGAGTTGTTGTACCTCCTTATGAGGTTGAGGTAGTAGCTCTCGAGCAGGTAGAGGAGGAGGACCCACTGCCAGCCGAGCCTCTAGTTGTGGTACCTATGGAGGACGAGGTCGAGGAGGATCCTTAGAAAGACACATATGAGCCTTTGAACGAGAAAAAGCTAGTAGTCCAGACTCCAATATTTGATGATGATGAGAAGGCTCTTGTTGCTCCCGAGTATGATGACTAGTCAGACAAAGAGGAAGCCCTGAGTAGTCTTGAGCAGCTTGCGATAGATCTTTTAGACAATAAGGACTTGGCTGCCGAGGATTGATCAGTGGCAGCACTGGGATGAGGATGACCTAGTAGATGTTCTTGTGGTGGCAGAGGACAATGATTCCAAGTCTTGCGTGATGGTATTTTCAGCGTGCTTTGCCCTCACTCACACGCTTCCCGGGGAAACTTCCCGAGATGTCACCCATCCCATAATTACTCCAAGTCAAGCATGCTTACCTGTGGAGTTCTTAAGTGATGGGCTACAAAAAAGAAGATGCATATTATTGATATGGATAGTACCAATCCATTCATTTAGGCATTTCTGTACTATGTAGCCCCATTCCTACATAGTCTCAGGATCACCCTGTCAGGAGCCGCTCCTTGTTCGTGCCTCTTGCACCGGCGATCATTCCCCGCTCTCGTCAACCCGGATCTGACATGTGCCCCCCCCCCCCTTATGTATTTTGTACTTTGATTATGTATTTTCGTTATTTGTACAAAATGGGTCTTTGCCCCTTTTATCAATGGGATTGTATTTAAGTTCTTGGTACTTTTCTATATTTATGTCAAAGGTTTTTATTAAGGATTGATCTCAAAAGTCCTATTTTTGAGAAGTAGAAAGTATGTCATAACTAGAGGTTGTGTCTAATACTTATGGAAATGATGCATTTATAGAAAACAAACTCGTATTTCCACACAACTTGGAGTTTTGAGAAAATATGTTTCACCGCGACGTCCTGGTTTGGGACTTTAAACAACATGTTTAAGTTTAAATGGATGAATGATATGAACAAGAAAAATGGAAAGTAACTTGTTATATATATATATATATATATATATATTATTTTAAATTACCAAAAATTTGCTAACTAATTTATTAGGTATAGTAAATTTAAAAGTGTAAACCCCTCACTTTTAATTAGTTAATTTAAGATTTATTAAAAAGTGGTATTGGAAAATTTCGACGAAAATCCGACAGAGTTTCCTCTGTTTTTCGGACTTTCCCAAAATTTCCTGTTTAACCTGCCCAGACCAAAATCATTTAAAAACATAAAACACAATAGTATTATAGCCAGATTAAATCCTAACGCCTGATTAATACAAGTTTCAGGGCATGTAACTACTACATATTTTAGTTTCCCAAAATGATGTTCATGGCATAAATTATGATCAGCCCCTGACAACTCTACACTCCACCACGTGGAGTGTACTCCTGCTCGGCCTGCAACTGGTGTAAGCTCCGCTTCTGTATTTGTAAAAATATAGCAAGAAGGGTAGCATTACACAGAACTTAGAAAGATAAATCCTATAAAGTATAACAATAAACTAAGTCAGACATACCTATTACCAATACATCACCCGATATTCTGCACGACTAATTACACCATTATTCTTAATCAGCTCGTTCTTAGTTGTACTTATTTAATTCTCTTTCATTTCCTTTTCATCATTTGGCCATAGTGTCGGTTACCTTTTTATTCCTTTACTCTTTTATTGGTGACAGTGTCTACAGACCGCGTGCCATTTTATCTTTTACTATGACAATGTCTACCGACCACCTGCCATTTTATCTTTTACTATGGCAGTGTCTACCAACCGCCTGCCATTTTATCTTTTACTGTGACAGTGTCTACCGACCGCCTGCCACGTTATCATTTAATTCTTTTAGTGATGACAGTGTCTACCGACCGCCTGCCACCTCGTCCTTTCTCTTTTCTTTTTTGGTGTACACCAAGGGTATCCCCCAGCCGACAGCCGAAGACTAATCCCCTCCGAGGCGTAGAGATCACCGAAGTGGGTTTTGCCTCTACCAACAAAGCCTTTTCCATGCCCACGGCAGGGATCGAACCCCTGACATCATGCTTAAGGAACCCAGCTATCTACCAACTGTACTGGGCTTTGTTGGTTCCTTTCTCTTTTCTTTATCTTCTTATAATTTAAGTATTTCTTTAATGCTTTATCTCAATCCTTTATTCTTTGCTTTCGCTTACGGCTTATCACGTATTCATACATTTTCTTCTTTCGCATCACTTTCCTTATTTACGAGTTTCCACACTTTTATTTTTTCGTACTCAATTTCTCTTTTTACATTTTTCTGTTGTTCTTTCATTATTTCTAGCAGTTACGTAACTATTTCCTCTTTATCATTGCTTACTCCCTCTATTATTCTCATGGTTTTCCTAATCTACTATTTGCAAAATTCGTTGTTGGTCTTTCCTAATATCCTTCCCTCGACTCCCAGGAAACCTTCCTATTTATATTCATAACCTAGTGTATTGTAAAATTTATTTTTACTAATTACCCTCGTTTGTAACTAACTCTACTTGACTTTGGCATATTCGTTATATTTTAATTCTCGTTACTAGTTCTTGGTTATTTCTTTGATTCCTCTATCTCACACTATTACTTAACTTATTTTGCCTATTTTATTAACTACATTCTATTTAACTACCATATTAACTTCCTCTCTCTTCATTTAATTATCTTTTCACTAAGTCCTTTTACCTATTTCCTATTTACATTTAAAATTCAGTTCATTATTTCGTTTCTATTTCTCTAATCCCGACAACTCTTAACTAAATCGACTCCGCACATACTTATTGATTCATTTTTTAATCCCTCTTTTACCTCACTTTACTCTTCGAGTACTATTATACATATTATCTTTTAGTTTATTAGTTCTACTCTTTTTGTCTATTACAATTACTCTTTATTCTTTTACTCACACGTTTAGTTTGTTTTCCCTAACTATTCCTCTTGGTTTTATTTTGCGTTTTTCTACGTTTTCATTCAATATTAACCATTCAATATCCCAAGTACACTCGTTCATTCCAAACCTTATCATAAACGCATATATTCTATTCCCTAAGGTGTGGTTTCCATTAACAATTCTAAATACTCCATTTACATCAACAGGGACTACCCTAAGGTTCATAAACATACTTCTTAATTACCCTATCCTTAGTTACCACTATAGCATCCTAGAATTTACTTCCTAAGTAAAGGTAACACAGCCCTTCTTACCTCAACTGTGTAGAGAGAGAAATACCAAACCCTTGCTTTTTCAAAAACACGTTCCTTTTTGTATGATAATGTCCAAACATATAAGAGTCCATTGCTTGCTCGTGGCGACAGGTTCTAAAGCTCCTTCGTCGTCTAATCATATTAGATGAATTAAATAACAATCAATATTACGCACTAAGGACCAATCAAGCGCGATAGTAAAACGATCACTTAAGCCTTGATTGAAAACGTTATAAAACATAATTTTCCGCTATACGCAATAAGCTAACAAAGTATTAAAATAGGGATCTTTCTCTGTTCCGTAAAAGCAAGTTTTAGGAATAAATTAGTAACTGATAGTGGCGTTAAAATACTTGATTATAGTTCGCGAGCTAAAGTTAACCAAGATTAAAATTAAGAGCCAATGTCTTCACAAAATAGTATAGTTTCTCATTGGAAAGAGATTAACTTTCAAACTAATATAAGAATTAAAATACGTTTGGGTCAAGTATTTTTAACTTCTACTCATGAAAATAAATGCTAGTATCGCTTGACAATAACAATTCCTTATTGAAAACACTTTAACTATCAAAACTACATGCTTATCAAAAATAATTAAAAATCACATAGCTTTAATCACGATTTGAAAAGTCGACTGCTTATGATACTTGACGCTATGAATTCCCAATTGAAAGAGAGCGCTCTTTGATAAAAATAAGTCTAAACTAATTTCCAAAGTCCAAATAGGTACACCCCCTTCAATTTGGAATTAGAGCTCAAGGTAGGTTTAAACTCGAATTAACGTATGTCGAATATATACCGAATTCCTATTTAATTGGTTTATTGTTAGTTCAGGGACAATCGAGCTCAACTAACCTACAACCCAATTACTTAGGAACCCAACGCATTTAACAAAATACTTTCAAAACTCATCATTCGACATAATGTTTAATTCGACGTTATTACAAATCAAAGTAAACAATTAAAATCACCATCAATAGCAATATAATTAAAATCAATATAAACTATAATATAGTTTAATTTCCAAAACAATTTAGTACTAAATAATTATTACCAATACTATTATAATAAGTATTACTCCCTCCGGTCCTATATATAAAACATATTCTAGAAGCAATCTTTGGTCCTATATATAAGACATTTTGTATTTTCTATGCATCATTTATTGCTTTTTCTCTTTTTTGCCCTTATTAAATGCTTTGACTATTTATGTGTTTTTTGTTGTTCATTAATGAGTGTGAGTTTTTCAAGAAAAGTTGAGAGGGTAAAATTGTAATGTTACAATATATTCTCATAAAATTCATAAAACTAACTACTTTTCTTGGTCCGAGGAATATGGTTAAGTATGTCCTATATATAGGACCGGAGGGAGTATTATTAAAACACAACGTAGAGTAATTAAAAAGGTATTAGGGATTTACCCTCAAATATGGTTTTGAAGGCCGGTTCGGTCAACCCGGTTCAAAGCACAACGGAGAGGTTGGCCATAGTAACGATGACAGTGACAGTGATACCGGCGTCGGTGGCGACCTCGGTCCTTAGCAGCAGCAGCACGCAACGGAGAGAGGAAGGAGGTGGTGGCGGCGTGACTTCCATGACCGATGGCAACCGCAGCATCATCGAGCGCCACGACACCCAGGCAGCGGCGACGGTCCAAACAGAGCCAACGAACGACGGCAGCAGCGAGGGAGAGCGGCGGCTTGGAACTCACGACTAGAGGAAGGCGACTTCGTAAGCTTCGTCGCGTCTAGGCTCGTGATTCGCGAGCAGCGGCGAAGGTTCAGCGAAGGCAGCGGTTCACAAGGGAGGAGGGAGAAAGCTGCGATGGAGAGGCTAAGAGATTGAGAATGCGACAGCGGTGGTGGCTAGTCCAGTGGGTGGTGCGATCTAGAGAGAGGGAGAGAGCAAGGGACGGATGAAGGAGAAGGGTGTTGGGGGGTGGCGGCTCCAACAACACAAGGAAGAAGGGAAGTAGGGTTTTCCCCACTTTACACTGCACACACAACACGTTTCTTTCTTTTTTTTATTTCAACTTACTTTTATTTATTTATTTATTTATTTATTATATTAAATAGAAATGAATATTATTATTTGAAGGGAGACTAATACTAAGAATTAAATATCATACTATCACATGTAGGGATATCTTAAAGTTAATAATTGATATTACTTACGAAGTAATTTAATATTGGTATGTCCAAATTAAGGAAAATATAAAAAGTATATCCTTCAATGAAGGTGATTATTTTTAAGAGCATCTAAAAAATAGAATTTAGTCATCAAATCAAGTAAGTAAATATATTTTTAAGAATGTCCTAGAGTCAAATATTTGAAAACACTTTTTTTTTGTTTATATGGGAGGTCTGGGACTAGAACCCATGACCTGGGGAGGGGGAAATCCTAAGTGTCCCTGCAGCCACCAACTGGACTGTCTTACGCGGACAAATATTTGAAAACACTAAACATATTCATTATTGAATATATAAGATTTAAGTAAAGTATCTCAAAATGTTTAGCATTACTTTAATGTGATAATTTCTCTTTTAAAGAATTCACTTTAAATATAATTAAATACTCTTTCGTAGTTAACATAATATGGGAAATATTGAAACCATCCTTTCCAGTAGTATCGCTGCTGTCTTTTTTGCAGCTTTTATTGTTGCTGGAACTATGTGGTATGACTCAGCAACTGTTGAAAGTGAAAGAAAAAAAAATAAAAAACGTGAATGCTAACGTATTTTATAATAATACCCAACAGCTAAATAATTGAGTTCAAGAACCAATTATTTAATTCGATAAAACTTATAATTATATTAGGGATTAAAATTAGGGATGTTACGGAAAGTATTGGAATCGGGGTGTTACAACCATGATGAACCCATTCATTCCTACAGTACCAAAAGGCATATAGTACATTGAAAATGATGGTCAACACATCGTTATTGGATTTAGAAGATGTTGTTTTGGCCATTACTAAAAAATGGCTTATCAAATAGAACCCAACCTGACTTGTGAAAAATTTATGCCATTGAAGAAAACAAGGTCTACACTCTCTTCACAATCACTACGAAAACAAACAAACGATATTCTACGGAACTCCTCTCACATTGAGATTTGTTCGAACTAGAATGATATTCGGTACAATCTCCATACGAGTTCTCAACATCTTGGCATGGATTTAACCCTCCAAATATTCTTCCATGGTAATCCTAGGTTCAATGTACTTGTCGATGATCCTCCCAATTTAGTTTTTTTTTTTTTTTTAAGAATAAAGTCATAACCTTGCTTTATCAAACACTACCCATCTTCTGCGAATCTCTCTATGAGTTTTTCACTCATGAATCTTCGTTTCATTGGTATTTTAAGAATGTTAGAGACTTCATATACACCAAAGATCGGAATTACTAAACACAATGTCCCATGAATGCGTTTGATGGATGATTATATCATTGACCTTTTCCACATTTTGGTTCCACTGTTGGCCCGAGTTGAGTTTACCATCATGATAGGGATCACACCATTTATCTTCTCATAGTATAATGTTGTTGCCATCATTCATTATTTGTGTTTCCTCCTCAATAATCCATTTGGCTAAATAAATGCTAGACCATGTATAGCTTGGGTAGCGATCCTATGAAGAATTC
Source organism: Crotalaria pallida (assembly GCA_037953625.1). Lineage (NCBI taxonomy): Eukaryota > Viridiplantae > Streptophyta > Magnoliopsida > Fabales > Fabaceae > Crotalaria > Crotalaria pallida. Next base: position 122,334,721 of record CM075649.1, read on the forward strand.
ATTTAGTCTTTGTAAGGGAAATACTTTGCTTTGAACACTAGGAAGACCAGTGAAGGTTGGTTGTTAAGTAGCATCCACAATTACTTAGCTAAGAAAGCTTGATTAAAAGCCTTCACCATACCGGAATCTAGTGTGCCCACCATTTCTTTTCGGAGTAATTACCTTTTTCTAGCTCAGCTAATGCATTTTCTTCTTGTTCGCATCACCTCTAAGTAAAATATTTCAATCATAGCATCACTCTTGTTGCACAATGACTTCAGAAGGGAAAAACAACTTATTACATATGTTGGAATTGCTTGTGCCATAGACTTGATGAGAATTTGTCTGCTTGCTCTTGAGAATGACTTTTTCTTCTAACCTTTGAGCTTTTTTCAAACCCTCTCTTTGGCAGAGTCAAAAATATCATGTTTAGACCTTTCATGTAGGGAGGCCCAAATACTTGTAATGTTTCTCCACTACCTTAATCTTCACTAGCTTTCCCACCTTATTGCTTTTGGATCTAAGGACTTTTCAACTAAATGAGAGTTTTGACTTGTCATCTGAAGAAAAAAAAATAGATGAGAGATTGTCGAGGCTTTTGGGGTCACTTTTACACTATATATATATATATATATATATATATATATATATATATATATATAAAGGAAGATAATCAAACTGCTTTTATTACCGACAATACCGTTAACAATACCTCGATTGCATTTGAATGTTTTCTCTCTATAAAAAAAAAAAAGGAAGACCAAAAAGGATACTATAACCATTAAACTTAGCATGTCAAATACTTATGACAAAGTAAAAGGTATTGTCATAGGTATTGTCAGTCGTCTTCCTTTTTTCAAGAATAAAAGTCGTCTGATTATCTTCCGCAATGTCATGCAAAATAGTTTTAAGTCTATTAACAATGATCTTAGTTATAATAGGGTTAAAATTACGAGCATGCATGGAATTTTGATTGTTTGGAATGGAAAATAAGTGTTTGATTGATGAAACTTTTATCAAGACCCTCATTGAGAATCTTTAAGGCAAAGGTAGTGACTTCTATCCCCACAAGCAGCCAAAATTTTTGTTAGAACTAACCCATGTAGCATATATTGCGGGTGCTTTTGTTGGATGCATAAGGAAAGAGAGCCTTCTCAATTTCATCACTAGTGGATGATGCCCCAAGCATAAAAGTATGCTTCTTAGTAATTATGTCCTTTGTAATATCCCAATTTTTGTTCCCAAATAAATAAAAGGAATATTTAAATAAAACTAATTATATGGAATTAGTTAGTTTTATTTATTAATTTATTGTTATATTAAAAGAATTATCCAAGGAAAAGTGAGAGAAAATAATTTGGGCTCTAAAAATAAGGATTTTTGCAGTTTAGTCCTTGGAAAGGACCTAAGAGGTAATATTGGAAAGATATTTGGAGGGAAAGTGAATAAAATAATAATTTTTGAAAATCTGAGTGCATTACTCGAGTAGCCCGATCAATTTACTCGAGTAACAGTGGTGCTGAAGCTGAAGATAGTGCGTTGATGATTCAACAAGTTGAGTAATTCAATTATTTACACCTAGCACCGACTGGAGTTGATGGAAACACGTGTTGGTGTGCATGATAGCCATTCTTGGCTATAAATTCATGCTTTTGGGTTGAGGAAATCATAAGAAAATAAGAAAAAGAAGGGAAACTCTGCTGAATTTTAGTTTGAACACCCTCTGTTCTTCATCTTCGTTCTTAATCCCTACCCATACACAGTTGATGATCTTGATACCTTCTTCAAGCTTGTCACAAGACCTTTAATTTGAGACAAGAATCGTGTGTTTTGGTGGCTGGAGCAAGGAGAACGAATTGCTTGAAGTTGGACTCTTGAAACTGAAGTTGGGAAATTTCAGTGGTAAGGAGCTAAGTTGGAGGCTTCGATTTAGGTATGTAGAGGACTCCAAATCGTGCCATTTTGATTTCTATTTAGAGTTTGCAATGTCTAGTTTCCTTATTGACCAAATTTGCTCATTTTCATGCACGTTTGGTTTGTCAAATCATCACCCGAACTTGCTTTGTTGAACCTGTTTTGGAACCGAAAACAGAGCATTTGGAGTTGGTGGATTCTGTGAGTTTCTTTGCTGCCTTTGCATTCAAAAAGCTTCATTGAGGTAAGGGAGAAGCTTTACTAATGCTAGAATAGATTGAGGTATTGAATTGAGTATTGGTTGAACCACCATGAGGTTCAAAGGGCACTAGGTTAGGGGACAATGGCTTGGAGGCCAATTTGACCATAAAACTGAATTGGAACATGTTAGATGTTGATATCTAAAGCTAAATGAACCTTCAATTTGATCTGAAATTGAGTAATTAATGAATTGGTATGTGAGGTTGTGTTTTAGGTCAAAATTGGGGGAAATTGTGATGAATCTGTGATTTTGATGTTAATCCCTGAAATTGATGCTATGAACAAGTTTAGTATATTGTATTTAAGTTGGTTTGAAGCTTAGTTTTGGTAAAAATTGGATTGGCATGAGTTTGGCATATAAAAACCAGTTCAGCAGTGTTTTTCTGCACAATTTACTCGAGTAACCCGAGCTGTTACTCGAGTAATGCGTGAAAATTCTGATCAGTCTGATGGGTACAAGAGGATTACTCGATTAATCTGATGTATTAATCGAGTAACACCTTAAACTTTGAATAATTTGAAATATATGTAGTACTACTCGAGTAATAGATCTGTTAATCGAGTAATACGAAAGGTACAAAAAGATTACTCGATTAATCTAGTGCAATACTCGATTAATGGACTCTGTTAATCGATTAGTAATTGAATTTTTGTGAAAGGATCAGAATTTAATGATGTGATTGATTATCAAAGGGTTTGAATCAATTAAAGGACTGAACTGAAATTGATTGAAGTCAGAGTATGTTAAATAAAGTTCAACTATGCCAAGTCCCAACTTCAAACAACTTAAATGACACTGAATTGTATTGATGGTCAAACCATGCATAGCATCTGCATTATTTGAGTTCCCACATGAGTGGAGACACGTCCGAGAGGCGTGGGCATATCCTTTCGGTTGAACTCGAGGGACCTGAGTGTCTGCTCCAAAGGGTTCACGGGGGAGTGTCGGTGACCGGGGTTGCACCTTCTGTTTCCGGAAATACACACGTGCGTGTGGGCATGTCATTGGGTGCCGGACTCGATGAGGCGTAGTCCTACGGGATACGTCGACAACATTTCTAAGAGCTCTAGAGGTGTTGATTTATTTGTGGGCCGAGTTCGATGAGATACTCAGTATGGGTATCGGGCATGTTTATTTTAAGGTGCCACGGAAGCCTATTTGTTGTAGTTGGCCAACAATCATGCATTGATAAAATTAGATGCATCATGACTGCATATTCTATTGATTTATAATTAAGTCTTGATGTTGGTGTTTAACATGGTTGACTAAAAATTTATAAGTTATATTAATTGCAATAAATAAAGTCTTACTTGATTAGAACTGTACCCTGTCTATTTTATTATGTGTTAGTATTTGCTAACTCCCTATGCCCTTGCAGGTGATGGCTCGTTACCTGACATACGTGGAGTTACGCCCGCTCCGTAGAGAAGTGTGGGACTACGAGGAGCACCGAGCGGTGTTCGAGGGTGAGGTTGACGTGATCTTTCGTCATCCTAACCTCCTTGCTCGAGTGCGACCTCGTAGGCTTCGCATCCCCATGATCTACATACTGCACATTCCACCAGCTTACACTTATCGTTTTGGTTCTCCACCCCCACATCATGGACGTCGTTTTTATAACCTACGTGTCCGACGCCCTGCCACCCGTACACGTCCCTCTACTTCTGATGAGGCTACTGCTACGACCACTCCTCGTCCTGGTCCGACCACCAGGGTACGCTTTGCACCCTCCCCGGAGCCGGTGCGTCGCGTTGCTACCCCTGTGGTGTCGAACGAGGAGGAGGAGGAGGACCCCGTAGAGGACGTGGATGGACCAGCTGCGGACAGTCAGTGATGTGGTGTTTTGTTTTGACAGTATGTGCAGTATGGGGATCATGTTAGGATGTGGTGTTTAGCTTTTGGAAGACCAGGGATCAGACATCAGCGTGGGTGGATCATGGCTCAGCTCTCGAAGACTCTTTTATTTTGATTTGTGTTATATTGTATATAGTTGAGAGGGTCTATGAGAGTTGTTATTTTATATCTGCTGGTCTGTATCCTTATATTTTGCTACCTCGACTTTTATCTCTGATATTTGGGTACCTGAGTTTATATATATATATATATATATATATATATATATATAGATGGGCTATGGTTGTGTAGATATTATGATCTTTAAAAAAATTATTCCAATTACAACCACAGAAATCATTTTGAAAATCGTTTCCGCTTAAGGTACAAAACCGGTACTCAACCGATTATTTTTGAAAGTAATGTATTTTCGAATCAAAGCTTTTGGGATGTGGAACTTGTTGTATAATAAGAAAAAGTTTTTCCATAAAGTTCCTATACGAACAACGTTTATTATATAAATAAAGCTACGTTTTGAGAATATCATATAATTTGTTATTATGCATTGAGTCACCACACTTGTTGGTATCAGAGCTGTGATCCTGCGAACTGATGTTGATCTGTGATCTCCAAAAGGTAATATCTGTTTTAGATGCTTGCTTTAGCGTCTATTTTAGTTAGTTTTAGAATTGAAAAGAGGTGTGATATGCATACTTCCTGTTAGAATCTTAGCTTGATGTAGAATCTTCAGTGCAGGCTTAAGATGTCTACTAGAAACAATAACAATCATATGGCCGAGGCCATAGAGAGGTTGACTGAGGTGTTAGTTAATATGCGTCAGCAACAATCTAATCCGCCCCCTCAACCTATGCAAGCAGAGAACCAGGAGTCGAAGACTTTCTCGGAATTTCGACGCTTTAAACCTTCAAAGTTTGAAGGAGGTCACAAACCTGAGGAAGCGAATCGTTGGATTCAGGAGTTGAACAAGATCTTCCGCACTATAGAATGCACCGATGCTCAAAGAGTGAAGTTTGCAGTTTTCATGTTGTGTGATGAAGCTGAGAATTGGTGGCATCACACCATGCAACTTCTGAATTATGAAGGAAGGCTGATTACTTGGGAGGTGTTCGTTGAGAAATTTCTCAATAAATACTTTCCTGAGGATCAAAGGAGGAAGAAGGAGTTGGAATTTATGCTATTGAGACAAGGAGACATGAGTGTAGGGGAATACGCAGCAATGTTTGAGGAGCTTATTAAGTATTCTCCGTACTATCAACTCAACCCGGACGAGAGGTCCAAATGCATCAAGTTTGAAAATGGGCTCAAGCCGGAGATAAAGTCTGCTTTTGGATATCAGAAGGTGAGAAGTTTTCCTGCTTTAGTAGAGATGTGCCGAGTTTATGAAGATGATAAGAAAGAAGAAGAGGCTCAAAGGAGGAATCAATCAGGGGTTGGACCCATCAGGAAGAAGAATTTCAACAACCGGAGTAAGGGTCCTTATTATCATAAAGGAAAAGGGAAGGAAATGAATGGTGGTAAAGGTACTTCTCCAGCAAGCAATCGTAAGTGCGAGAAGTGTAACCGTTTCCATTTCGGAACCAATTGTTATGCTGCTCAGCATGGTCTTTGTTTTAATTATGGAAAGAAAGGGCACTATTCTCGTGAATGCAAGGAGCCGATAAAGAAGGAGGGAGGAAGCAAGCCCACTGTTGCTGGAAAGGTGTTTGCTTTAAGTGGAATTGAATCAACCCCATCATCTGGCCTAATCCAAGGTATCTATCTTCTTAATGACCAGCCCTGTGTTGTTATGTTTGATTCCGGAGCCACGCACTCTTTCGTGTCTTATGAGTGTGTACATCGCTTAAAGTTAGTAGTATCTGAGTCACCCTATCATCTACAGCTTGAAACCCCCACCAACAACCCTTGTGTTGTTTCTAAGATTTGCAAAGACTGTAAGGTAATGGTCTTAAACCATATATCCTCAGTAGATTTAATCTGTTTACCCATGCTTAAGATATATGTGATCCTAGGAATGGATTGGTTGCATCGAAATCAAGTTATCTTAGACTGTGATGAAAAAACGATCCAGTTCCGAAACCATGAATCCCTAAGTTTTGAACCCAAGGGGTATGTTTGTCTATTCTCCTCAATTGTGGAAAAGAAGAAGGAAGTGGAGATTGAGGATATTCCGGTGGTTAGAGACTTTCCGGAAGTGTTTCCAGAAGAAATTCCAGGATTACCGCCAAAGCGTGAGATTGAGTTTGGAATCGATCTCGTACCTGGAACCGGACCTATCTCCATTGCTCCGTATAGGCTGGCACCGCCGGAGATGGTTGAGATGAAGAAACAGATTGAAGACTTGCTGCAGAAGCAAATGATAAGGCCAAGTGTTTCGCCCTGGGGAGCTCCGTTGTTGTTTGTTAAGAAAAAGGACGGTAGCATGAGGATGTGCGTAGACTATCGTCAGCTGAATAAGGTCACAATCAAGAACAAGTATCCTTTGCCAAGGATTGACGATCTTATGGATCAAGTCCGAGGAGCTTCAGTGTTTTCTAAGATCGATCTAAGGTCGGGATATCATCAGATTCGAATTCGGGATGAAGACATTCCGAAGACGGCTTTCAGATCAAGACATGGTCATTATGAGTATGTGGTTATGCCGTTTGGGCTACCGAATGCTCCAGCTATCTTCATGGATTATATGAACCGGATTTTCAGACCTTATCTGGATTCGTTCGTGGTAGTATTCATTGATGATATTCTTATCTACTCCAAGAGTCCCGAGGATCATGCAGAACATCTCAAGATCGTGTTGGGGATCTTGAAGGAGAAGCAGTTGTATGCCAAACTTGCTAAGTGTGAGTTTTGGTTGAACAAGGTGAACTTTCTGGGACATGTTATCACCAAGGAAGGCATTGTTGTAGATCCAGCTAAAGTTGGAGCTGTGTTGAAGTGGGAACAGCCAAAGACTGTGACGGAAGTTCGTAGTTTCTTGGGTTTAGCTGGATACTATCGAAGATTCATTGAAGGATTTTCGAAGATTGCCTTGCCATTGACTAAGTTGACTCGTAAAGAGCAACCTTTCTTGTGGGATCTTAAGTGTGAGGAAAGTTTTCAGTTGTTAAAGGAAAAGTTAACATCCTCACCAGTGTTGGTATTTCCTGACCCACATAGAAGCTTCGATGTTTATTGCGATGCTTCGAGGCAAGGACTTGGATGTGTTTTAATGCAAGATAGAAAAGTGGTAGCATACGCATCCAGGCAGTTGAAGGTGCATGAGGTCAACTATCCGACGCATGATTTAGAGCTTGCTGCTATTGTCTTTGCTTTGAAAATTTGGAGAAACTACCTCTATGGCACTACCTTCAAGGTATTTAGTGACCATAAGAGTCTGAGGTATCTGTTTGACCAGAAAGAGTTGAATATGAGGCAAAGGCGTTGGATGGAGTTTATTAAGGATTATGATTTCGAGCTCCAATACCATCCCGGTAAAGCAAATGTAGTAGCTGATGCTTTAAGCCGGAAGACTCTCCATATAAGCTCAATGATGATCAAGGAATTTTCTCTAATCGAGAAGTTTCGTGATCTAAGTATGACGATGCAAGTGGAAGGAGAATGCATTATGCTTGGTAAATTGCAAATTACCAATGAATTCCTGATTCAAGTTCGGGAATCTCAGCAGATAGATGAAGAACTGCAAGAGAAGAGAAGGCTCATGTTGGAAGGGAAGGAACCAAAATTCCAGGCTGGAAGTGATGGAATTCTCCGATTCAAAAATCGGGTTTGTATTCCAAAAGATTTGGAGATAAGAAGACTAATCTTAGACGAAGCACATAAAAGTCGGATGAGTATTCATCCAGGATCAACCAAAATGTATCAAGATTTGAAGAAGCTGTTTTGGTGGTCTGGGTTAAAGAAAGATGTTGCTTCGTATGTTGCTTCTTGTTTGATTTGTCAGAAGGCAAAAGCTGTGCATAAGAAGCCAGGTGGTGAATTGCAACCATTGGATATCCCTGTGTGGAAATGGAATGGCATATCAATGGATTTTGTGTCCGGATTACCAAGGACTATTGGAGGACATGATGCGATTTGGGTAATCGTTGATAGATTGACCAAGTCGGCGCATTTCATTCCAGTTAATATGCGCTATCGCATGGAAAAGTTTGCTGAGTTGTACATCAAGGAGATTGTTCGTCTACATGGTATACCTTCAAGTATTGTTTCGGATCGAGATCCGAGATTTACTTCGAAGTTTTGGAAGGGTTTGCAGCAGTCTATGGGATCAAAGCTGAGAATGAGTTCTGCTTATCACCCTCAGACTGATGGTCAGTCGGAAAGGACTATCCAGTCTCTTGAGGATTTGTTAAGAGCTTGTGTGTTGGAAAGTCAGGAAGGTTGGGATAAACTCTTGCCTCTGATAGAGTTTACCTACAATAACAGTCATCATTTCAGTATTGGAATGGCACCGTTCGAAGCTTTGTATGGAAGGAAGTGTCAAACTCCCCTATGTTGGTTCCAAGTGGGGGAGCAAACAATTATTGGACCTGAGCTTATTCAAGAAACCTCTGAGAAGATTCAAATGATCAGAGAAAAGATGAAGACAGCGCAAAGCCGACAGAAAAGTTATGCGGATAAAAGGAGAAGACCCTTGGAGTTTGGAGAGGGCGATCATGTTTTTATTCGCATAAGACCGACAACTGGTGTTGGGAGAGCTTTGAAGACAAAGAAGTTGTCAGCACGGTTTATTGGTCCTTATCAGATACTCAAGCGTATCGGTCCTGTCGCTTATCAGCTCGCTTTGCCTCCGTCTTTGTCTAATCTCCATAATGTGTTTCATGTTTCGCAATTACGGAAATTTGTGCCAGATCCTGATTCAGTAATTGAAGTTCAACCTGATGATGTGGCTTTGAGAGAGAATCTCACTTTTGAGACAATCCCTGTCAGAATTGAAGATCGAAGAATGAAGCAGTTGCGGGGAAAAGAAATTCCATTAGTCAAAGTTATTTGGGAAAATGCTGATGTATCAGAAGCAACTTGGGAATTAGAAGATAAGATGAGAAAAGATTATCCTGAGTTGTTTTTGTAAGCGGAATTTCGAGGACGAAATTCTTGTAAGTGGGGGAGAAATGTAATATCCCAATTTTTGTTCCCAAATAAATAAAAGGAATATTTAAATAAAACTAATTATATGGAATTAGTTAGTTTTATTTATTAATTTATTGTTATATTAAAAGAATTATCCAAGGAAAAGTGAGAGAAAATAATTTGGGCTCTAAAAATAAGGATTTTTGCAGTTTAGTCCTTGGAAAGGACCTAAGAGGTAATATTGGAAAGATATTTGGAGGGAAAGTGAATAAAATAATAATTTTTGAAAATCTGAGTGCATTACTCGAGTAGCCCGATCAATTTACTCGAGTAACAGTGGTGCTGAAGCTGAAGATAGTGCGTTTGATGATTCAACAAGTTGAGTAATTCAATTATTTACACCTAGCACCGACTGGAGTTGATGGAAACACGTGTTGGTGTGCATGATAGCCATTCTTGGCTATAAATTCATGCTTTTGGGTTGAGGAAATCATAAGAAAATAAGAAAAAGAAGGGAAACTCTGCTGAATTTTAGTTTGAACACCCTCTGTTCTTCATCTTCGTTCTTAATCCCTACCCATACACAGTTGATGAGCTTGATACCTTCTTCAAGCTTGTCACAAGACCTTTAATTTGAGACAAGAATCGTGTGTTTTGGTGGCTGGAGCAAGGAGAACGAATTGCTTGAAGTTGGACTCTTGAAACTGAAGTTGGGAAATTTCAGTGGTAAGGAGCTAAGTTGGAGGCTTCGATTTAGGTATGTAGAGGACTCCAAATCGTGCCATTTTGATTTCTATTTAGAGTTTGCAATGTCTAGTTTCCTTATTGACCAAATTTGCTCATTTTCATGCACATTTGGTTTGTCAAATCATCACCCGAACTTGCTCTGCTGAACCTATTTTGGAACCGAAAACAGAGCATTTGGAGTTGGTGGATTCTGTGAGTTTCTTTGCTGCCTTTGCATTCAAAAAGCTTCATTGAGGTAAGGGAGAAGCTTTACTAATGCTAGAATAGATTGAGGTATTGAATTGAGTATTGGTTGAACCACCATGAGGTTCAAAGGGCACTAGGTTAGGGGACAATGGCTTGGAGGCCAATTTGACCATAAAACTGAATTGGAACATGTTAGATGTTGATATCTAAAGCTAAATGAACCTTCAATTTGATCTGAAATTGAGTAATTAATGAATTGGTATGTGAGGTTGTGTTTTAGGTCAAAATTGGGGGAAATTGTGATGAATCTGTGATTTTGATGTTAATCCCTGAAATTGATGCTATGAACAAGTTTAGTATATTGTATTTAAGTTGGTTTGAAGCTTAGTTTTGGTAAAAATTGGATTGGCATGAGTTTGGCATATAAAAACCAGTTCAGTAGTGTTTTTCTGCACAATTTACTCGAGTAACCCGAGCTGTTACTCGAGTAATGCATGAAAATTCTGATCAGTCTGATGGGTACAAGAGGATTACTCGATTAATCTGATGTATTAATCGAGTAACACCTTAAACTTTGAATAATTTGAAATATATGCAGTACTACTCGAGTAATAGATCTGTTAATCGAGTAATGCGAAAGGTACAAAAAGATTACTCGATTAATCTAGTGCAATACTCGATTAATGGACTCTGTTAATCGATTAGTGATTGAATTTTTGTGAAAGGATCAGAATTTAATGATGTGATTGATTATCAAAGGGTTTGAATCAATTAAAGGACTGAACTGAAATTGATTGATGTCAGAGTATGTTAAATAAAGTTCAACTATGCCAAGTCCCAACTTCAAACAACTTAAATGACACTGAATTGTATTGATGGTCAAACCATGCATAGCATCCGCATTATTTGAGTTCCCACATGAGTGGAGACACGTCCGAGAGGCGTGGGCATATCCTTTCGGTTGAACTCGAGGGACCTGAGTGTCTGCTCCAAAGGGTTCACGGGGGAGTGTCGGTGACCGGGGTTGCACCTTCTGTTTCCGGAAATACACACGTGCGTGTGGGCATGTCATTGGGTGCCGGACTCGATGAGGCGTAGTCCTACGGGATACGTCGACAACATTTCTAAGAGCTCTAGAGGTGTTGATTTATTTGTGGGCCGAGTTCGATGAGATACTCAGTATGGGTATCGGGCATGTTTATTTTAAGGTGCCACGGAAGCCTATTTGTTGTAGTTGGCCAACAATCATGCATTGATAAAATTAGATGCATCATGACTGCATATTCTATTGATTTATAATTAAGTCTTGATGTTGGTGTTTAACATGGTTGACTAAAAATTTATAAGTTATATTAATTGCAATAAATAAAGTCTTACTTGATTAGAACTGTACCCTGTCTATTTTATTATGTGTTAGTATTTGCTAACTCCCTATGCCCTTGCAGGTGATGGCTCGTTACCTGACATACGTGGAGTTACGCCCGCTCCGTAGAGGAGTGTGGGACTACGAGGAGCACCGAGCGGTGTTCGAGGGTGAGGTTGACGTGATCTTTCGTCATCCTAACCCCCTTGCTCGAGTGCGACCTCGTAGGCTTCGCATCCCCATGATCTACATACTGCACATTCCACCAGCTTACACTTATCGTTTTGGTTCTCCACCCCCACATCATGGACGTCGTTTTTATAACCTACGTGTCCGACGCCCTACCACCCGTACACGTCCCTCTACTTCTGATGAGGCTACTGCTACGGCCACTCCTCGTCCTGGTCCGACCACCAGGGTACACTTTGCACCCTCCTCAGAGCCGGTGCGTCGCGTTGCTACCCCTGTGGTGTCGAACGAGGAGGAGGAGGAGGACCCCGTAGAGGACATGGATGGACCAGCTGCGGACAGTCAGTGATGTGGTGTTTTGTTTTGACAGTATGTGCAGTATGGGGATCATGTTAGGATGTGGTGTTTAGCTTTTGGAAGACCAGGGATCAGACATCAGCGTGGGTGGATCATGGCTCAGCTCTCGAAGACTCTTTTATTTTGATTTGTGTTATATTGTATATAGTTGAGAGGGTCTATGAGAGTTGTTATTTTATATCTGCTGGTCTGTATCCTTATATTTTGCTACCTCGACTTTTATCTCTGATATTTGGGTACCTGAGTTTATATATATATATATATATATATATATATATATGGGCTATGGTTGTGTAGATATTATGATCTTTAAAAAAATTATTCCAATTACAACCACAGAAATCATTTTGAAAATCGTTTCCGCTGAAGGTACAAAACCGGTACTCAACCGATTATTTTTGAAAGTAATGTATTTTCGAATCAAAGCTTTTGGGATGTGGAACTTGTTGTATAATAAGAAAAAGTTTTTCCATAAAGTTCCTATACGAACAACGTTTATTATATAAATAAAGCTACGTTTTGAGAATATCATATAATTTGTTATTATACATTGAGTCACCACACTTGTTGGTATCAGAGCTGTGATCCTGCGAACTGATGTTGATCTGTGATCTCCAAAAGGTAATATCTGTTTTAGATGCTTGCTTTAGCGTCTATTTTAGTTAGTTTTAGAATTGAAAAGAGGTGTGATATGCATACTTCCTGTTAGAATCTTAGCTTGATGTAGAATCTTCAGTGCAGGCTTAAGATGTCTACTAGAAACAATAACAATCATATGGCCGAGGCCATAGAGAGGTTGACTGAGGTGTTAGTTAATATGCGTCAGCAACAATCTAATTCGCCCCCTCAACCTATGCAAGCAGAGAACCAGGAGTCGAAGACTTTCTCGGAATTTCGACGCTTTAAACCTTCAAAGTTTGAAGGAGGTCACAAACCTGAGGAAGCGAATCGTTGGATTCAGGAGTTGAACAAGATCTTCCGCACTATGGAATGCACCGATGCTCAAAGAGTGAAGTTTGCAGTTTTCATGTTGTGTGATGAAGCTGAGAATTGGTGGCATCACACCATGCAACTTCTGAATTATGAAGGAAGGCTGATTACTTGGGAGGTGTTCGTTGAGAAATTTCTCAATAAATACTTTCCTGAGGATCAAAGGAGGAAGAAGGAGTTGGAATTTATGCTATTGAGACAAGGAGACATGAGTGTAGGGGAATACGCAGCAAAGTTCGAGGAGCTTATCAAGTATTCTCCGTACTATCAACTCAACCCGGACGAGAGGTCCAAATGCATCAAGTTTGAAAATGGGCTCAAGCCGGAGATAAAGTCTGCTTTTGGATATCAGAAGGTGAGAAGTTTTCCTGCTTTAGTAGAGATGTGCCGAGTTTATGAAGATGATAAGAAAGAAGAAGAGGCTCAAAGGAGGAATCAATCAGGGGTTGGACCCATCAGGAAGAAGAATTTCAACAACCGGAGTAAGGGTCCTTATTATCATAAAGGAAAAGGGAAGGAAATGAATGGTGGTAAAGGTACTTCTCCAGCAAGCAATCGTAAGTGCGAGAAGTGTAACCGTTTCCATTTCGGAACCAATTGTTATGCTGCTCAGCATGGTCTTTGTTTTAATTGTGGAAAGAAAGGGCACTATTCTCGTGAATGCAAGGAGCCGGTAAAGAAGGAGGGAGGAAGCAAGCCCACTGTTGCTGGAAAGGTGTTTGCTTTAAGTGGAATTGAATCAACCCCATCATCTGGCCTGATCCAAGGTATCTATCTTCTTAATGACCAGCCCTGTGTTGTTATGTTTGATTCCGGAGCCACGCACTCTTTCGTGTCTTATGAGTGTGTACATCGCTTAAAGTTAGTAGTATCTGAGTCACCCTATCATCTACAGCTTGAAACCCCCACCAACAACCCTTGTGTTGTTTCTAAGATTTGCAAAGACTGTAAGGTAATGGTCTTAAACCATATATCCTCAGTAGATTTAATCTGTTTACCCATGCTTAAGATAGATGTGATCCTAGGAATGGATTGGTTGCATCGAAATCAAGTTATCTTAGACTGTGATGAAAAAACGATCCAGTTCTGAAACCATGAATCCCTAAGTTTTGAACCCAAGGGGTATGTTTGTCTATTCTCCTCAATTGTGGAAAAGAAGAAGGAAGTGGAGATTGAGGATATTCCGGTGGTTAGAGACTTTCCGGAAGTGTTTCCAGAAGAAATTCCAGGATTACCGCCAAAGCGTGAGATTGAGTTTGGAATCGATCTCGTACCTGGAACCGGACCTATCTCCATTGCTCCGTATAGGATGGCACCGCCGGAGATGGTTGAGATGAAGAAACAGATTGAAGACTTGCTGCAGAAGCAAATGATAAGGCCAAGTGTTTCGCCCTGGGGAGCTCCGTTGTTGTTTGTTAAGAAAAAGGACGGTAGCATGAGGATGTGCGTAGACTATCGTCAGCTGAATAAGGTCACAATCAAGAACAAGTATCCTTTGCCAAGGATTGACGATCTTATGGATCAAGTCCGAGGAGCTTCAGTGTTTTCTAAGATCGATCTAAGGTCGGGATATCATCAGATTCGAATTCGGGATGAAGACATTCCGAAGACGGCTTTCAGATCAAGATATGGTCATTATGAGTATGTGGTTATGCCGTTTGGGCTAACGAGTGCTCCAGCTATCTTCATGGATTATATGAACCGGATTTTCAGACCTTATCTGGATTCGTTCGTGGTAGTATTCATTGATGATATTCTTATCTACTCCAAGAGTCCCGAGGATCATGCGGAACATCTCAAGATCGTGTTGGGGATCTTGAAGGAGAAGCAGTTGTATGCCAAACTTGCTAAGTGTGAGTTTTGGTTGAACAAGGTGAAATTTCTGGGACATGTTATCACCAAGGAAGGCATTGTTGTAGATCCAGCTAAAGTTGGAGCTGTGTTGAAGTGGGAACAGCCAAAGACTGTGACGGAAGTTCGTAGTTTCTTGGGTTTAGCTGGATACTATCGAAGATTCATTGAAGGATTTTCGAAGATTGCCTTGCCATTGACTAAGTTGACTCGTAAAGAGCAACCTTTCTTGTGGGATCTTAAGTGTGAGGAAAGTTTTCAGTTATTAAAGGAAAAGTTAACATCCTCACCAGTGTTGGTATTTCCTGACCCACATAGAAGCTTCGATGTTTATTGCGATGCTTCGAGGCAAGGACTTGGATGTGTTTTAATGCAAGATAGAAAAGTGGTAGCATACGCATCCAGGCAGTTGAAGGTGCATGAGGTCAACTATCCGACGCATGATTTAGAGCTCGTTGCTATTGTCTTTGCTTTGAAAATTTGGAGACACTACCTCTATGGCACTACCTTCAAGGTATTTAGTGACCATAAGAGTCTGAGGTATCTGTTTGACCAGAAAGAGTTGAATATGAGGCAAAGGCGTTGGATGGAGTTTATTAAGGATTATGATTTCGAGCTCCAATACCATCCCGGTAAAGCAAATGTAGTAGCTGATGCTTTAAGCCGGAAGACTCTCCATATAAGCTCAATGATGATCAAGGAATTTTCTCTAATCGAGAAGTTTCGTGATCTAAGTATGACGATGCAAGTGGAAGGAGAATGCATTATGCTTGGTAAGTTGCAAATTACCAATGAATTCCTGATTCAAGTTCAGGAATCTCAGCAGATAGATGAAGAACTGCAAGAGAAGAGAAGGCTCATGTTGGAAGGGAAGGAACCAAACTTCCAGGCTGGAAGTGATGGAATTCTCCGATTCAAAAATCGGGTTTGTATTCCAAAAGATTTGGAGATAAGAAGACTAATCTTAGACGAAGCACATAAAAGTCGGATGAGTATTCATCCGGGATCAACCAAAATGTATCAAGATTTGAAGAAGCTGTTTTGGTGGTCTGGGTTAAAGAAAGATGTTGCTTCGTATGTTGCTTCTTGTTTGATTTGTAAGAAGGCAAAAGTTGTGCATAAGAAGCCAGGTGGTGAATTGCAACCATTGGATATCCCTGTGTGGAAATGGAATGGCATATCAATGGATTTTGTGTCCGGATTACCAAGGACTGTTGGAGGACATGATGCGATTTGGGTAATCGTTGATAGATTGACCAAGCCGGCGCATTTCATTCCAGTTAATATGCGCTATCGCATGGAAAAGTTTGCTGAGTTGTACATCAAGGAGATTGTTCGTCTACATGGTATACCTTCAAGTATTGTTTCGGATCGAGATCCGAGATTTACTTCGAAGTTTTGGAAGGGTTTGCAGCAGTCTCTGGGATCAAAGCTGAGAATGAGTTCTGCTTATCACCCTCAGACTGATGGTCAGTCGGAAAGGACTATCCAGTCTCTTGAGGATTTGTTAAGAGCTTGTGTGTTGGAAAGTCAGGAAGGTTGGGATAAACTCTTGCCTCTGATAGAGTTTACCTACAATAACAGTCATCATTTCAGTATTGGAATGGCACCGTTCGAAGCTTTGTATGGAAGGAAGTGTCAAACTCCCCTATGTTGGTTCCAAGTGGGGGAGCAAACAATTATTGGACCTGAGCTTATTCAAGAAACCTCTGAGAAGATTCAAATGATCAGAGAAAAGATGAAGACAGCGCAAAGCCGACAGAAAAGTTATGCGGATAAAAGGAGAAGACCCTTGGAGTTTGGAGAGGGCGATCATGTTTTTATTCGCATAAGACCGACAACTGGTGTTGGGAGAGCTTTGAAGACAAAGAAGTTGTCAGCACGGTTTATTGGTCCTTATCAGATACTCAAGCGTATCGGTCCTGTCGCTTATCAGCTCGCTTTGCCTTCGTCTTTGTCTAATCTCCATAATGTGTTTCATGTTTCGCAATTACGGAAATTTGTGCCAGATCCTGATTCAGTAATTGAAGTTCAACCTGATGATGTGGCTTTGAGAGAGAATCTCACTTTTGAGACAATCCCTGTCAGAATTGAAGATCGAAGAATGAAGCAGTTGCGGGGAAAAGAAATTCCATTAGTCAAAGTTATTTGGGAAAATGCTGATGTATCAGAAGCAACTTGGGAATTAGAAGATAAGATGAGAAAAGATTATCCTGAGTTGTTTTTGTAAGCGGAATTTCGAGGACGAAATTCTTGTAAGTGGGGGAGAAATGTAATATCCCAATTTTTGTTCCAAAATAAATAAAAGGAATATTTAAATAAAACTAATTATATGGAATTAGTTAGTTTTATTTATTAATTTATTGTTATATTAAAAGAATTATCCAAGGAAAAGTGAGAGAAAATAATTTGGGCTCTAAAAATAAGGATTTTTGCAGTTTAGTCCTTGGAAAGGACCTAAGAGGTAATATTGGAAAGATATTTGGAGGGAAAGTGAATAAAATAATAATTTTTGAAAATCTGAGTGCATTACTCGAGTAGCCCGATCAATTTACTCGAGTAACAGTGGTGCTGAAGCTGAAGATAGTGCGTTTGATGATTCAACAAGTTGAGTAATTCAATTATTTACACCTAGCACCGACTGGAGTTGATGGAAACACGTGTTGGTGTGCATGATAGCCATTCTTGGCTATAAATTCATGCTTTTGGGTTGAGGAAATAATAAGAAAAAGAAGGGAAACTCTGCTGAATTTTAGTTTGAACACCCTCTGTTCTTCATCTTTGTTCTTAATCCCTACCCATACATAGTTGATGAGCTTGATACCTTCTTCAAGCTTGTCACAAGACCTTTAATTTGAGACAAGAATCGTGTGTTTTGGTGGCTGGAGCAAGGAGAACGAATTGCTTGAAGTTGGACTCTTGAAACTGAAGTTGGGAAATTTCAGTGGTAAGGAGCTAAGTTGGAGGCTTCGATTTAGGTATGTAGAGGACTCCAAATCGTGCCATTTTGATTTCTATTTAGAGTTTGCAATGTCTAGTTTCCTTATTGACCAAATTTGCTCATTTTCATGCACGTTTGGTTTGTCAAATCATCACCCGAACTTGCTCTGCTGAACCTATTTTGGAACCGAAAACAGAGCATTTGGAGTTGGTGGATTCTGTGAGTTTCTTTGCTGCCTTTGCATTCAAAAAGCTTCATTGAGGTAAGGGAGAAGCTTTACTAATGCTAGAATAGATTGAGGTATTGAATTGAGTATTGGTTGAACCACCATGAGGTTCAAAGGGCACTAGGTTAGGGGACAATGGCTTGGAGGCCAATTTGACCATAAAACTGAATTGGAACATGTTAGATGTTGATATCTAAAGCTAAATGAACCTTCAATTTGATCTGAAATTGAGTAATTAATGAATTGGTATGTGAGGTTGTGTTTTAGGTCAAAATTGGGGGAAATTGTGATGAATCTGTGATTTTGATGTTAATCCCTGAAATTGATGCTATGAACAAGTTTAGTATATTGTATTTAAGTTGGTTTGAAGCTTAGTTTTGGTAAAAATTGGATTGGCATGAGTTTGGCATATAAAAACCAGTTCAGTAGTGTTTTTCTGCACAATTTACTCGAGTAACCCGAGCTGTTACTCGAGTAATGCGTGAAAATTCTGATCAGTCTGATTGGTACAAGAGGATTACTCGATTAATCTGATGTATTAATCGAGTAACACCTTAAACTTTGAATAATTTGAAATATATGCAGTACTACTCGAGTAATAGATCTGTTAATCGAGTAATGCGAAAGGTACAAAAAGATTACTCGATTAATCTAGTGCAATACTCGATTAATGGACTCTGTTAATCGATTAGTGATTGAATTTTTGTGAAAGGATCAGAATTTAATGATGTGATTGATTATCAAAGGGTTTGAATCAATTAAAGGACTGAACTGAAATTGATTGAAGTCAGAGTATGTTAAATAAAGTTCAACTATGCCAAGTCCCAACTTCAAACAACTTAAATGACACTGAATTGTATTGATGGTCAAACCATGCATAGCATCCGCATTATTTGAGTTCCCACATGATTGGAGACACGTCCGAGAGGCGTGGGCATATCCTTTCGGTTGAACTCGAGGGACCTGAGTGTCTGCTCCAAAGGGTTCACGGGGGAGTGTCGGTGACCGGGGTTGCACCTTCTGTTTCCGGAAATACACACGTGCGTGTGGGCATGTCATTGGGTGCCGGACTCGATGAGGTGTAGTCCTACGGGATACGTCGACAACATTTCTAAGAGCTCTAGAGGTGTTGATTTATTTGTGGGTCGAGTTCGATGAGATACTCAGTATGGGTATCGGGCATGTTTATTTTAAGGTGCCACGGAAGCCTATTTGTTGTAGTTGGCCAACAATCATGCATTGATAAAATTAGATGCATCATGACTGCATATTCTATTGATTTATAATTAAGTCTTGATGTTGGTGTTTAACATGGTTGACTAAAAATTTATAAGTTATATTAATTGCAATAAATAAAGTCTTACTTGATTAGAACTGTACCCTGTCTATTTTATTATGTGTTAGTATTTGCTAACTCCCTATGCCCTTGCAGGTGATGGCTCGTTACCTGACATACGTGGAGTTACGCCCGCTCCGTAGAGGAGTGTGGGACTACGAGGAGCACCGAGCGGTGTTCGAGGGTGAGGTTGACGTGATCTTTCGTCATCCTAACCCCCTTGCTCGAGTGCGACCTCGTAGGCTTCGCATCCCCATGATCTACATACTGCACATTCCACCAGCTTACACTTATCGTTTTGGTTCTCCACCCCCACATCATGGACGTCGTTTTTATAACCTACGTGTCCGACGCCCTGCCACCCGTACACGTCCCTCTACTTCTGATGAGGCTACTGCTACGGCCACTCCTCGTCCTGGTCCGACCACCAGGGTACGCTTTGCACCCTCCCCGGAGCCGGTGCGTCGCGTTGCTACCCCTGTGGTGTCGAACGAGGAGGAGGAGGAGGACCCCGTAGAGGACGTGGATGGACCAGCTGCGGACAGTCAGTGATGTGGTGTTTTGTTTTGACAGTATGTGCAGTATGGGGATCATGTTAGGATGTGGTGTTTAGCTTTTGGAAGACCAGGGATCAGACATCAGCGTGGGTGGATCATGGCTCAGCTCTCGAAGACTCTTTTATTTTGATTTGTGTTATATTGTATATAGTTGAGAGGGTCTATGAGAGTTGTTATTTTATATCTGCTGGTCTGTATCCTTATATTTTGCTACCTCGACTTTTATCTCTGATATTTGGGTACCTGAGTTTATATATATATATATATATATATATATATATATATATATATATAGATGGGCTATGGTTGTGTAGATATTATGATCTTTAAAAAAAATTATTCCAATTACAACCACAGAAATCATTTTGAAAATCGTTTCCGCTGAAGGTACAAAACCGGTACTCAACCGATTATTTTTGAAAGTAATGTATTTTCGAATCAAAGCTTTTGGGATGTGGAACTTGTTGTATAATAAGAAAAAGTTTTTCCATAAAGTTCCTATACGAACAACGTTTATTATATAAATAAAGCTACGTTTTGAGAATATCATATAATTTGTTATTATACATTGAGTCACCACACTTGTTGGTATCAGAGCTGTGATCCTGCGAACTGATGTTGATCTGTGATCTCCAAAAGGTAATATCTGTTTTAGATGCTTGCTTTAGCGTCTATTTTAGTTAGTTTTAGAATTGAAAAGAGGTGTGATATGCATACTTCCTGTTAGAATCTTAGCTTGATGTAGAATCTTCAGTGCAGGCTTAAGATGTCTACTAGAAACAATAACAATCATATGGCCGAGGCCATAGAGAGGTTGACTGAGGTGTTAGTTAATATGCGTCAGCAACAATCTAATCCGCCCCCTCAACCTATGCAAGCAGAGAACCAGGAGTCGAAGACTTTCTCGGAATTTCGACGCTTTAAACCTTCAAAGTTTGAAGGAGGTCACAAACCTGAGGAAGCGAATTGTTGGATTCAGGAGTTGAACAAGATCTTCCGCACTATGGAATGCACCGATGCTCAAAGAGTGAAGTTTGCAGTTTTCATGTTGTGTGATGAAGCTGAGAATTGGTGGCATCACACCATGCAACTTCTGAATTATGAAGGAAGGCTGATTACTTGGGAGGTGTTCGTTGAGAAATTTCTCAATAAATACTTTCCTGAGGATCAAAGGAGGAAGAAGGAGTTGGAATTTATGCTATTGAGACAAGGAGACATGAGTGTAGGGGAATACGCAGCAAAGTTCGAGGAGCTTATCAAGTATTCTCCGTACTATCAACTCAACCCGGACGAGAGGTCCAAATGCATCAAGTTTGAAAATGGGCTCAAGCCGGAGATAAAGTCTGCTTTTGGATATCAGAAGGTGAGAAGTTTTCCTGCTTTAGTAGAGATGTGCCGAGTTTATGAAGATGATAAGAAAGAAGAAGAGGCTCAAAGGAGGAATCAATCAGGGGTTGGACCCATCAGGAAGAAGAATTTCAACAACCGGAGTAAGGGTCCTTATTATCATAAAGGAAAAGGGAAGGAAATGAATGGTGGTAAAGGTACTTCTCCAGCAAGCAATCGTAAGTGCGAGAAGTGTAACCGTTTCCATTTCGGAACCAATTGTTATGCTGCTCAGCATGGTCTTTGTTTTAATTGTGGAAAGAAAGGGCACTATTCTCGTGAATGCAAGGAGCCGGTAAAGAAGGAGGGAGGAAGCAAGCCCACTGTTGCTGGAAAGGTGTTTGCTTTAAGTGGAATTGAATCAACCCCATCATCTGGCCTGATCCAAGGTATCTATCTTCTTAATGACCAGCCCTGTGTTGTTATGTTTGATTCCGGAGCCACGCACTCTTTCGTGTCTTATGAGTGTGTACATCGCTTAAAGTTAGTAGTATCTGAGTCACCCTATCATCTACAGCTTGAAACCCCCACCAACAACCCTTGTGTTGTTTCTAAGATTTGCAAAGACTGTAAGGTAATGGTCTTAAACCATATATCCTCAGTAGATTTAATCTGTTTACCCATGCTTAAGATAGATGTGATCCTAGGAATGGATTGGTTGCATCGAAATCAAGTTATCTTAGACTGTGATGAAAAAACGATCCAGTTCCGAAACCATGAATCCCTAAGTTTTGAACCCAAGGGGTATGTTTGTCTATTCTCCTCAATTGTGGAAAAGAAGAAGGAAGTGGAGATTGAGGATATTCCGGTGGTTAGAGACTTTCCGGAAGTGTTTCCAGAAGAAATTCCAGGATTACCGCCAAAGCGTGAGATTGAGTTTGGAATCGATCTCGTACCTGGAACCGGACCTATCTCCATTGCTCCGTATAGGATGGCACCGCCGGAGATGGTTGAGATGAAGAAACAGATTGAAGACTTGCTGCAGAAGCAAATGATAAGGCCAAGTGTTTCGCCCTGGGGAGCTCCGTTGTTGTTTGTTAAGAAAAAGGACGGTAGCATGAGGATGTGCGTAGACTATCGTCAGCTGAATAAGGTCACAATCAAGAACAAGTATCCTTTGCCAAGGATTGACGATCTTATGGATCAAGTCCGAGGAGCTTCAGTGTTTTCTAAGATCGATCTAAGGTCGGGATATCATCAGATTCGAATTCGGGATGAAGACATTCCGAAGACGGCTTTCAAATCAAGATATGGTCATTATGAGTATGTGGTTATGCCGTTTGGGCTAACGAATGCTCCAGCTATCTTCATGGATTATATGAACCGGATTTTCAGACCTTATCTGGATTCGTTCGTGGTAGTATTCATTGATGATATTCTTATCTACTCCAAGAGTCCCGAGGATCATGCGGAACATCTCAAGATCGTGTTGGGGATCTTGAAGGAGAAGCAGTTGTATGCCAAACTTGCTAAGTGTGAGTTTTGGTTGAACAAGGTGAACTTTCTGGGACATGTTATCACCAAGGAAGGCATTGTTGTAGATCCAGCTAAAGTTGGAGCTGTGTTGAAGTGGGAACAGTCAAAGACTGTGACGGAAGTTCGTAGTTTCTTGGGTTTAGCTGGATACTATCGAAGATTCATTGAAGGATTTTCGAAGATTGCCTTGCCATTGACTAAGTTGACTCGTAAAGAGCAACCTTTCTTGTGGGATCTTAAGTGTGAGGAAAGTTTTCAGTTATTAAAGGAAAAGTTAACATCCTCACCAGTGTTGGTATTTCCTGACCCACATAGAAGCTTCGATGTTTATTGCGATGCTTCGAGGCAAGGACTTGGATGTGTTTTAATGCAAGATAGAAAAGTGGTAGCATACGCATCCAGGCAGTTGAAGGTGCATGAGGTCAACTATCCGACGCATGATTTAGAGGTCGCTGCTATTGTCTTTGCTTTGAAAATTTGGAGACACTACCTCTATGGCACTACCTTCAAGGTATTTAGTGACCATAAGAGTCTGAGGTATCTGTTTGACCAGAAAGAGTTGAATATGAGGCAAAGGCGTTGGATGGAGTTTATTAAGGATTATGATTTCGAGCTCCAATACCATCCCGGTAAAGCAAATGTAGTAGCTGATGCTTTAAGCCGGAAGACTCTCCATATAAGCTCAATGATGATCAAGGAATTTTCTCTAATCGAGAAGTTTCGTGATCTAAGTATGACGATGCAAGTGGAAGGAGAATGCATTATGCTTGGTAAGTTGCAAATTACCAATGAATTCCTGATTCAAGTTCCGGAATCTCAACAGATAGATGAAGAACTGCAAGAGAAGAGAAGGCTCATGTTGGAAGGGAAGGAACCAAACTTCCAGGCTGGAAGTGATGGAATTCTCCGATTCAAAAATCGGGTTTGTATTCCAAAAGATTTGGAGATAAGAAGACTAATCTTAGACGAAGCACATAAAAGTCGGATGAGTATTCATCCGGGATCAACCAAAATGTATCAAGATTTGAAGAAGCTGTTTTGGTGGTCTAGGTTAAAGAAAGATGTTGCTTCGTATGTTGCTTCTTGTTTGATTTGTCAGAAGGCAAAAGCTGTGCATAAGAAGCCAGGTGGTGAATTGCAACCATTGGATATCCCTGTGTGGAAATGGAATGGCATATCAATGGATTTTGTGTCCGGATTACCAAGGACTGTTGGAGGACATGATGCGATTTGGGTAATCGTTGATAGATTGACCAAGTCGGCGCATTTCATTCCAGTTAATATGCGCTATCGCATGGAAAAGTTTGCTGAGTTGTACATCAAGGAGATTGTTCGTCTACATGGTATACCTTCAAGTATTGTTTCGGATCGAGATCCGAGATTTACTTCGAAGTTTTGGAAGGGTTTGCAGCAGTCTCTGGGATCAAAGCTGAGAATGAGTTCTGCTTATCACCCTCAGACTGATGGTCAGTCGGAAAGGACTATCCAGTCTCTTGAGGATTTGTTAAGAGCTTGTGTGTTGGAAAGTCAGGAAGGTTGGGATAAACTCTTGCCTTTGATAGAGTTTACCTACAATAACAGTCATCATTTCAGTATTGGAATGGCACCGTTCGAAGCTTTGTATGGAAGGAAGTGTCAAACTCCCCTATGTTGGTTCCAAGTGGGGGAGCAAACAATTATTGGACCTGAGCTTATTCAAGAAACCTCTGAGAAGATTCAAATGATCAGAGAAAAGATGAAGACAGCGCAAAGCCGACAGAAAAGTTATGCGGATAAAAGGAGAAGACCCTTGGAGTTTGGAGAGGGCGATCATGTTTTTATTCGCATAAGACCGACAACTGGTGTTGGGAGAGCTTTGAAGACAAAGAAGTTGTCAGCACGGTTTATTGGTCCTTATCAGATACTCAAGCGTATCGGTCCTGTCGCTTATCAGCTCGCTTTGCCTCCGTCTTTGTCTAATCTCCATAATGTGTTTCATGTTTCGCAATTACGGAAATTTGTGCCAGATCCTGATTCAGTAATTGAAGTTCAACCTGATGATGTGGCTTTGAGAGAGAATCTCACTTTTGAGACAATCCCTGTCAGAATTGAAGATCGAAGAATGAAGCAGTTGCGGGGAAAAGAAATTCCATTAGTCAAAGTTATTTGGGAAAATGCTGATGTATCAGAAGCAACCTGGGAATTAGAAGATAAGATGAGAAAAGATTATCCTGAGTTGTTTTTGTAAGCGGAATTTCGAGGACGAAATTCTTGTAAGTGGGGGAGAAATGTAATATCCCAATTTTTGTTCCCAAATAAATAAAAGGAATATTTAAATAAAACTAATTATATGGAATTAGATAGTTTTATTTATTAATTTATTGTTATATTAAAAGAATTATCCAAGGAAAAGTGAGAGAAAATAATTTGGGCTCTAAAAATAAGGATTTTTGCAGTTTAGTCCTTGGAAAGGACCTAAGAGGTAATATTGGAAAGATATTTGGAGGGAAAGTGAATAAAATAATAATTTTTGAAAATCTGAGTGCATTACTCGAGTAGCCCGATCAATTTACTCGAGTAACAGTGGTGCTGAAGCTGAAGATAGTGCGTTTGATGATTCAACAAGTTGAGTAATTCAATTATTTACACCTAGCACCGACTGGAGTTGATGGAAACACGTGTTGGTGTGCATGATAGCCATTCTTGGCTATAAATTCATGCTTTTGGGTTGAGGAAATAATAAGAAAAAGAAGGGAAACTCTGCTGAATTTTAGTTTGAACACCCTCTGTTCTTCATCTTCGTTCTTAATCCCTACCCATACACAGTTGATGAGCTTGATACCTTCTTCAAGCTTGTCACAAGACCTTTAATTTGAGACAAGAATCGTGTGTTTTGGTGGCTGGAGCAAGGAGAACGAATTGCTTGAAGTTGGACTCTTGAAACTGAAGTTGGGAAATTTCAGTGGTAAGGAGCTAAGTTGGAGGCTTCGATTTAGGTATGTAGAGGACTCCAAATCATGCCATTTTGATTTCTATTTAGAGTTTGCAATGTCTAGTTTCCTTATTGACCAAATTTGCTCATTTTCATGCACGTTTGGTTTGTCAAATCATCACCCGAACTTGCTCTGCTGAACCTATTTTGGAACCGAAAACAGAGCATTTGGAGTTGGTGGATTCTGTGAGTTTCTTTGCTGCCTTTGCATTCAAAAAGCTTCATTGAGGTAAGGGAGAAGCTTTACTAATGCTAGAATAGATTGAGGTATTGAATTGAGTATTGGTTGAACCACCATGAGGTTCAAAGGGCACTAGGTTAGGGGACAATGGCTTGGAGGCCAATTTGACCATAAAACTGAATTGGAACATGTTAGATGTTGATATCTAAAGCTAAATGAACCTTCAATTTGATCTGAAATTGAGTAATTAATGAATTGGTATGTGAGGTTATGTTTTAGGTCAAAATTGGGGGAAATTGTGATGAATCTGTGATTTTGATGTTAATCCCTGAAATTGATGCTATGAACAAGTTTAGTATATTGTATTTAAGTTGGTTTGAAGCTTAGTTTTGGTAAAAATTGGATTGGCATGAGTTTGGCATATAAAAACCAGTTCAGCAGTGTTTTTCTGCACAATTTATTCGAGTAACCCGAGCTGTTACTCGAGTAATGCGTGAAAATTCTGATCAGTCTGATGGGTACAAGAGGATTACTCGATTAATCTGATGTATTAATCGAGTAACACCTTAAACTTTGAATAATTTGAAATATATGCAGTACTACTCGAGTAATAGATCTGTTAATCGAGTAATGCGAAAGGTACAAAAAGATTACTCGATTAATCTAGTGCAATACTCGATTAATGGACTCTGTTAATCGATTAGTGATTGAATTTTTGTGAAAGGATCAGAATTTAATGATGTGATTGATTATCAAAGGGTTTGAATCAATTAAAGGACTGAACTGAAATTGATTGAAGTCAGAGTATGTTAAATAAAGTTCAACTATGCCAAGTCCCAACTTCAAACAACTTAAATGACACTGAATTGTATTGATGGTCAAACCATGCATAGCATCCGCATTATTTGAGTTCCCACATGATTGGAGACACGTCCGAGAGGCGTGGGCATATCCTTTCGGTTGAACTCGAGGGACCTGAGTGTCTGCTCCAAAGGGTTCACGGGGGAGTGTCGGTGACCGGGGTTGCACCTTCTGTTTCCGGAAATACACACGTGCGTGTGGGCATGTCATTGGGTGCCGGACTCGATGAGGCGTAGTCCTACGGGATACGTCGACAACATTTCTAAGAGCTCTAGAGGTGTTGATTTATTTGTGGGCCGAGTTCGATGAGATACTCAGTATGGGTATCGGGCATGTTTATTTTAAGGTGCCACGGAAGCCTATTTGTTGTAGTTGGCCAACAATCATGCATTGATAAAATTAGATGCATCATGACTGCATATTTTATTGATTTATAATTAAGTCTTGATGTTGGTGTTTAACATGGTTGACTAAAAATTTATAAGTTATATTAATTGCAATAAATAAAGTCTTACTTGATTAGAACTGTACCCTGTCTATTTTATTATGTGTTAGTATTTGCTAACTCCCTATGCCCTTGCAGGTGATGGCTCGTTACCTGACATACGTGGAGTTACGCCCGCTCCGTAGAGGAGTGTGGGACTACGAGGAGCACCGAGCGGTGTTCGAGGGTGAGGTTGACGTGATCTTTCGTCATCCTAACCTCCTTGCTCGAGTGCGACCTCGTAGGCTTCGCATCCCCATGATCTACATACTGCACATTCCACCAGCTTACACTTATCGTTTTGGTTCTCCACCCCCACATCATGGACGTCGTTTTTATAACCTACGTGTCCGACGCCCTGCCACCCGTACACGTCCCTCTACTTCTGATGAGGCTACTGCTACGGCCACTCCTCGTCCTGGTCCGACCACCAGGGTACGCTTTGCACCCTCCCAGGAGCCGGTGCGTCGCGTTGCTACCCCTGTGGTGTCGAACGAGGAGGAGGAGGAGGACCCCGTAGAGGACGTGGATGGATCAGCTGCGGACAGTCAGTGATGTGGTGTTTTGTTTTGACAGTATGTGCAGTATGGGGATCATGTTAGGATGTGGTGTTTAGCTTTTGGAAGACCAGGGATCAGACATCAGCGTGGGTGGATCATGGCTCAGCTCTCGAAGACTCTTTTATTTTGATTATTGTTATATTGTATATAGTTGAGAGGGTCTATGAGAGTTGTTATTTTATATCTGCTGGTCTGTATCCTTATATTTTGCTACCTCGACTTTTATCTCTGATATTTGGGTACCTGAGTTTTTATATATATATATATATATATATATATATATATATATATATATATATATATGGGCTATGGTTGTGTAGATATTATGATCTTTAAAAAAATTATTCCAATTACAACCACAGAAATCATTTTGAAAATCGTTTCCGCTGAAGGTACAAAACCGGTACTCAACCGATTATTTTTGAAAGTAATGTATTTTCGAATCAAAGCTTTTGCGATGTGGAACTTGTTGTATAATAAGAAAAAGTTTTTCCATAAAGTTCCTATACGAACAACGTTTATTATATAAATAAAGCTACGTTTTGAGAATATCATATAATTTGTTATTATACATTGAGTCACCACATCCTTCAACAAGTTCATATCATTGATAATACCACCCTAACTACTACTGTCCCTGATGATAACCACCACCACCACATCCCCGCCTATGACCATTGTCCCTCCTTGTATCACCATTATTATCACTCGGACCACCATCACCCAACCACCACCATAGTGATCACCCCAGCCACCATTACCCTCGCATGACCACCATCACCATCGCGACCATCACTACCACCTCAACACCACCATAGTGATCACCCCAGCCACCATTACCCTCGCATGATCACCATCACCATCCCGACCATCACTACCACCTCAACCACTACCATCTCTCAATGACACAACTATCCCTCAATGACACCACCGCCACCTCCATGTCCACCCCAACTATCACATTTCATCACCATCACCACCACCACATCCTCGCCCCCTGCCCACCATCTCTCCCTCTACCAACACCACAAAAATTACCACCGCAATCATCGCTCAAACTACCACCGTCGCTATCGAGAGTCCAAGACCACCATTACCTCTCTGGTCACCATCCCACATAGAGCACCACCATCACCACAACCACCACTTTAGGCTACAACCACTATAACAACGACCACCACCTCCAACTAATAATGACAACAATCACATGAAAGTTGTTTTTAAATAGTGATGGTAGTATACAAGATGGTGATGTCTATGGTTGGTGCATAACATGGTAGGAGTGCTGTAAAACTTATAAGTTTGAAAATAATTTTGAAAACTAAAAACCAAAAAACTTTGAAAACGACACTATAAAACTGGAAATTAGTTTTGGTTTTTTTAAATTTTAAAACTCAAAACTACAAACCACCCCAAACGGGACCCCCGTCCCTTAAGTTATGTTCATTTAGCCATTTTACTTTGTCTCATAAGTTATGTTCATTTAGAAATTCAATATTCATTTATACTACTTTTTCCAAGTAAACCCTCATTTATTACATTCTCTTTTTCACCACTCATTTCTCCATCTCTCTTCTTCATACATGTATTGTTACTCTCTCTTCTATTTTTTTTTTACGGGGAAATAAAACATTTCATTCCATAATAAAAAAGAGTACAAACATACCACACAATAATAAAGACAAATACATAGATGTTACAAGAAAAACATCAAACAGAACCAGCTACACTGCATTAACAGCCTTCCACAAGCAGACATGCATCATCTTCCAAAAGAGGGCTCGATCATGAGGTTCAACAGCCTTTAACTTCAAGATATTTCTCATCAGTTCTGGGAGTAGGCACAGATCGACGGTAAGGAACCTCAAAGATGAGGGAATAGAGCCGTTGAGCAGAAAATAAAACATAAACCTGCAAGGAAAAAGCAGTCACTGCTATAACACTTCTAGTTATTTCTAAAGGTAGGAGGACCATCAGATCTGGAAGATAGAATAAACATAGGCCTCCACCAACAATAAAAACACTCAAAACAACTGGAAAAAAAACAACTTATTTATAAAACGACTTGCACAAAGGCAAGAGAAAGACCCAAAAAAATTGGGATTAACATCCCACACCAACCAAAGGAAGGGGAGGAACTGATCTCCCTCCCCCAGTGTTACTCCCCCTTAAACAAGGAAACCAGAAAGGGAACAGAGTGATGCAACTAGGAGCAAGAAAAGGGAGGAGAGGAGAAACAGAGTAGAGAGAAGCTGGAGCTTCTTTATGTTCCTTTCTCTCTTCTATTATTAAATTGGGGTAACTTAGTCAAAATATATCAAATTCTTATATCATTTACCCATTTCTTAATCTATGTACAATCTCTAAATCAATATGACTTATGGAATAGAGAGAGTAACCCTTTATTATTAATATGTGCCCCATGAGGCCATGACACATGTTAAAAAACTTATATTTGATAAGTATGCATCAAGATATGAATATTTAAAAAATTATGTATATTAATTATATCAATATTTGATGCATACCCTATGCAATATGAGTTTCACATTAGAAAAAAAATCCTTTTAATAAAAAAGGCGAATACAATATTAAGATGGTTATTACATTTTTTTTTCCAAATATATACCATGTGATAAGTTAAAAAAATTAAGGCTTATTTAAGTTTTTAGTCCCTGAACTTAGGTGCTCTTTTGGAATTGGTCCTTAAACTTTTTTTTCGATGCTTTGAGTCCCTAAACTTTGCTCAAATTTTGGAAATGGTCTTTTCATCACTTAAGTGGTGATATGATCGAGCATATGTCATGTCACCTTCGCCACATCGATAGGTAGCTTACCAGATGATGCCACGTGAATTTTTTAAATTAAATTTTTTTAAAATTTATTAAAAATAAACAAAAATTGTATTTTTTTAAAGAAAATCAAATCTGTAAATAAATTTAAAAAAATATATTTTTTATTAAAAAAAATTATGTAGTGTCCTGTGGCTCAATATAACATGTCACTCGTCGATAGTGTGAAAGTGACGTGACATGTCGTGGCTATATCATCACTTAAATGACGAAAGGACTATTTCCAAAAATTAAACGAAGTTCAGGGACCCAAAATATCGAAAAAAAAGTTTAAGGACCAATTCCAAAAAAGCACCTAAGTTCATGAACTAAATTGTTAAATAAGCCAAAATTTAATATTAAATAAATATGCATTAAATATTGATTTCAGTAATGTATTTAAATTTTTAAATACGTTAATTTTCAATACAGATTTGCTCAATATAACAAAAATATGTGAATATAAAAAAAACAAATTTGTTTTAACTTACTAGGTATATTTAAAAAAAATTAACATAATCCAGTACAGTTGGTAGATGATTGAGTTTTATAAGCATAATGTCAAAGGTTCGATACTTATCATGAGTATGAAAAAGACTTTGTCATCTTATTAATTTTCAGCTATCGACCAAAAGATATGTTTAATGAAAGACTAATTTAAGTTTTTGGTCCCTGAAAATTGACCGAGTTTTGGTTTTAGTCCCTATTTTTTTATTTGACTTGTCTTGATCCTTAAAGGTTTAAATTTGTTTGGTTTTGGTCCCTACCGTTAGGGATTCACCGTTAATTGATGACGTGACTAACAGAGTGCCACATCAGTATGTCATGTGTCTTTTTGTTTAAACTAAAAGGTTCCTGGAAGTTGACCGAATTTTGGTTTTAGTCCCTATCTTAATTTTTGACTTGTTGAGGTCCTTAAAAGTTTAAAATTTTTTGTTTTGGTCTCTACTGCCGTAAGTAAAATACCGTTAATTGCTGACATGACTAACGAATTGGTACATCAACATGTCATGTGTCTGCACAATAATGAGTTGCTGCCACGTTGATAGATAACACAGATAACCCAGCAAGACAAGTAAAACTCTAGTCACGGTTGGCCTAAGATTACCCAAAACAATTAACGGTATTTTTAATTTTAAGGACCAAATCATTATTGTTCAGACACGTGGCATGTTGAATTCGTTAGTCATGTCAGTCATTAACGGTATTTTCTAACGGCGGCAAGGACCAAAACAAAATTTTCTTAACTTTTAAGGACCTTAACCCATAAAGAAAAAAGATAAGAACTAAAACCAAAATTCGGTCAACTTTCAAGGATTTTTTACTTTAAACAAAAAAGAAATACGGCATGCTAACATGGAACTCCGTTAGCGACGTCATCAATTAACGGTGGATCCTTAACGGTAAGAACCAAAACCAAAAAGTTTTAAGCTTTTAAGAATCAAAATCGATCAAATAAAAAAATATGAAGTAAAACCAAAACTCGATCAACTTTCAGGATAAAAAAACTTAAACAAGCCTTATTGAAAGGAAAAAAAAAAACACCCGCAGCAGGTAAGGAAACTGGAGCAGTTAATCTAACAGCCATTAATGTCCAACTCACCGGAATAATACCTCAAATGCACAAAAAATAAAATAAAATCCAAGTGGCATGTAATGGTGCTTTATATGCTTGAACCCCTTGTCTCCCAGTAATGTTACCGTTACACAAAATCACCAACGTTTCTTTCCCATTTTTTCAAACCTCCTTTAAAAAAATAAAATTCAAACCTGAAGGCGAAAAAGTGAAAGCTTTTTATATACCAACATTCAATTTGTTCCCAAACAAACAATCCACGATTCAGATTCTTATTCTCAAATTCAAACCATCAACGTTCCAATAATCTCTGTTCTAAGTTCTAACTCTTACTCTTTCTTCTTCAACCTTCAAACATCATGGCACTCAGACCCATCGACAACGCTCTCCCAACAACTCCAGACAGACCCAAAAAACTACCCAAAATCTCTACTCCAACCCAAAAACAACAACCACCTCGTACTCTTGTGAATGACGAAAACCACGCTCCAGTTCCATCTGCCGATGCCACCATTGATTACATCTCCTCTGATAACCTTAAACCCATTTCTGATCCTGAAGCCAAGATTCAAGTAACTCCTTTTTCTTCACATCAACGCAATAAAAATTCAATCTTTTCATTCTTTTTTTTTTTTTTTTGGTTTTTGAATTTTGGTATTGACTTCCTTAAAACTCTTTGAAAATGCAGAGTTTGATTGAAGATTTGGACTCAAAAAACTGGGTCAAGGTCTGCGAGTCACTGAATGATGTTAGGCGCTTTGCATTGTTCCACTCCTCTCTTCTAATCCCCATTTTGTAAGGGATATGATATATTCAATTTTTTTTAAGTAGTTTTAACTTTTTTGTGTAAAGTTATTGAATTTAAGTTTAGTGTTAATGGGTATGGAGGGATTTATGATGTGATGATGTTGGCAGGGGAAAAATTGTGTTGGTGGTGGCAAAGACGATGAAGAATCCTCGAAGCGCTTTGTGCAAAACCTCTATAATGGCTGCTTCTGATATTTTCAATGCATTTGGTGACAAATTGCTTGACCCTTCCACCTCTGAAGAAGAAGCATTTGATGGCTTGGTAAGTTGTTGGAATCAATTTTTCAAATTCACTTTTTTCATTGGTTAATGACGTTGGTGTTATTCTATTGATTCATGGTTTTGATTGTGATTTTTTCTTTTTCCAACAGCTGTTGCAGCTGCTACTGAAAGCATCCCAGGATAAAAAGTTTGTTTGTGAAGAAGCTGATAGGGCACTTGGCCTAATGGTGGGTTCCATGACCCCTCTTCCCTTGCTTCAGAAACTAAGGGCTTATGTTAGTCACAAGAATCTAAGAGTTAGGGCTAAGGCAGCTGTTTCTCTCACCAACTGTGTCTCCAAGATGGTAAACACTGAAATGCCATTGAACTTCTATTCTATGTCTTGCATATATACCATTTTTACACTTTTGACAGCACGTGTTCCACTTTAATACCAATCCACCACCAAATAATAAGGCCAATCCATTATTGTTACCGATAGATTAGTTTTTCAGTTAACAACATATGCATTAACTACAAATTGGTTTATCATTAATTGGTGTAAAAATGGTGTACAAACTACAAAATATAATGTGCGCTGAGATGTGTGTACTAATGTTTGATAACATGGCATCAGGGGCTTGAAGAAATGGAGGAGTTTGGGTTGGGAGAGTTGATTGAAGTGGCAGCAGATTTACTGAATGACAGACTTCCTGATGCAAGAGATGCAGCAAGAAGTATAGCAACTTCTATGTATGAGGCACTCACTAAGGATGAGGAACAGAAGATGGAGGTGTGGCAGAACTTTTGCCAGTCCAAGTTACCACCAATTCATGCTATTTCAGTTTTGAAGATAGTTAAGCCTTAGAGTGATTTGAGGGGGTTATATGCTGGCTGTAATCTGTAGAGCCATACTATGGCAGAGTTTAGATGCCAAGCTTTGTGTCTGCTCAATAACATTTCATTGGTTATTGCCTTAGAGTAATTTGAGGGGTTATTGCTGGCTGTAGTCTCTAGAGCCTTACTATGGTAGAGTTTAGATGCCAAGCTTTATGTCTAAGATTATTATTATGATCTTGATTCATGAGAAATTGTAACGGATGAGATAACATTTCATTGGTTTGGTGTAGCATGTTCATTGTTAGTGATGCCTTGGTGCAATGTTCAATAAAGAGTAGCTAACTGGTCCGCACCGTTCAATCTTGGACGGTTAGTTGATATACTTTTGCTCAACACTATTTTTACTGGCGTGTTGATGTACCAGTTCACATGCATTTCTATTGTCATGTTTTTAATATAATGCATATATTTATGCATACGTTGTTATTAACATTCCAAAAATATACTCTTTATTTATAAATTTTTTTTTCTAATATCAGTCCAGTAATACACCTTCTCACTTGTAATTATTGCGATTTTTCCTAATTTTCAAATATAAAAGGGCTTGGGGTTTTGCAAAAGCGGTTATAAATTTTCTATCCCATGTGAATTGTCATTGAAGTTGGTATTTTAGTTTTAAGTTGTTTCTTTTTTCATGGTTTAATTTTTAATTTTATTACCTTGGTTATAAACTAAGTGTGGACTCCAAAAAAGTCTCTCATTTTATTAATCTATACTATATAAAACCCAATGGGTTAACTACAGGCGAGAAAAGCCATCCAAGTACTTCCTGTGGGTCCCATGAGTAGTTCCTAAGTCAGTACTTCCTTTTTCTCTTTATTTATAAATTTTTTTTTTCTAATATCAGTCCAGTAATATACCTTCTCACTTGTAATTATTGCGGTTTTTCCTAATTTTCAAATATAAAAAGGGCTTGGGGTTTTGCAAAAGCTGTTATAAATTTTCTATCCCATGTGAATTGTCATTGAAGTTGGTATTTTAGTTTTAAGTTGTTTCTTTTTTCATGGTTTAATTTTTAATTTTATTACCTTGGTTATAAACTATACTATATAAAAGTCTCTGATTTTATTAATCTATACTACTATATAAAACCCAATGGGTTAACTACAGGCGAGAAAAGCCATTCAAGTACTTCCTGTGGGTCCCATGAGTAGTTCCTAAGTCAGTACTTCCTTTTTCTCTTTATTTATAATTTTTTTTTCTAATATCAGTCCAGTAATACACCTTCTCACTTGTAATTATTGCGGTTTTTCCTAATTTTCAAATATAAAAAGGGCTTGGGGTTTTGCAAAAGCGGTTATAAATTTTCTATCCCATGTGAATTGTCATTGAAGTTGGTATTTTAGTTTTAAGTTGTTTCTTTTTTCATGGTTTAATTTTTAATTTTATTACCTTGGTTATAAACTAAGTGTGGACTCCAAAAAAGTCTCTGATTTTATTAATCTATACTATATAAAACCCAATGGGTTAACTACAGGCGGGAAAAGCCATCCAATTACTTCCGGTGGGTCCCATGAGTAGTTCCTAAGTCAGTACTTCCTTTTTCTTTTTTTTTCTAAATAATAATACAACAACAGCATGGTATCCCACAAGTGGTAAACCCACCGTGGGATCCGCCGAGTACTCATATGAGTACTCTTTTTTTTTATATATATAATAATACTATAACAGCCCCAGTACTCTTTAAATTTTTTTTCTAATAAATATAATATTTTTTTTTGGTATACAATAAATATAATATATTAAAAAAATATATTATATTTTCTGTGTTCTTTTTATGTACATGTTTTTTTATGTACATGTTTTTGCTATTCATCACCGAGGCTCATTTCTCTTCCACATTTCCCTCCACCCTTTACAATCAATACATTCAAATCATACATTCATAATTCAAAAACCCCTCCCAAAATTCAAAAACCCCTCCCAAATCTAATATCTAATATCTAATATCTAATATCTAATAATAATAATAATAATAATAATAAAACCCTCATCAACTCCCTCACGTCTCTCTCTTTCTGTCTTCCAACACAGAAACTCTCTCTTTCTTCTCTCCCTCTCGTCTATGATGCTCCTTCTCTCAAGTCTATCTCTCTTTCTCACTCTCTTTCTCTCTCGCGCTCTCTCTCTTTCTCACTCATCATCTCATCACCACGCCGCCGGGGCTGCCACCGTTAGCTTCGACCCATCCTCCTCTCTATTTTTTCCAACCATGCACCAATCATTATCATCATCATGTTGGAATGAAAATCAAAGGTATGGGGTTTTTATTTGTACCAAATTGAAGGAATCCATGTTTGAAGAATCTTGGAAGAGAGAAACCAATACACTTTTGCACAAATCCTAATATGAAATCGTTGCATTTTTTAAATTTTTTTAGAAATTTATCATGCTGTGTCTCAAGAATCATCTCAAGAGGAGGAATCGACATATAGAGGTTAGGGATTATATTTATAGCACTTTATTGGTCAATTTAGGTATTAATTTATAAGAGTTCAAAAAGTTAAAATAAAAAATTAGAAGTATATCGCTGAGAAAGAAAAATAAACACTTTTTATACTTCAAATTGAAATTATCTATGTTCTTACATTCAATGTTTTTGTAAAGCTTTGATTTTATTTTTCCAGGGGTAAGGTTTCGATGAGGTACAAATAAAAACTTCAAGAGAATACTTAATATGATATAACTCAGAAGGGACTCCTTCACAAAATGGTATGTTTCTATGGCATAACTCATTTTTTGTGTATTCTATTCTTACTTCCCAAAATGGTTTGCAAAAAAGATGAACATGGAAGATATATTTTGGTGTGTATTCTATTCTCATTTTGTAATGTACTGTTATGAGTGTCATACTAAGTGAAGGAAGAGAACACATATATTGATCAGCTTTGCTTCTTTTTTTTAATGTTCATAAGGTGTTTGATAAATGGTCAAAGTGAAATTATTAGTTACTTTATGTTACTGAGGGTTTATTAGTGTGCTTTGATTTTTTTTATATACACACAAGGTGTTTGATAAATGACAAAACTGATTTTTTTTAGTTTTTTTGTTGTTGCTACAGAGATATTTTGGTAAACAAATGATCAACTATAATTGTGATTTTGTGACTTATTGTGACTTATTGTGATTTATAGTTGATCAAATGATCAACTATATTATTGGAAATGTGTGACTTATTGTGATTACAGCCACAGGCTCTCATTGCAGGAAAATTTGAATGAAAATCCCAATTTCGTGCAACCATCATACCGTTTAAATGAGGTAAGGCAATGGAAAATTCCTATTTTTGTCAGGTCATTTTGGTTGAACACTCATGCTTTGGTTCTTAGATAAATGTGTATACCCTATAAATATTATACAATTACTTTCATCACATGTATGTTAAATGGGATAATGCCCAAAAACAACAACTGTTTTTGATCTGCTATGTTTCCAAAATGCAGGGCTTTCATTTTTCATATTGAAGTTGTATTTGGAAAGTTCCTCACTCCAAGCCAGTGAGTAATTAGTTGATTTTTTTGAACTTTGGTAAGCCCCCTCGATTATATTATCTTGGTTATGTTGAAAAGAAGCATAACCAAATGAATTTGTAAAGTCTTTGATAGCATGGTGTGACAGGACTGGAATAACAATGCTTCCTTGCTGAATTGATTCTAGCTTTTACTTTGAATTTGTAACACTACACAGTATGCAGTATCTTGCATATCTCTTTTCTTTCCCAACGTCATGTTTTTATATTCAAATGAACTTTCTATCTAATTTCAGTAAAGAAAGATACACATGAATAATCAAATTAAATTGAGGACATTAATATTATCATATTAATATGTGTTTTTATGTGATCTTTGAAAGTGGAAAGAGGATAAACCTGTGTGTCTGCTTGATATACTCATTAAATTTATTAAATTAAGACACATGCATATTTGGCTAATGTGTTTACAGGAAGAAGAGACAAGATCCTGGAAGAAATTAATTAACATTGCAGTCTCAGGTGCTGCTGGAATGATTTCCAATCATCTACTTTTCAAGGTGAGTATGTCTTTGATTCGAATTAGAACCATGTAGGTGAATCGAGTTAAATTTTAGAGTGAAGGGACACTTTGGTCCCTCAAGTTTTTCGACAGGGACACTTTAATCCCTCACTCTAAAGTGTCCCTTCACTCTAAATTTTAAAGTTATCTGCCTCTTATCTCCATTTCTCTATTTCCAATTATTTTCATACTATGTCAATTCTCTAATATTAGTTTTTTTGAAGTCATCGGAAAGGATAGAATTGTAGCCTTTCATTTGTTTTATTCCTAATTTGTTGATGTCACTGAATATGCTGCTGTTTAGCCTTTTATTTTGGTACAGCTGGATAGCCTTTGTTGGACTTGGAATTTATGCTTCTTTGCATTGACTGAGGGATTTATTCACAGCAGTAAATTGTTGAATGTGCAATTATTACTTTGGGATTGAATATGTTTCTTTGCTCTTCATACCATCATCTTTCTCTGAAATAATTGAGACCCGCACTACTATAAATTTAAGCTTCATCTTTTGAAGATTTGTTAAGAACACTATGTTTTTGTCTCTTTGTTTTTAAACCATAAGTTATTTAATTTGTATTGCTTGAAGTCAAATGCTTCCTATTATTATCCATTTCAGATTGCAAAGTATAAAGAGGCATTAGGGTTTGAAGGCTGAGAAGTAAAATGAAGGAGAATGGAGCAACGGTTTTGGAGGAGAAAGGAGAATCTATGGGCCCGTTTGATTGTGTTTTGGTTTTTTTGTTTTCAAAACTATTTTGTAATATTGTTTTTAAGAATTATTTTTAAGAATAAAAAAACAAAAAATTTCGTTTGGTAATACTATTTTGAAAACAGTTTTAAAAACTAAAAAACAAAAAAATTTGTTTGGTAAATATGTTCTGAAAACATGTTTTTAAAACAAAAAAACAGAAAATTCGTTTGGTTTGTATTTTTTTTTTAAAATCTCATTTTATACTTTCTTTGATAATGTTAAAGAACCTAAAAACATGTACATGTTTATTATTCAAAATAATATAAAATCACGTTCAACATATTGAATTTCCAAGAAAATCACCATATTTTCTATAAGCAAAAATTCACTTCACTTGTAAAAATAACCAAATAACTACTTGATAATGTCACTTGAGTTCATAACCAACTATTACAATTATACCATATAAGCACTTTAGGTACAAACTTAAAGTTAAAACAAGTACGATTATATGAATAATACGAGTCCAATTTAATAAGCTAAATTGCAGAATTGCTATGTGCTACCCACATCCTATTTGCAATACGATCACGACATTCTGCCATTCTTGTTGCACCATCATTAGATAATCTTGACAAGTTGTCAATGCTTGAACTTGGTACCTCTATGTGAGAAGCTTCCCTCATCGTCTCTAATTGTGCAAGATCCATATCTTCCCACATTGTAAATAAATCATCACCTAAATTCCACTTACGTATATAGTTATGAATAGCGCAACATGCTATCACTATAAGTCGTTGCCTAGAAGGTTTATATGGAGGCATTAACTTTAAAATAGGAAACCTGCTCTTCAATACACCAAAGCAACGCTCAATAGTCATTCTTAAAGAGGAGCGTCTATAGTTAAATAACTCTTCACGACTTCTTGGCTGTCTACCTTGACCTCTATATTGTTCTGTATGATATCTTTGACCTCTATAAGGGGGAAGAAATCCTTCTATGCAAGAATAACCAGAATCCACGAGAAAGAATTTTCCTACATAAATAAGTGTACATAACATTCAATATGATACAGGATCATTTAATCAAAATAATTCAACTCTAACAAGATTCGTATTCACCTGGAGATGGCCATGGAAATTGTGCATTTGGATTGGTAACCGCATCTAAAAAAACTTTTGCATCGTGTGCACTTCCTTCCCACCCCGTGTACACAAATGTGAACATCATATTGAAATCACAAGCATACATAACATATTGAGTGACGATTGACTTTCTACCTCTACACGATGTTTGTTTTTCAGAAGGAACCCATGCACTAATATGCGTACCATCAATTGCTCCTACACACTTCTATAAAAATAACCGAAAAAAATAGATTAAAGCAAATAGGAAAAATACATAAAGAGAACATGAATATTGTAATTTTAGAAAGTCATACCTTGAACCAAGGGTAATAATATATTGGCTTATTTTTTATTTTGTCGGGTAATTCTTCGGTATCTTGTTTTATCAGCTCCTTTCCCAACCGACATACTGCTCTCAACACTTCCTTGAAATAACGAGACACAGTTTCTGTTGAGTGTTGAAAGCGATCTGCAACCTGTCTATGGCCAACATCATGGCCAAGTATGAACAAAAACATGAAAACCTTTTCTTCTACTTGCACAAACCTTGAATCATCCAGGTAATTTCTCCTTCTCAGCTCATTGCAAAAATTAACAAAACATGTTTTTTTCATTCTGAATTGCTCATAACATACTGTTTCAGATCCAGCTAGTACCTCTGCAGTATAATCTCGACCACTTAATGCTGATGTCCGAACTTTTTCTTTATACAAATACTTATTACTATAATTGTAGATCATATTAATCATCATCAACTCAGCTAATTCTTCATCATCACTTGAATCTGATGAAGAATCATCAAAGCTAACAGCATTATCAGCCTCCATTATATCTATGACCTGTCATAAAATGTTATCTCCACTCAAATTACAATCTATGTACTTAATTAGATGTACAAGCTAACGAATACTCAAACAATAAAAGTTAACATTCCAAAAAAGCAAATAATTAACTAAAAGTTAACATTCCAGAAAAGCTAACATTCCAGAAAAGCAAATAATTTTTAATTGCAAACAAAAAGGAGATAAAAGCAATTGGGACACAAGCAATCACAATTACAAAACTGAATTGTACTTTTTGAAAACATAAAGAGGTGTTCCTAAATGACACTCAAATAAAGATAGCTCTTAAATCATTTAAGTCTACGTAGCCATCCTGGTTTCCTAGCATCAGACATGGTAAGGAACGCTTCTCGCAATTCCTTCTCCTTAAAAGCATCCACGGCCTTACTATAAGTGTCATCCGAAATGCCTTCAATCCCTTCAAGGGCAATCACACAACTAGCTACAGAATAATCAGATGATGCTGTTGAAGAATTGGCCTCACTACTTTTACCCCTACACATCTCAGCCCTAGCCAAAGAATACTCTGCTTTCGCTTTAGAGGCTTTAGCCCATTCTTGGAGTGCTTCTCCCATTTCAAAAGTTTTGGACTCTTTCTTGTGTTTGCGCTCTTTGACATGAATTTTGCGTTTTCCACTACGCGTTGAGCGCTCAAATGTTTGTGTGACATCATCTGAGCTACTCTCATGCTCAAGATCTACATGAACTCCGGAGTTGATGTATTGATTGTCAAGCTCATTCTCTTCATCAGTATTTGGTGGATCCTGGGTAGATGAATGATGAAGTACTCCAGTTGCAGTACTCCTATTAAATATGATTTTCATTGACTCATAATCCTCTAATCTTTTCTTCTTAAATTGAGCGGCATCTGGATGCACCTACAAACAAAATAGTGATTAAATCAAAATACTTAAAAATTAATCTAAAGATAAAATCATATAAATATTCTGTCAATTAAAATATTAAACATACCCGAAGGTAAGATTCCCAAACATCTTGAGCGGCCGTGACAGTGTTGGTTGCTGGATTCCAGCCAAAACCAGATTGCTGAAGAAGTAAAGCGAATTCACGATGCCTACTCCTCAATCTATTGAACTTTTGTTTGATTTGTTTGAGATTAAAACTACGCTTAGTTGTGGAATTCAACTTATCCTTAATTAAATTCCATGTTCTAGTTTGAAACACACCATTTTGCATATTTCCTTTAGTGACCTCATCTACCATAATATGCACGAAAGTTTTAATTATGGGCTCAGGCCACACCTTTGAGTCATTTGTGTCAACACTGGTTTCCATCTATCATGAACATAACATTCAAAGTAAGTAATTTAAAAACTGACAATTTTTGTAACAAATAGTAACATAAAAAAAAAACGAACACTGGGATAAGACATCACATGTAGAGCATTAAAGATGGATCAAGACAATGTATTTGAACTAGAATCAATTTCTATATGACTATATGACAAACTGCTGCATCTTTTATTAATTGGTTAAGAGTCATTTGAACCAGAACTTATATATTAGCTCCCCGACCTTCACCAAAGGACTATACATATAAAATCTTATTAGAAGCATTTTTATTAAGTTGTAACATTCATTAGCCAGAAGAGTCATTTCATATTAATAAGTATTTCAAAACTAAGAACCAAGATTGCATGACAGAGATTGAAACAGCCAATGAAAAAAAAAGTGAGTACCAGAAAGATAAGAAAAATTAGAAGGGTGAGACAAATAAAGCTCACTTGAAATTTTGAAAGTGATTTGCTCAATGCACCTGAGTTTAAAGGGAACATTAGGTATGTTTCAATTACTAGGAGACATAGATTATTATTACAGAAAATGAAGGAAGACCTTTGAAATATGGCTGCCAATGAAACAGGTTTGGTTTGAATAGAAAATTAGTGTGATTTACATAGCAACTTTGCAAGACTACCTATATATTGGTATGTTTTGAATTGAAAAAATTGATAAAAGATGTTGCAAACGTGCAGTCGTGCAGAACACCCACGAGGACATTTCATCAAAGACATGTCATCAAGTAATAATAAGACTAATTCAAGTTTGGAATTAGATGGTCATTTTTCTTCATCACCAGTGTTGGCACTTAAGAGAAAGCATAGCATAAGAAGAAAGTCAAGTAAGTCTAGTAGCAATAATAAGAAGACCAAAAGGGTAGAAAGGGATCAATTAGAGATAAGTGGTTCCAAAAGTGTGCTCGTTTTGGAGGATTTGGGTGCTGATTATCTAGACCAGCTTTTGAGCTTGACCACTTCGTATCAAATTGAAACTACTTTCTAGTTTTGTGTTTTTTTTTCTTGTTCAAAGTTTTGTGCTTATTGTAATTGTTCATTAATGTAAAACCTTTGGGAATTTTTCATGATAACTACTGAATAAATTATTCCATTAGGATATCCCTTTTACATCATACATGCCAACTGATTTTTTTTTACCAAAAAAAGTGGGTTTTTCCATTACATCATGGGATTTCTAAACGATGGAGCACTTACGTTAAAGAACACAAAGAGCAAAAAAAAATTAAAACAACCCAATCAACAAGTTCAAGTACCCCAAATACACAAATTACATAAAACTCATCAAGAGTTCTTCACATACAAGGTATACACGCATAAAATATACAAATTACAAAAACAGAGTTTGATTCAATACATTCAAATCCACAAATTGCAACAATATTTAAAAAAAAAAGCGCAGAATATAAAAATTTCAAAAATGGTGAACTACCTCAGTGAAGGCAAAGAAAAAGATCTGCAAGAGGATCAACAAGAGACAGCAGGATGAGAGAAAGCTTCGTGAGAGAGAAGAATTACGCGAGAAAGAAGAGAGAAGCAGCTAGCGTCGCACGCGAGAGAAGAGAAGCAGCAGCAGCATCATCGTGAATGAGGGTTTAGAAGAGAGAAGAGAAGCAGCAGCAGCTAGTATCGCACGAGAGAGAAGAGGAAGCACCCAACAGAGAAGGATTTTAGGGTTTAGAGGAAGTTATCAATAATTACGAGATTGCCATTAATGAAAACAATGTGTTTTCCGTGTTTTTTTTTGTTCCCAAAATTGGGCCAAAACAGAACAAGAACAAGTTGGATCTGTTTTGGGTTTCTTGTTTTTAAAACAAAAAATTAAAAATTGTTTTGGGAACAACTTTTACCAAAACAACCTACCAAACAAATTTTATTGTTTTTTAATTCTTAAGAATAAAAAAACTGTTTCCAAAACAGTAATCAAACAGCCCCTATGTCTCTCAAATGCAAATATCCTCGGGTATAAACACTTGATTTATCTTTTTTGTTTTTTATAAATCACTAATTTTTAGAGTTTAACTTCTCCATGGCATCTATATTCCTTTCAGTTATAATGCAATAAAGTTAAAGCTGACTGAAATAAAAAAAAAACACTACCTGCCAAAGCATGCTGCAAACATGTGCACTCCATTTTTTTTTGTTTTCATGTTCCATTCCATGAGAATTGTTTTGAATGGTTTAGCATATTCTATTTGGAAATGTTTGCATGTTATTGTTTAGGTACTTATGTCTTAGTTGTTATGTCATGGTTATTTTTTGGTTTCACGTGTTGAAAGATGGTCTTGCTGCAGTTCATGTGCCTTACTCATAT
The DNA here is from genome assembly GCA_037953625.1 of Crotalaria pallida. NCBI lineage: Eukaryota > Viridiplantae > Streptophyta > Magnoliopsida > Fabales > Fabaceae > Crotalaria > Crotalaria pallida. Next base: position 122,379,089 of record CM075649.1, read on the forward strand.
AGTCATATGGATTTGCTATTATATTGTTGATTGTCATTGTTAAGGCTGCCACACTTCCATTGACAAAGCAACAGGTTGGTACAAATTAAAGCAAGTTTTTAGAGTCAATTGTGCAATGTAAAATTTATTGATTTCATGAACTATTTTAAGTTGTATAAATTACTCTGTTTGAAACATTTTTCTTACTTTGCGTATAGGTATTTCGAATCTCTTGGAGCTTTCAATCATATGAGATTTTTAATGTATGCTTTCCTTGATTACATTAAATACTTATTTTTCTCAATATAAACTTAGGTCTGATCAACACTGGCAATGCAAAATCTTCAACCAAAAATCAAGGACATTGAAGAAAGATATGTTGGCAACCAAGGGGATCTAAAAATAACTTAGATTTCATTTTTATTGTACAAATGTTCATGTATGGTGTGTTTCAAGTCTATTGAATAGAGTTACAGTTAATTTATAATTTGTATTGGTTAGTTTAGTACTTTAGGTTCTCTTCTTAGAGTTGAAATCATCATCATTTAGACTCATGACTATTGAGTAAATGTATTGCATTTCAATGTATATCTATATCTTTTTCAGTTTTACACATGATTCTGCAAATTTTGATAATGCTACATATACTACATATTTTGGTTATTTTCTATTTTAAAGGTTATATTATTGTAATGTCAGCTACAATCCAAGACTACCTACTTTCGGTTTTTTAAGTTTATTTATATTTATGCTTTTTCATTCTCTATTGCACTTTCAAAATATGTTTATGTTAAATTCCAGTGTGTAATATTAAAAGGAGTACTCATATGAGTACTCCTTTTTCATTTTCTTATTAAGCTAATATTAATAATAATAACCCATAATTAAAGACACAATAATTTCCTTATTGAAACATATATTTCACCTAATATTTAAACCCATAATAATTTCATACTTAAGCTGGTGGGTTGCCGTATTGGATCCGTGCGTGGCACGGGTCTGCTTACTAGTAGTTATAGATGTTGTATGGTGTCCTATAATGACGGTCTCATTGTCAGAAAAGGAAGCAAGATTGGCGGCGAAGTCCTGAGCATTGCTAATGAAAAAAAAACGTGTCTAGTAAGGACGAAGTATGACCTTACCCGATTCCACCTCGACGAAAAAATATTTACCTTTCTTGGTAACGATTTTGAAGTGTCATCCTAGAAATCCTTAAGGCTCTCAGTATGGGGGATAAAGAATGGATGGTCAGTCTCCTATCTGAAGGACACCAAGTCCCTTTTTTTTAGACCTAGCACTTTGAAGAGATGTTGGATGTTGATAGTCCAAATTATGATATAATTCCGTGATTTATTCATTGCTTTGTCTTAGTTATTGTTTTTTCTAATAGCTTTTATGCCAATATTTAGTTTTTTTTATCATTTAGTAATTACATAATAGATTGAGGAAACCGCAATTGGTGGTTGGAGAGACAAAGGAACCCTAGGAAAACACCTAGAAGGGGGGGTTGAATAGGTGTTGAAGCTATCTTGAAAGATTTTCGAACGAAACAAATCGAAACAATTAAAACAAATGATTTTTGCAAATTCTACAGTACTTAATCGATTAAGCAAGTCGTGTACTCGAGTAGTACTCGATTAAGTTATCACTTAATCGATTAAGTTGGTACTGTACATGTTCAAAACTTGTTTTCTCAAAATCCAACCTTTCCTTTAAAACCTTTAAGCCACCTATTGATTCTAGGTTAAGTGAAAACTCAAATTATGATTTAATCATGACTTATGAATGAGATTCACTACCCTCTATAATAATCTACCCAAATAAAAAACCTATGAAGCTTGAGAGGCAAAAGATAAAAGAAATACAAATACACTCAAACTTAGGTCTTCATGAGCTTGCTTTCTCTCTTCTTCATTTGATGTTTGTTGTTGCTTGTTGAGCTTGAAACTTGATCAACACATGTAGCTTGTTCAAAAACACTTTGTCATTATCAAAACATTCATCATGTTCATCATGGAACTAACAATCTCCCCCTTTTTGAAAATGACAATCTATGTTTTGAAATCACTTGAAGTTGTTGATGCTTGAAACATTTGATCACTTGAGAAGACTCTTTCTCCCTCTCAATCAATGCTTTAACATTTGAATCCAATTGAGATAGAAGCTTGATTCTCCCCCTATCTTCAACAACTTAGCTCAACCTACATAAAAACAACAAAACAACCTTTCTCCAAATATAATATCTAAAAATCATATTTCTCCCATGTTTTGAAAACATACCATTTCTCCCTCTTTGAGAAACATTTCATTCAATTCAAAACATCATATTTCTCCCCCTTTGGCATTATCAAAAAGAAATATATACCAATTGAAATATAACATCTAAGCCAAGGTAAGAAATCAATGATCATTTCTTTACAACATTGATACCAATTGAACAAATACAATAGAGCTATACTTTGAAATGTGATATCAATTGGTAAGAAAATATAACAATGAAATATAATACCAATTGAGAACTAAAAAGATCATAATATCACTTAACAAAGAAGATATCAATTGTAAAGAAGAATCAATAATCACAAAAACATGATAATCAACTAATAATCTCTCAATGATACAAATTGAATTAACTAAACATTTAGAAAAGTAATATCAATTGAGAAGATACCAATTAAGATAATATATCAATATCAAATATTACCACTTTGTAGGACATTCACTTGAGATGCAAGTGTGATACCAATTGAAGATGTGAATATAGACATTCATAGTTGAGACCAATTGAGAACATGTGTCATTCATTTGCATCTTCAATCAAACCTACAAAACAATCATGCTTTGCTTTTTGGTATCCAAATGGTTTTGGATCCATTTTTGTTAGTGTAGGGACTTTCACCCTTTTTCATCCAAACAAAATTTCCTTTAGGTATACCATGCACTTTAACATAACACACATTTGAAGTATGTCCATGAGTACCACAATAGAAACATGTTGGAGGATTTGAAAAATCAACTTTAGAAAAATCAACAACATTTCTATGAGATTTACTCTTAGCATTAGTATAACCCAAACCAAACTTGTTTGAATTTTCTCTTTGAAAATTTAACAATGTGCGCAATCTAATATCACAATTCGTGAAACTTGCAAGCTTATTTTTCAAAATAGCATTTTCATCCTTGAGCAACTTGCAATTCTCACAATCAACCACAATATTCAATCTACTAGCACAATCACAAGAAGAACTAGCATATATAAGATCAAGAGTTTCGTTTTCAAGATTAAGCTCATCAACTTGTTTTTGAAGTTCTAAAATCTCTTTTTGATGTTTCAAAATGAGCTTCTTTCTTTCAATGTTTTTCAAAGCTAGTTTTTCAAGTTGTTCATACATCTCTTCATAAGCATTATGTAACAATTCATATTTAGAAGAAATTTCGGATTTAGATTCACTTACATTGCTATCCTCGCTTTGATAACTTGATTCATCATTTGAACTTTGTTCTTCATCATCTACTAGAGTTATCAAGTTGAGACAAGCAACTTCTTCATCATCCGAAGAACTATTTGATGTGCTTTTCTTGTTATCTTCATCACTATCCCAAACTATGTATGCTCTTTTAGATTTAGAATTTTTCTTGTCTTTCTCCTTCTTCTTGAGATACCTAGAGCATGAATACTTGAGATGACCGGGTTTTCCACATTCATGGCAAACTACACCTTCTTTTGATGTCTTGGTCTTGTAGTGTGGGGAATCCTTCTCTTTACTTTTGTCCTTGTTCAACCTTCCTTTTCTCCTTAGAAACTTGTCAAACTCTTTTAACAAAAGTTTCATATCTTTTTCATCAACATCGGAATCGGAATCTTCACTATCATCATCATCAGAACTATCTTTCTTTTTATATGCACTTTTGACTCTAAGAGCAAGTCCTTTCCTTGATTTGTTCTTATCCGACTCTTCATTGATACTTAATCGTCCAAGCTCCATTTCATGTTCTTGAAGCTTTCCGAAAAGTGTTGCTAGATCCATAGCATCCAAATTTTTAGATTCAACAATAGCCGTTACTTTTGGTTGCCAATTCCTGTCTAAACATCTCAACACTTTGTTAGAAAGTTCACCTTGTAGAAAAGTTTTACCAAGAGCAAGTAAATGATTTATAATATGAGTAAAACGCTTTTGCATATCATTTATAGATTCATTTGGAAGCATATGAAACAATTCATAATCACGCATTAAAGCATTCAATCTAGCTCTCCTAACCTCACTAGTTCCTTCATGAGTCACTTGTAAAGTGTCCCACATTTCTTTAGCACTAGAACATTGAGAAACTCTAAAGAACTCGTCATAGGATAAAGCGGATGTGATGATATTCTTTGCTTTATAATCATATTGAACTTTCTTTCTATCATCATCTTTCCACTTGTCCTCGGGGATCAATTGTTCTACACCTTCAACTAAACTAGAGGGGATATGAGGACCTTTTTCAACTACTTTCCAAATTTCACTATCTATGGCTTGGATAAAGATTTTCATTCTAACTTTCCAATATGCATAGCCTTCTCCGGCAAACAATGGAGGACGACTTATTGAAGCACCTTCACCACCAAAAGGATTCATGGAACCCATTGCGATTTTCTTAAAGGATCTTTACGAAAAAGCTCTTATGCTCGTGTCTTTCGACCGAGCTCTGATACCAATTGAGGAAACCGCAATTGGTGGTTGGAGAGACAAAGGAACCCTAGGAAAACACCTAGAAGGGGGGGTTGAATAGGTGTTGAAGCTATCTTGAAAGATTTTCGAACGAAACAAATCGAAACAATTAAAACAAATGATTTTTGCAAATTCTACAGTACTTAATCGATTAAGCAAGTCGTGTACTCGAGTAGTACTCGATTAAGTTATCACTTAATCGATTAAGTTGGTACTGTACATGTTCAAAACTTGTTTTCTCAAAATCCAACCTTTCCTTTAAAACCTTTAAGCCACCTATTGATTCTAGGTTAAGTGAAAACTCAAATTATGATTTAATCATGACTTATGAATGAGATTCACTACCCTCTATAATAATCTACCCAAATAAAAAACCTATGAAGCTTGAGAGGCAAAAGATAAAAGAAATACAAATACACTCAAACTTAGGTCTTCATGAGCTTGCTTTCTCTCTTCTTCATTTGATGTTTGTTGTTGCTTGTTGAGCTTGAAACTTGATCAACACATGTAGCTTGTTCAAAAACACTTTGTCATTATCAAAACATTCATCATGTTCATCATGGAACTAACAATCTCCCCCTTTTTGAAAATGACAATCTATGTTTTGAAATCACTTGAAGTTGTTGATGCTTGAAACATTTGATCACTTGAGAAGACTCTTTCTCCCTCTCAATCAATGCTTTAACATTTGAATCCAATTGAGATAGAAGCTTGATTCTCCCCCTATCTTCAACAACTTAGCTCAACCTACATAAAAACAACAAAACAACCTTTCTCCAAATATAATATCTAAAAATCATATTTCTCCCATGTTTTGAAAACATACCATTTCTCCCTCTTTGAGAAACATTTCATTCAATTCAAAACATCATATTTCTCCCCCTTTGGCATTATCAAAAAGAAATATATACCAATTGAAATATAACATCTAAGCCAAGGTAAGAAATCAATGATCATTTCTTTACAACATTGATACCAATTGAACAAATACAATAGAGCTATACTTTGAAATGTGATATCAATTGGTAAGAAAATATAACAATGAAATATAATACCAATTGAGAACTAAAAAGATCATAATATCACTTAACAAAGAAGATATCAATTGTAAAGAAGAATCAATAATCACAAAAACATGATAATCAACTAATAATCTCTCAATGATACAAATTGAATTAACTAAACATTTAGAAAAGTAATATCAATTGAGAAGATACCAATTAAGATAATATATCAATATCAAATATTACCACTTTGTAGGACATTCACTTGAGATGCAAGTGTGATACCAATTGAAGATGTGAATATAGACATTCATAGTTGAGACCAATTGAGAACATGTGTCATTCATTTGCATCTTCAATCAAACCTACAAAACAATCATGCTTTGCTTTTTGGTATCCAAATGGTTTTGGATCCATTTTTGTTAGTGTAGGGACTTTCACCCTTTTTCATCCAAACAAAATTTCCTTTAGGTATACCATGCACTTTAACATAACACACATTTGAAGTATGTCCATGAGTACCACAATAGAAACATGTTGGAGGATTTGAAAAATCAACTTTAGAAAAATCAACAACATTTCTATGAGATTTACTCTTAGCATTAGTATAACCCAAACCAAACTTGTTTGAATTTTCTCTTTGAAAATTTAACAATGTGCGCAATCTAATATCACAATTCGTGAAACTTGCAAGCTTATTTTTCAAAATAGCATTTTCATCCTTGAGCAACTTGCAATTCTCACAATCAACCACAATATTCAATCTACTAGCACAATCACAAGAAGAACTAGCATATATAAGATCAAGAGTTTCGTTTTCAAGATTAAGCTCATCAACTTGTTTTTGAAGTTCTAAAATCTCTTTTTGATGTTTCAAAATGAGCTTCTTTCTTTCAATGTTTTTCAAAGCTAGTTTTTCAAGTTGTTCATACATCTCTTCATAAGCATTATGTAACAATTCATATTTAGAAGAAATTTCGGATTTAGATTCACTTACATTGCTATCCTCGCTTTGATAACTTGATTCATCATTTGAACTTTGTTCTTCATCATCTACTAGAGTTATCAAGTTGAGACAAGCAACTTCTTCATCATCCGAAGAACTATTTGATGTGCTTTTCTTGTTATCTTCATCACTATCCCAAACTATGTATGCTCTTTTAGATTTAGAATTTTTCTTGTCTTTCTCCTTCTTCTTGAGATACCTAGAGCATGAATACTTGAGATGACCGGGTTTTCCACATTCATGGCAAACTACACCTTCTTTTGATGTCTTGGTCTTGTAGTGTGGGGAATCCTTCTCTTTACTTTTGTCCTTGTTCAACCTTCCTTTTCTCCTTAGAAACTTGTCAAACTCTTTTAACAAAAGTTTCATATCTTTTTCATCAACATCGGAATCGGAATCTTCACTATCATCATCATCAGAACTATCTTTCTTTTTATATGCACTTTTGACTCTAAGAGCAAGTCCTTTCCTTGATTTGTTCTTATCCGACTCTTCATTGATACTTAATCGTCCAAGCTCCATTTCATGTTCTTGAAGCTTTCCGAAAAGTGTTGCTAGATCCATAGCATCCAAATTTTTAGATTCAACAATAGCCGTTACTTTTGGTTGCCAATTCCTGTCTAAACATCTCAACACTTTGTTAGAAAGTTCACCTTGTAGAAAAGTTTTACCAAGAGCAAGTAAATGATTTATAATATGAGTAAAACGCTTTTGCATATCATTTATAGATTCATTTGGAAGCATATGAAACAATTCATAATCACGCATTAAAGCATTCAATCTAGCTCTCCTAACCTCACTAGTTCCTTCATGAGTCACTTGTAAAGTGTCCCACATTTCTTTAGCACTAGAACATTGAGAAACTCTAAAGAACTCGTCATAGGATAAAGCGGATGTGATGATATTCTTTGCTTTATAATCATATTGAACTTTCTTTCTATCATCATCTTTCCACTTGTCCTCGGGGATCAATTGTTCTACACCTTCAACTAAACTAGAGGGGATATGAGGACCTTTTTCAACTACTTTCCAAATTTCACTATCTATGGCTTGGATAAAGATTTTCATTCTAACTTTCCAATATGCATAGCCTTCTCCGGCAAACAATGGAGGACGACTTATTGAAGCACCTTCACCACCAAAAGGATTCATGGAACCCATTGCGATTTTCTTAAAGGATCTTTACGAAAAAGCTCTTATGCTCGTGTCTTTCGACCGAGCTCTGATACCAATTGAGGAAACCGCAATTGGTGGTTGGAGAGACAAAGGAACCCTAGGAAAACACCTAGAAGGGGGGGTTGAATAGGTGTTGAAGCTATCTTGAAAGATTTTCGAACGAAACAAATCGAAACAATTAAAACAAATGATTTTTGCAAATTCTACAGTACTTAATCGATTAAGCAAGTCGTGTACTCGAGTAGTACTCGATTAAGTTATCACTTAATCGATTAAGTTGGTACTGTACATGTTCAAAACTTGTTTTCTCAAAATCCAACCTTTCCTTTAAAACCTTTAAGCCACCTATTGATTCTAGGTTAAGTGAAAACTCAAATTATGATTTAATCATGACTTATGAATGAGATTCACTACCCTCTATAATAATCTACCCAAATAAAAAACCTATGAAGCTTGAGAGGCAAAAGATAAAAGAAATACAAATACACTCAAACTTAGGTCTTCATGAGCTTGCTTTCTCTCTTCTTCATTTGATGTTTGTTGTTGCTTGTTGAGCTTGAAACTTGATCAACACATGTAGCTTGTTCAAAAACACTTTGTCATTATCAAAACATTCATCATGTTCATCATGGAACTAACATAGATTTCATCACTAAATGTTTCTCTTGGGCATAATTTCAGTTACTTTCAGGCTTTGATTAAAGGTTTCTTGAGATAGAAGCATCCAATGATGAAGGAAGCCAAGGAAGTAGCGCAAAAAAAGTGGAAAAAGCCCAAAAAGTGGCCTCAGGAGCATTCAGACCCAATTCCATAAAAATAAAAGATGAAGTTTCAGCAAGTTTAATGCGCAAGCGCATATTACTGCGCTTTAGAAGAAAATTCAATCTCACTTAAGCGAATTGCTTCAACTTGAAAGGCACCCAGGTGCCTGCTTTCATGCGCTTGGGCGTGATTGTCAACGTTTGTTGCGATTTTTATGAGTTTTGGGTAGCATTTACTATGTAAAACACTTGAGTGATGATTGAAAAGGGGGGTAGAAACCTATAAATGAATAGGGATAAAGAGAAGAGTGGAAGAACATCAAGGAGGGGTTCTCATCCTCGAAGGAAGAAATTCTAGAGAGGATGATTGCCTTGTAGTGCAGCTCTATACCTTCTTTGGATTTTATTCCTCCCTTATTCTTTTCCTTTTTGTTTGTTATGTATAGCTTAATCTCTTGTTAGGTATATGGCCAAATTGACTTATAACATGTCATTGCAATTTTGATTACGAATGAATTTTTAGCATTATGTTAGTTGTTTGATTTTGTTCTCCATATTATTTATAGAAGTAGTTAATCTATGATTTGGGAATTCAATCCTTTAATTGGGAAATAATGGATTGAATTAGTTCCTCTAATAAAGCTTTAAAATTTCACAACTCATAGGAACACTTTTGAGAAATTATATGACATCATGATTCTGTTGTTCTAATTCTAGCTATTGTAAAATTATGATTCACTTAAGGGATTAAAGATTTTTGAATTTGCAATAAAAAGTAAACGCCTTAAGGAATTAAGTTCTTACTAATTTTCTGAATCATTGTTAACATAGGAAGAATTATGTTAATATTCATAGAACATTATAGTTATCACCAAGGAAACCATATCCCTAGCCATTTTATCTTTTTACAACTCAATCTTACTACTTACTTTACATACCACTTAGAACTTTGAATCAAAACAAACTCTAAATTCCAATTTTACTAAGTCTAACTACAATAAGGTGAGAATTGCTAAAATAAATTAATCATGTGGGTTCGACTCTCTATTTATCACTTTATTACTTGTCTGACACGGTATACTTGTTTGTGCCCCAACATATTTTTGGTATCGTTGTTGAGGATTAATTTTATTTTGGCACTTTATTGATATTTATCTATGGTTACTTGTGGAATTTGTGTGAACACTTGTGAATATTTTTCTTATTTTATTTTTATTTGTTCTAATCTTTGCTTTCTAGCTTTTCTCTAGTATATGAAATTGCGTTGTGCAGGTAATCTGTGACATCCCGAATCTTAATTCCAAAAATAATTAGAATAATAATAAGATTAGAAAATGATAAATTATTCTCAAGAGGAACTAAGGTGATGGACTAGGATCCATTTGAGTTCCATGAAGGAGTTAGGAAACATTGGCATCGGAAAGGAGGTTGAAAGATGAACAAAAGAGCGTTAGAAGTGGTGTTTTCAATGTTATAAACACCCTACATTAGGAAATTAAAAATAAAAGATTTACAAATCTAAACACGAATTCCACCGTTGAATGTGAAGATTAGTATGTAGGGAAGCTTGTTTTCAAATTTGAGCAAGATCCGACGGGTAACGAATGAAATATGGCACTTTGAAGTGCAGGGGAATGAAGAACTAAGCTGCTTAATCGATTAACCAAGGGGTTAATCGATTAAAACGTGGTAGCTTGTAAAAATAAAATACACTGGTTAATCGATTAACCAACTGGTTAATCGATTAAGACCTGATCCGTGGTAAAATGAAAAGGGCCAAAATTTACACTGGTTAATCGATTAACCATAACACGCTACTGAAGTGAAAAAAATAAAGGAAACCCAAGTGGGTTACAGGCCCAAAACTTCTCCACTAAGTTAGAAACACAAATCTCGTTCTTTCTTCATCATTCTTCGCTCACTCTCAAAGGAAACCAAGACCAACACATCATCATCATCCATTCGTTTCCCTTCATGACACTAACACAACCATTCTTCTTCTTCTTATTCTCTTAAGATCAAGTATCACCACCATCTACATCAAGAACTCAAGGAAATAGAGCACCCATTATCACTCCCTTCATCTCCACCATCAACTCTCAAACCCTAAAATCAAGAGCACTCATTGTCATCAAACCCCATCAAGCTTAAGAGCTCAAGAGCAAAACCTAACATCACTCATTCCCTCACGCCACTCTCTCTCTTCCCTTCTCCCTTGGAAGTTTCGAACCTCACGTTCATGGAGAGCCACACACCTTCAAGCTTCCTTCATCTTAAGAGCTAGTAAAATCTATCACTCTCCTTCCTTCTCACTCTCCACGTGATAGGAATCCAACATACTTGGTATCTTCTTTGTGGAGACTCAAAAAGGGGCTCAAAGGGTTGTAATTTTAAGGAGCTAGGGCAAAGCTAAAAGCTAAGGCTTATGAAGATTTCTTATATCTCTTCACATTTGAGGTAAGAAGGTGGTATTACCTTGATTGAGGGCATGATTTCTAGGTTGTTTATAGTGGTGACTAAGAGTAGAAAAGAGTAGTTGTGAGAATAAACAATAGGGTAGTTAATTTTGATATGAATAGAGTATTTTCAATAATAGGAGAAAACCCATTTTTAATATGTTTAGGAATATATGTTTTGTAAGTTAATGTTTGTGATGTGTGTGATTATCATGGAAATTTTAAATGATGGGTAATGAATGAGGGAAAATATAGGGATGTAGAGATAATAAATAGAGTAGAAGAGTAAAGGAAATGAACCCACTTATTTGTTTGCAATTATATGTGTAAATGATTTGTGTGATTATGCTTGAAGATGCTATGTGTGTTGTGTAACATCCTGATTTTAATTTCAAGTTTAATTAGTGTAATTCTAAGTAAAACTAATGGAAATCATAAGAGTAGGTTGGGATTTAATGAGGAAAAGCATAGTCAAAATGTGTATAGGAGTTAAGAAGAATGCCTTAGAGTTAGAAACCATCAATATAGGAAAACTTGGTGATGTAATCGATTACCTTGGGGAAAGTAATCGATTACTGACCTCCTGTGAGAAACCCTAGAATTTGATTTTTGGGAGATAATCGATTACATTTGGGTACGTAATCGATTACCTAGTTTCTATGAGGAGCCAAACAATTGTGAAACTAGATCGAGAAGTAATCGATTACCTAGGGTGGTAATCGATTACCACTCGTGCACTTACAAAAAAAAAGACTAATTAAAAGCCAAAATGAGGTAGCTTCTTGGAGAAGCTTCATTCTCCACCACACAATTATAAATCTTCTAGGAGAAGCTTCCTATGAGAGCCACACAATCTATTCTAAGGCAATTAAATAAAAACAAAAACAAAACTAACACTCATTCACTCATCACAACACTCTCACTTCTTCTTCTTCTTCATGACCACTCTCTCTCAACTCTCTCTCAAAGAGAGTAAGAGTAAACAACCACCATCATCATCAACATCAAACTAAGACAAAGGACAAAGAGCTTCATCACCACCCCTACACCTTCACACGAGTTCCATCCTCCATCATCATTCAAGGCAAAGTTTCATTCTTCTTCCTCTTCTTCTTCTTCTTCTTCTTCTTCTTCAAGAATCTAAGAGCAAGCTCCATTGTCATCACCACCACACGATTTTCTCCTTCTCAAACACAAGGTAAATTTAATCTCCCCATCACCCCACACATCTCACGCCACCCTTCCCCACTTCCATAACTCTTAGAATTTCTTTCATCATCATGGCCATGGATTCTCACGCACTTTCATGTTTCTTTCATCTTATGTCCAAGTAGAAGCAAACACTCTTCATCCTCCTTCTCATTCTCAACTTGCTTGAATTCCAACACATTTGGTAGCTTCCTAGTTGAGGTGCAAAAAAGGGACTCAAAGGGGTAGGATTGTAAGAAGTTAGGGCTTGTGAAGGTTTCTTAACTCTCTACTTGGTAGAGGTAAGGAGTGAGTGTTACCTTGATTTAGGAAATAATTTCTAGCTAGTAAATAGTGATGGCTAAGAATATGTGTTAGTTTGTGACATTGAACCATAGGGTAGATAACGATATTAATATGTGCAATATGCAAATGAATGATTGTGATTTTGGAATCGGAGTTTTAAACTCGGTCACTATAAAACCGAGTTAAAAAAAACGCGGTGGAAATTTTGTAAATAAAATTCTACTTTTAAACTCGGTTGTGATTTTAACCGAGTTAGAAAATACGTTTTAACTCGGTTGTTAAAAGGACCGATTTAAAAAATAATTTCTAGATTTAAAAAAAATTAAAAAAGACTTTTAAACTCAGCTCTTTTACAAACGAGTTAGAAAGTACTTTTTAACTTGGTCGTTTTAATGACCGAGTTAAAAATTCTGGACTTTTAAACTCGGCTCTTTTACAAACGAGTTAGAAAGCACTTTTTAAATCGGTACCGAATTAAAAAGTCTGGACTTTTAAACTCGGCTCTTTTACAAACGAGTTAGAAGGTACTTTTTAACGCGATCGTTTTAGTGATTGAGTTAATTCCTAAAAGGCTTAGTTTATTGCTATGACTTCTTAGAAGTTATTTCCTAAGTTCTATGTAATGCTACCCTTCTTACTATTTTTATTACAGGTACAGAGGGAGCTTGCACGAGTCTTGGCCGAGCAGGAGCACACTCCACTCCATGGAGTGTGGGTATTTTGAGGCAGGACCATAGTTGGGTCCTGGGTTTTATTTTGGAAAAATTTTATGTAAATAAATATTATCTTTTGTGAAGTTTAAACTACTCCAAGAAAACTTATTCATATTTGGAAATGATGTAAATGAATACATTCTGATATATTTTGCCTTGCTGGCTTACCGTTGATGTTAGAAATGTATTAACACAGGTTTTTCAGTAAATGTATATTTTTGGAAAAGTCCATAAAGCAAAGTAAACTTCGTCCGATTTTATGGAGATTTTTATATGTAACTAAGTGTTTTAGAAGAAATTTTCAATTCACTAAATCTGATCGGGATAATTATTGTGCTAATTTAGGCAGGGTCTTGCATAATCCAGAAGATTTGTTGTTTGATCCTGAGATTGAGTGCACAACAAGAAAGAAGAAGAGAAGCAATGAAAAATAATGAATTTGAAAAAACTCTTGTGGACTATGTTATCATCAATCTGAACACATGCACCACTACCATTGTTCAGCCTGTTGTGACAACCTGGAATTTTGAGATCAAGCCTGTATACATAAACTTGGTCCAGTAGGAGCAATTTAGTAGAAGCCTACAAGATGACCCTAATTATCACATCGCCAACTTTATGAGTATCGTGGAATTCTTCAAAATCCAAGGTGCGACTGATGAAGCAATTAGACTGAGGCTATTTTCACTATCCCTCAAAGACAAAGTAAGGAGTTGGCTCATATCTCAACCACAAGGGAGTATAACTACATGGGATGACTTGGTCCAGAAGATTATAGACAAGCATTTCTCTCTTGCCAAGCAAGCCAAACTAAGGCAATAAATCAATGCTTTTGTCCAATAAGATGGAGAGCCCCTACATGAAATTTGGGAAAGGTTCAGGGAGTTGATGAAGTGATGCTCGATGCATTCCTTGCTATATTGGATGCAAATCGGGTTGTTATATGATGGCACTAAGATGTCCAATAAGGGCATGATTGATGGAGCAACTAATGGTTCATTGGAGAGCAAGACTATTACAGAGGCAAAGCAACTGATTGAGAAAATAGTTAACAACAACAGTCATGCTTCCATTAAGAGGACTACAAAAAGGAATGGGGTGCTATAATTTCAGGATGTGCAATCCTTGTTAACTCAAACGAAGGAAATATAACAACAAATTGCTGCACTCACAAAACAAATGGGTCAAGTCCAAGTGGGTGCCGTTATAATTATTACTTCTCCTTCCAAATCTAATGCATTATTGCTAACATGTGATTTTTGTGAAGGCAACCACCACAATGGTGAGTGTGTATTTATGGGTATGTGAATGAAGGTACAAAAGAACCACTTAATTTTGTGGGAGGAACTCAAAGGAGCATTCCATACTCCAAAACCTAGAATCCAGGGTTTAAGAACCATCCCAACTTGTCATGGAAGAGCCCAACACTACAACCTCCTCAAGAGCAGACACAAGCACCACCCTGGGAGGTAGCCATTCAAAAGCTTGCTCAGAACACCTCCCTATTGCTCAAACAACAAATAACTTCATGGAGGAAACTAAATCTAACTTCAAAAACCAAAATGCAAGCATAAAAAATGTGGAGGTGCAAATGAGGCATCTCTCAAAGCATATTTCAGAAAGGCCCTTAGGGACATTTCCCAATGACACTATTCTCAACCCCAAGGGACAGTGCAAGGCATTCACTTTGAGGAGGAGCCTAGGAAGAAGGATAGGGTACTGGTTGACTTGACCAGTGAGGAACATGAGAAAGAAAAAGAGGCATCACTAGCCTCTAATGTGCAATCTTAGGAAACCAACACACCAATGAAAAAGAATGACCAAAGTACAAATCCATCACCTAAGGTCCCTTTTCCCCAAAGATCGAAGAAGCAAGAAAAGGAAGATTAGTTCTCCAAGTTCATAGAGGTATTCAAAAAGCTTCATATCAAAATATCATTTATTGAAGATTTAGAACAAATTCCCTCCTATGCCAAATTCTTGAAAGAGTTGCTGACCAAAAAGAGGAAAGTCAAGGAGGATGAAACTATGATGATGATAGAAAAGTGTAGTATTATCTTCCAAATGAAACTTCCTCCCAAATTGAAAGATCAGTGAGTTTCACCCTTTCATGCAACATTGGATGTAGGGACATTGGTAAGACACTCTTTGACTTGGGGTCTGTTGGAAAAAATAATTTGATGATGGCTGTGTCGTGGTGAAAGCCACTGCCTTAAAAACAAGATATTCGGATAGCCGAGGTGTAACTATAACAACGGGTTCTTGCTCCCAAGGTTAGCACAACAGTTCTCTAACTCGTGCACTCGAGACAAAGAACTTGGATTTTCACAAAGTTAGGTCACTTACCAAGAAGGAAGGAAAAGGCAGGAAAGAATGAGGCTTCGATTTTCTGTGTAAAATCAGAAAAGAAGAAGCATCAACTTATAGAATCAGAAAGAAGATAACCAACTGCTAGAAATTATTGGCCAATAAATCGACATTATGGCCTATCTTAAACTGCTGCAATAAAAGGCCTATAAATCTTGTAACGGCCAAATTTAAAAACGCGGGTAATTAAAAAAAATGTTTGACTAGTGGCCTTCCAAAAAGAGGACCCATACATCCGCCCCGCACCGCCCAAACGACAGCTGCGGGCGAGCGCGTGTGTATTTGGCCCAACAAATCCACTACCAAAACCCAATAACTTATTTGAAAGTGTGTAGAGAAGAATGAAATATAAAGGGTTAATATTTTCACAAATTGGCCAATGTGGGACTAAGGTTTATAGAATGAATGCCATTATTTCCAACAGGGTGAAGCATCAACTTAATTCCCTTTCTATTTTTAACAAATTGGGTATTAGGGAAGTGAAGCCCACTATGGCTTCCCTTTACTGTCCATGGGTGTGGTGGAGGATATTTTGGTGAAAGTAGATAAGTTCACTCTACCCATGAACTTTATGGTTGTTGATATTGATAAGGATCAACATGTTCCTCTCATTTTTGGAAGGTCGTTTTTGACCATTGTTGGGGCTGTTATTTATGTACCTAGGGGCGAACTGATTTTGAGGGTGAATGATGACCAAGTCACTATGTAAATGTTTGAAAAACCACCAGACACACCTAATCTCTTAGGCTCTTGGCCCTGCTAAATTGCACCCATTACTCATGTGATGAGAATGTTGGATGTAGTAAGAAAAAGCATGAAAATTTCCTATGGGGATGTTGAGACCTCCTTTAGGGGGGGGGGGGGGGTCCATCGTCAGACTCAAGACATTAAAGTTTAAACAAGTGCTTTTGGGGAGGCAACCCATGGTGATTTTCCTTATTGAGATCGGATTTATGTTTTGCTCTTATAGGGATGTTTTAGGAAATTACTATTAGAAAATGAAACAAAAATTAAAGAAGAACAATTAATTTTTCTTATATTTTAAACCATAAAAGTATTGTTTTTCTTATATTTCAAATCAGAAAAGTATACTCTTAAATAGCAAATAAATCCAACCCTTAGTGAACTTTGAAAAGGAATAAAGTCAATCTTGAACGTGATAACTCTTCAACTTTGAGGTCGCCAACACCAATGAGTAACGATGGTGGTTAGGCCAAAAGATGGACTTGAGGAGGAAGGGCGATAAAGTATTTTAAAAAAGAGTTAATAGTCACATAGGTCCTTGAAAGAAACCCGTGAAATCAGTTAGGTCCCTGAAAGATTTGTGGAATCTCTTAAACCCCTCAAAGATCAATTTGGCATCACGTTAATCCCCCTATCCAATTTCGACATGAGGGACTTAACAGAATCCTATGTGGTATGTTAAATGCTTTGTTGACCACAATGCCATGATGGACTGTTAAGAAGGTTCCACGTTTGAGCCAGAAAAGCATTTAATGTACCACGTAGGATTCCGTTAAGTCCTTCATGGGGGGACTAACGTGATGCCAAATTGATCTTTTGGGGTTTAAGAGATTCCACAAATCACTCAGGGACCTAACTGATTCCAAAATGATCTTTGGGGGTTTAAGAGATTCCACAAATCTTTCAGGGACCTAAATGATTCCACAGATATCTTTCGGGGACCTATGTGACTATTAACTCTTTAAAAAATAAACAATTTCTTTTGAAAAAAAAACATTTTTAATTAAACAATAAACTTCATTAATTTTCGACCGTAAATCCAAATGCAGATAAATCTAACGGTGGATAAACTCTTCAATGCCAACATTACTAGAAACAGGCTTAATGGGTCATCCGGTAGGAAATTTCCAAAAAAAAAAAAAAAAAAACAAAACCAAAAAACAAAATGGTGTGGCTTTAGGTTCGATTTATCCGAATGATGTTTTTCCCTCTAACAGAAAGCTAAGATGGAGTTGTAGCTCAGCCTCTGCTTCTGAGCAGAGTCAGAAACCACTGCACCAATCATGTCCGTTTTCAAATCCTTCACTTCGAATTCCTCTGCTTTCAAACCAATGGAAACAACCATGGCTATGTTCGTGCACTCTTCTTCTTACAGGGTACCCAATTCAACTTGCATGCAACATCCTCGTTTTCAATATATTTCAACTCCTATTGTTTCCCGAAGCATTGGTTTTCATGGGATACGATCAAAGCATTGTGTTTTTTTACCCACCAAGCTTATGCATTCAATTAATAATGAAATTGCAAACCTGAGCTCTTTGTGTCTTCAATTAGCTCTTTTTTCATAATGGGTTGCCTAGCTATTGTAAAAAGTTTGTAATTTGATAAGTTTTGGGTCTTGTTATTGAACTCGAGTTGGTTTTGTTGTTTGTTCGTGCATTTGGGAGTGTTGAGTGGGTTTTTTTCATGTAATAGATAATGTGCTCGATAAATTGTCAATGAGAAAGTTGAAATGTTTGTTTGCGTTTTATGAAGTAAGTTAAGTGCTATTTCTTGTGTTTGGTTTATAAAATTCTCCCTTGGACCTTTCAGTTTCGCCATAAAACTAGGAACATGGTTTTGTTTCCATTTTTCAATAAAACTTCCAACTGTGATGAAAAGGACTGGGTATTCGCGAGAATTTTTTTAAAAAATAAATCATAAAAATATTGAAGTATGGAGTTGAGTAGGGTGGCTAATTCATCATTTTATAACACTTTCTGTCACTCATCTTTGTTTCCTAACAGTTAAAGAAGTATGTTACATGTAATACAAGTAACAAGCAACTTTCTAAAACCATTTGGTTAGTATTGCCTTAATGTTTTATATCACATAGTTTGATGGATTAGTCTCTATCCTATCTATATTAAGCTGGAATACTATAAAAACAGTGTTGGCCTGCTTGTAATTGATATGCTTCTAAATGTATTCAGGTACTGTCGCGAACTGCTTGTTCATCCTCCAGGAGAACTAATTCTACTGGTTTGTTTTATTTACGGGGAATCTCATCAGCTAAAGTAGTATCTCTCTCCAACATATCAAATTATTGTACTCATTCAAGGGATGAGATCTGTTCTTCAAAGCGAAGATCACGAGGGCCTGTTATGGCAGGAAAAAAGGCTCCAGAAGGTAGCATATTTGTCATCTCACATAGATGTTTCTTAATAATTTTTGTGAACCTGTTATTGTTTGTCATATTAATTAAAGAGAGTAAGCATACATTTCCAAGGTTAGTTACATCACCTGACTTAACTTTAGGAATGAAGCAAGAAGATGGTAAATACAAGCACACAATTGATCTTCCCCAGACGACGTTCAGCATGAGAGCGAATTCTTCAGTAAGAGAGCCTGAAATTCAGAAAATATGGGAGGAGAGTCAAGTATTCAGAAAAGTTGTTGACAAAAATAGTGGAGTAAGTTTTGGATTTCCCCTTGGCTTCCCTCATGTAGTTATGTGAACTTACTAATGTACTTCAAACAACTTGATCAGGGAAATTTTATTCTTCATGACGGCCCTCCATATGCCAATGGTGACCTTCATATTGGCCATGCCTTAAATAAAATTTTGAAGGATATTATAAATCGTTATAAGGTATCTTTCCCTTCCTACGAACTTTAACTTCCAGTATATTACTATGACGTTGGATACGAAGCATGCTTTGTTTTTAAGTATCATTTACAAGCCGGCTCCAATTATATATCTTGTATGCCGAAGAACTACTATTTTGCTAAGATATTCACTTTTATTTCTTTGCAGCTCCTTCAAAACTATAAAGTTTACTTTGTGCCTGGATGGGATTGTCATGGTCTACCAATTGAATTAAAAGGCAAGTGCTTATTGCATTAGAACTTCCTTTACTTGTTTTTTGCATTTCAAACATGAATTTATTTAGACACTGTGTAGTGATTCTGCTTATATAACCTCTTAGTCCAATAGTTATTCATCTGAAGATGCTTTTGAAATTTGAAGTGCACCCATTTCGACCTTTTATTTGAAAAAAAAAAACAGAAAGTTCGTTTTCACGCTGAATCAAGGTGTGTGTGTTACATATATTAGAAATATCATAGTCCTTAAGGTTTTATTAGCAAGTTAAAACTTTTTCTTCAGACATCTTTTTTTTTAATTTCCTCCATAGCTGGTTAGGGCACGTGGGGAGGAGACTAATAGAAGCCCCGGTAAGGGGATTTTAGATCAAATGGAGGCTATTCTGAGTAGAGGAAGGCCAAGAAAAACCATAAGTGAAACAAGTAAGAAAGATCTAGAGATTGACGCCTTATCAATGGAAATGATTTATGACAGAGCATTGTGGTGTCATTTGATCCTTGTAGCATACCGCACGTGGTGGAAATAAGGCTTGGTTGTTGTTGTTGTTGTTGTTTTTGTTTCTTCAGACATCTTTTAGGCCCAATTTTTATTCTTTGTTTCATCTGCAAATGCTTACGCCCCTTTTATCTTTTAGGGAGGGATGGCGAATTGATGTATGATGCTAATGCATCAACGATTATTTAGTATGTTTTGAGCTTTGTGGGCTGATGTTAAAAAGAAAGAGTTGTACTAGAGTTCCTTTTAATTTTTTAAGGGAAATTTTATTAACACCCGTACTATTATTGCTTACACCCGTTTTTTAAAATATTTTGCACCTACTTACCAATTTTACCCTTTTTTACCAACTTTCCTAAATACTAATTATTCTTTTCATTTTTACTTACACCCAATACTTTTCTTAAACCTTTCTTTTCCTTTTCCACACCCAAACTTCTCTACTCAAATCTCTTCTTCTTTTCACACCATTCTTAAGTCTTTACCCTTCTCCAAATTGTTCTATTTACTTATATTGTGAACAGTGTCTTCTAATGTTACTCACCCACATTCCTCTTCCTTCATACATCAAACTGACATTCAAGGAAAATTAAATTAGTATAACTGATTTGTCTGCTCACCATTTTCACACGTTTGGGGTGGTGTCAATAATTCAAAAACGAGCGTCACACATACTGCCTTTAAAATAATTGCGCTAATTTAATTGGAGTAAGCCCGTGTTTTCATTCAAGCTGCAGAAACACATGCGAGTCCAAACTGAAATTGATGCTTCTTGTATTTTTTTAATAAAAAAATGAATTTAATCATCTACAAATCAATTTAATTAGGTTATTCGTTCCTCTTCTTTTATCATCCGTCCAGCGGATGAAGAATGTTGTCTAGGATTCAGAAGAACAAAATAATGGAGTGAAAAAGGTTTTCACAAGATTTTGGATCAAGTTTTTGGAAAGGTTTTGGGTGAGCAAGGTTATTGAGAAGATGATGGGTGTGAATAGTGATAATTGGTTAAGTATTAAATTTTTAGGATTATGAGTGTAAATAAGAAGATTATTAGGGTGTGAGTATTAGATATATGGGTGTAAGTAATAATATAAGGGTAATATTGATAAATAAGTGCAAAAAATTATAAAAATCGGGTGCGAATAGTAATGAAACGGGTGTTAATAACATCTCCCTTTTTTTTTAAAAGGATTGGATTGAGTTACATAGAACACTTGAAGTGCGAAGGAATGACATACACCTCTCCTCTTGTTTCAAAATAGTATAGACTTCCCTAATTTTATTTTTAATAGACTACCTTCTATTAAGTTTTAGTTGCAGACAAGACATTAAACATAAGAAATTCAGATTTGATGTCCGATTTTAATCTTTATAATTCTAAACCAACCATATCGTTTAAAATAAACGACTACAGAATAAATCCAATTCTGAACTTGGTAAACATTGGGATGAAATCGAAAAGGACCGAGAGAACAGGAACTGCATTAGAACATGGGCCCATTTCCTAGACATCTGCTGAAAATTTCAAAGCAAAAAAATAAGATTAAGTTTAGTCCCACCAATTGTTCAGTTAATTAAAAAGTAGTGATGTTATTTTCTAAGCAAGAAAGAGGAATATTTAGTTTTACCATATTTTTAGAAGTCAATAAAAAATTAAGAGGCATATATGCTCCCCTTGTCGTTTTCACAGTGCTTCAACTATAGAAGAAATTGACGAGTTAGTTTCATCCATCAATTTAGAGACTGATTTATTCCATAATGAATAGACACAATTGCCATAACTATGGGATAAACGATCAAACTTAAAAGTTCTCAACTTTCCTTGTGATTTGTCCCCTTTAATTTCATTTTCTTAAAGTATAAGTTCACATATATGTTGCGTTTAAGCTTATGTACTATATTTTAGCAGAATGATTGTTTTGAATTATTTCAGTTTTGCAGTCACTGGATCAAGAGGCTAGAAAAAATCTCACACCGTTGAAGTTGAGAGCAAAGGCCGCTAAATTTGCCAAAGAAACTGTTAAAACTCAGATGTCATCTTTTAAGGTCCCTTTTTTGTCTGCACTTTGCTCTGTCGTTTCCATGTCATTATATTGGAGTAGTTTTTGCCCTTTTTTAGACATCATGCAATTAATATCACCAATTGACATTTCATTTTAACTCTTGGAAAAATGCTTGTACCTTGAATATGTTACTGAATGTTTGCAGCGCTTTGGAGTATGGGCAGACTGGAATAATCCCTATCTCACTCTAGACCCTGAATATGAAGCTGCCCAGGTAGCTAGTACAGCCTTTCTCATTTATCATTTCAGATGTGCTAAATCAAACATAAATTCAGCAGTTTGTATGCTCTATTCATCATGTATTGTACATTTGAAAATTTATGGCTTTGCTTTAATAGTTTGGATTATTGTGCTATACTGCTATGAGAACTCTATAGTGTGTAAACTTTCATTTGCACCTGACTTTCTTCATGCCTTACTGGTTATTATTATATAATCCTTATAATTGATATCTTATAATTTGCTAGATCGATGTGTTTGGCCAGATGGCCTTGAGAGGCTACATCTACAGAGGTAAAAAACCTGTTCACTGGAGTCCCTCGTCACAGACAGCACTTGCTGAGGCTGAGTTGGAGGTACTTTGCTGTATTATTATGTTGAACCCCTTGTCTAAAGTCTACACTAGTGCACTGTAGAACCTGAAAATGAAGGCAAATAGTACCAATGCTGTGCTGTATGGTATGGGACTATGGGTAGAAGTTGCATAATTCTTGGTCATTTAAGCATGTATGCACACAAATTTTGTGCTTCTATGTTCACATCTTTGAATGCTTGCAGTTTTCTCTCTAAAACCTGATTTGCTTGAGGTTAGAATATTTATGTTGTTACCTATTTGGTTCCTATGTAGTATCCTGAAGGGCATGTTTCAAGAAGCATATATGCCATTTTCAGAGTTGTGAGTGCTCCTATGATATCAAGTGACCTACTACAAGAATTTCCAAATTTATGGTTGGCCATATGGACTACAACTCCCTGGACTGTTCCTGCCAATGGAGGTAGGTTTCCCATTTTATTGCATTTTTCATGATGGCTTATGAGTTGTGTATATCTTTCTTTTTCTTTTTCTAGCCATAATGGTCGCGATTTCTACACCCTCTACTTGTGTGTCCTCAAATTTCTCAGTGAGAGACAGGAATGTCTGGAATTCTTTTGGTCTACACTTCTTTAACCTTTCAAAACGGATAATTTGATATGCTGGTTTAGCTACGTAATGAGCTATAGCTAGCATCGCAGTAGCACAGATAGTTTTGTGCCTCTATATTTGTATCTGTTTCAAGTATTTGGTACGAATATACAATTCATTATTAATTATTCAAGTATTCTTTACAGCAAGGTGGTAACTTCTTTTGAGGTAAAGTATTTTTACTTGTTTTGTTCCTGAATACCTATGGAAAAGAAAGTGGAAACAAAAGGAGAGAATTGAATTGTTTGATTGCATTTCACTTCAGAAACATCGTATCTGCATTTATGGATGATAGTGACATTGCTGGACTACGAAACTAGTGAATTGCAAGGAAAAATAATTTTTAATTGATGGATACAATAGCCAACTACTTGTAATTTTAATATTTTTTACTCAATGTTTTAATTTATATGTCACTCTTTCACTTCATGTCTACTTCCTACTGTTCTATGCTCAGCTGTTGCGGTAAATAACAAGCTTGAGTATGCTGTCGTTGAAGTAGAATCATTAAATGAAAATGTCTCTTCATCTGGTGAAACTAGAAAGAGAAGGCTTGGAAGTGTTTTAAAGGATGAGAAGCATCTGTTTCTTATTGTTGCTTCGGAACTTGTGCCAAAGTTAGAGGCGAAGTGGGGTGTGAAGCTTCTTGTCAAGAGAAAACTGCTGGGTTCTGACTTGGAAAACTACAGGTTGTTTGCAGTATGAAAAATGAACAATTGCTTTCCTCTTCGCTAATTTTGTGTGTTAAAAATATTATCATCTTTAAGATAAATGGGAATTTCTTCGCGCTAAGGGTATTATTTATTTATGTGGTCTCAGATACATCCATCCAATAGATAATACGGAACGGCCAGTTGTAATTGGAGGAGATTATATTACGACAGAAACAGGAACAGGACTGGTCCATACAGCTCCTGGACATGGTCAGGAGGATTATGTGACTAGCCAGAAGTATGGACTACCCATAACTTGTCCGGTAGACGAGAATGGAATATTTACTGAAGAAGCCGGGCAGTTTAGTGGACTTGATGTTCTTGGTGATGGTAACACTGCTGTTGTGAAATATTTGGATCAAAATTTGTTACTGATCATGGAAGAATCATATGGTAAGTTCTTTCTATCAGGCATCAATAAAAAGCACTTAGTGATCTACCAATAATTATAGACTCTCATCATCGTAGCTCCCTTCTCTTTTTTCTGATTTAGAACACAAGTATCCTTATGATTGGCGAACAAAAAAACCGACAATATTTAGAGCAACAGAGCAATGGTTTGCATCAGTAGAGGGATTTCGTGATGCTGCTATCGGAGCTATTGGCCATGTAAAATGGGTTCCACCTCAGGTATTCTATTTTAAAGTTCTGTTGCTATATAGTTATATTTATTTGGTTCATAAAGAAAAAATGTTCAGTTAATTTGTTCTCTTAGAGATGTGCTACTTATCATATTTAGTGCTATATGTTACCATTATACACGAATTGCTTAGGGAGAAAACAGAATCTCGGCAATGACCTCAAGCCGCTCTGATTGGTGTATATCACGACAAAGGACGTGGGGCGTTCCTATTCCAGTTTTTTATCATCTGCAGTCTAGAGAACCTCTTATGAATGAAGAGACAATTGACCATGTCAAATGTAAGAGTCCTTTTTATTTCTCAACTCTCAAGTTAAATGCGTGTGTGTGTACGGGTGTGTGTATTGGTTTGGTAGAAGTTATATCTCAATTATCAATTGTTATAAACATATTATATCCCATATTTGAGTGCATGTAGCGACAAATATTCCAAAGTTGCTTATTTACTTCTGCTTTTTCAGAGCATGTTGGTCCTATGGAAGTAGTATGTCCTGATATTGATCTTTTGCTTTTCTTTCTGAAACTGTCAGCTATTATATCCCAAAAGGGTAGTGATGCTTGGTGGTACATGACTGTAGAGGAACTTCTACCACCTAACTACCGTGATAAAGCAGCTGAATATGAAAAGGGAACTGACACAATGGATGTATGGTTTGATTCAGGTACAGCAGTATTCTCGTGCCTGATATTTACTGCTCACTTGTACATGTTCTTTTAAGTTCCTCAACCACCCTTCTTACCACTTGCCTGCTCAGTAACAGTTCTATAAATATATTATTGCCTACTATTCTTTTTAACAGTGATAACTACTTCATTACAACTGAGATCTTATTCAGATCTTTGCCCATAATTAAGTGCATAACTCATATGTTTAGTGATATCCCTTAGTCTTGTTACTTTTTTAGTGCACTGGCTTGAACCTAGGACCTTAGCCCTACTTACTCGTTACCCCCAGCTATCTGAGCTAATCCTGGTCGCATATAGTTTGGTTGTTCTCTTTGAAGTTGGTCTTACTTGGCTGTTTATTTTTGCTACAGGTTCCTCTTGGGCTGCCGTCATGAGAAAAAGAGATTCCCTTAGCTTTCCTGCAGACTTGTATCTTGAAGGAACAGATCAGCATCGAGGGTGGTTTCAGAGTTCATTGTTAACTAGTATAGCTACAACGGGTAATGGATTTCTCGATATTTTTACTATCACGAGTATCTGTGAGGCACCACATGGAATTAGGTTTGGAATTAGAATTGGACCTTTGAATTCCAACTATGTTGTTTGGTGTGTACATTAGATCTGGTATTGAAAAATAAATATCTTACACTATTTTAAATTCTTAATCTAAACCTTAAGAATTACAATTTCAAGCATAAGTTATAAAAATGTTTTTGTTATTTTTCATTATCTTTGTTGCATACTCTGACAACTATTGTTGCCAATGATGGCCAACGACATCTGGGACCACTACTTCGAGTGGCACCTTTTGGTCAAAATCATTGGTGGCACCCTCTGACCTCCGTCACTGGGGATGCCTTCCAACCACTTTCACTACCAATGCCATCCGACTATAGTCATTGGTGATGTCCACTTACCACCGCTGCCAGCAGCATCCTCCAACCACTATCACCCATGCATCCATCAACCACAGTCACTGATGGTGTCCACCGACTACCATTACTACCAGTGTTAAGTTCCCCTTTTCAACAGTATTTGTTTACTGTTCTAACAAACTGTTCTTTTTAAGCTTTTTTTTTTTATTTAATAAATTTCTTATAAATATCGATGTGAAATAAATATTCGCAAAGGTTTAGGAATTATTAGACAACTTAAATAATTTAATGTTTCCAAAATCTCAGTTAAACATAATTGTTTTCATTATCAGGTTCAACCCTGGTTGAAAGTTTTTGGCTCAGTTTTCATTCACCTGTTGGTTCAGTATATTAGGAAACAGGTCCGGGCGCAAGATCTCTAGCATAGGTGTTTGTTTGCATAAGTACATTTTCCTTCATATTATAAGCCAAAAAGATGATGCATGCGGGCTAGAATGTCCTTATATGTTTATACTTCTGCCATTTTTCTCTGGTGCAGGGAAGGCTCCATATTCTTGTGTTGTAACACATGGATTCGTATTGGATGAGAAAGGCTTAAAAATGAGCAAGTCTTTGGGTAATGTTGTGGATCCACGAAGTGTAATTGAAGGAGGTAAAAATCAAAAGGTTGGTTATGTAGATGTATAATATAGAATATAGTTCAGGAGCTGTATCAAATGTATCATTTCCTTTTTTATTAAAGTCGTGGTTCAAGTTTTTTTTCCTTGCCTTATTCTCAGGAAGCACCTGCATATGGAGCAGATGTCCTCCGACTCTGGGTTTCTAGTGTAGATTATACAAGTGATGTGCTGATTGGCCCTCAGATTCTTCGTCAAATGTCTGACATATACAGGAAGTTGCGGGGAACTTTGAGATACCTCTTGGCAAATCTTCACGATTGGAAAGTAAGCTCATATTCCGTGGCTGAAGTCAAATAATTTTCCTTTGTCTGATATTGCTGCATATTTTTAGAACATTGCTGGATTTCTTCTTCCACACTTCTTATTTAGCAATTGTTTAATTGACAGACAGATTATACTGTTCCATACGATGAACTTCCCAGGATCGATCAGCATGCACTATTTCAGCTTGAAAATATTGTAAAAAGCATTCAAGGGAATTATGAAAATTACCAGTTTTTCAAAATATTTCAGGTAATTTATTTTGGATCCTAGTGAAAGTGTGAAACATTCTATATATATCTCTGTAAAGTGTTTATGCTTATGCTTAATGGCATGTGCAAGGCAGATTGTCTTATATCCATCTAGCTTTGTGATGATGATAAAAATTTTTAGCTAAGAGGAACAGATTTGCATCCCTTGATTGATTAACTAACATTCAAAGGATCTTTGGGAAGAAAAGGAGTTAACTGAGACATAGGATTCATCCCTTAAGGCTTTATATAAAAAATTTGAATCTTTTTTCTTAGCATGAAAATTCTTTCCATAATATAACTGAATTTTTCTCACCTTGTTTGATTTTCCAAAAATTGTCATGTTCTTTTTTTCTTTTTCAGATTTTACAGAGGTTTGTCATTGTTGACCTGTCAAATTTCTACTTTGATGTGGCCAAAGATCGACTTTATGTTGGGTACGTTTCTCCCTTTAGTGTTCTCACTTCTTGTGTCCCTTATTTGCAATTGCAAGTGTAGTTATGGACACATATGGTTTTTGATATGCCCAACAGCACAACTTTGACTTGTATGGCAAATATTTCATTCTTTATGTTTCTATTTGGTCCCATGAGACACTCTTTTTGCCGATTTCCTGCAGTGGATCAACAAGTTATACAAGGAGAAGTTGCCAAACAGTACTTGCAGCACATCTCCTTTCTATTGTGAGAGTAGTAGCACCGATATTGCCCCATTTAGCTGAGGATGTGTGGCAGAATCTTCCTTTTCAGTATACTAGTGAATATGGTTCTGTTGCTGAATTTGTATTCGAATCAAGATGGCCCACCTTGAACGAAAGATGGCTTGCCCTACCTTCCGAAGAAATTGAGTTCTGGGAAAAGATTCTTGAGGTATACTTTCTCTCTGTATCAAGTGTCAGGGGATAAGCTGATGTAATTTAATTCATTCATGACAGAAACAGAAGTATAAGTATAGTTCTTAACAAAAATATTACATAAACATTTTCTTAGTTTCTCTCAGTGGGTAGTTTATTTTAGTATTTCCATTTGTTGGAAGTCCCAAATTGACTGCATCATACTTTGTGGTATGGTTTAAATACCTATTGGGCTATTTCTCTCATTGCCAATTGGTTTTGAAATGGAACCTTATCAATGTTTAACATTATATCAAATTATGAAGTGCAATAATCTCTTTCAAAATCACTATCTTTGTTGTGCGGGCGGTGTAGATAACACATTAATACTTAATATTGTGCTGAAATTAATTTAATTTGGAAAATGGGACTGCAAGGATTGAAAATTGCTGATAACTTGATTGTATATGCCCTATTATCATTTCAAGTGCCGACGCTTCTAGAAGTTAAAGCTTTTAGGCGAAGGCCTGTGAATGGTTTCATGGCAATAGTTGAAGATTTATAAACAAATTACTAAGCATTAGCAATCTGCTTTTTCCAAATCAAGAAATGATTAAATATGAAGCACTGCGTATCTTAATTTGGAATCTTAAGATATTCGTAAATTTTGTTATAGTGATGAAGAATGAATAAGGATGTAAACTTACAGCCAGAACATGAAAGAAACATAAATTATTGTTATATCACAGGAAATTTTAACGAGTAAATTATTTGGTTCTCCTGTAAAATATGTGACCTTCATGATTTTTCTTTACTGGTTATCTCCATTTACTTTGTCGCTCACTAAGTTAATAAATCTCAAATTAGATACTATTTCATATCGGTTCTTACTTCGTGTATCGGTTACATTTACTAAACGAACATTTTTTTTTTCCAGCTGAGGACAGAGGTTAATAAAGTCTTGGAGGTTGCTCGAACTGGCAAATTAGTTGGTGCCAGTTTAGATGCAAAGGTTCATATTCATACATCTGATGCCAGTCTGGCATCCCAACTTTCTGAACTATGTGCAGCCAAAATTGATGCTGATACATTAAATCGTCTATTCATAACATCTCAGGTATATCTACAACTATCTTGCCACTTTCAATAACTAGTTCACAATAGACAATGCTGAGAAGTGAGAATTGAATATGCAATCTTAAATCCTTTCTGGGCTGCTGCAGGCAGCCAAAGCTATTCCAAAGTGTAGGATTCTATGAAGCACGAATATAGATACATGATACAGATACAATACCACGCTGATACATGGATACAACAATTTTTTAAAATGATAGAACATGATATGGTTAACATACAACTTACAATATAAGATAATATAATATAATATATTATAAGATAAAATCACAAATTCTAAATCATTTGTAGACACAGGAAAATACTATACTGCATCGGTATGAAAGTTCAAAATATAAATGAAATATATGCTAGAAATACCTCAGAAGCATTTTGGGAGGTAGGATTTTGGAAGGATCAGAAGCTTACCCAGTGTGAATCTGATTCGTATTCAACTATTCATGTTTTGATAGAGAAATGCTTGCATATTCAGGCTTTAAGGATTCAATAAAGTATGACTAAGCTTTTGATAGTAATATTAATATTAATGACTACCTTAAATCAAAATGTGTTATTCAAAGTTCGGAAACAATAATAAAAGTTAGGATTAACTTCAGGTCCTAAGGTTCAGGCCTTGGTTTGAGATTTGGAAATCAAGAAAAGAAGGCCAAAACAAAAACTAAACCACTGATTTTTTTTTTCTCCATATGGCTAAAAAAAAGAACGAACAAATAAAAAGTAGCAATTTTGTGCTATTCTTCGCTGCCTTCATTACTTATAAAAGGAAATTTTACTAGAGAAAAAGGAGGAAATGTACATCTACTCTCACCATTTATGATCTGAGTGATTTAAAAAAAGAAGCTTACATCGCATTAGATTGTTGTTACACGTTTAACCGGCAACATGCAGGTTGAGATTCTTTCCTCATTGGAGGATGACCATGTTGCAAATGTACCATATAGTGGTGAATGCCTAATTCAAGGGAAGAGTAAAGTGTGGATTGGCATATCTCGTGCTGGTGGTTCCAAGTGTGAAAGATGCTGGAATTATTCACACCAGGTTGGTTCATTTTCAGACCACCCTACCCTCTGCAGCCGCTGCCATGATGTTGTTGCTGTTCAGATGCCACCTCAAGTAGCTGTAGTCAGCTAAAATCTCAAGGGTGTGGCTATTGACACCCATGATTTCAGCTTTGCGTCCATCGGATAGCCTATCAAACATGATTTCAGCTTCGCATCCATCGGATGGCCTGTCAAACAGTGCAAAATTTGGGATAGTCTATGTGAAAATGGGGAAAAAAAAATACATTGTTAGATAGCCTATCTGAAAATTTGTATGGGTGTGCAACCAAAATAGGGTGTTCATAGAATATGGCAATTTCAAAGGGACATGAAATTTGTTTGAATTATAACTTCAATTTTTTTTTTTTTTTTTAATAAAGTTCCATTCTTGGATTTTAAATTTAATCACTTCTCAGTGTAGTACATGTTTATACTTTATGCTAAACCGTTTATTGTCCTGCTACTTTTACGGTTATCATTATCCTTATCATTATTGGTCATTTATCTATTTACAAATAATCAATTTGATCATTTTTCGTTTTAAGGATTTATTTTATCCTTTATCTTTTGGGTTAACGAATCAATTTGAAAAATCAGAACTCTCGTTCGGTGGAATGTTCTTAGCACCAGAAATAATGAGATTGGGAATCTTTTGTCTATAAGGGTAGTTGAGAAGAATGTTATATACATGAGTTACCTACTTTTGTTGGGTGATCCAACTTCGGAGTCTCAAATATTTTTGTGTTCGTGTATCTAAGAAGTTCTTATCTGGAGCAAGTAGGGAAATTCTCATCAAATCAATAGCTCAATTCATTCCAACCTTCATAAACTGTTTTGCATTAAGAGTATGGCCTCTATTTTTTTATGGAGAGTTGAAGTTAATAAAAATGAAGATGCATTGCATGAGCTGGGAGAAGCTAGCGTCTGCAAGAAAATATGGGATTTAGAATCTTAATGGTCTTCAACAAAGAGCTCTCAGCCAAATAATGATGGAGATCGCAAAGGAATGAAGAGGCTCTTAAAGGAAAAATGCTTTGCAAAAAGTCTTGAATTTCAGATGCCATAAAGGGCCATTATCCTACACTTAGACCAGCATTTTTTTCCGCAAAATGAGTAATTAATGAAAGAACAATGTGGGGAGTTGGTGATGGCAGCAAAATAGATATCTGACGGGTGCCCAAAACTGTACATGATGGGTTGTTGCACTCAGGTCAAAACTGTGCAAACTCATACCAATGGTGGTCTTTGAGATGATAGATCATGAAACAAGAACTTGGAATAGAGAAGTTCTAGCACAAATATTCTCAAGTTCAGGAGCAGACCAGATATGGAAATAGCTTCGAGAAAAGTTATAACAAAAGATGAACTCTTGGAAATTCATAATAGATGGTGAATACTCAGTTAAATTTGGATATATTATATTCAAAAAGTTACGTAAACATCCGGATATCAAATTTGTCTTATATCCAAAAATAATAAAATAGCATATAAGACAACCCAAATATTAGATTCAGATGCCAAATCTAGATGTTCATGTAACACTACTGTATCATTCTACTCTAAATAAACAAAATCTAGCATTCAACGTCATACAACTAACTCGGTGTTCCATTGAAGTTGCTATGGAAAACTAACATAGTGCCCAGACACCGAGAACTGGTTTGCTGAGCTTCTTAAGGGATACTGCCAGTAAGAAAGAAGTTACATGATGTGCCCGCAAAGTAGTGAGATAAACATGAATCAATTTCCTATGCTCTCTTGCAGTGTTCTGAATTTGCTTGCATATGGTTTGCATCCCCCTTGGCAATCCACTTAGATCAAGAAGCAGAGATAGATTTTTCTTTATGGGTTACAAACATCATGAAAATGGGAAGCGATGAAAGTGAGGCAATAATGGTTTTCAATCTCTTATTTATGTTGTGGCAATGATGGGAGGCGATGAAAGATTATTGCTTTCCAAATGTAAGTTGCAGCAATGATGATCAATCTAACAAAATCAAATATAAGAGAAAAAGCATGATAGAGCAAAAACAATCGGAGTCGAGCAATAAACAGACAAACTTCCTATTGTAAGTTACAAATGAACTTTGAGTAAAAGAATCTATGAGTAAATTATCAAATGACAACTGGCTTGAAGGAGCTCTAAGTAGTATTATTAATCAAGATATCAACGCATATTTTGTTTTTTGTTATGCCCAACAACATGAATTCGCAAGCCAAGCCAACAAAAATAGAAAATCATTTATGTAAAACAGAAGCAAAAATTAACTCAGCTATGAAAATTCCTTTGATCTTCATCAAAATAGTTGGTTGCCAAAAATAAACTTTCTAGGTTATTAGAACTGTCGCCAATGTTTTGGTTTGGTTTTCTACAACATTTGCTTGGTAGTTATTTTGATATTTGAATATGCAATTTGCAACTTTGTGTCTAGGCTTCCCACGGTCAAAACAATTAAGAGTTAATAGTCACATAGGTCCCCGAAAGATACCCGTGGAATCAGTTAGGTCCCTGAAAGATTAGTGGAATCTCTTAAACACCAAAGATCATTTTGGAATTAGTTAGGTCCCTGAAAGATTTGTGGAATCTCTTAAACCCCCAAAGATCAATTTGACATCACATTAGTCCTCCCACGAGGGACCTAACGAAATCCTATGTGATACATTAAATGTTTTGTTGGTCCAAACGTGACACCTTCTTAACATTCCAACATCGCATTGGGGCCGACAAAGCATTTAACGTGCCATGTAGAATTACGTTAGGTCCATCCTGACGAAATTGAATGGGGGGACTAATGTGACGCCAAAATGATCTTTGAGGGGTTTAAGAGATTCCACAAATCTTTCAGGGACCTAACTGATTCCACAGGTATCTTTCGGGGACCTATGTGACTATTTACTCAACAATTAAAGAAAGGCTAAACTACGTATTTGATCTCATACCTTATTTTTCAATATCAAGTTGATCCCTTAAGTTGTTTTTAATCATATTGGTCCCTATGTTTCTTTTTGCTATCAAATTGGTCCCTAAGTCATTATTCATCCTACATGTCAACTGTGAACATCACACTGGTCCACGTTTTCATTGTCGGAGAGAGAGAAATGACACGTGTGTGTAACAGCCCGATTTTCGCTTCCGAAAACTTAACTGAATTATTATTATTTTATTGCAAAAATGAGGCCATTTTTTTTTTTAAAAAAAAACATAAGTTCATCAACGACTAACACCACCCTTTCGAAAATCGAGTTGTCACTTTCGAAACTCCTCACTCAAAACATCATCATTAAAAAAATAAAACTTTTTTCATTTAAAAGAAAGACATGAGCCACAAGTGCTGGAGTCAAACTCCAAAAGTTTTCCAAAAGTAGGCCATCATTACAAAAGAGATTACAAACCAAAATAAAAAGTAGCTGATTACATCTGTAGTACATCACAAGATAATCCTCGACTGGAACTCAGATCCTAGACACACAACATTCATTAGACACAGACAACAGGGAATCACTCTTCAGCGGAACTAGCATCCGTCTCCATATCTTCACTCGAATCTGCCTTCGCTTCGTGATCGAAGTCACTAACATCCTCTTCCTCCATTGGTTGAGGAATCGCAGCCGCAAGGGTGCAGGATCACCACCAAACTCGTGATACTCCCTAGGTCCACCATTCTGATAGTCACGGAGAGTGACTTGTCCCACGTGAACGTCCATGCTTGCTCCTCGTAGAATATGTCTCGGATCATCGATCTCCAATCGAGTTTCGCCGCGCCAGATCCAACCATCAGGAACCATTTCCCATGCTCCTTGTAAGATCCTATATTTTAAATACATGAAATAAAAGTATTTTTATAAATATTAGTATCATTAAAATAGTCAATTTTTCCTATTTTAGCAAAAACACTCGAGTATTTTAGGAAAAACTCGAGTATTTTAAGTAGCTGTTTAAAAATTTGAATTTTTAAATAAAAACTCGAGTATTTGGGAAAAAACTCGAGTATTTCGTACAGACCTGAAAGTGTATAAGTCGGTTTTCATTTAATTTTCGCACCAAAACGCGGTTTCTTGAAATGACAAGCATAGAGCTGGACTTTGCTTCGATTTGAAGTATTCCTAGACTATAAATTGGTGCTTGGTTGAAGCATTCAACACCTCTAATCCTCCAAAACCCGAATTCTATGTTTCAGACTCTCAGTTTTTCAGAGCATACTTTGATCTCTAATTTCTCCTTCGTTTCTCAATCAAATCCTTTGAAACCAAAACACAACTCAAGGTTCTAGTTCCATCTTTGAATTAGAATCAAGAATCACTTCAAATAAGCCCCTGTAGTTCGAGTTCTAGCTCATCAAAGTCTGAAGTTCAAAGCTGTGAAAACAGAGTAGTTTTCAGCATCAAGTATTCATCTTCATTGAATTCGTTTGGTAATCTCAGGAATCCTTTTTGTGTCAAATTTGTTTCTGATTGAAGTTAATATATCCTAGTTTGTTAAACTAACTTGTTTCGTTCTTTTTCATGCCAAATCCATGGTGAAATCTGTGGCCAAAGTCAGCCTGTTCAACCCCTTTTTCACAAGTCCAGAATTTGGATTTTTGATCCAACCAATTTCCTTGTTGTTTAATCTGTTGTTTAGCTTCTCTGAGGTAAGGGAGGAGTTATCTAATTGCTAGAATGAGTAATCTCAAGCTAGAAATGTAGGAACCTCACATGGTTCATCAAGGGATGAAGTTGGAATTGGGAATATGACATGGAGGTCATAAACCCAAGGTTTTATGAGTCAAACAAGTTTAAATGAACCTAATGATGCTCACTGGATTGATTTTCGAAGATAAAACCAAGTGGAAATGAATTTCATATCTTGAAATGGTTATTTTTCAAGTTTGCATAGATTCTGTGATTTGATGATGATTTATGTTATTATGTACTTGTTTATGCGTACTAACATGTTCCTTATATGTGTTTATGCCTCTGTTTTGCATAAGAATGGAAAAACAATGCATGGAATTCGAATTGGTGCTTAAAATGCAGAAACTGGTGCTGTTGCAGTAAAAACACTCGAGTCTTTCGAGAAATACTCGAGTATTCTGGGAAAATGAGGAACAACTCGAGTTTTTCTTCAAAGACTTCAAGTATTCTGGAAAAAAATGAAGAACAACTCGAGTATTTTATAAAATACTCGAGTATTTTGATTAAAACTGAAGAAAACACTTATTTTTCTTAAGAATATTGAATACCTAATTCTTATACGTTTTCCATTGGTCGATTATTATCCTGGAAGAGTCCTACTGGAATTCTATTCAGTGGTTGACGTATTCGGACAGGAGTCCCAATGGATAAATGTATAAGTTTACTTGATTCCCATTGGTTGATTTTTATCCTGGATGAGTCCTACTAGAATTTTATTCAGTGGTTGACATATTCGGACAGGATGTCCCAATGGAAGTGCGTACACCCATTTGGTTGATTATTTTCCCATGTCCCAGTGGAAGTCTTTACCCACTTGGTTGATATTTTGGGAGTCCTAAATGGGGTCGTTGCAATAATTAAATAATAAAATAATTAACTCCTATTGCATAAAACCATCACAAAGTGGCTGGGTCGCTGATGGAATTTTCAGTAAGCACTAGTACCAGTTAATGCAAGAAGGATTATGAACTTTGGGTCTCTATATTGGAGACATGATGTTCAAGGATGTGACTTAAAAGAAAGAAAGAAAATGAACAGTTGTATGGCATTGACATGCATGGAGTTGCTCCGAGTTCGATTGTGGAATCTGGCATAGGTAGACGTATTCCGCAGCATTGAATGAGCTGTGATGCCATAGCATTGACTATGCTATGATGATTTGAATTCCGTAGCATGAAAATGTTATGAAGGCTAGTTCCCAATCAATCGTGATGCATGGGTTATGGATACGCTCCAGTTCGATGAAAACATAGGTTTGAAACGGATTCCCGAAAGGATGCCGAACTGTGAAGCATGAATGAGGAGTAGGCATGCATCATGTCGCTAATGAAATCCAAGAAGTGTTAAAAGACAGTTTGAGCATATACATATGCATTTATTATTGCTATTTGAAAAGTTGTGTTTGTTATTTCTAGCCACTGTTATACTCATTTGTTATTGCTTTTAGCTATGACTCACTCCCAGTCCCTTGTGTAGGTGATGGCGAGAAACATGTTCTGCGTGGAGATGAGGCCGCTCCCTAATGGGGAGTGGAACTTCGAGGATCATCGGGCTATCTATGAAGGGGACGTGGAAGTCACTTTCCGTCACCCAAACCCATGGTCCCGAATGCGCCCGCGTCGGACGAGAATCCCAATGATGTACATTATGCACATTCCGCCAAATTTTGTGTTTCGGCATGGAACACCACCACCACCGCCAAGACGTTTTCCGAGACGCACCCTTCCACCAAGTCCATCACCCTCTGAGGAAAGAATAATTTTGGAGGTACCTGCTCCCTCTCGTCCTTCCACTAGAGCCCGATCTTGGACTCCGGTATGTGCCATCTGAACCGGCACATGAGGAGGAGGAGGAGGAGGATCCGATAGAGGATGAGGATCCGGTGGAGGATGCCGATCCGGTGGCTGATGATGATTTCATGGACAACTCAACCGGCAGTCAGTGGGGAACTGATGATTGAGTTGAGTTGGGATGTAGGAATGTGGATAATGCGACTCATCAGGTTTCTCTTATTTATGTTATGTTTTGAGTTTCGAACCAGTTGCTCTAGGTTATTATAAATTTTGTTGTAAGATATGTAATATAATGTAATGACCTAGAGTACTTAAGTTAAGCTCAATGCTGACAGTTTTTGGATGTAATGGAAATGTACTTTTCTCTTGTGATGAAATATAACATGAGTGTTTTTCCTTCATGATGTTTAATTATTTCCGCAAAGGTTGAAATGGATGATGACCTAACTTTGAATAAAGGAAAAATAAAAAAAAATGGTTGTATTTTTGAATATAAGTATTAAATTTAGAATAGAAAGTTGGGTCGTCACATTTAGTGGTATCAGAGCAATGGTTCAACTCTCGGCCTTGGAGTGTGGCCTTACACACTAACCATTGCATACTCTAGAATCATGTTCGCATTTTGAGATATAGACTAGCAGAATCTAATTAAGATTTTCCCCTTTGGATTCTGTAGGATAGATGGCTGGACGTAATAACGCTAACATTGCTGAGGCTCTGACCCGTATGGCTGCGGTCCTGGAAAACTTGCAGCAAACCCGTCCTCCCAGCAATGTAACCCCGGTTGAATTTCAAGGACTAGATTCTTTCCGTAGATGTAAACCCCCTGGCTTCTCGGGTGGTCGATGCCCTGAGCAAGCCCAGTTCTGGTTAGCTGAGATGAATAAGATTTTCCGAACGTTGACTCTCACGGAAGTTCAGAAGGTCACGTTCGCGGCTTACATGTTGAATGGAGAAGCTGCAACTTGGTGGGAGCAGACCCGCCAGTTTTTGGAGTATGATCATCGCGAGCTCTCTTGGGAAGTATTCACGGAGAAATTCTTGGAGAGGTACTTTCCGGATGACGTTCGGATCCAAAAGGAGATGGAATTCTTAGACTTGAAGCAAGGCAGCATGACTGTCGACCAGTATGCTGAAAAGTTTGAGGAGCTGATGAAGTACTCCCCGTACTTCCAATATCATCCTGACGAATACTCGAAGTGCACCCGGTTTGAGAATGGGCTAAGGTCGGATATCAAGTTAGCTGTAAGCGTGCAAAGGATTCGTCACTATCCAACCTTGATTAGTGCATGTCGCATTTTCGAGAAGAACAATTTCAAGAAGGAAGTCAGCCAAGGAGGCCATGGACCCCACCGACATCAGCACAAGAATAATCGTGGAAATCGTGGAGGCCCTTATTGGCACAAAGGAAAGGGAAGAGCACAACCTTCTGGAGTAGCCAGTTTTCCGGCTCCGGTAGAGATTTGTAGCTAGTGTCAACGCTCTCATCCTGGCCAAGAATGCTGGAGGGACAAGCCACCAGTCTGCTTCAATTGTGGAAGGACCGGACACATCTCCCGTGCCTGCCGCCAACCCCCGCGCCAAATCAGTCAAGGACAAGGAAGTAAACCCTGGGTCAATGGAAAGGTGTTCACAATGTCTGGAGCAGAAGCAGAGCAGGCCGACAATCTTGTGCAAGGTAACCATTTCCTAAATGGCATGCCTTGTCGCTTTTTATTTGATTCTGGAGCAACACATTCCTTCATCTCGGAGGCATGTGTCAAGCGTTTAAATTTGTCTGTCTCGGAGACCCCGTTTAATCTGAGTGTGTCTACCCCCACGAATGCTCCTGTTGTTGCATCAAGAGCATGTGTCCGCTGTGTTGTTAGCATAGGAGATCAGATTTCTCGGATAAATCTGATTTGTTTGCCGTTGTCCAATATCGACGTCATTTTGGGCATGGATTGGATGGCGTCCAATCATGTGGTAATCGACTACATGGCTCGAACAATCGTGTTCCCGAGTGAGAAGTCGCCGGCCAAGCAACTTGGAGGTTACGTGTGCCTATTTTCGGCCATCGCTGAAGAAAAGAAGGAGGAAGCAAAAATCGAAGACATTCCGATTATTCGAGAGTTTCCCGAGGTGTTTCCCGATGAAGTGCCCGGTTTTCCGCCACATCGAGAGATAGAATTCAGTATTGACCTAGTCCCCGGTACTGGCCCTATCTCTATCGCCCCTTATCGTATGGCTCCAGCAGAATTAGCTGAATTAAAGAAGCAAGTGGAGGATTTGTTAGAAAAGCAGTTCATCAGACCAAGTGTGTCGCCTTGGGGAGCACCAGTTTTATTCGTGAAGAAGAAGGATGGATCAATGAGGATGTGCATTGATTATAGGCAACTAAACAAGGTTACCATTAAGAACAAGTACCCGTTGCCAAGAATTGATGATTTGATAGATCAAGTGAGAGGAGCATCGGTATTTTCAAAGATTGATCTGAGGTCTGGATATCATCAGATCAGAGTTAAGGAGGAAGATATACCGAAGACTGCTTTTCGGTCACGATATGGACACTACGAATATGTGGTGATGCCATTTGGATTGACCAATGCTCCAGCAATATTCATGGATTACATGAATAGAGTGTTCCGACCCTACCTGGATTCCTTCGTCGTGGTGTTTATCGATGATATTCTCATCTATTCGAAGAATCCGGAGGAGCACGCTAACCATTTGAAGATCATTTTAGAGACCTTGAGGGAGAAGAAATTATATGCTAAGGTGGCCAAGTGTGAATTTTGGCTTGAAAAAGTCAATTTCTTGGGTCATATAATTTCAAAGGATGGTGTGGCTATGGACCCGGTCAAAGTAGAATCAGTTTTGAAATGGGAAAGACCAAAGATGGTTACTGAAATAAGAAGTTTTCTTGGGTTAGCTGGATATTATCGGAAGTTCATTGAAGGTTTTTCCAAGTTGGCTCTTCCGTTAACTCGTTTAACCCGGAAGGAGCAACCTTTTGTCTGGGACGAGAAGTGTGAAGTTAGCTTCCAGACATTAAAGGACAAGTTAACATCATCTCCAGTGTTAACTTTGCCCGATCCTAGGAAAAGCTTCGATGTT
Organism: Crotalaria pallida; assembly: GCA_037953625.1. Lineage (NCBI taxonomy): Eukaryota > Viridiplantae > Streptophyta > Magnoliopsida > Fabales > Fabaceae > Crotalaria > Crotalaria pallida. The sequence goes on from CM075649.1 coordinate 122,418,979, forward strand.
TATTGTGATGCATCCCGACAAGGTTTGGGTTGTGTCTTGATGCAAGAAGGGAAAGTTGTTGCTTATGCATCTCGTCAGCTGAAGGTGCATGAAGGGAACTATCCTACTCACGACTTGGAATTGGCTGCCATTGTCTTTGCTTTGAAGATTTGGAGACATTACCTGTATGGTAATACGTTCCAAGTATTCAGCGACCATAAAAGTTTGAAGTATCTCTTCGACCAAAAGGAGCTGAATATGAGGCAACGTAGGTGGATGGAATTCCTGAAAGATTATGAATTCGAATTGCATTACCACCCCGGCAAAGCTAATGTTGTAGCCGACGCTCTCAGTAGGAAGATGCTGCACGTGAGTACAATGATGGTAAAAGAAGCTCAGCTAATTGAAGAATTCCGAAACTTGAATTTGGCAATTCAGTTCAAGCCGAATTGCATCAAGTTAGGAATGTTGAAAATCACAAATGAGTTTGTGGGTCAAGTTCGAGACCTACAACAAGTGGACAAGGAGCTTCTAGAGAAAAAAAGATTAGGGATGGAAGGAGTGGAACCGGATTTCCAATTAGGATCCGATGGCATTCTGAGATTCAGGGATCGAATCTGCATCCCGGCGAATCAAGAATTAAGGAAAGCTGTATTAGAGGAAGCCCACAAGAGCAAGCTGAGTATGCATCATGGATCAACAAAGATGTATCAAGACCTGAAGAGGATGTTTTGGTGGTCCGGACTAAAGAAAGATGTTGCGTCTTATGTAGCGTCTTGCCTTGTCTGCCAAAAGGCGAAGATCGAGCATAAGAAGCCTGGAGGAGAACTGCAACCCTTGAGCATACCAGAATGGAAGTGGGATGGAATAGCTATGGATTTTGTGAGTGGTTTTCCAAGAACAAGAGAAGGCTTTGATGCAATTTGGGTTGTGGTTGATCGCTTAACGAAGTCTGCACATTTCATTCCCATCAACATGCAGTATCCGTTGGAGAAGCTTGCAAGATTGTACATTAAGGAGATTGTTAGATTGCACGGAATTCCCTCGAGTATAGTATCGGATCGTGATCCCCGTTTCGTGTCCCGGTTCTGGCAGAGTTTACATCAAGCGTTGGGAACGCAGTTGAGGATGAGTTCTGCTTATCACCCTCAAACTGATGGTCAATCAGAAAGGACGATTCAATCTTTGGAAGACCTGCTTCGAGCATGTGTTCTGGAATATCAAGAAGGTTGGGATCGGTTATTGCCGCTTGTGGAGTTCACCTACAATAATAGTTATCACGCAAGCATCGATATGGCCCCGTACGAAGCTCTTTATGGAAGAAAGTGTAAAACCCCGCTTTGTTGGTTTCAAGTGGGGGAGAATGCTCTCATCGGACCTGAATTAGTTCAAGAAACGACTGAAAAGGTAAGGACTATCCAAGAGAAGATGAAGATCGCACAAAGTCGTCAGAAGAGTTATGCCGATCAGCGAAGATCCAAGCTCGAATTTCAAGAAGGAGATCATGTATTCCTGCGAGTCGTGCCAACGACTAGAATTGGAAGGGTAATGAAGCCAAAGAAGCTATCTCCTAAGTTCATCGGCCCTTATTAGATTTTAAAACGAGGGGGTCCTGTCGCATATCAGATCGCTTTACCCCCATTTCTGTCCAATCTGCACAACGTATTCCATGTCTCTCAGCTTCGCAAATTTATCCAAGGTCCATCGTCGATCGTTCAGCTGCAACAAGACATGATACCGCTAAAAGAGAATCTCACATTCGACGTTGGGCCAGTGCAAATAGAAGATAGGCGAATTAAGAAGTTGCGAGGAAAAGAGATTCCGTTAGTTCGAGTCTTGTGGGGTCAGAATGGAGTATCTGACTCTACGTGGGAATTAGAATCTAAGATGAGGGAGGAATATCCGCATCTTTTTATGTAAATCGGAATTTCGAGGACGAAATTCTATTTAAGTGGGGGAGGATGTAAGATCCTATATTTTAAATACATGAAATAAAAGTATTTTTATAAATATTAGTATCATTAAAATAGTCAATTTTTCCTATTTTAGCAAAAACACTCGAGTATTTTAGGAAAAACTCGAGTATTTTAAGTAGCTGTTTAAAAATTTGAATTTTTAAATAAAAACTCGAGTATTTGGGAAAAAACTCGAGTATTTCGTACAAACCTGAAAGTGTATAAGTCGGTTTTCATTTAATTTTCGCACCAAAACGCGGTTTCTTGAAATGACAAGCATAGAGCTGGACTTTGCTACGATTTGAAGTATTCCTAGACTATAAATTGGTGCTTGGTTGAAGCATTCAACACCTCTAATCCTCCAAAACCCGAATTCTAAGTTTCAGACTCTCAGTTTTTCAGAGCATACTTTGATCTCTAATTTCTCCTTCGTTTCTCAATCAAATCCTTTGAAACCAAAACACAACTCAAGGTTCTAGTTCCATCTTTGAATTAGAATCAAGAATCACTTCAAATAAGCCCCTGTAGTTCGAGTTCTAGCTCATCAAAGTCTGAAGTTCAAAGCTGTGAAAACAGAGTAGTTTTCAGCATCAAGTATTCATCTTCATTGAATTCGTTTGGTAATCTCAGGAATCCTTTTTGTGTCAAATTTGTTTCTGATTGAAGTTAATATATCCTAGTTTGTTAAACTAACTTGTTTCGTTCTTTTTCATGCCAAATCCATGGTGAAATCTGTGGCCAAAGTCAGCCTGTTCAACCCCTTTTTCACAAGTCCAGAATTTGGATTTTTGATCCAACCAATTTCCTTGTTGTTTAATCTGTTGTTTAGCTTCTCTGAGGTAAGGGAGGAGTTATCTAATTGCTAGAATGAGTAATCTCAAGCTAGAAATGTAGGAACCTCACATGGTTCATCAAGGGATGAAGTTGGAATTGGGAATATGACATGGAGGTCATAAACCCAAGGTTTTATGAGTCAAACAAGTTTAAATGAACCTAATGATGCTCACTGGATTGATTTTCGAAGATAAAACCAAGTGGAAATGAATTTCATATCTTGAAATGGTTATTTTCAAGTTTGCATAGATTTTGTGATTTGATGATGATTTATGTTATTATGTACTTGTTTATGCGTACTAACATGTTCCTTATATGTGTTTATGCCTCTGTTTTGCATATGAATGGAAAAACAATGCATGGAATTCGAATTGGTGCTTAAAATGCAGAAACTGGTGCTGTTGCAGTAAAAACACTCGAGTCTTTTGAGAAATACTCGAGTATTCTGGGAAAATGAGGAACAACTCGAGTTTTTCTTCAAAGACTTCAAGTATTCTGGAAAAAAATGAAGAACAACTCGAGTATTTTATAAAATACTCGAGTATTTTGATTAAAACTGAAGAAAACACTTATTTTTCTTAAGAATATTGAATACCTAATTCTTATACGTTTTCCATTGGTCGATTATTATCCTGGAAGAGTCCTACTGGAATTCTATTCAGTGGTTGACGTATTCGGACAGGAGTCCCAATGGATAAATGTATAAGTTTACTTGATTCCCATTGGTTGATTTTTATCCTGGATGAGTTCTACTAGAATTTTATTCAGTGGTTGACATATTCGGACAGGATGTCCCAATGGAAGTGCGTACACCCATTTGGTTGATTATTTTCCCATGTCCCAGTGGAAGTCTTTACCCACTTGGTTGATATTTTGGGAGTCCTAAATGGGGTCGTTGCAATAATTAAATAATAAAATAATTAACTCCTATTGCATAAAACCATCACAAAGTGGCTGGGCCGCTGATGGAATTTTCAGTAAGCACTAGCACCAGTTAATGCAAGAAGGATTATGAACTTTGGGTCTCTATATTGGAGACATGATGTTCAAGGATGTGACTTAAAAGAAAGAAAGAAAATGAACAGTTGTATGGCATTGACATGCATGGAGTTGCTCCGAGTTCGATTGTGGAATCTGGCATAGGTAGACGTATTCCGCAGCATTGAATGAGCTGTGATGCCATAGCATTGACTATGCTATGATGATTTGAATTCCGTAGCATGAAAATGTTATGAAGGCTAGTTCCCAATCAATCGTGATGCATGGGTTATGGATACGCTCCAGTTCGATGAAAACATAGGTTTGAAACGGATTCCCGAAAGGATGCCGAACTGTGAAGCATGAATGAGGAGTAGGCATGCATCATGTCGCTAATGAAATCCAAGAAGTGTTAAAAGACAGTTTGAGCATATACATATGCATTTATTATTGCTATTTGAAAAGTTGTGTTTGTTATTTCTAGCCATTGTTATACTCATTTGTTATTGCTTTTAGCTATGACTCACTCCCAGTCCCTTGTGTAGGTGATGGCGAGAAACATGTTCTGCGTGGAGATGAGGCCGCTCCCTAATGGGGAGTGGAACTTCGAGGATCATCGGGCTATCTATGAAGGGGACGTGGAAGTCACTTTCCGTCACCCAAACCCATGGTCCCGAATGCGCCCGCGTCGGACGAGAATCCCAATGATGTACATTATGCACATTCCGCCAAATTTTGTGTTTCGGCATGGAACACCACCACCACCGCCAAGACGTTTTCCGAGACACACCCTTCCACCAAGTCCATCACCCTCTGAGGAAAGAATAATTTTGGAGGTACCTGCTCCCTCTCGTCCTTCCACTAGAGCCCGATCTCGGACTCCGGTGTATGTGCCATCTGAACCGGCACATGAGGAGGAGGAGGAGGAGGATCCGATAGAGGATGAGGATGCCGATCCGGTGGCTGATGATGATTTCATGGACAACTCAATCGGCAGTCAGTGGGAAACTGATGATTGAGTTGAGTTGGGATGTAGGAATGTGGATAATGCGACTCATCAGGTTTCTCTTATTTATGTTATGTTTTGAGTTTCGAACCAGTTGCTCTAGGTTATTATAAATTTTGTTGTAAGATATGTAATATAATGTAATGACCTAGAGTACTTAAGTTAAGCTCAATGTTGACAGTTTTTGGATGTAATGGAAATGTACTTTTCTCTTGTGATGAAATATAACATGAGTGTTTTTCCTTCATGATGTTTAATTATTTCTGCAAAGGTTGAAATGGATGATGACCTAACTTTGAATAAAGGAAAAATAAAAAAAAAATGGTTGTATTTTTGAATATAAGTATTAAATTTAGAATAGAAAGTTGGGTCGTCACACTCCTCCCTGAAGAGGCCACATGTGGATTGCTACATGATATGCCATCTACCCGTTGCAATACCGGCGGATGCGAATACGACAACCAGGTAGGAGAGAGTTAGTGTGCCATACACTAACAAGTTGACCGTAAGGTCTCAAGGTAGACTCGATAGAAAGAAGAACAGACAACAACGACACTTGACCAGTATACAAAATGAGACAAGATACCAAGAGCGTAGGGAACACACAGATAGACCAATTTGACAGCATAGGATAACAAAGCGGGTAACATAATAATCGAAATGAACGAGATACTTAAATAAATAAACACATAAAATGAGTAAGTGTAACATCCTGAAAATTAATATTAAATAATACAATTTTAGTATATAAATATTTATTTAAGGATAGGATTAGGCCTTAGAAATTGTACAAGGTTAGAAGGGTAGTATGAGCATAGGCCGACCTAGGATGTAAGTATAGGACCTCGGTCCGATCTCGGCCGAGCTAGATGAGATTGTGTGCATATGAACCGAGTTGGATGAGAACCAAACGCGGAACCTGTTGTCCAGTCCAGACTAGCCGACCTTAGCATACCTCACCCTATTATCCGAGATGGAAGCTCGGACTACTACGATTCCTCCATACCGAGCCGACGTATCCTAGCCGACACGTCCTAGCTCCTCCGTGCCAGCTCATGTTGAGTTGGTAGCCCTGGAGTTTCGTACCATCCGTACGTTGTACCAGCATCCACTTTATGTCATTATCACTACTTTATGTCCTTTTCAATGTACTGTTCATGGCTTCCTCAAGAAGCCAATGAATCCTGTCCACATATTCAAGCTTCCTCAAGAAGCTTCCAATGAGAGCCACACAAATATCTTCCACATTTGAATAAAAGAAAATCCCAACACATAACCCATAACACTTCTCACTTTTATTCTTCTCTCTCTTCCCTACGTCTCTCTTTCCCTTTTCTCTCAAAGTCCAGCAACTATAACCCAACATATCTTCTTCCTCTCCTCTTCTCATGAACATTTTCCCTCTCTTCCACCAACCAGAGACCTCCTCCCCGCCGCCTTCTCTTCCGTCCCGGACGCCCCTGGACCGTCGTGGAGTTCGTGTGTAGATTGGTGGAGCTCGTGTGCAGCTTGGAGTAAGAAGGATTCAAGGGTGCTAAGATCAAGGACAAGCAACAAGGAACCATTCTCAAACTCTCAACTCTTATCTCACACGGTTTGAGGTAAGGAGTGAGTGTTACCTCTACTTGAGTTTGGGTTTCTAGGGTGTTCATAAAGGGTACTAAGAGTGGGTATTAGATAAGGGAATGGACATAGGTTAATGTTAGAAGAGAAATGGTAAAAAGGGTAAAAGGGGAATTAATGAATGAACTAGAAACATGGATTTTAGGTGAAGATGGAATATCACTTTTGATTACATGCTATATTTCATATGCTGCATTTTATATGATGGATTGACTAAATGTTTTGTTCATGTGGTTGTTGAGGTATAAGTGTTTATGATGCTTTGATATTTGGTATTTGTATCTGTGGCCGAGCCGAGAGAGGGTGAGAATGGAGAATGAGAAGAATGGTAACCAGGGTGGATCGAAAAGACAAACTAATAAGTTATATAATGAGATAGGTAGATGAGATAGATAATAGGGATAAGGGAAATCGGAAATGGGTAAAGGGTTGAGCCGAGATGGGCCGAGCTAAGTAAATAATGAGATTAATGCAAAGAGGAATAAATGAAAGAGGTGAACTGAGGTGGGCCGAACTAAAAGTAATGGTTAATAAGATAAGGGGAATTAAAGAGAAATGGTTGTGTGGTTGGGTCATAGCAGACGCGTACTGGGTGCGTGCATTGATCGCATAAGCCGAGCATTGTGGTGCTCGCGGCTGTAAGACGAGCATTGTGGTGCTCGCAGTTATGACTCACACAAGGTTCCGAGAACGGAATCGGTGGGCAGTGTTCCTGGTCATAGCATACGCGTACTGGGTGCGTGCATTAATCGCGTAAGCCGAGCATTGTGGTGCTCGCAGCTGTAAGACGAGTATTGTGGTACTCGCAGTTATGGACACTCCTTACTCCATAGAATGATCGGCGGTAGTGTTCCCGGTCATAGCAGACGCGTACTGGGTGCGTGCATTGATCGCGTAAGCCGAGCATTGTGGTGCTCGCAGCTGTAAGACGAGTATTGTGGTACTCGCAGTTATGGACACTCCAATATCCGACTTAAATGGTGTAAGACATGCACTGGGTGTATGCATCCGAGAAGAGTAAAAGATTGGAAGCCATGTAAAAGTGGAATAGTGAATAATGAATACGAGGAAAGAGATTAGTGGCCGAAATGAATCGAGGTAGACTTAATAGGTAATGAGTAAGCTGTTGTATTATGTGAACCGAGCTAAATGTTGATATATGCATGAGATACATGGGTTTGATTACTTGTGATTTATTTGCTATTTGACTATTTGTGTTTGGCTTGGTAGTTCGGTATGTCATTTTAGAAACTGCTTACTTAAGTTCTGTGTAATGCTCACCTCCTTACCATTTTTCAGGTACTGAGCCCGAGCAGACGCAGTCCCCGGCCGAGCAGGATCACTCTCCCTCACAGGGAGAGTAAGTTATTTAGAGTCAGATAGGTGGATGGGTCTCGGCCAGTTGGGCCGAGCTAGAACATTATTTTGTATTGGGTCTCGGCCAGTTGGGCCGAGCTAAAACACTGATTGTATTTTGAATGACCGAACTGAATGTACCTAAACTTATACTTTATGAATTTGATGCCTTTAAGTCTTCCGCTTTATTAACTCTGATGTTTTTGTTATTAATGAAAGGAAATATCATTTTGGCAAATATCATATCTATCTTAAAAGAAATTTTAAATCCTAATTTTGGGGTAATTAAGGGTAATTATTTCATAGGGTGTTACATTTTTGGTATCAGAGCAGTTTCTCCTCGGCCTATTGGAGTTGCGAAAGACTCTAGTGGTTACTCACCAAGAGAGTGACAAATAAGTAAAGTCTAGAAGTCTAAGTTAGACAATAGAGCTCATAGGTATATATGTTTATATATATACATTTACTTGATTAATCGGAAGTTAATTGGCTTTCTCTCCATGACCAAACAGCATGGCTGGGAGACGAGCTGATAACGACCGAATTGCCAGTGTTGGAAACCCTGGTTCAGCTACAGCAGAACCAAGCGCAGGCTCAACATAATCAGGCTGAGAACCTCGCTCAAAACATCGCCGCGGCCGCAGCAGCTGCAGCTGCAGCCCTTCAGCCCCAACCTCCGGCTCCGGTCGAGATAGACTGGATGAGCCGATTTCGGAAGAACGAACCACCTCGGTTCGAAGGAGGATATAACCCAGATGGAGCTCAGAGATGGCTCCAGGATATTGAGAAGATCTTTCGATCTCTGCAACCTCCCTATGAGTACAGGGTGAGGTTAGCTGAGTTTGTGCTGGCTAGTGAAGCCGAGCACTGGTGGGATCAACAAAGCCGAGGATTGGAAGCGGCAAATGAGGTCATCACTTGGGAATTGTTCCGAGCCCGCTTCCTCGGAAAGTACTTTCCCGAAGATGTCAGGAGAGAGAAGGAGCTCGCTTTTCTCAAGTTGGAACAGAGGAACTTGAGCGTTGGGGAGTATGCCGCTCAGTTCGAGGATTTGATCCGCTATTCAGGAAGCTACAGAGATGCTGACGAACGCACCAAGTGCATCAAGTTTGAGTCTGGTCTCCGTGACGATATTCGGCTCGCATTCGAATATCAGAACGTGGCCAATCTCTCGCAATTGATAAACATGGCTAGCACTTATGAGAAGGGGCTCAAAAGGAAAGCTGATGGAAAGAGGAGCAGGTCGACACAAAAAGGAGTGGGTCCGATCAGAGGAAAGGGAGCTGTCCAGAGATCTGCTCCCTATGTGAATCCGAACTCCAGAATGTCAACAGCTCCGAGGAGCGGTGGTCAGATGGTGGTTGTTCCTGGCCCGTATCCGATCTGCCAACATTGTGGAAGACAGCACAGGGGAGAATGCTAGAGTTTGGATCCGAGCAAAGCAAGAGGATCCTGTTTCCGATGTGGCAAGCCTGGTCATTTTGCAGCTCGGTGTACCGAGAATATTGTGAAGGAAGAGGTCAATGTGACCAAGGCTCATCAGACTGGTGTTAACCGACCTATGCAGAGGGGCAAAGTTTACACTATGGATGGTGAAGAAGTGACTGATGCTGACGAACTGATCCGAGGTACTTGTCGAGTAAACAGTATTCCATGTGCCGTGCTATTTGACTGCGGAGCCACACATTCTTTCATTTCCCTTGGCTGTATGAATAGACTAAAACTATCCCCAGTAGAAATGCCTTACAAACTATCTATTTCTACCCCAACCAATTCTTTTGTAATCACTTCTAAAATGTGTCTAGAGTGTCCTATCCAAGTATTAGGTAGAGAATTTAAATTCAATTTGATTTGTCTACCCTTAACCAAGCTAGATATCATCCTTGGCATGGACTGGATGTCTCAGCACCATGTCCTGCTCGATTGCCGAGTAAAGACCATAATCTTTAGTGGCCCTTCTGTAGCGAAGTTAGAGATAACAGAGGAACCGACCTTAGACCAAACTCCTGTAGTCGGAGAATTTCCAGAGGTTTTCTCCGATGAAATGCCTGGCTTACCGCCGAGCAGAGAAGTAGAGTTCAGTATAGACCTTCTTCCAGGAACTGGCCCGATCTCAATCGCTCCGTACAGAATGGCACCTCCCGAGCTAGAAGAGCTTAAGAAACAGCTGGAAGAACTTTTGGCCAGAAAGCTAATCCGACCAAGCGTCTCACCTTGGGGAGCTCCGATTCTATTTGTTAAAAAGAAAGATGGTAGCCTCAGAATGTGCACTGATTATCGGAAGCTCAACGCGGTAACAGTGAAGAACAAATATCCCCTCCCTCGGATTGACGATTTATTGGACCAACTCAAGGGAGCGTCAGTGTTCTCAAAGATAGACCTTCGATCTGGATATCACCAGATCCGAGTCCGATAAGAAGACATTCCGAAGACAGCCTTCCGAACAAGGTATGGGCATTTTGAGTATGTGGTTATGCCCTTCGGACTTACCAACGCCCCTGCTATCTTTATGGACTACATGAATAGGATTTTTCGACCCTACCTGGACTCGTTTGTGATAGTCTTCATTGACGATATCCTCATCTACTCCCGAAGTCCGAGTGAACACGAGCAGCATCTGAGGACGGTGTTGCAGGTTTTGAAGGATAAGAATCTCTACGATAAACTCTATAAGTGCAGTTTTTGGCTCAACGAGGTTCATTTCCTTGGACATGTGATATCCGAGCAAGGTGTAGCAGTTGATCCCTCCAAGGTGGAAGCGGTGCTTAAGTGGGAGAGACCGAACTCGGTGACGGAGATTAGGAGTTTCCTCGGTCTTGCTGGATACTATAGGAGATTCATTGAAGGATTCTCTAAACTAGCTCTACCGTTGACCTCGTTAACCAGAAAGGATGCATCCTACCAGTGGTCTGAAGTGTGCGAGCAGAGCTTTCAAGAGCTAAAGAAAAGGTTGACGAGCTCGCCCGTGTTGATTTTACCCGATCCGACCCAAGCCTTTGACGTATTTTGCGACGCCTCGAAGCAGGGTCTCGGCTGTGTGTTGATGCAGCAGGGAAAGGTGGTGGCTTACGCCTCCCGGCAACTTCGGCAACACGAACAGAATTACCCCACCCATGACCTTGAATTAGCAGCCGTGGTGTTTGCCCTTAAGATTTGGAGGCACTACCTGTATGGCACTAAATTTGAAGTGTTCAGTGACCACAAGAGTCTCGGCTACCTGTTCGACCAGAAGGAGCTGAACATGAGGCAACGCAGATGGGTAGAATTCTTGAAGGACTATGATTTCAACTTGCACTATCATCCCAGAAAAGCCAACGTTGTGGCCGACGCATTGAGCAGGAAAAGTCTTCATCTGAGCAATATGATGGTCCGAGAGATGCAGTTGATGCAGGAGTTCAGTGACCTTAACCTCGGCATACAGAAGAAGGAAAACAGTGTTGTCCTGGAAATGCTGCAAGTAACCAATGATTTTGTGGGTTTCATCAAGGAAAGGCAAGCTGCCGACCTAGAACTCCAGAAACTACTCGAAAGAGCAGGTGACAAGGATGAACCCAACTTCACTAAGGGACCTGATGGTCTCGTACGATTTCAAGGCAGAGTTTGCATCCCCATGGACTTTGAAGTCCGAAGAGAGTTGATGGAAGAAGCCCACAAGACGAAGATGAGTCTTCACCCAGGTGCCACAAAGATGTACCAAGATTTGAAGAGGTTATTTTGGTGGCCGAAGTTGAAGACCGACGTGGCCGATTATGTGTCTCGGTGCTTGACATGTTAGAAAGCCAAGATCGAGCATCAGAAACCAGGAGGATTACTCAAATCCTTGGAGATTCCACAATGGAAGTGGGATAGCATTTCGATGGACTTTGTATCGGGTCTACCAAGGACGAGATCGGGGCAGGAAGCCATTTGGGTTGTGGTGGACCGACTTACAAAGTGTGCCCATTTCCTGCCGATCAGCATGAAGTACAGTTTGGAGAAGCTGACGCAACTGTACATAAAGGACATCGTCAGACTCCATGGTGTTCCGAGCAGCATAGTGTCGGACCATGATCCTCGTTTCTTATCTCGATTCTGGCAGAGTCTGCAAGAAGCCATGGGTACAAAGTTGAGGTTTAGCACTGCTTATCATCCCCAAACTAACGGACAATCCGAGCGCACCATTCAGACTCTTGAGGACTTGCTGAGAACATGCGTGCTTGAATAGTCGGAAAGCTGGGAAACACTATTGCCGTTGATCGAATTCACCTACAACAACAGCTTCCATTCAATTATCGGAATGGCTCCTTTCGAAGCCTTGTATGGTCGGAAATTTCGAACGCCGCTATGCTGGTTCCAGATAGGTGAAAACTTGTTGATTGGTCCCGACATTGTTCATGAGACAATTGAGAAGATCCGAATGATACAAGGGAAGATGAAAGCCGCTCAGGACCGACAGAAGAGCTATGCCAACAAGAGAAGGAAACCCTTGAACTTCATCGAGGGAGATCATGTATTCCTTCGGGTATCCCCTATAACGGGTATCGGCCGAGCTATCAAATCAAAGAAGTTGACCCCTCGGTTTGTCGGACCATACCAGATATCGGAGAAGGTCGGACCAGTAGCGTATCGAATTGTTCTACCTCCGCACTTGTCTAAGATCCACGATGTGTTCCATGTCTCGCAACTTAGGAGATACATTCACGATCCCTCGCATGTGATAGCAGTGGACGAACTGCCGCTAAGAGACAATCTGACCTTCGAAGTCCTACCAGTCCGAGTTGAAGATAGACAAGTCAGACGACTCAGAGGAAAGGAAATCCCCTTGGTCAAGGTAGTATGGAATCGAAATGATGTGGAGGAAGCTACTTGGGAACTCGAGGAGAAGATGAAGCAGTCATATCCGCAACTGTTCAATGCTGACTAAATTTCGAGGAGGAAATTCCTGTAAGTGGGAGAGGAATGTAACATCCTGAAAATTAATATTAAATAATACAATTTTAGTATATATATTTATTTAAGGATAGGATTAGGCCTTAGGTAATGGGTAAGCTGTTGTATGATGTGAACCGAGCTAAATGTTGATATATGCATGAGATACATGGGTTTGATTACTTGTGATTTATTTGCTATTTAACTATTTGTGTTTGGCTTGGTAGTTCGGTATGTCATTTTAGAAACTGCTAACTTAAGTTCTGTGTTAAATACTATCCTCTAAAATAAAAAGTATTAAATACTTAAATACTTTAAACAATTTAATTCAAAACTCAATCCAAACTCATAAGGTTTTCTCACAAAATCATTTTCCTTAAAACTCTTTATCATCACAAAATAAATTTAATTCAAGAAATATTTTTTTTCAAAATATCCTTTTGGAAAAATTTTCTCAAATCGATTTCTTTACCAATTAAAACAAATATGAGGTATTCAGACGGGGTGTTACATTCTCCCCAACTTAGAGATTTCTCGTCCCCGAGAAATGCAGTACCTGGATCAAACAGGTGCGGAAAAGAACTTCTCATCTTGCTCTCAAGTTCCCATGTTGCATCTTCCCCATTATTCCGACTCCATACTACCTTAACTAAGGGAATATCCTTCCCTCTTAACCTCTTGACACTACTACCATCTATCCTTAGAGGTAAAGCCTCAAATGTAAGATTTTCCTTTAATTGCACTGAATCGGGTTCAATGATGTGTGAAGGATCATGAACATATTTTCTCAATTGGGATACATGAAAAACATTGTGCAAGTTTGAAAGAAAAGGTGGTAAGGCAATTTGATAGGCTAAAGGTCCTATACGTTTAAGAATTGGGTAGGGTCCAATAAAACGAGGTGTAAGTTTTCGGGTTTTGAGCATTCTACCAATTCCAGTAGTTGACACTACCTTCATGAATACAAAATCTCCTTCATTGAATTCCAGCGGACTTCTCCTCTTGTCCTGGTAACTCTTCTGTCTACTTTGAGCAGTCCTCATCTTTTCCTGAATTAACCTCACCTTCTCATTTGTCTGCTGCACCACATCCGGTCCTATGAGCAAGTGCTCACCAGTCTCGAACCAACACAACGGTGTTCTGCACCTTCTACCATACAGAGCTTCATACGGTGCCATTCCTATACTCGAATGAAAACTGTTGTTGTAGGTGAATTCAATCAAATGCAGAAAAGAATCCCATTCACCGGCACTCTCAATCACACAGGCTCTCAACAAGTCTTCCAACGTTTGGATAGTTCGCTCTGACTGTCCATCCGTTTGAGGGTGATATGCGGAACTTAAATCCAACTTGGTTCCGACTGCTGTTTGCAAGCTGACCCAAAATTTTGAAGTGAAACGAGGATCTCTGTCTGATACTATACTTGAGGGTACTCCATGCAATCTTACTACTTCCTCCAAATATAGTTCAGCCAGTCTATCCATTGAATACTTCATGTTGACAGGAATAAACCGCGCCGTCTTCGTCAATCTGTCCATGATTACCCAAATGGCATCGTACCTTTCCGAGTTTTTGGAAAACCAGAGACAAAATCCATGGTGACACAATCCCATTTCCACACTGGTACTTCCAACAGTTTCAACTCACCACCAGGCTTCTTATGTTCCACCTTCGCCTTTTGACACGTCAAACATCGCGATACATACTCTGCCACTTCTCTCTTCATTCCAGGCCACCAGAATACCTTCTTGAGATCTTGATACATCTTCTGGGAACCTGGGAACCAGGGTGTAAACTCAACTTACTTTTGTGAGCTTCCTCCAATATCAATCCCTTCACCTCCAGATCGTTCGGTATACAGACACGATCCTTATACTTCAATACTCCTTCACCACCAACCTTAAATTCTACTTCTTTCCCTTTGTCTGAAAGCTCCTTCTTAGCTTGAAGTTCCTCGTCCTCCAACTGAAGTTCCTTTATTCGTGCCATAAATCCACTTGACACAGTCAGCTGTCCCAATATCATACTCTTCGGTCCTAACTCCACTCCTAAATTCAGATCCCGAAACTCCTCAATCAACTTCAACTCCTTGATCATCAACGCAGAGACATGCAATGACTTTCTACTCAAAGCATCAGCAACTACGTTTGCCTTTCCAGGATGATACTGTAGCTCAATATCATAATCCTTTAGGAATTCCATCCACCTTCTCTGACGCATATTTAGCTCCTTCTGCTCGAACAGATATTTCAAACTCTTGTGATCGCTAAAGACTTCAATCCTTACACCATACAAATAGTGCCTCCAAATCTTCAAAGCAAACACCACTGCCGCTAGCTCCAAGTCATGGGTTGGGTAATTGAGCTCATGAATCTTCAGTTGCCGTGAAGCATAGGCCACCACTTTTCGCTCTTGCATCAGCACACATCCTAATCCTTGCTTTGAAGCGTCACAATACACACAGAAAGACTTCGTCGTATCCGGTAAAACTAACATTGGTGCGGTTGTCAATCTCCTCTTCAATTCTTGGAAATTCCCTTCGCACTTCGCCGACCATTCGAATTGTTGACCTTTTCTCGTCAGCTTCGTCAAAGGCAAAGATAAACGAGAAAATCCTTCGATAAATCGACGATAATACCCCGCTAGTCCTAAGAAACTACGAATCTCCGTCACAGACGTTGGTGTCTTCCACTCCAACACAGCATTTACTTTTGCAGGATCCACAACAATTCCGTCCTTCGAAATCACGTGACCCAAGAAATGCACTGAGTCCAACCAGAAATCGCACTTTGACAACTTAGCATAGAGCTGTTTATCCTTCAACATCGCCAAGACTGTCCTTAAATGCTCAGCGTGTTCCTCCTTAGACTTGGAATAAATCAAAATATCGTCGATAAATACGACAACAAATGAGTCCAAGTAAGGGTGAAAAATTCTATTCATGTAGTCCATGAATATCGCAGGAGCATTTGTTACATCGAAGGGCATAACTAGATACTCGTAATGACCATAACGAGTTCAGAAAGCAGTCTTGGGAATATCTTCCTCCTTTACTCTTATCTGATGATATCCTGATCTAAGGTCGATTTTGGAAAATACAGTCGCTCCCTTCAATTGATCCAACAGGTCGTCAATTCTGGGCAGAGGGTACTTGTTCTTGATCGTTACCTTGTTCAATTGCCGGTAATCTGTACACAAACGCATACTACCATCCTTCTTCTTGACGAACAAAACCGGTGCTCCTCAGGGTGAAACACTAGGCCTTATCATCTTCTTTTCCAACATCTCCTCCAATTGCTTCTTCAATTCGGCTAACTTTGCCGGGGCCATCCTATAAGGTGCTTTGGAAATCGGTCCAGTTCCAGGTATCACGTCAATTGAGAATTCCACTTCTCGAATTGGCGGTAAACCAGGTATATCTTCCGGAAAAACTTCGGGAAATTCCCGAACTACGGGTAATTCATGCAACTCCTTGTCCTTTTTGACATCCAACGAGGCCAGAAACATGTAAGCTACTGCGCCTTCCTTCAATGAAATTCGAATTTTCTTGGCAGATAAATGCTCAGGGTCATTGGGTTTAGGCAAAGAAGATTGGGTTCCACTAAAGACTAACGACTTTTCGGAACAGTTCAGTAGAACACGATTCCTAGTAAGCCAGTCCATCCCTAGTATAATGTCTATTTGGGAAAGGGGTAGTTGAATCAAGTCAAAAAAATAAGTGTTTCCTTCTATCTCTAGGGGACAATTAGGACAATAGGTAGACACTATCACAGGTTTATCAGTAGGGGTAGAAACAATCAAGTTATAGGGTAAAGCATCTACTTTCAAATTTAATCTATTCACCACATCATGAGAAATAAAGGAATGAGTAGCTTCCGAATCATACAATACTAACAAGGAATTCTTATAAATGAAACATTCACCTTGGATGAGATTAGCAGCATTCGCAGCTTCAATTCCGCTCATCGTGAACACTCTTCCGGGCATAGTAGGACGATTAGCATTCCCCGAATTAGCTGTTCGCTTAGGCTCCCTGCAGTCTCTTGCAATATGACCAGGCTTATCACAGTTGAAACAGATCGAATTCCTCGATGGGCACATCGGACCAAAATGATTACGACCACACTTGTTGCAATGAGGAGGTACGTTCCCTGATCTCACTCCACCGAAATTGTTGCGATTACCACCGCTATGCTCCATACGATTCCCTCCATAGCTGCTGCCCCCACGGTTTCCACCGCGATTACCGTTGCCTCCAAAGCGTAGATCTCTTCTTCCACTCGAACCAGAATACGGGTGCGGAGTCCTATGCCTTCCTCCAGAATCTCGATGAAAAGGAAAATTGCGAACCGGTCCATGAGATGAAGAAGGGTTCACTACCCTCTCAGCCGCTCCTCTTACTTTCAGACCTCCTTCGTACATGCGACAGCGATTCACCAAACTAGCAAAGTTATCTATTTCTAAATGAGAAAAAGCTAACTTAATCTCAGGCTTAAGACCATCCCTAAATTTAGCACACTTCGATCGCTCATTCTCCCCTCCAGCATATTGGGGTACATACTTAACTAGCTCTTCGAATTTCGAAGCATACTCATCAATCGACAAATTCCCTTGACTCAACCTCAGAAATTCCATTTCCTTCTCAGTCCTCAGATACAACAGAAAATACTTCTCGAGAAACTTCTGCTTAAAAGCTTCCCATGTCAGCACTTCTCCCAGATTCACCATCACTTGCTTAGTCACGCGCCACCAAGCTGCAGCCTCTCCCTTGTCAGCATATACCCAGCATAAGCCAACTTCTGCTCATCGTTGCACTGCACCATACCCCCAAATATACGCTCTAAATCCTCGATCCATTCCACAGCTGCATCTGGAGCAAAGCCTCCCGCAAATTCCTTCGGGTTGCGACGACAGAACTCATCTAATCCCTTGTAGCCTTGGGCTTCCAAATTTTGAGCTTGCTGCTGAACGTTGAAATTCTTCTGCGCCTGACGATGCAACGCTTGAAGATTATCGTTGACTCCCGTCATTACTGCCGCCATCCGAGTCTTGAAGTCTGCCGCATCTGGGTGATTGGCATCCTCACCAGGGTTTCGCGAACTTGAACCGGAAGGTCTTCCACGCGTACGACTCATCTTAAAATAAAGCAGAAAGAGGTTCAACGCACGATAACACAGAATCCTAGACTCTAGACACACAGAGTACACAGAGTAAGCACACAAGACTTGGCTTAAGGCCACTGAGGATTAACCATTGCTCTGATACCACCTCTGTAACAGCCCGATTTTCGCTTCCGAAAACTTAACTGAATTATTATTATTTTATTGCAAAAAATGAGGCCATTTTTTTTAAAAAAAACATAAGTTCATTAACGACTAACACCACCCTTTCGAAAATCAAGTTGTCACTTTCGAAACTCCTCACTCAAAACATCATCATTAAAAAAATAAAACTGTTTTCATTTAAAAGAAAGACATGAGCCACAAGTGCTGGAGTCAAACTCCAAAAGTTTTCCAAAAGTAGGCCATAATTACAAAAGAGATTAAAAAACAAAATAAAAAGTAGCTGATTACATCTGTAGTACATCACAAGATAATCCTCGACTGGAACTCAGATCCTAGACACACAACATTCTTTAGACACAGACAACAGGGAATCACTCTTCAGCGGAACTAGCATCAGTCTCCATATCTTCACTCGAATCCGCCTCCGCTTCGTGATCGGAGTCACTAACATCCTCTTCCTCCATTGGTTGAGGAATCGCAGCCGCCAAGGGTGCAGGATCACCACCAAACTCGTGATACTCCCTAGGTCCACCATTCTAATAGTCACGAAGAGTGACTTGTCCCACGTGCACGTCCATGCTTGCTCCTCGTAGAATATGTCTCTTTTCGTCGATCTCCAATCGAGTTTCGCCGCGCCAGATCCAACCATCAGGAACCATTTCCCATGCTCCTCCCTGAAGAGGCCACATGTGGATTGCTACATGATATGCCATCTACCCGTTGCAATACCGGCGGATGCCAATACGACAACCAGGTAGGAGAGAGTTAGTGTGCCATACACTAACAAGTTGATTGTAAGGTCTCAAGGTAGACTCAATAGAAAGAAGAACAGACAACAACAACACTTGACCAGTATACAAAATGAGACAAGATACCAAGAGCGTAGGGAACACACGGATAGACCAATTTGACAGCATAGGATAACAAAGCGGGTAACATAATAATCGAAATGAACGAGATACGTAAATAAATAAACACATAAAATGAGTAAGCATAAACCAACAATCCAGAAACATGATTCTCAGAACAACATCAACTCATCAATATTCTCATCATCATTCAGTTATATCTTTACTCTTTGGTTATTAAGTTTTATCACACTTTAGCTCACTCAATGAGGTAGGGGAATCACCATCACTGAGGATAAACGCACTCTCTACATCTCCTCGGTCTCCATCCAAACCTAGTCGGAAGCCAACAGGAGTACATGACCTTTACCACGCGGGCACGACAGCTGTCTCAACACGAATGGTCCCAGACCAGGAGGATCTCGTCCTCAAATCATATCAATAATATCAAGGCTCACTGTCCACGCAGTGGCAAACACAATGCCCCGTTCCAGTCCCTCTCACTATTGTAGACTTGCATTCAAGGGGGTGATAGTATCATTTCTAGTTAGCTATGCGGTACTTGCCACGACATTAGACCCAGTCCCCACCACGTTAGTGCGCCACTTGTGGGATTCATCCCGCCTAGAAATGTACTCGAGGCTTCTTGACGTTTCACCGTCCTTGCCCTCCCCTAATGCAATCTCCACCTGAGTATCCGCAGATACCCATAGTATCTTCCTCTCCACTACTTCACACTCGTATACCTCACCGTGTATATTAATGTATTTTAGTGTCTTTTAAAATCTTTTAAAGTCTTTTAGCATCTTTAGTTATCCTAAGATCGGCTTGCCCTTAGTACATCCCTTCGACAAGACCCGATCACAAAGGGTTACATCTTTCCCCACTTTCACATAATCAAACCATCACTTTCTCAAGCCACACGGCCACAATGCCATCACATCATTCTCATATACAATCACATATCTCTTTTGCACAATCATTTCCATCGCACATTCTCTAGCACAAATCTCAGTTCCACGAGCGCAATGTTCTCATCCGTCACTTTGTTACTTCCACCGCATTATCTTGAATCTCAACACATATCTCTCTTTCCCTCATCCTCATACTTTACTTTCACTTTCTCATAAGCATTCATAACGACATTCAGACTCATTTCGCGAAGCGTAACTTTTACAAAATGTTAGAATTATTGATAGGATTGGCAGCCGACACCCAAGAGGGGGGGTGAATTGGGTGTTTACGAAAACATTGGAAAATATTCGCTTTAAAACTTTTTCAACAAACTTAAAGAGATTTTGCAGCGGAAAACAATATAATGATGAAAACGATTGCACGAAAGCGAATAATATTAATAATATTATGAAAACTAATATGCGCGGATACGAATTAAAATAAGAACAACGAAAACGAATGATACCGCGCTAATTAATTTAAAATCCTTTAAATTAATTATTATGAAAATAATCGATATGATGCGCAACAAATAAATATAACAACAGAATATAAAAGAGATAGGGATAGAAGAGATTGCACCGGTGATTTTATCCTGGTTCGGCAAACCCGGCCTACTCCAGTCCCCAAGCGACCCGCTTGAGCTTTTCACTAAACCAAGACGCCACGCGTCCCCAAGTACAACCAGAGCGCCCCACAAGCTACTAGGAACCTCCTTTCGCCAGGGACCTCGATACACAACTAGGAAAACCTTTCCTAGATTTCCAGATAGCCTAACTACTAGGTGACCCACCGTTCGTCTAGCACTACCCACACAACAAAGGGTTCCTCACCCTACAACCACGAACGCAGCACGTCCGCACTAGGAGATTCACTCCCTAGTCACTAAGGGTTACACACCCCTTACAACACAGGTTAAGGTATGAGTGATCGGGTACAAGACCTATACTGCACTCTTAATAGTGCTGATACAACAATGTAAGGCCACTCTAACAAATATGTGTTCTAAGCAACACAGATACAACAATTAAGCTCTATGATAATGAAGTCGATATAAAGTGTTACAAGGCCAAAATAAGGCTTAGTTTTTCTTCAAAAAGATTGAGCGTGAAAACCAGAGAATTGAAGAAGAAGAAGAAGAAGAAGAAGAACATGATCAGAATTGTTGAAAATGTAGAAGTGTTATTTTTGAAATCAAAACAAATCAAAAAATAAAATAAAAGATTTAAGAATTAAAACCAAAGATTTGAATTTTGAATTTTGAATTTGAAAAAAAGAATCAGAATCAAATCAAAAACGATTTTGGAAATAAAATAATTTAAGTTTTAAAATCAAAACCAAATAAAAAAGATTTAGAAAATAAATCAAGGATTTGATTCTTAAAACAAAAAAGGAATATTTTCAAAAATAAAATCAAATTCGAATTTTGAAAATAAATCAGAATCAATTAAGTAAAAACAAATCAGGAAATAAATCAAAATGATTCTGACACGTTTTTCAATAAAACTTGAGGTAATCGATTACTTCAGGGAGGTAATCGATTATCCCTTTAAAAATAGGAGCTTTGAAATTCATTTTAAAAACCAGTAATGGATTATCACATGCATGTAATCGATTACTTCACTTCTGTTTAATGTATGATGCAACACATATAATCGATTACCACTATTCTAATAATCGATTACAGAGGCTCTGATTTTTATATGATGCAACATCATGTAATCGATTACTACAAAGCAATAATCGATTACTTTGTCTCAAGAAAATATATGATGCAACAAAGTTAATCGATTAACTTAGACAAGTAATCGATTACTCTCTCTTGCATACATAAAAATATTCAGAGTTTTGTAACATCAATTATTTTCACCAAAACTAAGATATAAAAACTGATTTTCACAAAACTTGTTTTTCTTCTCCTTAATTATGAAAAATATATTTAGAAAAACTTATATTGGCCTTTTAACATAATATAAACCTTGACTTCATTACCTTACATGATGTCCTAAGGGAAAGGTTTAACATCTTCATTTGCTTGAGCCTTCAACTTCATTTGCTTGATTCTTCAACTTGAAGCTTGACTTGAAGGATGAAGATCTTGTGATTGCACTTGATATGAACTTGAGAATCTTGAGTTTGTTATCATCAAAACCATATAGAATATTTGCACTTGAAGTCCTTGGGAAAGCTTGACTTCCAACACTCCCCCTTTTTGATGATGACAAACCTGTATTCTGAATGATCTGCATCACAAGTGTTATACAAGCAAATGTATATATAATAAACACATCCTTATCCCTAGAACTCAAAGAATACAACAAGGATACAAAAAGGATATATAACAAATTAAATGCTTCGCATTCTTGCAACATTCAGCATCATTCAACATCATTCAGGAATTCTTCTCCCCCTTTTGTCAACAGCAAAAAGTGGGTTAAGGGTCCTTCTCTTGTTGTTATGCTTGAACTTTTCTTCTCCCCCTTTTGTTATTTATCAGATATGCAATAAGGCTCAGAATTCTTCTCCCCATGAGTAAGCTTGACTTCTCACTTTTCTTTCCATGGGAGTTATCACATGATCCCTTTTGTTTTGTCAACGACATTTGGTTCTCTTCCCCTTTTGTCTTCATTTCGCCCATGTCTTTTGTCAAATATCTCTCCCCTTTTGATCAATTTAAACAAAATGCTAAACTCCCCCTGGGTAGAAGCATTAATAATAACAAGGAGATTTGTTTCATACTTTACTCCCCCAATTTGACATCAGCAAGGAGTTATGGGAAAAATAAATTTTTATCCCAATACATAGTTAAATAGTCGCATGATGTCAAGATAGAGTGAAGTAGCAATCATGTTTTCATGCAAATTTGAAAAAGTTTTTCTCTCCCTTTCTAAAAGAATGATTCAACCAAGCAAGTTATAAAGGGAGATCAAATGCATCAATAAAACATGTTTATGCTTACTATATAAAGCAACATCAAAACTTTATGAGCCTATATGCCATGACAAAAAATATTTAATGCAATTCAATTCAGCAAACTTTGTCATCTAAGGCATATATCACATAAACAAGATGTATCACAAGAATGAAAAGTTTTAGGAGTAATGATACTTATCGAGATGATATTTTTCAAGATAGTAAGCTTTGGAGTTCCTTCCATTCGGATATTCAAAATTCTTTAATTTAAGGAACTCTCCTCTTATTCAATGTGTTGCACTTCTTCCATTCCAAGAGATCGTCTTGATATTGCCGTATCACCTTCAAGTATTTGAGTATTGCCCAGTTCTCTTTTCATTTTAATCCATTAACGACGTTGGTAGAGGACGTTGCATACTTATACTTGTAGGAATACCTGCAAAACTAATTAGCACGTTTCTCTTGGTATCCAAGTTAATTGGATCCTTAGGTATTAGTAACACATGAATATGGTGTATGCTGAAAAAATAATTTATCCTTCAAAAAAGATTTTGTGCCAACATATTGAAGAAGGAATAAATACAATTTCAGCATCAAGATACACATATGTAACACGAAGATAAATATCACAAGATAATTAAAACAAAATAAGAGCAGTGATACTTATCATAGGAATTGATTTTCCACATGTAGTGGGGATTGTTTGTGCACTTGTGGAGTTCTTCTTTTAAGTCTCTCGTCCTTATAGAATAAATTGATAAGAGCTCCACTTGTGTCTAATCATGTCACATTTCCCTTGATTCAATTCATATCCCTCTTTGATATTCTTTCGTTTAAGTCCATAGTGCATGAATCCTATCCTTAGGAAGAGGTAGCGTAAATCGTACTTTTTACATCACCTACAAAAACCACTTGAGAGCATTTCTTTTGGTATCCAAATAGAATTGGATCCTTAAGGATTAGTAGCATCTCCTCACAAATATCAAAGATATTGTGGAGGCACAATATGAATAAAAAAATTAAGCATATGTACTGATCATAAAAAGAAATAACATCATGCTTATGTTATAAGTTAATGTCGTACCAAACATGTCCTTACAAACACATGCATGTCCTCATATATCAAAGCGCTATAACAACATCACATATAAAGTGTAATCATGTGATAGAAGATAATAAACAAATTTAAGCACACATGATATAGCACACTATATGTAACAGGTATCTAGGACTATACCAAAAATAATCATGTGCTAAAAATAATTTTCAAAAAAGGTGTAAAGCACACATGATTTAATTCAACCAAGGAGTGAACATGATAATTAAAAATATTTTTTTTAAAAAAAATTTATCACCCATGATCCACCTTAGTATGAATAAAAATTAGAATAGTCCAAGTATACCTTTGTATAGTCATTGACATAAGAGGAATAATAGATTGATACCTTAGGTTTGTTGACCAATGAAGTTCTTGCCTTTACCCATTGCTTCACCTTTTGATTTTTGAACATATCGGATCTTCCATTTTTCTCATGTGAAGCTTTGGTGTTGGTAGGCATCTTTCTCCTTTGATCGACCCATTTGGTTTTTATCCTCTTAGGTACCATCTTTGTTATTTTCCCTTTTTCTCCTCCACTTGGTTTATGCCATTGCTTTTTGTTTAAAGTCCTCAATCTTATGATTTCACCTTTTTGCACGTGAGAGGCTTTGGTTGTGAACATCTTCTTCTTTCGACCACATTGCTTATTTTTGGACCATTGACCCTTTGACTTCATTGACTTCCCCTTACGTTGTCCAATTGGTTCACCCTTTGATTTCATTTCCTGCACATTTATAACACAAGGAGAACCTTTTGGTACCCATTTCATCTTGGGTCCTTGGGGGTTAGTCATAGGTTCCTTAGAGGCCTTTGGAACCCATTGCATATTATTTCTCATATTTAAATTTTTACGATAAAGGCATAAATGAGAAATATGTCCCAAACAACCACAATAATTGCAAATAATGGGTTTGGATGATGGTTTGACTTTTTCAAAATTATTTTCATGAAACTTGGAATTTTTTATTTCACATTGAAAAATATTATTGTCATCGACTTTACTTGATTTTTGGATATTCACATTATTTTCAATTTTATCAAGTAAAGAATTTGAACAATTTGATTTTTCAATGTTACTTTCAAAAAGTGCTTCCTCAACTTGTTTTTCAATATGTAAGCAATTTTCAAAAATGGTTGAGGAGCTATTTTCTAAAAATATATCTTTATCAAAAATATCTGCATTTTTCAAAAAATCAATTTTATTTTCAATTTGAGATAATTTTTGTAAAGAGTCCAAGTTTCTATTTTCTAAAGATATCAAATCATCACTCAAATCATTATATGCAAATTGTAGAGATTTAGAACAAGGACTAATTGAAATTACCTCATGGTCCTCATGAGCCAAGTATTCGGATGTTTTAATTTCATCTGCCATTGATTCCGCATCCGAGTCACTTGATTCCTCTAGTGAGTCCATAAAGGTTTCAAAAATCCTCTCTAAGTCATCACAATCGCTTGTTGAGTTACTCCCCACGCTTTCACTTTCATCATCAGAATCTTCGTCTAGGGAGTTGGTCCTTTCACGTTCTATAGCAACTTCTTGTTGTTCCTTCTCCTCTTTCCTGTGGACACTTACACTTTCAACAAGATCATTAGTAGCATAGTGTAGATGTAAAGTGCCCCAAATATCCTTAGAATTTTCACAATTTTCAATAATAGCAAATGCATCATGGTTCAAAGCATTATTCAAAACATGCATAGCTTGAAAATTCAAGGAAAAAGATTTTTCATCAAAACCATGTAAAACGACATTCCATAAACGAAAACTAATAGATTGTAAAAATATTTTCATTCTCGCACTCCAATAATGAAAATTATTTCCATCAAAAAATGGTGCTTCATCGAATGAAAATCCCTCCATATTAAAATCAAAAATAAATATCCCAATGCTGCCAATCTACAACGGATCTTTTACTCAGGCTGTTAGGCCTTTACCAGAGCACGAAGCTCTGATACCAATTGTTAGAATTATTGATAGGATTGGCAGCCGACACCCAAGAGGGGGGGGGGGGGGTGAATTGGGTGTTTACGAAAACATTGGAAAATATTCGCTTTAAAACTTTTTCAACAAACTTAAAGAGATTTTGCAGCGGAAAACAATATAATGATGAAAACGATTGCACGAAAGCGAATAATATTAATAATATTATGAAAACTAATATGCGCGGATACGAATTAAAATAAGAACAACGAAAACGAATGATACCGCGCTAATTAATTTAAAATCCTTTAAATTAATTATTATGAAAATAATCGATATGATGCGCAACAAATAAATATAACAACAGAATATAAAAGAGATAGGGATAGAAGAGATTGCACCGGTGATTTTATCCTGGTTCGGCAAACCCGACCTACTCCAGTCCCCAAGCGACCCGCTTGAGCTTTTCACTAAACCAAGACGCCACGCGTCCCCAAGTACAACCAGAGCGCCCCACAAGCTACTAGGAACCTCCTTTCGCCAGGGACCTCGATACACAACTAGGAAAACCTTTCCTAGATTTCCAGATAGCCTTACTACTAGGTGACCCACCGTTCGTCTAGCACTAGCCACACAACAAAGGGTTCCTCACCCTACAACCACGAACGCAGCACGTCCGCACTAGGAGATTCACTCCCTAGTCACTAAGGGTTACACACCCCTTACAACACAGGTTAAGGTATGAGTGATCGGGTACAAGACCTATACTGCACTCTTAATAGTGCTGATACAACAATGTAAGGCCACTCTAACAAATATGTGTTCTAAGCAACACAGATACAACAATTAAGCTCTATGATAATGAAGTCGATATAAAGTGTTACAAGGCCAAAATAAGGCTTAGTTTTTCTTCAAAAAGATTGAGCGTGAAAACCAGAGAATTGAAGAAGAAGAAGAAGAAGAAGAAGAACATGATCAGAATTGTTGAAAATGTAGAAGTGTTATTTTTGAAATCAAAACAAATCAAAAAATAAAATAAAAGATTTAAGAATTAAAACCAAAGATTTGAATTTTGAATTTTGAATTTGAAAAAAAGAATCAGAATCAAATCAAAAACGATTTTGGAAATAAAATAATTTAAGTTTTAAAATCAAAACCAAATAAAAAAGATTTAGAAAATAAATCAAGGATTTGATTCTTAAAACAAAAAAGGAATATTTTCAAAAATAAAATCAAATTCGAATTTTGAAAATAAATCAGAATCAATTAAGTAAAAACAAATCAGGAAATAAATCAAAATGATTCTGACACGTTTTTCAATAAAACTTGAGGTAATCGATTACTTCAGGGAGGTAATCGATTATCCCTTTAAAAATAGGAGCTTTGAAATTCATTTTAAAAACCAGTAATGGATTATCACATGCATGTAATCGATTACTTCACTTCTGTTTAATGTATGATGCAACACATATAATCGATTACCACTATTCTAATAATCGATTACAGAGCCTCTGATTTTTATATGATGCAACATCATGTAATCGATTACTACAAAGCAATAATCGATTACTTTGTCTCAAGAAAATATATGATGCAACAAAGTTAATCGATTAACTTAGACAAGTAATCGATTACTCTCTCTTGCATACATAAAAATATTCAGAGTTTTGTAACATCAATTATTTTCACCAAAACTAAGATATAAAAACTGATTTTCACAAAACTTGTTTTTCTTCTCCTTAATTATGAAAAATATATTTAGAAAAACTTATATTGGCCTTTTAACATAATATAAACCTTGACTTCATTACCTTACATGATGTCCTAAGGGAAAGGTTTAACATCTTCATTTGCTTGAGCCTTCAACTTCATTTGCTTGATTCTTCAACTTGAAGCTTGACTTGAAGGATGAAGATCTTGTGATTGCACTTGATATGAACTTGAGAATCTTGAGTTTGTTATCATCAAAACCATATAGAATATTTGCACTTGAAGTCCTTGGGAAATCTTGACTTCCAACACAAAAGAATGAGAAAGGAACTAACATAGGATAGGAATAAACATGCACGAATTCAAGAAACATAGAACAGAATATCGCGTAAACTCATGTTACCACTGTACGAGCAACCATGTTACGGGCTCACCACAATCTCACTCACCTCTTAATCCAACAAGAGAAATACTTTGACCTTGGGGATCTCTAGCTTCTCTTTGAGAATAGTTCCCACCGTCCACTGAATAACCTCGAGGTAAATAAATACACTTTTATCAAAAATCATTTCAATTAGAAATCACAACTTGATCTTGTGAATAGGAAATCCTTTACTTTCTTTATTCTTTTCCTAAAATACAAGTGATTATCAAAACAACTTTCAATCTTTTCTCATATTTGAAATCCTTTGAAAATCATTTGAAAACTTCACATTAAAATAAATCAAACAAATGGTTTATGTGGCTGTATGGAAAAGTCCAGCCACCATTTCAAATTGAAAAACATTTAAAATCCACAATTTTCATTCTAACTTTTTATAAATCACATAACACTTGAAATTCACATTTTTCACAACTCAAAATCATTTTTTTTTAAAAGTGAAATACTTTGAAATAAATTCTTGGACAGCAAAGGATAAAGAAATCAAACTATAAAAATACTTTTAGAAATAATCAAATACATTCACTCATTTCCTTTAGTCAAAACCGAATTGAACAAGAACAAAACAACATAATTCAAATAAATTTTCCTTAAAACAAGGTCATAAAACACAATCATTTCAAGGAGACAATTTCATGCAAAAAGAATCTAGCCTATACAACCTAACATAGGCCGAATCATCACTAGAGAAAAACAAAACCTTTGATGCATTTCTTTTTCATGCAAAAACCCTTAATTTAGCCAACCAAGAATCATGCACTTTAAAACACATGGTTTTAGAAAATAACATTCCCTTTTTCTTTCTCAAAACCGTGACCTACAAGTCACTTCAAACACAATTTCATTTTCATTTCCCTTTGCATGTGCCTTAAAAATCATGGAAATCAAAAAGAAAACTCATGCAAGAAGCTTTTCATGAAAAATAGTTATGATCCTTTGTTTTCAAAGCTTGACCGAAAAATACATCAACAAAATCAAGAGGAAAACTTAAATCCTTAGCTTTGAAATACACATAAACTTAGATCCAAGTGAAATCATTTCCAAAAAGTTGTTTTCCTTTTGTTTCTCATCAAAACCGTGACATGCATGTCAAGAACCAAAACTTTTGAGTTCAAAAATCACAAATCAAACTTCAAGATCAAAAGCTTTGAAAATCAAAGCAAGAAAACAAGCCCTTTTTAAGATCAAAGCAATAGATCAAAGACTCTTGAAATAAAAATCAAAGATCAAAGCTTTAGAAGAATCAAAGTTGAAATCAAAGCATGAAAACCATTTAGATCAACTTTATCAAGCATCAAACTAACATGCATGGACTCAAAATGAAATAAAAATCATCACAACCTAATTTTCTAAGCATGACCGAATGATAATGTCCATGGTTTAGGGTTCTACAAGTTTATGATACTCTTGGAACTCAAGATCAAGGCTTTACAAATACTTACAAACATAGATCTTCAAGGAAATTAGACATGCAACAACAAAGAACTTTACAAGACTTGGAAAATTGAAAACTACCACTAATACCCTATGATCTTCGAAAATGCTAAAGAAAAAGAAAGGATCTTCAACCTTCTTCACTTAGTCTTCAAGAATCCTAAGGCTTTGGGTTTGATCTTCTTCCTCCTCTCTTCTCCAAGCTCATGGGTTCTCTCTCTCTCTCTCTCTAAGTTTCTCTAAGAGTTTGTTGAAGACTCTTAGGAATTGTGTGTTGGTTTGGAAAAGAAATGAGAAGCAAATGAATGGGAGTGCTACGGTTTGGGGTATAAGAAAACAACAAGGTTTTTCCCTTCTTGCCCTTAAAACAATTCGGCCAAGAGTGTTGAATGAAGGGTAGAATTGGCCACACTAAAGCTTGCATGGCTCAAGCCAAGCCATTGGACAAATAGAGAAGAATTAGGCTTAATCTCACTTCCTATTGGTTGGTCAAACTCTAAATCAAGCTTATCACTAACTAAACCTAGGAGCATTAGTCCACTAGCCTAGGGTGCAAGGAAGTCAAAAATTGCATCATGCATGCACCACCCACACACACCACACGGCCGACACATATGCACACACATGCACCTTATTTCATTTTTATTTTTCTTTTTCATAAAACCATCATTTCCTCTAAAATACAAAGTATTAAATACTTAAATACTTTAAACAATTTAATTCAAAACTCAATCCAAATTCATAAGGTTTTCTCACAAAATCATTTTCCTTAAAACTCTTTATCATCACAAAATAAATTTAATTCAAGAAATATTTTTTTCAAAATATCCTTTTGAAAACATTTTCTCAAATCGATTTCTTTACCAATTAAAACAAATATGAGGTATTTAGACGGGGTGTTACAGTGTGTGTATTTAATAATCAAAATTCATTGAATAAGCTGATGCCATATTTGAGACTTAGTTGCAATATCCCTCTTCCCCCTTAGCACTTCACTCTAGTATTCGTTTCAGTTTCACTCTTTCTCATCCTTTTTAGCTCTTCTTCCTGCAACTTAGGCCGTTTTCCAGTCATTTTTCGACGAGTTCCTCTGCTCTGTTGCTGTGAGTTATTGTTGTCTTCTCTACTTCGAACATTTGATATGGTCTCTTTTTCCTCCAACTGAAAGTACAAGTCCAGTTAATTGGTTAATGGGTGTTTTAACCGATTATCTCGGTTAAAAATAATGTGGATTGGCAAATAAAAACACATTTGTACATATTATATGGATCTGATTATGGATTGAAAACTGCTACCACTATGAAAGCTCATCATTATAAAGAAATCCAAGTTCCAACCTGTTATGGACCAGAAAAATACTTCACGAAACCGGGTTACCGGGTTGAAAGGCCTCCTAAGGGACACAATACTTCACGAAACCGGGTTACCGGGTTGAGAGGCCTCCTAAGGGCCACAGTCTTCACGAAACCGGTTTACCGGTAATAGAGTCCCTTTAAGGGCCCAATACCTCACGAAACCGGTTTACCGGTATATGAGGCCCACTAATAGCCCAAATCCTCCACTCAACCGTATTGACAGAAAATAAGCTTAGTAGTTGATAAGTATAGAGAGAGAATCTTCCCTTTACCTCGCGATACCGGTGTAACGGTTAGATAGCATACAAGGAATTTAATCCACCTTCCTAGGATCCCTTTGGCAATGAAGTCAGCAGTAAAGCTGGTATACCCGTTTATCATAGGATTCCCACTTTATTCCTGTCATTAACCACCTATCGTTAGTGGGAATTCGGCGAAACCCATTGATGAGGAGGAAACACAACGGTAAGAATGGAGGCTTATATAAGTGGACTGAAGGTAACTAGGTATGCATCCTTCATTCTCACACAAACACACACCACACCCAAGCAAACGACAATAGAGCTGGTATCCTGGTAATCACGGTGTCAATCTTCAGTCTAAAAGCAATAAGCAAAATACTTGGACACCTGACCGCTTAGTTCAGGCACCAGATATTCTACGACAGATCACAACCCTTGAAATCATTTGTATACTTATATTGTATGATTGACATGCTTTTGGGCCATGAATATTTTTAAGAACTATCATTATATTAAGTCCTTAATCTTCTATCATATTTTTGTTTCAGGATGCATGGGTGAACAAGTTGATTCGAGAACATACTAGAGGAAAAGCCATAATATCGCATTTGAGCAAAGACAGCTTCAATTTTTTTAGCATCGCGTGTAACAGCCCGATTTTCGTAAACCAAAATAATTAACTTTGTGAATTAAAAATTACCAAAAATGAGGCAATTTTTAATTTTTTTTTTTACATTGTTGAAGGACTTGAAAACATATTTGAAAAGTTATTAATCTCCTTCAACCTTCTCTTTCGAAAACCGAGTTGTTACTTAGATTCCAAAACTCTTTCACCTTGTTTTCCGAAAACGTTTTATGAAGAAAACACTTTAATTTCTACTTAAACGATTTCATAAAAGAGGGTTCTTACATTTCTTAAAAGTCGGGCATGCTTCAAAATAACTGAAGTACAGTATTAGCTCATGACTTAGGTAATCCTGAATATCAAATACAAACAATCAACTTATTCTAATTCTATCACTGGCTCTTTTCTCCTATCAAAGACGTCCGGTCTCAGCTTCTCCTTCTCCCTTGCAGGGGCCTTTGTACCGGAAGATGATGCGACCGCATCCTTGGGTTCTTCCTCAGAACTTGGCTTAAGTTCCACTCCGAAGAGTCTCACTGAGTTCTCCTTCCCTTGATTCCGAGGCGGCGGTTCGGAGCCATGACATGTGTAGGATATACTCCCCAAACACAAACTAGGTGTAGATCCACCCAACTTATGTTCCGGGTCTTCGATCACCAACTGTGCACATCCCGACCATGCCCATCCTTGACGTATAGCTTCCATCTGCGTCCCTTATGAGGCCAGTTAACGATCTCCAAACGACGATCCATCTGCCCGTTGGGATACCAGCGACACCGATGTACCAACGAACAGGAGAGAGTAAGCGATCCGGACGCATAACGTCGACGGTGTGGAGTTACGGTAGGCAAATTTAATAGGACACACAGAACAATACACATCACACACACAAGCAAACATACTATTATTATTATCCACGATTCATATTTATTTCGTTTTATCATCATTTCCTTCATACTTCTCCTCTTTTGTTCCTCATCCCTTTCACAAGTCTCAATATCTTTTCCACATCATCCATTCTCAATTTCTTCTCATTCCTCACATTCCTTGAATTCTTAGTCTTACAAATATAAATCTTTTCTTACAGTGTGTTATCGAATTACAACCATCGATGATCAGGGGATTTCAGGGATCATCGAGGTACGCGTTTCTTTCGTAGTTAGCACTCACATCACAGGTCTACATCTCCTCGGCCAACCCACCACCTAGTCGAAAGCAAACAGGAGTACAGGACCTTTACCGTGCGGGCACGACAGCTGTCACAACATAAATGGTCCCAGACCAGGAGGCTCTGCCTCAATAATATTAATTCACAATAATCATGGCACACTGCCTCGCAGTGGCAAACAAGATGCCCCACTCCAGTCCCTCTTACTGTTCTCGATTTGCAATCTAGGGGGCGACAGTATTGTTGTAGTGCGCGCACAGAACTTACCACGGTATTAGACCCAGTCCCCACCACGTTAGTGCACCACTTATGGAGTTCGTTCTGTCTACAACAATACTCTAGACTTCTTGACGTTTCACCATCATCGTCCTCCCCTAATGCAATCTCGTCCTAAGTATCCGCAGATACTTATCGTTCCTTCCTCTCCACTACTTCGGGTTAACTCTCATATCTCACCGCGTCCGCCGTTAATGTCTTTTAAGTCTTTTATCTTTTTAATTAACCTATTGGTCGGCTCACCCTTCGTACATCCCTTCAGTGAGTCCCGACCGCTAACTTTTCACAATTCTTTCTCACATCAATTCTCGCATAGCACAGAGCTGGGGTCACATCAACAGATTCACATTTCACTCTTCAATCTTTCTTTTTTACCACCCTTCTCAAAAATCCTTGAATTCTCAATCTTTCCAAAAACTTTCTTTCTCGACCTTCAACAACTCTACTCCCAAAACTTTCACAAAACTTTATTTTCACCAACATTCACCAAAATTATCATTTCCACCGACTTTTCCTCAAAGAGGTCATTTCGTAAAACTTTCTCAAAAACGTTGTTCTGAAACATCCTTTCATAAAATTTCTTTCAAAAAGATCGTTTCATAAAAACTCCTTTGAAAAATTCGGTTTCACAAGCTTCTTCAAAAATTCCATTTCAAAAACCTTTCCCAGAATTTCGTTTCATAAAACCTTTTTCAGAAATATTTCTTTTCACAATTCTTTTCAAAAGTTATTTTCGCAACCCAAAATTTCCTTTCATAATTCCTCTTTCAAAAACCATTTTTCAAAACACATTTACTTTGCTGAGCGCTAGTGGAGGAGCAAGCCCAGCTTAACACTAGTTCCCAGACTAAAACCAAGAACAGAGGAGCTCGGCTCAACTCAGCCCATTTCTCGTTCCAACAACTCACATTACTCTTCCCAGCTCTGGCTCGTTCTCGTTCTTACTTTCAATTTCTTTTCCAGTTAACTCTGATCTCTCTTTCCCACTCAATCTCTTATCCTTTCATCATCATTCCTCTCTTATAATGTCATCACTTTCAATTTCCTCACTTTCTCAATAATTTCTTTTCATAAAGCACTTCTCTTATTCCAACGTCTCTCAGTCTTTTACTCATTATAATTAATAGCAATAAGCAGTATCAAACATAAATGAAAGCATGCTATCAACACACAACATCACACAATAGATTTGTGGTCTTTGTCACCTTCGTATAAGTGGCCACACAAAGCACACAATTGCCACTTATACTACTGACACCAACCAGTTCGTTCCGATCTTTGAGATGATACGGAACGTCCTAATAAATCACCTAGCTACCACGATGTCTTAGGAAAGCTTCTCTCTCACCTGGGGTCCAGCGATTTAACGTGCATAGTCGTCTCTGAGCTTGGTTGCTGCCACTGCCTTGATCCCTCGTCTGTAACATCCCTCGTATTAATTAAAACGTATTTCATTCATGATTATTTCCTTAAAACAACTCTAACGTTTCTCAATTCCTTAAATACTTCAAAAATCATTTTGAAAACATCAATTAAAGCAATCTAAACCATTTGGTTAGGTGACTGGTCCATCTTGGACAGCACCTTAACCGTATTTGAAAACATCGAAAATTCACCGGTTTTCAATCCGGGTTTGTCTAAAATCAATTACTTTATAAAAACCAAACTTTGAGTCTCATGGACTCAATTTAGAAATCAAAAACAACTTTAAAATACACTTGGACAGAAAAGGAAATGTTTCACAAAAATTAAATGAAAAAATCCGAAATCATCGTGAAAACTCATTTTGTTTCAAAACTCTTTAAATCAATATTAACACTTTGAAAAATCACGTTTTGACATAAAACAAGTCACAAACACAATCTCACACACTTAAATAAATCAAATCAAATACAAACTAAGCATACATACGGTCACCACACATCTTGATCACTAATTCTCATAAACAATTATTCAATTTAATCACAAACAAACATTCATTCTCAAGCAACCATTTCACAAATCAAACACTAACCCACAAACTCAAAACCATTTCATTTTTATAAACAAAAACATCTAAACACATTTAGACTTGCAAACCGAACACACACACACATGGTTATCCAAGCACAAAACTCATACATTTCACAAATACATGCATTTTTCCTAGGTTACCTCATGGAAAAGAATTCCAACCTAATCATCATGCATAAACCGAAACTATACACACAACCAAATTAAGATTCATGCATCATCAAACACACAAAATCATGCAATTATTTTCTTCTTTTCTTAACAAAAACCGAGATATGCACAAAGAAACATATAGTCCTTCACTTAAATTAAATCAAGAATCTCATAAGAACATATAACATAAATCAAATTAGAAAATCATTTTGTTTCCTCTAATTTCCCTTCAAGACTGAGGCTTGCATCCAAAGAAAATACATCATTTCATTTAAAATTGACACGCAAGAATGAATCTTAAGTTTTCCTAACATTTTTAAATTGATTTTCAAAGGAATCATAAAATAGCTTTTCAAGGTCAACCCTTCACCTACATGCACCTAATTCATGTAGATCAAATCATGAATTTAAACATAAGACACAAATAGAGGACAAAAATCATTTTGGGTGAAAAAGAAGCCAAAACCGAGACACACTCTAGGAAAAATAGGAAAGCTCTTGTTCCAGAAAATCATTTGCAAAACCCAAAACAAAATCAAGATCAAAACAAAATTTAAGAATCGAGACTTTTTCCAAGATCAAATCAAAATCACACATACACGGTCCAAGATCAACATCATAAATTAACATGCAAGGCCAAAAATTAAAAACAAGTTGAAGAAACCGCAATTGGTGGTTGGAGAGACTAAAGAACTCTAGGAGAACACCTAGAAGGGGGGGTTGAATAGGTGTAAAAGAAACCTTGAAAGATTTTCGAACGAAACAAATCGAAACAATCAAAACGAATGATTTTTGAAAATTTGTACTGTCTTAATCGATTATTCTGAAATTTAATCGATTAAACCTGAAAGTTCAAAAGTCCTTAATCGATTAAGAATGTGCTTAATCGATTAAATCTATCAGAAACTGAAAAATCACTTTTCAATCGCATACGAAAATCAATCAATCAACATGTAAGATCAGAGATTCAGCGAAAACAATTAACACCTATATTCTTATTGATTATCCTAGTTATGAAAATGATTTTCCGTTTATCAATTTGAACAATAAAGATTCAATTCAATCAATTATGAAAATCACTCTTTTTCTAGGTTTTCAAGCAAGAACACAATGAACAACAAGATTGTAAAGAGTTAAAGGTTTAGAGATACGACACAGTGATTTATCCTGGTTCACTTTCATCCGCTTGAAAGCTACATCCAGTCCCCTCTTCAACCAAGAGAGATTCTTCACTATGAGGAATTAGAGTTCTCAAATTACAAGTAAGTGCCTCACAAGACTCCCTTCTTGCTAGCCTACAAGAGATACTCCACACTCTTGCCTTGTAATCCTATTGATCTTCTCTCTAATCTAACCTCTACCCCTTGTTGATAATCGACACAACAAGTCTTCTTTGCTTGATGATAATCCACACACCAAGGCTTCACTTTGCTTGATTCACAACCAAGACTTTCTTCTTCTCCAATGAGATTTGCTTGATGATAATCGACACACCAAGTCTTCTTTGTTGTTGTAGTTGGCTTGCCTTTTTGCAAAGATTACAACTCAATGAATACACATGACACTCCTATGAATCTCATTCAATAGCTATGACAAATCACACAAGAGATTCAAAGGTTCTTGATCAAAGAATATGAAAATATGAAAGCTTTGATCTTTGAAATTGAGAGAGAATAGAGTGGCTTGATTCTTGTAAAATTGATTATGAAAATGATGTATATTAATCACAAAGGTTAGGAATAGGTTTATAAAGAATACCCAAAAGTTGTAGCACTTGAAAACTGATTTTGAGAAGTGAAAATCGTATTTTAAAAAACCAGTTCAGCAGTACTTAATCGATTAAATCAACATTTAATAGAGTATTAATCGATTAAATATGTTCTTAATCGATTAAACATGTCTGATACTTGTTTAAAACTTGTTTTCTCAAAACCAAACCTTTCCTTTAAAACCTTTAAGCCACCTATTGATTCTAGGTTAAGTGAAAACTCAAATTATGATTTAATCATGACTATGATAGAGATTCACTACCCTCTAAATAATCTACCCAAATAAAATACCTAAGAAGCTTGAGAGGCAAAAGATAAAACAATTACAATTACAGTCAAACTAAGTCTTCATGAGCTTGCTTTCTCTCTTCTTCATTTGATGTTTGTTGTTGCTTGTTGAGCTTGAACTTGATCAAAACATTTGTAGCTTGTTCAAAACACTTTGTCATTATCAAAACATTCATCATGGAACTTACACAAGTTTAGATCAAGCATAGATCTAACAAATAAGAACATAAACACCTTTTGATCTACGGTTTTAAGCATGAAAATCAAGCATGAAAAGAAGATCTACTCTAATTTCACAAAGATCATACACAAAATTTTAGATCTAAAAGAAAAACATCAAGATCTAACATGAAAATTACAACCGAATCATAAAGTCCCTCATTTAGTTCATTACAATTTATTTAGGTCTAAGGAAATCAAGATCAAAGCAAAAGCATTACATGCAAGCTTAGATCAAACCGAAAATAAACATGCAAAGGAAGAAAAGAAAATTACAAGATTACAAATCAAACAAATTTTGATTCTTCTAGGTTTTTGGTTTATACCAAGAAGAAGGTCTTCTAAAACACTTGATCTTCAAAGAATTCCTAAGTTTAAGGCTTGCTCTCCTTCCTCCTTCTTCTTCCTATCTCACGGTTTCTTCTTCTTTCTTCCTCTTTTCTTTCTATTTTTCTTTTCTTTGTCTAAGAGTTTGAGAGGCTCTTAGACTTTGTGTTTGGGTGGGTGTTTGGGCGAAGGAAAGAAATGAGTTGAGAAATGAATGGTGGTGCATCTAAGGCCAAGCTTATAT
The DNA here is from genome assembly GCA_037953625.1 of Crotalaria pallida. Taxonomy (NCBI): domain Eukaryota; kingdom Viridiplantae; phylum Streptophyta; class Magnoliopsida; order Fabales; family Fabaceae; genus Crotalaria; species Crotalaria pallida. The sequence goes on from CM075649.1 coordinate 122,456,903, forward strand.
CAACAATTCAAGGTTTCCTATTTTCTCTTTCAAGCAATTCGGCCATAAGCTAAGGAGGAAGGGTAATTTCGGCCTCCCTTAGAATTGCATGGGTGGAGGTTAGTATTCCTTAAGGAGACAAGGTAGGGAACACTAGGCTTTTAGGGGTTACTTAGGGGGCAAGACTTTTGACACTCCATTAGGGTTTTCTTCCACTTAGTTAGGACTTAGTTAGGGACTTTGGCTCATTTGGTTAGGTCTTGGTTACTTGGTTTCCATGCTTAGGAAATCTCTAGGCTTCTTACTCACTCACCTATATACACGACACACAGACACACATATATATTCATGCATCCTCGCACACTTACACGTATCACACACACATGCATACACACTCACCTACTTACACGTCCAACACACACTCATACATGCATATTCACATACACACACATTACACTAACACATACACATATCAATCACACTTGCATTTATGTATTCACACACATATACATGCATACACACTCTCTTACACGTTGCACACATACCACACACACATATTTATGCATTTATCATCACATACATTTACTAATCAAATCTCACATGATCAAGGCATACATACACAAAACCGTATCTATATATGCATACATATCTATAGGAAATAAATTTTCAAATCATTCATGTGCAAAATTATAAATCTCTTAAAAATATCAAACACCTAACCACAGAAAACAAGTCACTTTTTTTTCTTCTAGAAAAACAACTTTTAAAACTCATAATCCTATCTCTTGAAAACCCTCTCTTTAAAATCATTTACCACTCGAAAACATGATTTAAGAAATTTCTTCAAGAAATTACTCTTTCGAAAACACTTTTCTCAAAAATAAATTTCTTTAGTGTTTTAATTTAATATGAGGAATTTACGGGGTGTTACATTCTCCCCAACTTAAGAATTTCTCGTCCCCGAGAAATACATTGTAGATTGGGCAGCAGGGCACTAACATTCTCATATCATTCTTGATGTTCCTCGTTATCCGCTTCCAGGTGGAGAGATTTCATTCGTACCGTCACTCGCGTGTCGAGTCGAGTCAAGTCCAATGGACTAACCGAAGAAGAAAACGCTCCCTTAGCCGGTTGTGGTCACAGAAAGTCCACACCTATGGTTGGACTTAGGGGAAAATCAAGCAAACAATCATTCATACATCTTCAAAGGCAAGAATTTTCCCTATAAATCCTTAATCATTAACTATTCTCTATGATTCGGATTCCTATTACCTCACAACGATCTCTCCTTCCTTCAACTTTCTATCTAATTCTAGTGTTTCCATCAATTATTCTTCAAGCTCAAGAGATCCTATTACCATTTAGACTTACTTAATCCTCCTAACCTCCTTACTTTTCTTCCTAAGCTCATCCGAAACATTAATCAAACTTAACACCTTGGTCATCTAAGCTTCTACTTAGGGTATAAGGTAACTCTAATCCTTAAATTTTCTTCAAAGTTTCCTCTAAAGACTGATAACATATGCCTCTCTTCCTCCTTGTGGCTCCCCAACTTTGATTCAACTTATAACTACCTCACGGGAATCTTACGACTTCACCAATCTTAGACTATGTCTCCTTCCCCAATTACTCAAACCTTGAACTATTTGGGGTAACTATGGCACTTCCAACTCTACAATTTAGACTAAAAGTCTCAAATAGGTTTGGTAAGGCTACAATCTGATAGAGGCTCATGAAGGAAAAGGTTCGAATAACAAAACTGCTTTGTTGAAACAATTCAACAAACATGGAATTTCAGGGAAGATACACTACATCCTCAAGGGTACCAACTATCCCTATACGAAGGTATGTTAAGGTTAATCAGATCTGAGTCTAACAATTACTGATGAAACATCAGGGGTATAGGGTCCTAATTGCAGGATCCGTTCATCGTCTATTCTTGTAAAGCCAAAAGGTTCCTTAAACTAACACGGTCAGTGCCAAGCTACTAACTAATCCATATCCTAAGAGGCAAAAGCTTATCTCCTATTCCTACTCGAATACCAACAAACACACGAGGTCACACAAGCAAAGCATGAAGCCCATGCTTAAGGCTACAAAGGATTACGATAAGCTCTGATACCATTCTGTAACAGCCCGATTTTCGTAAACCAAAATAATTAACTTTGTGAATTAAAAATTACCAAAAATGAGGCAAGTTTTTTTTTTTACATTGTTGAAGGACTTGAAAACATATTTGAAAAGTTATTAATCTCCTTCAACCTTCTCTTTCGAAAACCGAGTTGTTACTTAGATTCCAAAACTCTTTCACCTTGTTTTCCGAAAACGTTTTATGAAGAAAACACTTTAATTTCTACTTAAACGATTTCATAAAAGAGGGTTCTTACATTTCTTAAAAGTCGGGCATGCTTCAAAATAACTGAAGTACAGTATTAGCTCATGACTTAGGTAATCCTGAATATCAAATACAAACAATCAACTTATTCTAATTCTATCACTGGCTCTTTTCTCCTATCAAAGACGTCCGGTCTCAGCTTCTCCTTCTTCCTTGCAGGGGCCTTTGTACCGGAAGATGATGCGACCGCATCCTTGGGTTCTTCCTCAGAACTTGGCTTAAGTTCCACTCCGAAGAGTCTCACTGAGTTCTCCTTCCCTTGATTCCGAGGCGGCGGTTCGGAGCCATGACATGTGTAGGATATACTCCCCAAACACAAACTAGGTGTAGATCCACCCAACTTATGTTCCGGGTCTTCGATCACCAACTGTGCACATCCAGACCATGCCCATCCTTGACGTATAGCTTCCATCTGCGTCCCTTATGAGGCCAGTTAACGATCTCCAAACGACGATCCATCTGCCCATTGGGATACCAGCGACACCGATGTACCAACGAACAGGAGAGAGTAAGCGATCCGGACGCGTAACGTCGACGGTGTGGAATTACGGTAGGCAAATTTAATAGGACACACAGAACAATACACATCACACACACAAGCAAACATACTATTATTATTATCCACGATTCATATTTATTTCGTTTTATCTTCATTTCCTTCATACTTCTCCTCTTTTGTTCCTCATCCCTTTCACAAGTCTCAATATCTTTTCCACATCATCCATTCTCAATTTCTTCTCATTCCTCACATTCCTTGAATTCTTACTCTTACAAATATAAATCTTTTCTTACAGTGTGTTATCGAATTACAACCATCGATGATCAGGGGATTTCAGGGATCATCGAGGTACGCGTTTCTTTCGTAGTTAGCACTCACATCACAGGTCTACATCTCCTCGGCCAACCCACCACCTAGTCGAAAGCAAACAGGAGTACAGGACCTTTACCGTGCGGGCACGACAGCTGTCACAACATAAATGGTCCCAGACCAGGAGGCTCTGCCTCAATAATATCAATTCACAATAATCATGGCACACTACCTCGCAGTGGCAAACAAGATGCCCCACTCCAATCCCTCTTACTGTTCTCGATTTGCAATCTAGGGGGCGACAGTATTGTTGTAGTGCGCGCACAGAACTTACCACGGTATTAGACCCAGTCCCCACCACGTTAGTGCACCACTTATGGAGTTCGTTCTGTCTACAACAATACTCTAGACTTCTTGACGTTTCACCATCATCGTCCTCCCCTAATGCAATCTTGTCCTAAGTATCTGCAGATACTTATCGTTCCTTCCTCTCCACTACTTCGGGTTAACTCTCATATCTCACCGCGTCCGCCGTTAATGTCTTTTAAGTCTTTTATCTTTTTAATTAACCTATTGGTCGGCTCACCCTTCGTACATCCCTTCAGTGAGTCCCGACCGCTAACTTTTCACAATTCTTTCTCACATCAATTCTCGCATAGCACAGAGCTGGGGTCACATCAACAGATTCACATTTCACTCTTCAATCTTTCTTTTTTACCACCCTTCTCAAAAATCCTTGAATTCTCAATCTTTCCAAAAACTTTCTTTCTCGACCTTCAACAACTCTACTCCCAAAACTTTCACAAAACTTTATTTTCACCAACATTCACCAAAATTATCATTTCCACAGACTTTTCCTCAAAGAGGTCATTTCGTAAAACTTTCTCAAAAACGTTGTTCTGAAACATCCTTTCATAAAACTTCTTTCAAAAAGATCGTTTCATAAAAACTCCTTTGAAAAATTCGGTTTCACAAGCTTCTTCAAAAATTCCATTTCAAAAACCTTTCCCAGAATTTCGTTTCATAAAACCTTTTTCAGAAATATTTCTTTTCACAATTCTTTTCAAAAGTTATTTTCGCAACCCAAAATTTCCTTTCATAATTCCTCTTTCAAAAACCATTTTTCAAAACACATTTACTTTGCTGAGCGCTAGTGGAGGAGCAAGCCCAGCTTAACACTAGTTCCCAGACTAAAACCAAGAACAGAGGAGCTCGGCTCAACTCAGCCCATTTCTCGTTCCAACAACTCACATTACTCTTCCCAGCTCTGGCTCGTTCTCGTTCTTACTTTCAATTTCTTTTCCAGTTAACTCTGATCTCTCTTTCCCACTCAATCTCTTATCCTTTCATCATCATTCCTCTCTTATAATGTCATCACTTTCAATTTCCTCACTTTCTCAATAATTTCTTTTCATAAAGCACTTCTCTTATTCCAACGTCTCTCAGTCTTTTACTCATTATAATTAATAGCAATAAGCAGTATCAAACATAAATGAAAGCATGCTATCAACACACAACATCACACAATAGATTTGTGGTCTTTGTCACCTTCGTATAAGTGGCCACACAAAGCACACAATTGCCACTTATACTACTGACACCAACCACTTCGTTTCGATCTTTGAGATGATACGGAACGTCCTAATAAATCACCTAGCTACCACGATGTCTTAGGAAAGCTTCTCTCTCACCTGGGGTCCAGCGATTTAACGTGCATAGTCGTCTCTGAGCTTGTTTGCTCCCACTGCCTTGATCCCTCGTCTGTAACATCCCTCGTATTAATTAAAATGTATTTCATTCATGATTATTTCCTTAAAACAACTCTAACATTTCTCAATTCCTTAAATACTTCAAAAATCATTTTGAAAACATCAATTAAAGCAATCTAAACCATTTGGTTAGGTGACTGGTCCATCTTGGACAGCACCTTAACCGTATTTGAAAACATCGAAAATTCACCGGTTTTCAATCCGGCTTTGTTTAAAATCAATTACTTTATAAAAACTAAACTTTGAGTCTCATGGACTCAATTTAGAAATCAAAAACAACTTTAAAATACACTTGGACAACAAAGGAAATGTTTCACAAAAATTAAATGAAAAAATCCGAAATCATCGTGAAAACTCATTTTGTTTCAAAACTCTTTAAATCAATATTAACACTTTGAAAACTCACGTTTTGACATAAAACAAGTCACAAACACAATCTCACACACTTAAATAAATCAAATCAAATACAAACTAAGCATACATACGGTCACCACACATCTTGATCACTAATTCTCATAAACAATTATTCAATTTAATCACAAACAAACATTCATTCTCAAGCAACCATTTCACAAATCAAACACTAACCCACAAACTCAAAACCATTTCATTTTTATAAACAAAAACATCTAAACACATTTAGACTTGCAAACCGAACACACACACACACATGGTTATCCAAGCACAAAACTCATACATTTCACAAATACATGCATTTTTCCTAGGTTACCTCATGGAAAAGAATTCCAACCTAATCATCATGCATAAACCGAAACTATACACACAACCAAATTAAGATTCATGCATCATCAAACACACAAAATCATGCAATTATTTTCTTCTTTTCTTAACAAAAACCGAGATATGCACAAAGAAACATATAGTCCTTCACTTAAATTAAATCAAGAATCTCATAAGAACATATAACATAAATCAAATTAGAAAATCATTTTGTTTCCTCTAATTTCCCTTCAAGACTGAGGCTTGCATCCAAAGAAAATACATCATTTCATTTAAAATTGAGACACAAGAATGAATCTTAAGTTTTCCTAACATTTTTAAATTGATTTTCAAAGGAATCATAAAATAGCTTTTCAAGGTCAACCCTTCACCTACATGCACCTAATTCATGTAGATCAAATCATGAATTTAAACATAAGACACAAATAGAGGACAAAAATCATTTTGGGTGAAAAAGAAGCCAAAACTGAGACACACTCTAGGAAAAATAGGAAAGCTCTTGTTCCAGAAAATCATTTGCAAAACCCAAAAAAAAATCAAGATCAAAACAAAATTTAAGAATCAAGACTTTTTCCAAGATCAAATCAAAATCACACATACACGGTCTAAGATCAACATCATAAATTAACATGCAAGGCCAAAAATTAAAAACAAGTTTAGATGAAGCATAGATCTAACAAATAAGCACATAAACACCTTTTGATCTACGATTTTAAGCATGAAAATCAAGCATGCAAAGAAGATCTACTCTAATTTCACAAAGATCATACACAAAATTTTAGATCTAAAAGAATAACATCAAGATCTAACATGAAAATTACAACCGAATCATAAAGTCCCTCATTTAGTTCATTACAATTTATTTAGGTCTAAGGAAATCAAGATCAAAGCAAAAGCATTACATGCAAGCTTAGATCAAACCGAAAATAAACATGCAAAGGAAGAAAAGAAAATTACAAGATTACAAATCAAACAAATTTTGATTCTTCTAGGTTTTTGGTTTATACCAAGAAGAAAGGTCTTCTAAAACACTTGATCTTCAAAGAATTCCTAAGTTTAAGGCTTGCTCTCCTTCCTCCTTCTTCTTCCTATCTCACGGTTTCTTCTTCTTTCTTCCTCTTTTCTTTCTATTTTTCTTTTCTTTGTCTAAGAGTTTGAGAGGCTCTTAGACTTTGTGTTTGGGTGGGTGTTTGGGCGAAGGAAAGAAATGAGTTGAGAAATGAATGGTGGTGCATCTAAGGCCAAGCTTATATCAACAATTCAAGGTTTCCTATTTTCTCCTTCAAGCAATTCGGCCATAAGCTAAGGAGGAAGGGTAATTTCGGCCTCCCTTAGAATTGCATGGGTGGAGGTTAGTATTCCTTAAGGAGACAAGGTAGGGAACACTAGGCTTTTAGGGGTTACTTAGGGGGCAAGACTTTTGACACTCCATTAGGGTTTTCTTCCACTTAGTTAGGGACTTTGGCTCATTTGGTTAGGTCTTGGTTACTTGGTTTCCATGCTTAGGAAATCTCTAGGCTTCTTACTCACTCACCTATATACACGACACACAGACACACATATATATTCATGCATCCTCACACACTTACACGTATCACACACACATGCATACACACTCACCTACTTACACGTCCAACACACACTCATACATGCATATTCACATACACACACATTACACTAACAGATACACATATCAATCACACTTGCATTTATGCATTCACACACATATACATGCATACACACTCTCTTACACGTTGCACACATACCACACACACATATTTATGCATTTATCATCACATACATTTACTAATCAAATCTCACATGATCAAGGCATACATACACAAAACCGTATCTATATATGCATACATATCTATAGGAAATAAATTTTCAAATCATTCATGTGCAAAATTATAAATCTCTTAAAAATATCAAACACCTAACCACAGAAAACAAGTCACTTTTTTTTCTAGAAAAACAAATTTTAAAACTCATAATCCTATCTCTTGAAAACCCTCTCTTTAAAATCATTTACCACTCGAAAACATGATTTAAGAAATTTCTTCAAGAAATTACTCTTTCGAAAACACTTTTCTCAAAAATAAATTTCTTTAGTGTTTTAATTTAATATGAGGAATTTACGGGGTATTACATCGCGCAGTGGTAATGTGCTTGTTATTGATCTCAGGAGGTCCCTAGCTCGATTCCAGCTTTGGCCCATTTCTCTTTTTTCTTTGCAATTTTCCATTTCATGAGGTTAAAAAATATGAAGAAATGATGGAGGTTGGAATCGATCTAGTGTTCCATGACAGACTTAAAAGACAACATACCACTATGCTAGAACATTTTTATTTGTTGAAGAAGTAATGTTTTAAATATAAATACCAACAAAGTTTGTTGCACCCCCTAACTTTTTTTTCAAGCTCCGCCACTGGAGCCCCAAGAAGTTGAAGATATGTAACTTCTGCCTCCTCGTATAGAAACTTTTGCCTAAAAGAATGTATGAGTAAATTATAGCAAATGACATCTAGCTTGAAGGAGCTCCTAATAAGTAGTATCCATCTACATATCAGTGCATATTTTTTTTTTGTTATGCCCAACAACTTGAATCCACAAGCCAAACCAACAAAAATAGAAAATCATTTATGATAAACAAAAGAAAAAATAAAACTAGAGTTCCTTTGATAGAAAAGGGAATGGGGATGATTAAGTTTATACCTTATTTTATTACACATTAGGTAAATAAAACTAGAGTTGCATCAAATGAAATGAAAGAACAAGATGATAAGACAAGCATTCTCCTAGAATTATCAATGGATAAAAATGGAACCACATGAAGTATTGTCAAATAATCAACCTCCTAGAATTATCAAAGCATCCTCTATAGAAAGTATTGTCACCTCAAAAGAGCTATCCAATAAATTCTAAGTTATTTTTCTCTAATGAAAATTCTTTCTCCAATATATTCATAAAAAAAGAACACTATAGCTTTTCCATTACAATGTTTTCCTTCATTCACAGACCATTTAAAAGAAAAATCATGAAGACCGAATAAAAATTGGTAAAGCAAATTAGAAACTTAGAAAATGCATTGAGAAGCTGAAAGCAAATTCGAAACTTAGAAGCATTTCTTCAAATAGGTTGTGTGGCAAGATTTAATACCTTAGAATGAATGGAGATAATCGAGAATCTGAAGCTACTTTCTCACACCTTGCAAAATGAACAGAGATTAGGGATTAGAGATTTGAATAGATTTGAGTGATTAAGAGCAAATGAGACTAAGGATTCCAGTGTTTGGGAGTAGGGCTTGTTATTAGCGATTGAAGTAAGAAAAAGTGAGCTAAGAGCTTCGATTAGGGATTCAAATCAAAGTGATTGAAATGAGAGAATGGAGATTACCTTTGAGATTAAGCGCCTTCCAAATATTAGGATCGGAGTCGCTGCCTTGCTAGCTAGTGATATGATTTGGTGCATCATTGATATGATGATGATTTAAAAGATTCCGAGAAATTTGTATGTTGTTTTCCCCTCATGCTCTTCTTCTTTGATTGGCTCAGAAGATGTTTCTTAAGAATTTGATGTCTCAACAAAAACCCTTCGGCCATGTTGGAGAACGAACAACCCAAGCAATTATCTAATCTAAGAATAAAATTTGGATTACTTATACATAGATAAATGTCTATAGGGTAGGTGAAGATGACAGGCTGGTATACATTGTATCTTACCCCAATATGACTAAAATCATATTAAGGAAATCATAAAAGAAATTATTCTTTTGCGAATTTTATTATGTAATTGCTATGTAAATATATATTTCTAAAACATTTAGATATTTTTTATAGGAAAATAGCTAGAAGAAAATCATCACTTCTATTTTAAAAAATATTTTCTCCATATTTATACAACTTTTTAATAAAAAAATTTATGTGCTTTTAAAATATTTCCACCTTCTGCATGGAGGAGAATCGATTTCTAATTATAATTTAAATAACTTTCCTTATAAATGCATATATTAAAAGAAGTATGATGTTAATATATAGTATAAAAAATAAAGATGTAAATTACAATTGGATTCGAGAAATAAGTAAAAGTTTATTGATTTTTAATCATTAAATTTGTGAAATTAATCAATCTACTATCCTTATTAAAAAGATGTTTATTTGAGACATCACGTTTGTCGTTGAAATTTTCGAGATACCACTTTGTCGTTGAAATTTACCTTGCATCATAGCGATTGTGGGTAGATAATCATTATTATCTTCAACCAAAATTACAATTTGAAATTAAATAAATTAATCAAAATTTTCAGATCATTATCTGTACCTAAAATCATTATCATCAGTTTGATAAAAAAAATGGCAAAATTACTTATTTGGTCCCTTAAGTTATTTATTTATTCTAAAGTGGTCCTTTAAGTTTTTTTTTGTTTGAAAGTGGTCCCTTAAGCTTTCTTCCGTTAGCATGTTTGATCCTTCCGTCAAATTTTTCATCTCCGGTCATCTTCTCCGACGAAACTCCATTTTTCCGGCCAATATCTTTTATCTCCAACTCCACAAATCCCATCACACCACCTTCAGGACGTGGTGGAGAGATTCGTAACAGTTAACGGAAGTAAACTTGAGGGATCACTTTCAAACAAAAAAAACTTAAGAGACTTTCAAACAAGTAAATAACTTAGGGGACCAATGAAACAGTTTTGACAAAAAAAATAAATCATTATCCTCGATTTGTTAAAAAAAAATAGAAATAATTATCCATAACAAAAATATTAAAATTTGAAATTAAATAGATTATTGAAGTTTATCAAGTTATCATTAATAACAAAATTATTTTTATGCTTGATGTGAGTATTTTTTTCCACATTCAATATTTGCTTTTTTTTTCCACCTTTAAATCTCTTGAATATAAGATCCTTTTGAAACTTTTATTTTGTCCCTATTTATAAGACCCTATATCAATTTTTAATGACAATTAATTACTTCTTTTCACAAACATCTCTATTGGAGGAACTTATAAAAAAAAAGAGAGAGAAAAGGGCCTCAACAGACCCTAAAAAAAAAAAAAGGAGGAATGGACTATCAATACCTCTATTGGCCCAACAACTCGTTCCTAAAAACAGGGAAGTAACGTTTTTATTGCCAATATCACTCATTAGCGCATGATTAATTTGATTACATGTCATTTATTAATTGCTAATAATTATCATTACTGTTAAAAATTGTTAACTTTGAACAACAATAACTAATTAATTATTGTTTTCATACACACATGCAAGGTACACGTATGATGGCCCGAGCAGCTGAGTGACCCATTTCAAGATTCTCATCAATGGGCAAATCGTTTTCCGAGCATAGTGAACACAATAACTTGTTACTCTATTCGAAACGTATTGATGATGGCAAGGACCCCCGTGCCGAGTTTCCCTCTTTGCGCTTGTGTTCCGAGCGTAGAGAAGCCTGTGTACGGTTCCTTGCTTCGAATACATGTGCCAACTGCGCGCGGACCCTCGACAGCGTCCCCCTTTTTGGTATCTCATACATTCAGAATGTCGGAAATCATGCACTACCCTTCTCTTCTTGGATTCGTAAGACGATTGTGGAAACCTCGCACTGTGTTCCCCACTAGAGTCTCTCGTTCCGGGTATGAAGAATATTTTGTTGATTTCCCCTACTCGGAATCGTTTGCTAATTATGAAGAATCTCATATCGGGTTTCCCTGTCATTATCCGAGCACGAAGAACGCTATCAACCATCAGTGATACTCTTCCGAATAAAAGGCATCAACTAGCAAACAATGTTTTATGTCACCACCAACTCTCAGAAGCTCAGCACAGGCTCTTCGAGCCTATACGAGCTTGGGGGGCTTGTAGGGTTAACCAATAATAAATCCTACCGCTACAGGATAAGCATGAGCTCTCTAGTACAGGATAAGGGTGAATAACTCATCCTTCTTATCCTCTAAGAGCCATGTCAGCCCTACTGGGCCGAACAGGCCCATAAGGCACCACAACACAACTTCCCCTATAAGTATCGCCATGCTATAGGGGCTAAGGTATGTTTTTCTCATCCCTACTCTCAAGAACTACGTGTGGCTTGATCCCCTTATCACTGGGGGTACGTAGGACCGGGGTCACCCTCGTCAGCTGCAACAACCCCAAACACACATCGTGGTGGATCTACTTCTCAGATCCACTACAGATTTATTTAACACTTTTTATATTTCTAATACTATTAATAGAGATATTTTTGAAAATACATATCAAATGTTCACATTTTCTATACCATTAACTAAATTAACTAATTTTCTCAATGGATATGAAATCTACCAAAAGGGTCTTATATACAGGGACGGAGGGAGTAGTATGTATAGCCTATTTTGTTAGAAGATAATTTTGAATGCTATTATTTCTTTTGTATCTCAATGTTGTCTGTAGTTTCTCTTTGCCTCATATTGTTAGTTTTGATGCATTTAGGACGTTCTCTATATTTTCTTCTATATATGACATTGGTTTTCCATAAATTTAAAGGATACTACTGTGTTGGAGCTTGAGTTTCAAGATGTACATAAAAGTTCACCATACTTCGGATTTCAAACGTGTTTTTTGCTCTAACTATTGCTGTCTTGGTTTTTCTTATCTCTATCCTATTTTAAACTTTCTGACATGATCTTTACCCTTCTAAAGACTTGTATAAAAAGATGCCTATTGAAAATTTCGAGACATCACGTTTGCCGTTGAAGCTAAGCTCGAAGGACCTAAACTTTGATTTCAGAAGAATGCATCTATGGTTGCTGCAACTCCTTCACTAATAAATTTTGTTTATTGTAATAGAAGAAAATCATTATAAATAATAGGCTTAATTGTGCCACAAGTCTCTGAAGTTTGGGGTACTTTTTCCAGATACCGTTATTTTTTTTTATGTCTAACTCCTCGAAGTTACTTCTGGGTTTGTCATTTACCCCATGGGCGAAGATCTTTTTTTTTTAAAAAAAAAATTAAAAAACTTAAAAACATAATATTTTCATATTTTTAGTTAAATAAAAAAAAAGATTGAAGAGAGGTTCGTCTTCGCCCGTGTGACATTTCAAGTATAGAGTTGACGAAAAATGACCGTTGTCTCTTGGAAGGTATTAGTCTCCTCTAGAGGTCTTCTACACCAAGTGATTCACATGTGGTGGCAAATACTTTTAAGTCCGATACACTTGTGCACGCCTTAATCAACTTTTAATAATAAACATTTTTATTTTCTCTCGATAAGTTATGTTATTAGTGATATTTTAATTTCTTTTACTATTTTTCCAAAAGTTACACATTGTATAGCAACATGTTGCCTCAATAAGATATCAAGCACCCATATGACTTCAGGGAAATTATCAAATTCTTGACCATGCAAGGCAAAGGAAATAGCCTCCATTGCGATCTTTGCGGCAAAGCTAAGTTCAACTTTAAATGTCTTAGCATGATATGACAGCTTCAACCTCTTCTTGTCACTCTCATTTGGACTTCAAGTTTCAGGACTGCAGTTTAAAAGATGTCAAAGATTAAAATAATGCTGAAACAATAATACATAAACAAAATAGGAGAATTTCAAATTAACAACTAGAAGGATTATCACTTGTTTGACCCTATAAAATTGCCTATCCTAACACCAACTAAACATCAGAAGTGAACAACTCAAGCACAACGTATGAAACATAAATAGAAAACTTCACATCGAAAAAAACCAGCATTAATATAATTACTTATTAAACGGTTTTTGATCTAAAAATTACAAGGTTCTCAATCTACAAATCACAGGGTTAATCATCAAGAGAAAAAGAATGATAGCTAAAAAAACTCAATTACAATCTATTTAGATACGTCATAAATTCACACCAAGTAAAGGCAACAAAATAGTGTACAATTACTTAATGTGGTAGGCAATAAAAAAAAATGCTAATTAAACAGAGATTTTCACTATAAAGCAAGAAAATCAAACTTTTTCACCCTACACATAAAGAAGATCCTTGCATCAATAAACATATCAGCATGAATCCAACTATAAATATGTTGTTTTCAACACTTGCACATCCTAGCCTAATTAATTGACTACTAACATTTAGATCTAATTCTGACCGATGCTTTGGTTTAGATGCCAATACAAAATTATAAGAAAACAAACACAGACTGTGCCCATGTAACACACACCAAATAGATGAACCACCAAATTTTTGTACCTTTAATACCTGCTCACAAACATATTCCCCTCCACCAATTTAAGCATCTACCGAATATCAATATTGTCTGAACTACATAATGTTTTCAATCACATTATAGGCGCATCGAATGAATATCAATAATGGTTGAACTGTATAATAATTTCAATAGTGTTCAAAACAATCTTAAGAAGGAATAAAAATAAAATATTATTTATGAGAAACACAAGCAAAAATAACTCAGCTATGAAAATTCTTTCCTTTGATAGAAAAAGGAAGGGGATGACTAAGCTTATACCTTCTTTTATTACACTTTAGGTAAATAAAACTAGAGTTGCATCAAATGAGAAGAAAGAACAAAATCATAGGACAAGTATCCTCCTAGAATTAGCAAAGGATACAAAAAAAGAACCAAAGGAAGTATTTTCAAATCAACCTCCTATAATATTGTTAAGTAGAATTATCAAAGCATCCTCTACAGAAAATATTGTCAGCTCAAAACAGCTACCCAATGTTAAGTTATTTTTCTATTTCACTCATGAAAGTTCTTTCTCCAATAAATTCATAAAAAAAGAACACTGTAGCTTTTCTATTTCAATGTTTTTATTTACTCACATTTCTGCTCCATATTAAAAGAAAAAGCACAAAGACCAAATAAAAACAAGTAAAGCAAATTAGAAACTTAAAAAATGCTTTAAGAACCTGAAAGCAAATTCGAAACGTAGAAGCATTTCTTCAAACAGGTTGTGTGGAAAGATTTAATACCTTAGAATGAATGGAGAGAACTGAGAATTTACAAGCTACTTTCTCACTCCTTGTTGTTGCTGCAAAATGAACAGAGATTAGGAATTAGGGATTTGCATAGATTTGAGTGATTAAGAGCAAATGAGACCAAGGATTCCATTATTTGGGATTAGGGCTTGTCATTAGCGATTGAAGTCAGAAAAAGTGAGCTAGGAGTTTCGATTATGGATTCCATTCTAAGTAATTGAAATGAGAGAATGGAGATTACCATGGAGATTGAGCGCCTTATAGAGATTAGGATCAGAGTTGCTGCCTTCTTGATTTGGTGCTTCATTGATATGATATAGAAGACTACAGAAATTTGTATGTTGTTTTTCCCTCTTGCTCTGCTTCTTTGATTGGCTCAGAAGATGTTCCTTAAGAATTTGATGTCGCAGCAAAAACCCTTTGGCATGTTGGAGAACAACACATTTGGATTACTTACTTATATATAGGTAAATGTCTATAGGGTTGGTGAAGATGACAGGCTGGTATACATTGTATCTTAACCAAATATGACTAAAATCATATTAAGGAAATTATACAAGAAATTATTCTTTTGCGAATTTTATTATGTATCTCCGGTCATCTTTTTCGACGAAACTCCATTTTTCCGGCCAATATCTTTTATCTCCAACTCCACAAATCCCATCACACCACCTTCAGGACGCGGTGGAGAATGGTGGAGAGATTGGTAACAATTAATGGAAGTAAACTTGAGGGACCACTTTCAAACAAGTAAATAACTTAGGGGACCAAAGAAGCAGTTTTGCCAAAAAAAAAATAAATCATTATCCTCAGTTTGTTGAAAAAAGTAGATATAATTATACATAACCAAAATATTAAAATTTGAAATTAAATAGATTATTCAAGTTTTTCATGTTATCATTAATAACAAAATTATTTTTATGCTTGATGTGAGTATTTTTTTTCCACATTCAATATTTGCATTTTTTTTCACCATTAAATATCTTGCATAGAAGACCTTTTGAAACTTTTATTTTGTCCCTATTTATAAGACCCTATATCAATTTTTAATGACAATTAATTACTTCTTTCCACAAACATCTGATTTATTTAACACTTTTTATATTTCTAATACTATTAATAGGGATAGTTTTGAAAATACTTATCAAATGTTCACATTTTCAATACCATTAACTAAATTAACTAATTTTCTCAATGGATATGAAATATACCAAAAGGGTCTTATATATAGGGACGGAGGGAGTAGTATGTATAGCCTATTTTGTTAGAAGATCATTTTGAATGCTATTATTTCTTTTGTATCTCAATGTTGTTTGTAGTCTCTCTTTGCCTCATATTGTCAGTTTTGATGCTTTTAGGACGTTCTCTATATTTTCTCCTATATATGACATTGGTTTTCTATAAATTTAAAAGATACTATTGTGTTGGAGCTTGAGTTTCAAGGTGTGCAAAAAAGTTCACCATACTTAGGGTTTCAAACTTTTTTTTGCTCTAACTATTGTTTTCTTGGTTTTTCTTATCTCTATCCTATTTTAAACTTTCTGACATGATGTAACACTTTGATTTAGTAACTTGAATATGTTTTTATTTAATAAAAATATGGGAAATTTTTTTCATTGATGACATGGACATGGAGCTATTTTCACAGAACAATTTAGTTTCAATACTTACATCACAAAATTTCAGCTGTCATGTCACACGTCATCCATCAAATTCGAAATTGAGATGTTACCAACATCGCACTTTGAAACTCTTTATTTTCAATACCATAAAATATTTTCTTCATCCAAATAATCAACGGTTCATCAGGGTACGAGTTCTCAAAACATATTCACATGATAAAAAAAGTTACATCGTGGTAGAGCAATACGATCTTAATAATCTATAGGAGGTAATATACATACTCAGACAACATGGATTAGATGTCTTAATCCACTGATCTCCCTCTAACTACGGTTACTCCTCGACATCGGCATGAATTCATGGAACAGTGCCTATCTTTCTTCTACTTCGAGGCTCCTCCTCGAAGTTCTCTTTGTAAGCCATCACTTGCAAAATCGGCATAAGAAAATCTACTCACTCTGATACCTATGGACATCATCACCGAAGTCCACAGGGAAGAAGGGAAGACAAAGAGAGTGAGAAAACCGAACGAATTATCGTCGACGGGGTAGAATTACAGTAGGCAAAACATCAAGACATACAAACAATAATATCACAACAACATATAAGGTATGCAATGCATTTATATTATTACTATCATCTCTATTTCATAATTCTCAAACTTTCCATTCACTTTTCATCATATTTGCCATTAAACATCCTTTTCCTTGGCTTCGCCCATAGTATTCTCATCGCTTGGTCATTCTCATTCTCATCATCAATTTCCTTATCATTCTCAACTCCTAATTTATAAGTCTTTTCAACATTCTTAAACTTTTCTTATTAAGTTTTAGTGGATCGCATCCATCGATGATAGGGGACAAGAAAACATCATCGTGGACTTGGTTATCACACATACATCTCCTCCAATCCTCCCGAGCCTAAACGGAAGCAAACAGGAAGTACAGGAACCTTAACCCATGCAGGTCAAACAGCCAAGAACACAATGCTGTAACCACTCTCAACCTGGAAAGCACGTCACTACGACTGTGCACATCAGGGGGTGTCGTCTTGCACATGCTCGAACCTTACTCATCATTTAAATCCTAATCATCTCCACATCAGTGTTTTATGAAGCATACCTTACTTAGCAAGGTCTTGACTTTTATTTTTCTCATGTATCTTCTTATTTTCACAATCTTTTATGTACAACTTTTAACCATAACTCTTTTTCTAGAATTTCATTATTCCTTTTAACACTGTTCCATTAATCAAGACGTAACAGACGTCTCTCAGCATATCAATCATAATCATCATCATATAAAATACTCATCATGCATAAATAAATAAAGACAAATCATGTTATCATCAAGGCATATTCACATCAATAGCATCATACAATGATACGTGGTCCTAGTCTCTTCGTATACGTGGCCATACACACACAACAATTGTCACTATACTACTAACCCAGAGGCCACTAGGTTCTGATCTGTGAGATGATCAGGAACGTCTTCACATTTTACCTAAATACCACAGTGTCTTAGGGAATTCCCTCTCTCACCTCTAGTTCAGCGAATACTTGTCCGAAATTGTCGCGCGTCCTCCCAACTGTCAGCTGCTCCAATCTCCTGACTTATAAATCCCTTGTACTAATCAACAAGCACCAAAATCACATGTATATTCTAAATAACAGTCACACTTAGTATCAAAATGTTTTTTTTTTAAAACTCATTTCACTTCTTATCGGGTAACGTAAAACGTTGTTGCTTTCTTAAATCAAATCCAACTTTTACCACACTTTAAACACTTCAAAACCATTATAAATAAATCAAGAAAATAATTTATCTAATGGGTTCGGTGGCTGGTCCTTTCTGGACAGCAGTTCCCTAACGCCCGAAAACACTGAAAAACTTGACTCTTTCCAATCCAACCTCTTTCTAAATCAAGTACTATTGAAAACTCAAGCTTTAAATCATTTGAACACATTTTTAAAATTGAGAAACAAATTAAATCATTTCTGAACAGCAATGAGATAAATCCAAAAAAAATCACTTTTTGCAAATCCGAAATCACCGTAAATTCACGCTTTAGTTCATACAATACTTTACTATAAAATAAACACTTAAACAATTTATTTTTCAAACTTAACACATGAAACGGATCAAGGACAGCAACCAACAAGCTCACTACTTTCAAATTTAATAAAAAATAAACCACTCCAAAATCAATTAACTTTCAAGAACTAATCACGCAATTCTTTAACTAATCAAACAACTCATTTTCTTTCATTTCCTTTAACATGCCAAATAATCCAATGCAAGTAAACACATAGTCAAGTAATTAGCACACATCACATAATAAATCAATTCATATGTGACATATAGAACAAATTATCCTAACTTTAAACTAAACTCCTAAACCGAATCACAACTATAAACGATTAACTTACAAATTTATTTTTACATACCCTAAACACGATTTTAGACAATACTCATTTAAGAACACCAAGATATCACAATCATCACATAAGGTTCAGCCAAGGCATGAAAAATGCACAAAGGTTCATTCTTATCAAAAAGTGTCAAAAGGAGTGTTTAACCGAATACGGGGCGAAAGATAGAAATCGAAAACCATAACAAATCAAAAGGTTTCAGTTTCAAAATTTGAATAACATTAAAAAATATATCCAAGTTCAACATATAAAATTTTCAAGTCATTCAGACATTCCGAACTTAGGTTTTCATTCAGATTTTATATCAAAATCAAAACAGTACTGTTGCTGACCTGAGGCTAAACGCAATTATTAAAAATAGAAAATAAATTCCGAATTGCATGAAATTTGGTACAGAACTTCCTCACACATCCATGAACATCTAATAAAAATTTCAAGTTATTTGGAGCTGTATAAGTCAATTTTTTCAATTAAATTTCCATCAAATTCTGTAGAAACAGAATTGAGATGCTCACTGTTTGGACTTGTTAAAAATATCAAACCAACTTCAAATCACCTCAAATTTTACAGAGAGTCACAAGACATAGGTAAGAGAGTACCATAAAAATTTCAAGCCATTTAGAGCAGTTTAAGTTTAAAATATTTGTTCACGTTTAACCTGAAAAACGCCTTTTTCCGAAATCATTTTCACAAAGTTAATTCTTGTAAAAATGGTAAACCACTTCCAAAAATCACACAAAATTTCAGAGAGATTCCTATTAACCTAATTAAATCATTGGATAAGTCTCAAAGCCATTGGACTTGTGCAAGTCTCTTTTATTCAAATCCCTTGCAACCAAAAACATAGATTTTCACAAACTACCCTTAATAAATAAAATTCATTTAAAATATCAAAACAAGTCCTAACCAATTCAAACTTTCCAGAACACACTCAAATACAATAAAGAAAAACATACTAAATTTCTAGGACAATACAATTAGTAGAACTATTATTTACCAAGACCCCCCTGCAAGGGAATCACTCATGACTTAAAATTTCGGTATTGAGTCACATGAATATTTTCTATATCATTTCTCAACAAACAGCCCCAATGTGATTCTAATCATACTACATACACATAATATCACATAAGAAATCACAATATGCATAAAATTAATTTCTATAAATGAGATGAGAGTTTGGACATCATAGTTATTGTTTTATAAAAATCGCTTTTCAATCACAAAATTTAATCCACAAACTTCACAATCATCATACAACTCAAAGACATAAAGTCCTATCATAACAAATCACTTGTCTAGTCTTAAAGTGTTAAAAAAAATACTTGGACAACATACTCATTTTTCCCAAGGCCACAAAATTTCTTCCAATTAATCCCATTAACCCCTAACTTCTTAAAAATCACTTTTACTCACTAAAACACTTTGTTAATCAATTTTTTTCGCAATAAACCAAATGTGGACATCAACTATTTCAATTCTTTAAAAATCACTTTTTGAGCATAAGATTAATTCAAAGCTTTATAGCTTTTTCATATCTCATAAATACAGAGTTTTGCCAAAGCAAATCATTTTCCTTAACATTCAATTCAGTTCCTTCTCCTAAAATACCTAGGCAAACTCAAAAATTTACTTTATTATTTTAACTATAAAAATCAAAACTCAAAGATCAAAGTTCAAATCATTTCTATTCCCTTCCCATTCGGCCCAATCATAAATAAAATAAGGGGAAAATATTTTCAACTCAAAAACTTATATTTATCAAATAATATTTTCATAACAATCATAGATCTACACATGCATGTAACAAAAAAACTTTTAAATCACATAAAGGAGATAACATCAAACATGCAATTTGGTTTCTTCTAATAAAACGCATAAACATCTTCAAATATCACTTTTATCATTTTAAACAATAACAAAAATCAAAGTTTAAAAATTAAAGTTCAAATATTTCCTCTTTCCTCTTCCATTCGGTACAACACAATAACATAGGGAGAAAATATTTTTCAATTAAAAACTCATTTTAATCACATATTAATATCTCCATAAAACTCAAGGATCTTAACATGCATCATGAAAATAAATTGTAAATCAACATCAAAGAGCTTAATATCAACATGCATCAAGAAAATCATTATTTATTTTTTATTAACAAATAAAGGCTTAAAACTAAATCATGCAAGTACTCATAATAATATTTATTCATAAACTACAACATAAAAATTAAAATAAAATGATGTAAAATAATTAAATAAGATGAGATATACCTAAAAGAAAATGCAAGATCCCCTCTCCTTCTGCTTTCTTTGCTTCGGTCTCTCCATCTCTCTTTTGGGGTTATTTTTCTAATTTGTTTTGTTAAGTGGAATTAGAATGATGAAGTAGAAGAAGATGGAAGGGAGTATGTGTGTGTGTGTGATGGGAAGGAAATATGCTCTCCCTCTCTTACCACCTCCCTCACGGTTCTCTTCAATAGTAAGTGGGGTGGGACTTTTTCATTTTCTTATTTTAAGTAGATTAGTCTAGAGTAGGTTAAGTAGGTGGGTGTATGGGAAAGTTGTAACATCCTAAACTTTATTTATATTGTAATTTATGTTGCGATGGTCTTAGGGTAAAAGAAATGAGAGCATAAGTTAGAAACTTAGCCAAATTAGCATGCCATCGTAAGTTTAAAACATAGGAACTTAGGAAATTAGAATAACAAGATTGGTAGCTTAAAACATAAATTCCACCGTTGGATGTGAAGTAGGATATGTGAGGAAGCTTGCCTTAAAATTTGAGGAAGATCCAACGGGTAACGAAGAAGTTATGGCCATTCAAAGTCGGGGTGCTGCAAACTCTGCAACTTAATCGATTAAGCTGCAGCTTAATCGATTAAGCCCAGAAAATTGGAAAGTGCATAATCGATTAATAGTCGATTAGAGGCTGTAGATGCTGAAAAAAATAAAGGTGCGTCCACCTCTTAGTTCTTAGGAAATTCGAACTCTCTCTCTCCTAGGGCACCAAATCTTCCATTTTCATCAATCAATCCTCAAGAGGATCACTCCAAGTCCATCCCCAAGTCCTTCCTTGTTGCTCCAAGTAAGTGAATGTTGATTTTATTCTTCTCTTTCTCTCCCTAGAATTCAAATTTCTCTCTCCCTCTTCCTCCCTTGAAGCTTTAGTCAACAACCTTGAGGAACTTGATGGGGTCACGAATTTCCTCAAGATTCTTGGGCAAAGTTTAATATTTTGTTCCTTTATTTTATTGATTTTAGGTTCCTCCCTCTCTTTTGAATTGTGGCTCTTTCTCAAGTGAGCTCCAAGCACAAATTCTCTCTCTATCTCTAAGAGCTTGAGGTAAGGAGTGGGTTATAGTGAGTATTACCTTACTCTGGGGTTTAGTTTGCAATATGTATATAATGGGTACTAAGTGTTGTGTGTTAGTTTGGGTGGTTATACCATAGGGTAGTTATTAATTAGAGCTTATGACATAGGGAAAATAATTAGATGATGATATGCTTCATTTTTAATATTGATATATAAACTTGTGATTTGGTGATGATTATAGTTTAAAGTGCTTATTTTGCTAAATGAATGATAGATGATTTTATTTTAAAAAAACAAGGCAAAGAATGGAAATCAAGGATAATGGTGACGATATTAATAAAGTTGTTTAATAGATGCTAATTAAATTATGAGATATGTTGTGATGAGTTGATGATGCAAATGTGTAATGTGGTGATTAATTTTGAGTAATTTACTTGATAAGAAGTTAAGTGGTTTTTCTGGAAAATGTAATGGTTAATATGATTAAGAGGAAAGGTTATTATAGAAATGAAGATGAATTATACCCGGACGCAGTAAGACGTGAGTGCACAGGGGTGCAGACGCAGTAGGTCGTGACCAGGGATGAAATGAAAGTGAAAATATATATACCCGGACGCAGTAAGACGTGAGTGCACAGGGGTGCAGACGCAGTAGGTCGTGACCAGGGATGAAATGAATATGAAATATATACCCGGACGCAGTAAGACGTGAGTGCACAAGGGTGCAGACGCTGTAGGTCGTGACCGGGGGAGAATGAAAACATACCCGGACGCAGTAAGTCGTGACCAGCACATTAGTGCGGACGCAGTAGGTCGTGACCAGGGGAAAGAATGAAAATGAATTATACCCGAACGCAGTAAGACGTGAGTGCACAGGAGTGCAGATGCAGTAGGTCGTGACCAGGGATAGATTGAAAAGAATTATGAATATGATTAAAGTGTAAGGAATAAAAGACTTTATGAAAATGATGTATAAGAATGAATAGGCAAGATTGACTTGAGAAACCAATGGAATACTTTGATAATGAATTGTGATTTCTTGAGTTTTATTATATTGTTATTGAATTGTTAAATGTGTATGGCTTGGTATAGCATTATGTCGTAATTGGAAACTGCTTCCCCATTTTATGTGTAATACTCACTCCTTACTATTTCCACAGGTACCGAGGCTGAGTTTACACATGACCAGGCCGAGCAGGAGTACTCTCCCTCACAGGGAGAGTAGGGTTGGGATTAGATGCATTCTTTTGACCTAAGCCTCTATATTATTTGATGTATATGTGCTGTATATGCTCTTTTGTGAGAGGCTTAGGATAGTTTCTTTGGTGCATTTGCTTATGATTCATTTTTGGGCATAGTTGCGGATATGGTCTCTTGTTTTGCATACTTAGCACTGTTGCTGGCACTCTGACACACTGACGTTGATGTTTTACACTTGAGCCCATGGGGAAACTATGTGATGCACTTATCTATATTTGAGCCCTGCTGGCTACTGTTGATATTAAATAAATGTGTTTATCAGGTTGAAGATTTTGAAATGTCTGAAAAACAGACGAAACTCCGTCCGTTTGACGGTTGATTTTCATGAATTAAAAATGAATTTTTAAATCCGTATTTTTGATATAAAGGAAATTAAGGGTAAATATTATAGGGTGTTACATTTATGGTATCAGAGCAGTTTCCCTCGGCCATTGGAGTTATGAACTACTCCAGTGATTACTCACCAAGCGAGTAATCGATAATTATAGTTTAAAGTCTAGAATATATTGATAGGATGTTTATACTACTAATCATGCTATTAAGCATTAACTGTCGGCCTTATGCATGATTAAACAGAATGGCTGGTAGGCGGATCGATAATGATGGGATCCGCACTATTCTGGAACAACTGGTACAGCTGCAACAGAATCAGGGGAATAACATAGCAGCAGCAGCTGCAGCAGCAGCAACAGCCACAGCAGCAGCAATGAATCCTCAGCCACCAGCTCCAGTTGCTATCGATTGGTTGGCACGATTCAGAAAGAATGATCCGATGAATTTCGAAGGAGGGTTCAATCCCGATGGGGCACAACTGTGGTTGCAGGAGATTGAAAAGATCCTGAATACCATGGCACCACCGGAGGAACAAAAGGTTCTGCTAGAACAATACATGTTGACTAGTGAAGCAGAACACTGGTGGCAACAGATGCGGAGGGGTTTGGAGGCGAGCAACCAGGCGATCACTTGGGAGTTGTTCAAGGACCATTTCCTCGGCAAATACTTTCCTGAGGATGTTCGTAGAGAGAAGGAGATAACCTTTCTGCAGCTTGTGCAAGGGAACATGAGCGTTGGGCAGTATGCTGCTAGGTTTGAGGACTTGATCCGATATGCAGGGAGTTACAGGGATGCTGATGAAAGGACCAAGTGCATCAAGTTTGAGACAGGACTTCGTTCTGAAATCAAGATGGCTTTTGAGTATCAGAACATCGCCAATCTGTCTCAATTGATCAACATGACTAGTACTTATGAAAAGAGTCGGAAACAACGAGCAGATGAGAAAAGAAACAAAAGTGTACAGAAAGCTGGAGGTCCTATTAGGGGAAAGAGTTCGGTGCAGCGACCAGGTCCTTACTCCCAGCCTAGAACAGGCCCAGCAGTGAGTACCTATGGTCCTATTCCGATTTGTCCACATTGTGGTAAGCAGCATAGGGGAGATTGTTGGAGGCTGGAACCGAGCAAGGGTGGGATAGTCTGTTACAGGTGCGGTCAGCCGGGTCACATTGTGATGAATTGTCCCAGAAATGTAGTGAAGAAAGAGGTGAATGTGGCCAAGGTACAGAAAGCTGGTGACAATCGGGTAACTCAGAAGGGCAAGGTGTATACCCTGGATGGCGAGGAAGTTACAGAGGCTGATGAGCTGATTCGAGGTATTGGCCATATAAATGATGTTGCATGTGGCATTCTCTTTGATTGTGGAGCTACACACTCATTCATTTCTGTCAATTGCATGAAAAGATTAAAGTTATCTGCTATTGAGATGCCTTTTAAATTGTCTGTGTCTACCCCTACAAATTCAGCTGTGGTTACATCTTTGATGTGCTTGGATTGCCCTCTTCGAGTATTAGAGCGGGAATTCAAAGTAAACTTGATATGTTTGCCCTTAACCAAGCTGGATATCATTCTAGGCATGGACTGGATGTCCCAGAACCGTGTCCTTCTTGATTGTAGCCAGAAGTTAGTAATTTTCTGTCAAGTTTCAGCGTCGGCATTAGATGATGAGGAAGCATCAGATATTAGTAGACTCCCAGTGGTTTGTGAATTTCCGGATGTTTTTCCAGCTGACATTCCCGGATTACCTCCAGCCAGAGAAGTAGAATTTGGCATTGATCTGATGCCTGGTGCCGGCCCGGTATCTAAAGCGCCTTACAGAATGGCCCCTCCAGAGTTGGAGGAATTGAAGAAGCAGTTGGAGGAGCTTTTGGCTAAGGGGTTCATAAGGCCAAGTTTTTCTCCGTGGGGAGCTCCTATTCTTTTTGTTAAAAAGAAGGATGGAAGTGTTCGCATGTGCACTGATTACCGCCAATTGAATGCGGTGACGGTGAAGAATAAATATCCGCTCCCACGCATTGATGATTTGTTGGATCAGCTTAGGGGAGCTGCAGTTTTCTCAAAAATTGACCTCTGATCTGGATATCCTCAAATCCGTATCCGAGAGGAGGACATTCCTAAAACTGCTTTTAGATCTCGGTATGGGCATTTTGAATATGTGGTGATGCCTTTCGGTCTCACGAATGCACCTGCTATCTTCATGGATTACATGAACAGGATCTTCAGGCCGTACTTAGACTCATTTGTCATTGTGTTCATTGATGACATTCTTATCTATTCCAAAAGCCAGAAGGAGCATGAAGAGCATTTGAGAACGGTGCTCCAAGTACTCAAAGACAAGCATCTTTATGCCAAGTTTTCCAAGTGTAGTTTCTGGTTGAATGAAGTGCATTTTCTAGGGCATGTGATTTTTGAGAAGGGTGTGGCTGTTGACCCTTCTAAGGTGGAAGCGGTGCTTAAGTGGGAGAGACCTCAGTCCATCACAGAGATCAGAAGTTTCCTTGGTATGGCTGGGTATTACAGGAGGTTCATTGAGGGGTTTTCTAAACTAGCCCTTCCTTTGACTACTCTTACGCGGAAAGGTGTTCCGTTTGAATGGTCCCCAGAATGTGAAGAGAGCTTCCAAGAGTTGAAGAGGCGATTGACTAGTTATCCAGTGTTGATTTTGCCGGATCCGACTCAATCCTTTGTAGTGTATTGTGATGCTTCAAAACAAGGGTTGGGTTGTGTGCTGATGCAGCAAGGACAAGTCATAGCCTATGCATCCAGACAGTTGAGGCAGCATGAGCAGAACTATCCCACTCACGATCTTGAGTTGGCGGCAGTAGTTTTTGCTTTGAAAATCTGGAGGCATTATCTATATGGCTCAAAGTTTGAAGTCTTTAGCGATCATAAAAGCCTTCGCTATCTCTTCGATCAAAAGGAGTTGAATATGAGACAGAGGAGGTGGATGGAGTTTCTGAAGGACTATGATTTCGATCTCCAGTATCATCCAGGCAAAGCAAATGTAGTGGTTGATGCATTAAGTCGCAAGACTTTGCATGTCAGCAATATGATGGTGAAGGAGATGCAGCTAATCCAAGAGTTCAGTGACCTCAATTTAAACATGCAAGTGAAAGAGAAGAGCATTGTTTTAGAAATGTTGCAGGTTACCAATGACTTGATTAGCCTTATTAGAGAAAGACAAGCTGATGACGCAGAATTACAGAAGTTGTTGGAAGGGGTATCAGGCAATGAAGAGCCCGATTTTGTAAAAGGCATAGATGGCATTATCCGATTTAGGGGTCGGATATGTGTTCCCATGGACTTCGAGATCAGGAGGGATATTCTGTGGGAAGCACATCGGACCAAAATGAATTTCCATCCTGGTGCAACAAAAATGTACCAAGATCTGAAAAGGATTTATTGGTGGCCAAAGTTGAAAACCGATGTAGTAGATCATGTATTTCATTGCCTTACTTGCCAGAAAGTTAAGATTGAGCATCAAAAGCCTGGTGGTCCGTTGCGATCACTTGAGGTCCCGGAGTGGAAATGGGATAGCATAGCTATGGACTTTGTAATGGGTCTACCTAGGACGGCTACAGGATGTGATGCAGTTTGGGTGGTTGTGGACCGTCTCACAAAGTGTGCTCATTTCATTCCGATTCACAAGAAGTACACTCTGGATAAGTTCACTCAGTTGTATATCAGGGACATAGTCAAGTTGCATGGTGTTCCTACCAGTATTGTATCCGATCGTGATCCGAGATTTCTGTCTAGATTTTGGAAGAGTCATCAGGAGGCATTGGGTACTAAGCTGAAATTTAGTATGGCTTACCATCCGCAGACAGACGGACAATCTGAGCGTACTATCCAGACACTGGAGGACTTGTTGAGA
This sequence comes from Crotalaria pallida, assembly GCA_037953625.1. NCBI lineage: Eukaryota > Viridiplantae > Streptophyta > Magnoliopsida > Fabales > Fabaceae > Crotalaria > Crotalaria pallida. Next base: position 122,484,388 of record CM075649.1, read on the forward strand.
GCATGTGTTCTGGAGCAGACTGGTAGTTGGGAGCAGTTACTGCCGTTGATGGAGTTTACTTATAATAACAGTTTTCACTCCAGTATTGGCATGACACCATTTGAGGCTCTCTATGGCAGGAAGTGTAGGACGCCTCTGTGTTGGTTCCAAATAGGAGAGAATTTGTTGACAGGTCCTGATATTGTGAAGGAAACAACCGAGAGGATTACCATGATCAAGAACAAGATGAAAACTTCCCAGGATCGCCAGAAGAATTATGCTGACAGGCGAAGGAGACCTTTGGAATTTGATGTTGGGGATCATGTGTTTCTGAGAGTGTCTCCGGTCACAGGAATTGGTAGAGCAATTAGGTCCAAGAAGCTAACTCCTCGGTTTGTTGGACCTTATGAGATTCTGGAGAAGGTTGGTCCGGCAGCTTACAGGATTGCTATGCCCCCTCACTTAGCTAGGCTTCATGATGTATTCCATGTTTCCCAACTAAGGAAGTACATTCATGATCCTACTCATGTGGTCACACTGGACGATTTGCCTTTGAAGGAGAATTTGACTTTTGAGGTGTTACCAGTGAGGATTGAAGACAGGCAAGTGAGACAGCTAAGAGGCAAGGAGATTAGTTTGGTGAAAGTCATATGCAACAAGAACAATGTGCAGGAGGCTACTTGGGAGTTAGAAAGCAAGATCAGACAATCTCATCCACACCTGTTCAATGACAACTGAATTTCGAGGACGAAATTCGGGTAAGTGGGAGAGAATTGTAACATCCCAAACTTTATTTATATTGTAATTTATGTTGCGATGGTCTTAGGGTAGAAGAAATGAGAGCATAAGTTAGAAACTTAGCCAAATTAGCATGCAACCGTAAGTTTAAAACATAGGAACTTAAGAAATTAGAATAACAAGATTGGTAGCTTAAAACATAAATTCCACCGTTGGATGTGAAGTAGGATATGTGAGGAAGCTTGCCTTAAAATTTGAGGAAGATCCAATGGGTAACGAAGAAGTTATGGCCAGTCAAAGTCGGGGTGCTGCAAACTCTGCAACTTAATCGATTAAGCTGCAGCTTAATCGATTAAGCCCAAAAAATTGGAAAGTGCATAATCGATTAATAATCGATTAGAGGCTGTAGATGCTGAAAAAAATAAAGGTGCGTCCACCTTTTAGTTCTTAGGAAATTCGAACTCTCTCTCTCCTAGGGCACCAAATCTTCCATTTTCATCAATCAATCCTCAAGAGGATCACTCCAAGTCCATCCCCAAGTCCTTCCTTGTTGCTCCAAGTAAGTGAATGTTGATTTTATTCTTCTCTTTCTCTCCCTAGAATTCGAATTTCTCTCTCCCTCTTCCTCCCTTGAAGCTTTAGTCAACAACCTTGAGGAAGTTGATGAGGTCACGAATTTCCTCAAGATTCTTAGGCAAAGTTTAATATTTTGTTCCTTTATTTTATTGATTTTAGGTTCCTCCCTGTCTTTTGAATTGTGGCTCTTTCTCAAGTGAGCTCCAAGCACAAATTCTCTCTCTATCTCTAAGAGCTTGAGGTAAGGAGTGGGTTATAGTGAATATTACCTTACTCTGGGGTTTAGTTTGCAATATGTATATAATGGGTACTAAGAGTTGTGTGTTAGTTTGGGTGGTTATACCATAGGGTAGTTATTAATTAGAGCTTATGACATAGGGAAAATAATTAGATGATGATATGCTTCATTTTTAATATTGATATATAAACTTGTGATTTGGTGATGATTATAGTTTAAAGTGCTTATTTTGCTAAATGAATGATAGATGATTTTATTTTAAAAAAACAAGGCAAAGAATGGAAATCAAGGATAATGGTGACGGTATTAATAAAGTTGTTTAATAGATGCTAATTAAATTATGAGATATGTTGTGATGAGTTGATGATGCAAATGTGTAATGTGGTGATTAATTTTGAGTAATTTACTTGATAAGAAGTTAAGTGGTTTTTCTGGAAAATGTAATGGTTAATATGATTAAGAGGAAAGGTTATTATAGAAATGAAGATGAATCATACCCGGACGCAGTAAGACGTGAGTGCACAGGGGTGCAGACGCAGTAGGTCGTGACCAGGGATGAAATGAAAGTGAAAATATATATACCCGGACGCAGCAAGACGTGAGTGCACAGGGGTGCAGACGCAGTAGGTCGTGACCAGGGATGAAATGAATATGAAATATATACCCGGACGCAGTAAGACGTGAGTGCACAGGGGTGCAGACGCTGTAGGTCGTGACCGGGGGAGAATGAAAACATACCCGGACGCAGTAAGTCGTGACCAGCACATTAGTGCGGACGCAGTAGGTCGTGGCCAGGGGAAAGAATGAAAATGAATTATACCCGGACGCAGTAAGACGTGAGTGCACAGGAGTGCAGACGCAGTAGGTCGTGACCAGGGACAGATTGAAAAGAATTATGAATATGATTAAAGTGTAAGGAATAAAAGACTTTATGAAAATGATGTATAAGAATGAATAGGCAAGATAGACTTGAGAAACCAATGGAATACTTTGATAATGAATTATGATTTCTTGAGTTTTATTATATTGTTATTGAATTGTTAAATGTGTATGGCTTGGTTTAGCATTATGTCGTAATTGGAAACTGCTTCCCCATTTTATGTGTAATACTCACTCCTTACTATTTCCACAGGTACCGAGGCTGAGTTTACACATGACCAGGCCGAGCAGGAGTATTCTCCCTCACAGGGAGAGTAGGGTTGGGATTAGATGCATTCTTTTGACCTAAGCCTCTATATTATTTGATGTATATGTGCTGTATATGCTCTTTTGTGAGAGGCTTAGGATAGTTTCTTTGGTGCATTTGCTTATGATTCATTTTTGGGCATAGTTGCGGATATGGTCTCTTGTTTTGCATACTTAGCACTGTTGTTGGCACTCTGACACACTGACGTTGATGTTTTACACTTGAGCCCATGGGGCAACTATGTGATGCACTTATATCTATATTTGAGCCATGCTGGCTACTGTTGATATTAAATAAATGTGTTTATCAGGTTGAAGATTTTGAAATGTCTGAAAAACAGACGAAACTCCGTCTGTGTGACGGTTGATTTTCATGAATTAAAAATGAATTTTTAAATCCGTATTTTTGATATAAAGGAAATTAAGGGTAAATATTATAGGGTGTTACAAAAGTGGTGTTAAATCAAAGGTTTTGGTTAAGACAAATATATCATGAGAAGGCTGAGATTGTTAAATCAAAGGTTTTGATGAAGACAAATATATCATGAGATCGGTTCTCGGCCAAGGTTTTGATGAAGACAAATGAATAAGCTCGTTGGTCTGATGATGCTCAGTTCTCGGACGTCGATGAAGCCGAATGAATTAGCTCAATATGCTCGGTCCGTTAATTACCTTGATGAGCTCAGTTCTCGGCCAGGGCTAGTGACAAATCAGCTCAGAATGCTATGAAGTATCTCAGATCTCGGCCAAGTCAATCAAATCAGCTCGGTATTCATTGAAGCATTGATTGTGGATCTCGACCATCAACGTAGACAAAGGAATCCTATCACTGGGATGAAAAGAGTCAAAAATTCCGAGATGAGCTCGGTGTTCACTTTGGTCTCGACACCTTGCTCGGAAGGCTGAAGATCAGATTGTTGTGTTGATGAAGGAATGCTCTGAAGTATCTCGGATCTCGGCCTAGTCAATCAAATTAGCTCATAGTGTTGATCTCTAATCTCGGCCATCGGCGAAGACAATTAGATCCGATCAGTCTCGACACTCAGCTCGGAAGTGATGTTGAAGTCGCAGTAAATTAGCTTAAGCTCGGGCGTGACTCGGAAGTGATCAATCCGAGCTCTCACTCTCAGTGCAAAGCAATCGGCGAAAGATCAGCTCGACCAACTAAGATCAGATCTATCACTCAAGTCCCCAAGCTCGAACAGTTTGAAAGTTCGGCAAGCTCGGCAACACTGTTCATCTTTTTCAACAATCAGCAGTACGGCGCCGCTAGTACCTCTTCATATCTGTACTGGTTTTATCGTACTGACCGTGGTTGGCAATTTTGTTTTTATCTCACAGCGCCCATCTGTCACCAAGTTTGAATTTCAAATTGGGATTTTAAAATCAGCAGAAAGGGACAGATTTGGATCGTTGCTGGGAAGTTGCAGCGGCTGTACCATTCTATGAAAAAGCACAGAGATCTCTCTAAACGTTGCAGTGTTTTGGAATTTTCTGATATATCCGTTGGGAAGGACAAGTCGTGACCCAAGATATTTTTCCTCTCTTCTGTGTGCTGACATCAATATAAAAGGACTGGTTTTTTCTTCTCCAATGTCAACAAGACAGAAGAGCAATACACAGTGAAGAAAAACGCAGAAAAGTGAGCGATAGAGCTAGAGAGAGAAATTGTTATATTTTTGAATCTAAGCTTCAAATCGTTCTCTACAAAATCCTTTCTCAAAAACACAACCGAACACTCATCTGTTCATCAAACTTTAAGAATCATACACACTTGAGTTTCTGGTTGGAGCCATCTTCATTCATTCAATCTATTATCAAGTCTTGAGAGGTTCTCAAGTAAGTGAAAGTCTTGGAAGGTTTCCAAGCTTGCCTAAGAGGTTCTTAGGTGAAGTGAAGTCTTAGGAGGTTCCTGAGCAGAAATCCAAAGAGGTTCTTTGGTGAAAGTCCTTGAAGGTTTCAAGGCATCTTGAAGGTTTCAAGATCTGTAAAGTGCTGGAGAAGTTCTTCGGCCATCAGTTCAAGTCGGGGTTAGGTTTGGAGAGGTTCTCTTGTAAATCCGTTTGTAACCGATTAGATTGATTTTTATTAAAGGCTCCCTAAAGGTTTTAGGGGGGACTGGACGTAGCTCACTGTGGTAGTGAGTGAACCAGTATAAAATCAGTTGTCTCTCTCTTCTTTACTGCTTTCTGTTTTTGACCGAGCATTTAATCGGCTTTGCTATACTCTATATTTTGCTCGGATAGTGCTAGCTTTTCTCCGCTGCAAATCTGATCTTTGTGTTATGCAGCTCGGATAATCGGTGGTCGGTCTAGATAACCGATTATCAGAATTTGCTCGGCCCAAAGTTAGCATTTTTATTTTAACAGCAAGCATTATCCGACCGACTTCAGTTATATCCGAAAAATTAGTACTATCGCTTCCAACTACTATTCACCCCCGTCTAGTAGATTGTTAGGCCGATTGTTGGTTTCCAACAAGTGGGTGTGTAAGAAAAGGGTGGCCATGCATTGGCCCAAAATCTTCAAGGGATAAGGGATAGCATTTTTAAATACTAGGTGGGATATTTAGAGGATGAATTGTATTCAATTAGGATACCCTAGGGTCTTGTTGTAACACCCCAAAATTTTAATCCCCGATTAATGAGATGTTAATTATAAATTAATTATAATTAATGAATTCTCTATTAATCCTTGATTAAAATATGTGTTTATGTAGTTAGAGAATGTATGTGAAAGTATTTAATAAATATAATAGTGCATGAAATAATATTTTTGCATATTAGTCCCTGGGTTGGGACCTAGAGGTAATTATAGGAAAGAATTTGGAGGGAAAGTAAATAAAATAATTATTTTTCAAAAATGGGACAAAATACTCGAGTATTTATCGGAAAACTCGAGTATTCTGGACAGAGTTGCACGAGTTAGTGCGTTTGGTGAGTCACCATCAACGATTCCGTGTCGTTGACACGAAATCATCACCTTGCCACCACCATAGTAATCGTGTCGACCTGCATGAGTGTTTCCTCACTCTATTTAAGCTCAGCAACACCAATGTGTGGAGATTCTTGGTCAAATTCGAAGTTGTTGGAGCAGCTAGGGTTCTTGATTCATCTCCTTCAATTCTCTTTCTCTGTGTCAAATTGAACCACAAATCAAACACTAATACAAAGCTCACATCACGAGCTTTGTATAAACACCAAAATCGTGAGTATTGAGTGAGTGTGGTGGAAGATTCAAGCCTTGGAAGTGGAGCTGTTCTTGGTCAAGCTGTGTTTGGAGCTTACTTCGATTTTGATTTCTGGTAAGCTCACGAGTCCTTGAGTTCCAAATTCGATTTCTATAGTTAGTATGTGTTGCATAGAGTCTAGAAAATCTAAAATCTCCAATTCTTATCTCTGTTTCATGTGTGAACCAATTAAATTTTGGTGGTGCACTCAAACTGCTCTGCATGTGATGCTTGAAGCTGTTCTGGGTGTTGAGGAGCCTTTTCTGGAAAAGCCTTTTTTGATTCACGTCTGAGAGGTAAGGGGAAGTAATTTCGTACACTAGATAGAGTTTAAATTCCATTAAATGCATTAGAGAGCCACCAAGAGGCTCTAAGGGCTTAGATTGAATAGGAACTTTGGTTTGGAGACCAAGTCATGCTCTAAAACTGTGTTGAGCAAGTTCTAAATCATGCATGTGAACTTAAATGAACACTATTTCATGAGTATTGTGCTTATTATGCAATTTGAGGTGTTGAGTTGTCAAATTGTGTATTTTATGCATTAAGGATTGATTCTTTGTGAAATCTGTAATTTGATATGAAATGAGTGTTATAACATGTTCAATATATGATATATGAACTGTTTTGATCATTGGTTTGGGTTAGAAATGTCTAGAAACGAAAATGGTATGTAAAAACCAAGTTTCCAGTCTGTTCTGTCTGATAAAACTCGAGTGTATGGCTCGATACTCGAGTATTCCGTGATGCACCAGTGTGGATTTTGGCGCACAACTCGAGTATCTGGCTTGAGACTCGAGTATTAACAGATGCAACAAGAGTTAAGTGTGATGAACGACTCGAGTAATGCATGAACTACTCGAGTATTCTGGATTGATGAATGACTCGAGTATTTCATGAACTACTCGAGTATTTTCTTGAAAATCTGAAACCTAACTTTCTGGAAATATGTTAACAACTCGAGTATAATGATGAATTACTCGAGTAAAAACTGGAAACTGATGAACTACTCGAGTATTATGAAGAATACTCGAGTGTTTTAGTCAGAAACTCAAAAATACCATTTTCAATTCTAAAGTCATTTTGTTAATACTTAAAGGACAACAAACCAAGTGATCCGGGACTTAAAAAGAAATTGATTGGCATTATGAATGTTTTCATTTGGGTAATGATACATTGCTCGGGAGGCACGTAAGATATTAATAAAAGAATAAAACGTCAATCAATTCCTTTTTAACCAAGTAATGCATTCATTCTGGAGTTTGGATGGTAGGTCGTATGTCATGTTTTTGGTAAACATGTGGAGGGCCTCTGGGAGTGCCAATACGCTTGCTTGATGACACGTTGATGACGTGGTCGGCGTAGTGGATGCCGATATGGTTAAACCATTTGGATGACGGTCCGTTTGGATGACGGGATATGCTCGGGTGGCATGGATTCCAAGCTTGTCATGTACATTCTAGGTGAATGTACGAATTGTTGTATACCTAGGAATACAACGCACGGTTGAGTGCTGGGTTGTCAGGGATGGACGTCAAGAGTGATATAGTTTGATGAAGATAGGCTTGAGAGCTAAATTCATGCATCATGTCACTCATTTAAATTAAATGTAATAAATGAAATGAGTATGAGCATCCTATGTGCATTCAATAACTGCTAAGTGCTAAATGCGATTGTTGTTCATTGTTGCATACTTATATATTCATATTGTACAAATTTATACTCTGTTGATTATGTGTATAGAAATGCTTACCCCTATGCCCTTGTAGGTGATGTCTCGTTACATCGCTTGCATCGAGATCCGGCCACTTCCTAGTGGCATATGGATCTATGAGGACCATCGCGCGGTGTTCGCGGGAGAGGTGGAGATCACCTTCTACCACCCGAACCCGTTGGTTCGATTTCGTCCTCGTAGATTTAGGATTCCCATCATATACACTATGCACGTACCCCCGTTTTACACATATCATGGACCATCTCCCACACGACCAGCTCGCTCTTATCACAGTATTCGTTTCAGACCTACCCGCTCACACCCATTTTCTTCTAGAGTTGTCCGCGAGGATACTCCCCCTTCTGATCCGAGGAGCCCAATTAGGGTCACACCATCTCCCGACCCTGTACCCAGTGGTAGGGTACACTGTAACACCCTATGAAATAATTACCCTTAATTACCCCAAAAACTAGGATTTAAAATTTCTTTTAAGATGGATATGATATTTGCCAAAATAATATTTCCTTTCATTAATAACGAAAACGTCATAGTTAATAAAGCGGAAGACTTAAATGCATCAAATACATAAAGTATAAGTTTAGGTACATTCAGTTCGGTCATTCAAGATACAATCAGTGTTTTAGCTCGGCCCAACTGGCCGAGACCCAATACAAAACAATGTTCTAGCTCGGCCCAACTGGCCGAGACCCATCCACCTATCTGACTCTAAATAACTTACTCTCCCTGAGAGGGAGAGTGATCCTGCTCGGCCGGGGACTGCGTCTGCTCGGGCTCAGTACCTGAAAAATGGTAAGGAGGTGAGCATTACACAGAACTTAAGTAAGCAGCTTCTAAAATGACATACCGAACTACCAAGCCAAACACAAGTAGTCAAGCCCATATATCTCATGCATATATCAACGTTAGTTCGGTTCACATACACACAATCTCATCTAACTCGGCTCGCATCCTACCATCTCATCTAGCTCTGCTCACATCATAAACCAGTTTTCTCATTGCCTACTAACTTTACCCCGGTTCCCATTCTCAACCACCATTTCCTTCCCTGACTAATTATACCTCGGTTCACATTCTCTTACCTCGGCTTACCATCACTATCTCTGCCTCATTACTCATTATTCCATTTCCACATAGTTTACAATCTTTTACTCTTCTCGGATGCATACACCCAGTGCATGTCTTACACCATTTAAAGTCGGATATCAGAGTGTCCATAACTACGAGTACCACAATACCCGTCTTACAGCTGCGAGCACCACAATGCTCGGGTTATGCGATCAATGCACGCACCCAGTACGCGTCTGCTATGACCAGGAACACTACCGCCAATCATTCTATGGAGTAAGGAGTGTCCATAACTGCGAGTACCACAATACTCGTCTTACAGCTGCGAGCACCACAATGCTCGGCTTACGCGATCAATGCACGCACCCAGTACGCGTCTGCTATGACCAGGAACACTTCGTACCGATTCCGTTCTCGGAACCTTGTGTGTCATAACTGCGAGCACCACCATGCTCGTCTTACAACTGCGAGCACCACAATGCTCGGCTTACGCGATCAATGCACGGACCCGGTACACGTCTGCTATGACCCGACCACACAACCATTTCTCTTTAATTCCCCTTATCTTATTAACCATTACTTTTAGTTCGGCACACCTCAGTTCACCTCTTTAATTTATTCCTCTTTGCATTAATCTCATTATTTACTTAGCTCGGCCTATCTCGGCTCAACCCTTTACCCATTTCCGATTTCCCTTATCCCTATTATCTATCTCATCTACCTATCTCATTATATAACTTATTAGTTTGTCTTTTCGATCCACCCTGGTTACCATTCTTCTCATTCTCCATTCTCACCCTCTCTCGGCTCGGCCACAGATACAAATACCAAATATCAAAGCATCATAAACACTTATACCTCAACAACCACATGAACAAAACATTTAGTCAACCCATCATATAAAATGCAGCATATGAAATATAGCATGTAATCAAAAGGGATATTCCATCTTCACCTAACATCCATGTTTCTAGTTCATTCATTAATTCCCCTTTTACCCTTTTTACCATTTCTCTTCTAACATTAACCTATGTCCATTCCCTAATCTAATACCCACTCTTAGTACCCTTTATGAACACCCTAGAAACCCAAACTCAAGTAGAGGTAACACTCACTCCTTACCTCAAACCGTGTGAGATAAGAGTTGAGAGCTTGAGAGTGGTTTTCCTTGTTGCTTGGCCTTGAGCTTCACACCTCTTGAATCCTCTTTCCTCCAAGCTGCCACGAGCTCCTCCAAGCTGCACACAAGCTCCACCAGCCGCACACGAACTCTACAGCGGTCCAGGGGCACCGGAACAGAACGAGGACGGAGAGAAGGAGGGTCTCCGGTTGGTGGGATTTGGTGGAGGAGAGGGAGGTTCGTGAGAAAGAAAGAAAATGTGTTGGGGTTTGTTGTTGCTGGATTTCAGAGAAGAAAATGAGAGAGTAAATGAGAGAGAAAGAGAGTGAGACGTAGGGAGAAGAAGAATGAAAAATGAGAAGTGTTGTGGGTTGGTTTTCACTTTTATTCATTTAGGGAAAACATTTGTGTGGCTCTCATTGGAGGCTTCTTGAGGAAGCTTGAATCTGTGGACAGGATTCATTGGCTTCTTGAGGAAGCCATGAACAATACATTGAAAGAGACATAAAGCAATGATAGTGACATAAAGTGAGTGGCAAGGACAGTGTACGGATGGTACGACTCCCAAAGGGCTACAGCTCAACATGAGCTGGCACGGAGGAGTTAGGACGTGTCGGCTAGGGTACGTCGGCTAGGATAGGTTGGCTCGGCATTTAAGAACAGCGATAGTCCGATCCGAGCTTCCTTCTCGGATAGGAGTGTGAGGTGCGCTGAGGTCGGCTAATTCGGGCTGGACAACAAGTTCCGCGTTTGATTACAATCAGCTCGGTTCATATGCGCACAATCTTATCTAGCTCGGCCGGGATCGGACCGAGGTCCTATACTTACATCCTAGGTCGGCCTATGCTCATACTACCATTCTATCCTTGTACAATTTCTAAGGCTTAATCCTATCCTCAAATAAATATTTATATACTAAAATTATATTATTTAATATTAATTTTTAGGATGTTACATTCCTCTCCCACTTACAGGAATTTCGTCCTCGAAATTTAGTCAGCATTGAACAGTTGCAGATATGACTGCTTCAATTTCTCCTCGAGTTCCCAAGTAGCTTCCTCCACACCATTTCGATTCCATACTTCCTTGACCAAGGGGATTTCCTTTCCTCTGAGTCGTCTGACTTGTCTATCTTCAACTCGGACTGGTAGGACTTCGAAGGTCAGATTGTCTCTTAGCGGCAGTTCGTCCACTGCTATCACATGCGAGGGATCGTGAATGTATCTCCTAAGTTGCGAGACATGGAACACATCGTGGAGCTTAGACAAGTGCGGAGGTAGAGCGATTCTGTACGCTACTGGTCCGACCTTCTCCGATATCTGGTACGGTCCGACAAACCTAGGGGTCAACTTCTTTGATTTGATAGCTCGGCCGATACCCGTTATCGGGGATACCCGAAGAAATACATGATCTCCCTCGATGAAGTTCAAGGGTTTCCTTCTCTTGTCGGCATAGCTCTTCTGTCGGTCCTGAGCGGCTTTCATCTTCCCTTGTATCATTCGGATCTTCTCAGTTGTCTCCTGAACAATGTCGGGACCAATCAACAAGTTTTCACCTATCTGGAACCAGCATAGCGGCGTTCGACATTTCCGACCATACAAGGCTTCGAAAGGAGCCATTCCGATACTTGAATGGAAGCTGTTGTTGTAGGTGAATTCGACCAACGGCAATAGTGTTTCCCAGCTTTCCGACTGTTCAAGAACACATGTTCTCAGCAAGTCCTCAAGAGTCTGAATGGTGCGCTCGGATTGTTCGTTAGTTTGGGGATGATAAGCAGTGCTAAACCTCAACTTTGTATCCATGGCACTCTGCCAGAATCGAGACAAGAAACGAGGATCACGGTCCGACACTGTGCTGCTCGGAACACCATGGAGTCGAACAATGTCCTTTATGTACAGTTGCGTCAGCTTCTCCAGGCTGTACTTCATGCTGATCGGCAGGAAATGAGCACACTTTGTAAGTCGGTCCACCACAACCCAAATGGTTTCCTGCCCTGATCTCGTCTTTGGTAGACCTGATACAAAGTCCATCGAAATGCTATCCTACTTCCATTGTGGAATCTCAAAGGATTTGAGTAATCCTCCTGGTTTCTGATGCTCGATCTTGGCTTTCTGACATGTCAAGCACCGAGACACATAATCGGCCACGTCGGTCTTCAACTTCGGCCACCAAAATAACCTCTTCAAATCTTGGCACATCTTTGTGGCACCTGGATGAAGACTCATCTTCGTCTTGTGGGCTTCTTCCATTAACTCTCTTCGGACTTCAAAGTCCATCGGGATGCAAACTCGGCCTCGAAATCGCACAAGACCATCAGGTCCTTTAGTGAAGTCAGGTTCATCCTTGTCTCCGGCTCTTTCTAATAGCTTTTGGAGCTCTAGGTCGGCGGCCTACCTTTCCTTAATGAAACCCACGAAATCATTGGTTACTTGCAGCATTTCCAGTACCACACTGTTTTCCTTTTTCTGTATGCCCAGGTTAAGGTCACTGAACTCCTGCATTAACTGCATCTCTCGGACCATCATGTTGCTCAAATGAAGACTCTTCCTGCTCAGTGCGTCGGCCACCACGTTGGCCTTTCCAGGGTGATAGTGCAAGCTGAAGTCATAATCTTTCAAAAACTCCACCCATATGTGCTGTCTCATGTTGAGTTCTTTCTGGTCGAACAGATAGCCGAGACTCTTGTGGTCACTGAACACCTCGAATTTCGTGCCATACAGGTAGTGTCTCCAAATCTTAAGGGCAAACACCACGGCTGCCAATTCGAGATCATGCGTAGGGTAGTTCTGCTCGTTTTGCCGAAGTTTCCGAGAGGCATACGCCACCACTTTTCCTTGTTGCATCAGCACACAGCCAAGGCCCTGCTTTGAGGCGTCACAAAATACGTCAAAAGTTTTGATCGGATCGGGTAAAATCAACAAGGGCGAGCTCGTCAACCTTTTCTTTAGCTCTTGAAAGCTCTGTTCACACATCTCGGACCATTGGTATGGGGCATCCTTTCTAGTTAACGAGGTCAACGGTAGCGCCAGTTTAGAGAATCCTTCAATGAATCTTCTGTAGTACCCTGCAAGACCGAGGAAACTCCTGATCTCAGTGACCGAGTTGGGTCTCTCCCACTTAAGTACCGCTTCCACCTTGGAGGGATCAACTGCTACACCTTGCTCGGATATCACATGTCCGAGGAAATGAACCTCGTTGAGCCAAAAGCTGCACTTAGAGAGCTTAGCGTAGAGATTCTTATCCTTCAAAACTTGTAACACCATTCTCAGATGCTGCTCGTGTTCACTCGGATTTTGGGAGTAGATGAGGATATCGTCAATGAAGACTATCACAAACGAGTCCAGGTAAGGTCGGAAGATTCTATTCATGTAGTCCATGAAGATAGCTGGGGCGTTGGTAAGTCCAAAGGGCATAACCACGTACTCAAAATGCCCATACCTTGATCGGAAGGCTGTCTTCAGAATGTCTTCTTCTCGGACTCGGATTTGGTGATATCTAGATCGGAGATCTATCTTTGAAAACACCGACGCTCCCTTGATTTGGTCCAATAAGTCATCAATCCGAGGGAGGGGATATTTATTCTTCACCGTTACCGCGTTGAGCTTCCTATAGTCAGTGCACATTCTGAGACTACCATCTTTCTTTTTCACAAACAGGATTGGGGCTCCCCACGGTGATACACTTGGTCGGATTAGCTTTTTGGCCAAAAGTTCTTCCAGCTGTTTCTTAAGCTCTTCTAGCTCGGGAGGTGCCATTCTGTACGGAGCAATTGAGATCGGGCCAGTTCCCGGAAGGAGGTCTATACTGAACTCTACTTCCCTATTCGGCGGTAAGCCAGGCATTTCGTCCGAGAAAACCTCAGGGAATTCTCCGACCACGGGGATTTGGTCTAAGGTCGGTTCCTCTGTTGTCTCTAACTTCGCAACAGAAGGGCCACTAAAGATTACGGTCTTTTCTCGGCAATCGAGTAAGACATGGTGTTGAGACATCCAGTCCATGCCAAGGATAATATCCAGCTTGGTTAAGGGTAGACAAATCAAATTGACTTTAAATTCTTTGCCTAATACTTGGATAGGACACTCTAGACACATTTTAGAAGTGATTACAGAAGAATTAGTTGGGGTAGAAATGGATAGTTTGTAAGGCATTTCTACTGGGAATAGTTTTAGTCTATTCATACAGTCAAGGGAAATGAAAGAATGTGTGGCTCCACAGTCAAATAGTACGGCACAAGGAATACTGTTTACTTGGCAAGTACCTCGGATCAGTTCGTCAGCATCAGTCACTTCTTCTCCATCCATAGTGTAAACTTTGCCTCTCTGCATAGGTCGGTTAATACCAGTCTGATGAGCCTTGGTCACATTGACCTCTTCCTTCACAATATTCTCGGTACACCGAGCTGCAAAATGGCCAGGCTTGCCACATCGGAAACAGGATCCTCTGGTTTTGCTCGGATCCAGATTCCAGCATTCCCCCCGGTGCTGCCTTCCACAATGTTGGCATATCGGATACGGGCCAGGAACAGCCACCATTTGACCACCACTCCTCGGAGCTGTTGACATTCTGGAGTTCGGATTCACATATGGGGCAGATATCTGGACAGCTCCTTTTCCTCTGATCGGACCCACTCCTTTCTGTGCCGACTTGCTCCTCTTTCCATCAGCTTTTCTCTTAAGCCCTTTCTCATAGGTGCTAGCCATGTTCACCAGTTGCGAGAGATTGGCCACGTTCTAATATTCGAATGCGAGCCAAATGTCGTCACAGAGACCAGACTCAAACTTGATGCACTTGGTACGCTCATCAGCATCTCGATAGCTTCCTGAATAACGGATCAAATCCTCGAACTGAGCGGCATATTCCCCAACGCTCAAGTTTCTCTGTTCCAGCTTGAGAAAAGCGAGCTCCTTCTCTCTCCTTACATCCTCGGGAGAGTACTTTCCGATGAAGCGAGCTCGGAATAAGTCCCAAGTGATGGCCTCATTAGCCGCTTCCAGTCCTCGACTCTGTTGCTCCCACCAGTGCTCGGCTTCATTAACCAGCACAAACTCGGCCAACCTCACTCTGTACTCATAGGGCGGTTGTAGGGATCGGAAGATCTTCTCAATGTCCTGGAGCCATCTCTGAGCTCCATCGGGGTTGTAACCCCCTTCAAACCGAGGTGGTTCGTTCTTCCGAAATCGGCTCATCCAGTCTATCTCGACCGGAGCCGGAGGTTGGGGCTGAAGGGCTACAGCTGCAGCTGCTGCTGCTGCGGCGATGTTTTGAGCGAGGTTCTCAGCCTGATTCTGCTAAGCCTGCGCTTGGTTCTGCTGTAGTTGAACCAGGGTTTCCAACACAGTGGCAATTCGGTCGTTATCAGCTCGTCTCCCAGCCATGCTGTTTGGTCATGGAGAGAAAGCCAATTAACTTCCGATTAATCAAGTAAATGTATATATATAAACATATATATCTATGAGCTCTATTGTCTAACTTAGACTTCTAGACTTTACTTATTTGTCACTCTCTTGGTGAGTAACCACTAGAGTCTTTCGCAACTCCAATAGGCCCAGGAGAAACTGCTCTGATACCAAAAATGTAACACCCTATGAAATAATTACCCTTAATTACCCCAAAAATTAGGATTTAAAATTTCTTTTAAGATGGATATGATATTTGCCAAAATAATATTTCCTTTCATTAATAACGAAAACGTCAGAGTTAATAAAGCGGAAGACTTAAATGCATCAAATACATAAAGTATAAGTTTAGGTACATTCAGTTCGGTCATTCAAAATACAATCAGTGTTTTAGCTCAGCCCAACTGGCCAAGACCCAATACAAAACAATGTTCTAGCTCGGCCCAACTGGCCGAGACCCATCCACCTATCTGACTCTAAATAACTTACTCTCCCTGAGAGGGAGAGTGATCCAGCTCGGCCGGGGACTGGTCTGCTCGGGCTCAGTACCTGAAAAATGGTAAGGAGGTGAGAATTACACAGAACTTAAGTAAGCAGCTTCTAAAATGACATACCGAACTACCAAGCCAAACACAAGTAGTCAAATAGCATATAAATAACAAGTAGTCAAGCCCATATATCTCATGCATATATCAACGTTAGTTCGGTTCACATACACACAATCTCATCTAACTCGGCTCGCATCCTACCATCTCATCTAGCTCTGCTCACATCATAAACCAGTTTGCTCATTGCCTACTAACTTTACTTCGGTTCCCATTCTCAACCACCATTTCCTTCCCTGACTAATTATACCTCGGTTCACATTCTCTTACCTCGGCTTACCATCACTATCTCTGCCTCATTACTCATTATTCCATTTCCACATAGTTTACAATCTTTTACTCTTCTCGGATGCATACACCCAGTGCATGTCTTACACCATTTAAAGTCGGATATCGGAGTGTCCATAACTGCGAGTACCACAATACTCGTCTTATAGCTGCGAGCACCACAATGCTCGGCTTACGCGATCAATGCACGCACCCAGTACGCGTCTGCTATGACCAGGAACACTACCGCCGATCATTCTATGGAGTAAGGAGTGTCCATAACTGCGAGTACCACAATACTCGTCTTACAGCTGCAAGCACCACAATGCTCGGCTTACGCGATCAAAGCACGCACCCAGTACGCGTCTGCTATGACCAGGAACACTTCGTACCGATTCCGTTCTCGAAACCTTGTGTGTCATAACTACGAACACCACCATGCTCGTCTTACAGTTGCGAGCACCACAATGCTCGGCTTACGCGATCAATGCACGCACCCGGTACACGTCTGCTATGACCGACCACACAACCATTTCTCTTTAATTCCCCTTATCTTATTAACCATTACTTTTAGTTCGGCACACCTCAGTTCACCTCTTTAATTTATTCCTCTTTGCATTAATCTCATTATTTACTTAGCTCGGCCTATCTCGGCTCAACCCTTTACCCATTTCCGATTTCCCTTATCCCTATTATCTATCTCATCTACCTATCTCATTATATAACTTATTAGTTTGTCTTTTCGATCCACCCTGGTTACCATTCTTCTCATTCTCCATTCTCACCCTCTCTCGGCTCGGCCACATATACAAATACCAAATATCAAAGCATCATAAACACTTATACCTCAACAACCACATGAACAAAACATTTAGTCAACCCATCATATAAAATGCAGCATATGAAATATAGCATGTAACAAAAGGGATATTCCATCTTCACCTAACATCCATGTTTCTAGTTCATTCATTAATTCCCCTTTTACCCTTTTTACCATTTCTCTTCTAACATTAACCTATGTCCATTCCCTAATCTAATACCCACTCTTAGTACCCTTTATGAACACCCTAGAAACCCAAACTCAAGTAGAGGTAACACTCACTCCTTACCTCAAACCGTGTGAGATAAGAGTTGAGAGCTTGAGAGATGTTTTCCTTGTTTCTTGGCCTTGAGCTTCACACCTCTTGAATCCTCTTTCCTCCAAGCTGCCACGAGCTACTCCAAGCTGCACACAAGCTCCACCAGCCGCACACGAACTCTACAGCGGTCCAGGGGCGCCGGAACAGAACGGGGACGGAGAGAAGGAGGGTCTCCGGTTGGTGGGATTTGGTGGAGGAGAGGGAGGTTCGTGAGAAAGAAAGAAAATGTGTTGGGGTTTGTTGTTGCTGGATTTCAGAGAAGAAAATGAGAGAGTAAATGAGAGAGAAAGAGAGTGAGACGTAGGGAGAAGAAGAATGAAAAATGAGAAGTGTTGTGGGTTGGTTTTCACTTTTATTCATTTAGGGAAAACATTTGTGTGGCTCTCATTGGAGGCTTCTTGAGGAAGCTTGAATCTGTGGACAGGATTCATTGGCTTCTTGAGGAAGCCATGAACAGTACATTGAAAGAGACATAAAGCAATGATAGTGACATAAAGTGAGTGGCAAGGACAGTGTACGGATGGTACGACTCCCAAAGGGCTACAGCTCAACATGAGCTGGCACGGAGGAGTTAGGACGTGTCGGCTAGGATACGTTGGCTCGACATTTAAGAACAGTGATAGTCCGATCCGAGCTTCCTTCTCGGATAGGAGTGTGAGGTGCGCTGAGGTCGGCTAATCCGGGCTGGACAACAAGTTCCGTGTTTGATTCCAATCAGCTCGGTTCATATGCGCACAATCTTATCTAGCTCGGCCGGGATCGGACCGAGGTCCTATACTTACATCCTAGGTCGGCCTATGCTTATACTACCATTCTATCCTTGTACAATTTCTAAGGCTTAATCCTATCCTTAAATAAATATTTATATACTAAAATTATATTATTTAATATTAATTTTTAGGATGTTACATTCCTCTCCCACTTACAGGAATTTCGTCCTCGATATTTAGTCAGCATTGAACAGTTGCGGATATGACTGCTTCATCTTCTCCTCGAGTTCCCAAGTAGCTTCCTCCACACCATTTCGATTCCATACTTCCTTGACCAAGGGGATTTCCTTTCCTCTGAGTCGTCTGACTTGTCTATCTTCAACTCGGACTGGTAGGACTTCGAAGGTCAGATTGTCTCTTAGCGGCAGTTCGTCCACTGCTATCACATGCGAGGGATCGTGAATGTATCTCCTAAGTTGCGAGACATGGAACACATCGTGGAGCTTAGACAAGTGCGGAGGTAGAGCGATTCTGTACGCTACTGGTCCGACCTTCTCCGATATCTGGTACGGTCCGAAAAACCTAGGGGTCAACTTCTTTGATTTGATAGCTCGGCCGATACCCGTTATAGGGGATACCCGAAGAAATACATGATCTCCCTCGATGGAGTTCAAGGGTTTCCTTCTCTTGTCGGCATAGCTCTTCTGTCGGTCCTGAGCGGCTTTCATCTTCCCTTGTATCATTCGGATCTTCTCAGTTGTCTCCTGAACAATGTCGGGACCAATCAACAAGTTTTCACCTATCTGGAACCAGCATAGAGGCGTTCGACAATTCAGACCATACAAGGCTTCGAAAGGAGCCATTCCGATACTTGAATGGAAGCTGTTGTTGTAGGTGAATTCGACCAACGGCAATAGTGTTTCCCAGCTTTCCGACTATTCAAGCACACATGTTCTCAGCAAGTCCTCAAGAGTCTGAATGGTGCGCTCGGATTGTCCGTTAGTTTGGGGATGATAAGCAGTGCTAAACCTCAACTTTGTATCCATGGCACTCTGCCAGAATCGAGACAAGAAACGAGGATCACGGTCCGACACTATGCTGCTCGGAACACCATGGAGTCGAACAATGTCCTTTATGTGCAGTTGCGTCAGCTTCTCCAGGCTGTACTTCATGTTGATCGGCAGGAAATGAGCACACTTTGTAAGTCGGTCCACCACAACCCAAATGGCTTCCTGCCCTGATCTCGTCTTTGGTAGACCTGATACAAAGTCCATCGAAATGCTATCCCACTTCCATTGTGGAATCTCCAAGGATTTGAGTAATCCTCCTGGTTTCTGATGCTCGATATTGGCTTTCTGACATGTCAAGCACCGTGACACATAATCGGCCACGTCGGTCTTCAACTTCGGCCACCAAAATAACCTCTTCAAATCTTGGTACATCTTTGTGGCACCTGGATGAAGACTCATCTTCGTCTTGTGGGCTTCTTCCATTAACTCTCTTCGGACTTCAAAGTCCATGGGGATGCAAACTCGGCCTCGAAATCGCACAAGACCATCAGGTCCTTTAGTGAAGTCAGGTTCATCCTTGTCTCCGGCTCTTTCTAATAGCTTTTGGAGCTCTAGGTCGGCGGCCAGCCTTTCCTTAATGAAACCCACGAAATCATTGGTTACTTGCAGCATTTCCAGTACCACACTGTTTTCCTTTTTCTGTATGCCTAGGTTAAGGTCACTGAACTCCTGCATTAACTGCATCTCCCGGACCATCATGTTGCTCAAATGAAGACTCTTCCTGCTCAGTGTGTCGGCCACCACGTTGGCCTTTCCAGGGTGATAGTGCAAGCTGAAGTCATAATCTTTCAAAAACTCCACCCATATGCGCTGTCTCATGTTGAGTTCTTTCTGGTCGAACAGATAGCCGAGACTCTTGTGGTCACTGAACACCTCGAATTTCGTGCCATACAGGTAGTGTCTCCAAATCTTAAGGGCAAACACCATGGCTGCCAGTTCGAGATCATGCGTAGGGTACTTCTGCTCGTGTTGCCGAAGTTGCCGAGAGGCATACGCCACCACTTTTCCTTGTTGCATCAGCACACAGCCAAGGCCCTGCTTTGAGGCGTCACAAAATACGTCAAAAGTTTTGGTCGGATCGGGTAAAATCAACACGGGCGAGCTCTTCAACCTTTTCTTTAGCTCTAGAAAGCTCTGTTCACACACCTCGGACCATTGGTATGGGGCATCCTTTCTAGTTAACGAGGTCAACGGTAGCGCCAGTTTAGAGAATCCTTCAATGAATCTTCTGTAGTACCCTGCAAGACCGAGGAAACTCCTGATCTCAGTGACCGAGTTGGGTCTCTCCCACTTAAGTACCGCTTCCACCTTGGAGGGATCAACTGCTACACCTTGCTCGGATATCACATGTCCGAGGAAATGAACCTCGTTGAGCCAAAAGCTGCACTTAGAGAGCTTAGCGTAGAGATTCTTATCCTTCAAAACTTGTAACACCATTCTCATATGCTGCTCGTGTTCACTCGGATTTTGGGAGTAGATGAGGATATCGTCAATGAAGACTATCACAAACGAGTCCAGGTAAGGTCGGAAGATTATATTCATGTAGTCCATGAAGATAGCTGGGGCGTTGGTAAGTCCAAAGAGCATAACCACGTACTCAAAATGCCCATACCTTGATCGGAAGGCTGTCTTCGGAATGTCTTCTTCTCGGACTTGGATTTGGTGATATCCAGATCGGAGATCTATCTTTGAAAACACCGACGCTCCCTTGAGTTGGTCCAATAAGTCATCAATCCGAGGGAGGGGATATTTATTCTTCACCGTTACCGCGTTGAGCTTCCTATAGTCAGTGCACATTCTGAGACTACCATCTTTCTTTTTCACAAACAGGATTGGGGCTCCCCACGGCGATACGCTTGGTCGGATTAGCTTTTTGGCCAAAAGTTCTTCCAGCTGTTTCTTAAGCTCTTCTAGCTCGGGAGGTGCCATTCTGTACGGAGCAATTGAGATCGGGCCAGTTCCCGGAAGGAGGTCTATACTGAACTCTACTTCCCTATTCGGCGGTAAGCCAGGCATTTCGTCCGAGAAAACCTCAGGGAATTCTCCGACCACGGGGATTTGGTCTAAGGTCGGTTCCTCTGTTGTCTCTAACTTCGCAACAGAAGGGCCACTAAAGATTACGGTCTTTTCTCGGCAATCGAGTAAGACATGGTGTTGAGACATCCAGTCCATGCCAAGGATAATATCCAGCTTGGTTAAGGGTAGACAAATCAAATTGACTTTAAATTCTTTTCCTAATACTTGGATAGGACACTCTAGACACATTTTAGAAGTGATTACAGAAGAATTAGTTGGGGTAGAAATGGATAGTTTGTAAGGCATTTCTACTGGGAATAGTTTTAGTCTATTCATACAGTCAAGGGAAATGAAAGAATGTGTGGCTCCACAGTCAAATAGTACGGCACAAGGAATATTGTTTACTTGGCAAGTACCTCGGATCAGTTCGTCAGCATCAGTCACTTCTTCTCCATCCATAGTGTAAACTTTGCCTCTCTGCATAGGTCGGTTAATACCAGTCTGATGAGCCTTGGTCACATTGACCTCTTCCTTCACAATATTCTCGGTACACCGAGCTGCAAAATGGCCAGGCTTGCCACATCGGAAACAGGATCCTCTGGTTTTGCTCGGATCCAGATTCCAGCATTCCCCCCGGTGCTGCCTTCCACAATGTTGGCATATCGGATACGGGCCAGGAACAGCCACCATTTGACCACCACTCCTTGGAGCTGTTGACATTCTGGAGTTCGGATTCACATATGGGGCAGATCTCTGGACAACTCCTTTTCCTCTGATCGGACCCACTCCTTTCTGTGCCGACTTGCTCCTCTTTCCATCAGCTTTTCTCTTAAGCCCTTTCTCATAGGTGCTAGCCATGTTCACCAGTTGCGAGAGATTGGCCACGTTCTGATATTCGAATGCGAGCCAAATGTCGTCACAGAGACCAGACTCAAACTTGATGCACTTGGTACGCTCATCAGCATCTCGATAGCTTCCTGAATAACGGATCAAATCCTCGAACTGAGCGGCATGTTCCCCAACGCTCAAGTTTCTCTGTTCCAGCTTGAGAAAAGCGAGCTCCTTCTCTCTCCTTACATCCTCGGGAAAGTACTTTCCGAAGAAGCGAGCTCGGAATAAGTCCCAAGTGATGGCCTCATTAGCCGCTTCCAGTCCTCGGCTCTGTTGCTCCCACCAGTGCTCGGCTTCATTAACCAGCACAAACTCGGCCAACCTCACTCTGTACTCATAGGGCAGTTGTAGGGATCGGAAGATATTCTCAACGTCCTGGAGCCATCTCTGAGCTCCATCGGGGTTGTAACCCCCTTCAAACCGAGGTGGTTCGTTCTTCCGAAATCGGCTCATCCAGTCTATCTCGAACGGAGCCGGAGGTTGGGGCTGAAGGGCTACAGCTGCAGCTGCTGCTGCTGCGGCGATGTTTTGAGCGAGGTTCTCAGCCTGATTCTTCTGAGCCTGCACTTGGTTCTGCTGTAGTTGAACCATTGTTTCCAACACAGTGACAATTCGGTCGTTATCAGCTCGTCTCCCACCCATGCTGTTTGGTCATGGAGAAAAAGCCAATTAACTTCCGATTAATCATGTAAATGTATATATATAAACATATATATCTATGAGCTCTATTGTCTAACTTAGACTTCTAGACTTTACTTATTTGTCACTCTCTTGGTGAGTAACCACTAGAGTCTTTCGCAACTCCAATAGGCCGAGGAGAAACTGCTCTGATACCAAAAATGTAACACCCTATGAAATAATTACCCTTAATTACCCCAAAAATTAGGATTTAAAATTTCTTTTAAGATGGATATGATATTTGCCAAAATAATATTTCCTTTCATTAATAACGAAAACGTCAGAGTTAATAAAGCGGAAGACTTAAATGCATCAAATACATAAAGTATAAGTTTAGGTACATTCAGTTCGGTCATTCAAAATACAATCAGTGTTTTAGCTCGGCCCAACTGGCCGAGACCCAATACAAAACAATGTTCTAGCTCGGCCCAACTGGCCGAGACCCATCCACCTATCTGACTCTAAATAACTTACTCTCCCTGAGAGGGAGAGTGATCCTGCTCGGCCGGGGACTGCGTCTGCTCGGGCTCAGTACCTGAAAAATGGTAAGGAGGTGAGCATTACACAGAACTTAAGTAAGCAGCTTCTAAAATGACATACCGAACTACCAAGCCAAACACAAGTAGTCAAATAGCATATAAATAACAAGTAGTCAAGCCCATATATCTCATGCATATATCAACGTTAGTTCGGTTCACATACACACAATCTCATCTAACTCGGCTCGCATCCTACCATCTCATCTAGCTCTGCTCACATCATAAACCAGTTTGCTCATTGCCTACTAACTTTACCCCGGTTCCCATTCTCAACCACCATTTCCTTCCCTGACTAATTATACCTCGGTTCACATTCTCTTACCTCGGCTTACCATCACTATCTCTGCCTCATTACTCATTATTCCATTTCCACATAGTTTACAATCTTTTACTCTTCTCGGATGCATACACCCAGTGCATGTCTTACACCATTTAAAGTCGGATATCGGAGTGTCCATAACTGCGAGTACCACAATACCCGTCTTACAGCTGCGAGCACCACAATGCTCGGCTTACGCGATCAATGCACGCACCCAGTACGCGTCTGCTATGACCAGGAACACTACCGCCGATCATTCTATGGAGTAAGGAGTGTCCATAACTGCGAGTACCACAATACTCGTCTTACAGCTGCGAGCACCACAATGCTCGGCTTACGCGATCAATGCACGCACCCAGTATGCGTCTGTTGTGACCAGGAACACTTCGTACCGTTTTCGTTCTCGGAACCTTGTGTGTCATAACTACGAGCACCACCATGCTCGTCTTACAGCTGCGAGCACCACAATGCTCGGCTTACGCGATCAATGCACGCACCCGGTACGCGTCTGCTATGACCTGACACACAACCATTTCTCTTTAATTCCCCTTATCTTATTAACCATTACTTTTAGTTCGGCACACCTCAGTTCACCTCTTTAATTTATTCCTCTTTGCATTAATCTCATTATTTACTTAGCTCGGCCTATCTCGGCTCAACCCTTTACCCATTTCCGATTTCCCTTATCCCTATTATCTATCTCATCTACCTATCTCATTATATAACTTATTAGTTTGTCTTTTCGATCCACCCTGGTTACCATTCTTCTCATTCTTCATTCTCACCCTCTCTCGGCTCGGCCACAGATACAAATACCAAATATCAAAGCATCATAAACACTTATACCTCAACAACCACATGAACAAAACATTTAGTCAACCCATCATATAAAATGCAGCATATGAAATATAGCATGTAATCAAAAGGGATATTCCATCTTCACCTAACATCCATGTTTCTAGTTCATTCATTAATTCCCCTTTTACCCTTTTTACCATTTCTCTTCTAACATTAACCTATGTCCATTCCCTAATCTAATACCCACTCTTAGTACCCTTTATGAACACCCTAGAAACCCAAACTCAAGTAGAGGTAACACTCACTCCTTACCTCAAACCGTGTGAGATAAGAGTTGAGAGCTTGAGAGTGGTTTTCCTTGTTGCTTGGCCTTGAGCTTCACACCTCTTGAATCCTCTTTCCTCCAAGCTGCCACGAGCTCCTCCAAGCTGCACACAAGCTCCACCAGCCACACACGAACTCTACAGCGGTCTAGGGGCGCTGGAACAGAACGGGGACGGAGAGAAGGAGGGTCTCCGGTTGGTGGGATTTGGTGGAGGAGAGGGAGGTTCGTGAGAAAGAAAGAAAATGTGTTGGGGTTTGTTGTTGCTGGATTTCAGAGAAGAAAATGAGAGAGTAAATGAAAGAGAAAGAGAGTGAGACGTAGGGAGAAGAAGAATGAAAAATGAGAAGTGTTGTGGGTTGGTTTTCACTTTTATTCATTTAGGGAAAACATTTGTGTGGCTCTCATTGGAGGCTTCTTGAGGAAGCTTGAATCTGTGGACAGGATTCATTGGCTTCTTGAGGAAGCCATGAACAGTACATTGAAAGAGACATAAAGCAATGATAGTGACATAAAGTGAGTGGCAAGGACAGTGTACGGATGGTACGACTCCCAAAGGGCTACAGCTCAACATGAGCTGGCACGGAGGAGTTAGGACGTGTCGGCTAGGATACGTTTGCTCGGCATTTAAGAACAGTGATAGTCCGATCCGAGCTTCCTTCTTGGATAGGAGTGTGAGGTGCGCTGAGGTCGGCTAATCCGGGCTGGACAACAAGTTCTGCGTTTGATTCCAATCAGCTCGGTTCATATGCGCACAATCTTATCTTGCTCGACCGGGATCGGACCGAGGTCCTATACTTACATCCTAGGTCGGTCTATGCTCATACTACCATTCTATCCTTGTACAATTTCTAAGGCTTAATCCTATCCTTAAATAAATATTTATATACTAAAATTATATTATTTAATATTAATTTTTAGGATGTTACATTCCTCTCCCACTTACAAGAATTTCGTCCTCGAAATTTAGTCAGCATTGAACAGTTGCGGATATGACTGCTTCATCTTCTCCTCGAGTTCCCAAGTAGCTTTCTCCACACCATTTCGATTCCATACTACCTTGACCAAGGGGATTTCCTTTCCTCTGAGTCGTCTGACTTGTCTATCTTCAACTCGGACTGGTAGGACTTCGAAGGTCAGATTGTCTCTTAGCGGCAGTTCGTCCACTGCTATCACATGCGAGGGATCGTGAATGTATCTCCTAATTTGCGAGACATGGAACACATCGTGGAGCTTAGACAAGTGCGGAGGTAGAGCGATTCTGTACGCTACTGGTCCGACCTTCTCCGATATCTGGTACGGTCCGACAAACCTAGGGGTCAACTTCTTTGATTTGATAGCTCGGCCGATACCCGTTATAGGGGATACCCGAAGAAATACATGATCTCCCTCGATGAAGTTCAAGGGTTTCCTTCTCTTGTCGGCATAGCTCTTCTGTCGGTCCTGAGCGGCTTTCATCTTCCCTTGTATCATTCGGATCTTCTCAGTTGTCTCCTGAACAATGTCGGGACCAATCAACAAGTTTTCACCTATCTGGAACCAGCATAGCGGCGTTCGACATTTCCGACCATACAAGGCTTCAAAAGGAGCCATTCCGATACTTGAATGGAAGCTGTTGTTGTAGGTGAATTCGACCAACGGCAATACTGTTTCCCAGCTTTCCGACTGTTCAAGCACACATGTTCTCAGGAAGTCCTCAAGAGTCTGAATGGTGCGCTCGGATTGTCCGTCAGTTTGGGGATGATAAGCAGTGCTAAACCTCAACTTTGTACCCATGCCTTCTTGCAGACTCTGCCAGAATCGAGACAAGAAACGAGGATCACGGTCCGACACTATGCTGCTCGGAACACCATGGAGTCGAACAATGTCCTTTATGTACAGTTGCGTCAGCTTCTCCAGGCTGTACTTCATGCTGATCGGCAAAAAATGAGCACACTTTGTAAGTCGGTCCACCACAACCCAAATGGCTTCCTGCCCTGATCTCGTCTTTGGTAGACCTGATACAAAGTCCATCGAAATGCTATCCCACTTCCATTGTGAAATATCCAAGGATTTGAGTAATCCTCCTGGTTTCTGATGCTCGATCTTGGCTTTCTGACATGTCAAGCACTGAGACACATAATCGGCCACGTCGGTCTTCAACTTCGGCCACCAAAATAACCTCTTCAAATCTTGGTACATCTTTGTGGCACCTGGATGAAGACTCATCTTCGTCTTGTGGGCTTCTTCCATTAACTCTCTTCGGACTTCAAAGTCCATGGGGATGCAAACTCGGCCTCGAAATCGCACAAGACCATCAGGTCCTTTAGTGAAGTCAGGTTCATCCTTGTCTCCGGCTCTTTCTAATAGCTTTTGGAGCTCTAGGTCGGCGGCCTGCCTTTCCTTAATGAAACCCACGAAATCATTGGTTACTTGCAGCATTTCCAGTACCACACTTTTTTCCTTTTTATGTATGCCTAGGTTAAGGTCACTGAACTCCTGCATTAACTGCATCTCTCGGACCATCATGTTGCTCAAATGAAGACTCTTCCTGCTCAGTGCGTCGGCCACCACGTTGGCCTTTCCAGGGTGATAGTGCAAGCTGAAGTCATAATCTTTCAAAAACTCCACCCATCTGCGCTGTCTCATGTTGAGTTCTTTCTGGTCGAACAGATAGCCGAGACTCTTGTGGTCACTAAACACCTCGAATTTCGTGCCATACAGGTAGTGTCTCCAAATCTTAAGGGCAAACACCACGGCTGCCAGTTCGAGATCATGCGTAGGGCAGTTCTGCTCGTGTTGCCGAAGTTGCCGAGAGGCATACGCCACCACTTTTCCTTGTTGCATCAGCACACAGCCAAGGCCCTGCTTTGAGGCGTCACAAAATACGTCAAAAGTTTTGGTCGGATCGGGTAAAATCAACATGGGCGAGCTCGTCAACCTTTTCTTTAGCTCTTGAAAGCTCTGTTCACACACCTCGGACCATTGGTATGGGGCATCCTTTCTAGTTAACGAGGTCAACGGTAGCGCCAGTTTAGAGAATCCTTCAATGAATCTTCTGTAGTACCCTGCAAGACCGAGGAAACTCCTGATCTCAGTGACCGAGTTGGGTCTCTCCCACTTAAGTACCGCTTCCACCTTGGAGGGATCAACTGCTACACCTTGCTCGTATATCACATGTCCGAGGAAATGAACCTCGTTGAGCCAAAAGCTGCACTTAGAGAGCTTAGCGTAGAGATTCTTATCCTTCAAAACTTGTAACACCATTCTCAGATGCTGCTCGTGTTCACTCAGATTTTGGGAGTAGATGAGGATATCGTCAATGAAGACTATCACAAACGAGTCCAGGTAAGGTCGGAAGATTCTATTCATGTAGTCCATGAAGATAGCTGGGGCGTTGGTAAGTCCAAAAGGCATAACCACGTACTCAAAATGCCCATACCTTGATCGGAAGGTTGTCTTCGGAATGTCTTCTTCTCGGACTCGGATTTGGTGATATCCAGATCGGAGATCTATCTTTGAAAACACCGACGCTCCCTTGAGTTGGTCCAATAAGTCATCAATCCGAGGGAGGGGATATTTATTCTTCACTGTTACCGCGTTGAGCTTCCTATAGTCAGTGCACATTCTGAGACTACCATCTTTCTTTTTCACAAACAGGATTGGGGCTCCCCACGGCGATACTCTTGGTCGGATTAGCTTTTTGGCCAAAAGTTCTTCCAGCTATTTCTTAAGCTCTTCTAGCTCGGGAGGCGCCATTATGTACGGAGCAATTGAGATCGGGCCAGTTCCCGGAAGGAGGTCTATACTGAACTCTACTTCACTATTCGGCGGTAAGCCATGCATTTCGTCCGAGAAAACCTCAGGGAATTCTCCGACCACGGGGATTTGGTCTAAGGTCGGTTCCTCTGTTGTCTCTAACTTCGCAACAGAAGGGCCACTAAAGATTACGGTCTTTTCACGGCAATCGAGTAAGACATGGTGTTGAGACATCCAGTCCATGCCAAGGATAATATCCAGCTTGGTTAAGGGTAGACAAATCAAATTGACTTTAAATTCTTTGCCTAATACTTGGATAGGACACTCTAGACACATTTTAGAAGTGATTACAGAAGAATTAGTTGGGGTAGAAATGGATATTTTGTAAGGCATTTCTACTGGGAATAGTTTTAGTCTATTCATACAGTCAAGGGAAATGAAAGAATGTGTGACTCCACAGTCAAATAGTACGGCACAAGGAATACTGTTTACTTGGCAAGTACCTCGGATCAGTTCGTCAGCATCAGTCGCTTCTTCTCCATCCATAGTGTAAACTTTGCCTCTCTGCATAGGTCGGTTAATACCAGTCTGATGAGCCTTGGTCACATTGACCTCCTCCTTCACAATATTCTCGGTACACCGAGCTGCAAAATGGCCAGGCTTGCCACATCGGAAACAGGATCCTCTGGTTTTGCTCGGATCCAGATTCCAGCATTCCCCCCGATGCTGCCTTCCACAATGTTGGCATATCGGATACGGGCCAGGAACAGCCACCATTTGACCACCACTCCTCGGAGCTGTTGACATTCTGGAGTTCGGATTCACATATGGGGCAGATCTCTGGACAGCTCCTTTTCCTCTGATCGGACCCACTCCTTTCTGTGCCGACTTGCTCCTCTTTCCATCAGCTTTTCTCTTAAGCCCTTTCTCATAGGTGCTAGCCATGTTCACCAGTTGCGAGAGATTGGCCACGTTCTGATATTCGAATGCGAGCCGAATGTCGTCACGGAGACCAGACTCAAACTTGATGCACTTGGTATGCTCATCAACATCTCGGTAGCTTCCTGAATAACGGATCAAATCCTCAAACTGAGCGGCATATTCCCCAACGCTCAAGTTTCTCTGTTCCAGCTTGAGAAAAGCGAGCTCCTTCTCTCTCCTTACATCCTCGGGAAAGTACTTTCCGAGGAAGCGAGCTCGGAATAAGTCCTAAGTGATGGCCTCATTAGCCGCTTCCAGTCCTCGGCTCTGTTGCTCCCACCAGTGCTCGGCTTCATTAACCAGCACAAACTCGGCCAACCTCACTCTGTACTCATAGGGCGGTTGTAGGGATCGGAAGATCTTCTCAATGTCCTGGAGCCATCTCTGAGATCCATCGGGGTTGTAACCCCCTTCGAACCGGGGTGGTTCGTTCTTCCTAAATCGGCTCATCTAGTCTATCTCGACCGGAGCCGGAGGTTGGGGCTGAAGGGCTACAGCTGCAGCTGCTGCTGCTGCGGCGATGTTTTGAGCGAGGTTCTCAGCCTGATTCTGCTGAGCCTGCGCTTGGTTCTGCTGTAGTTGAACCAGGGTTTCCAACACAGTGGCAATTCGGTCGTTATCAGCTCGTCTCCCAGCCATGTTGTTTGGTCATGGAGAGAAAGCCAATTAACTTCCGATTAATCAAGTAAATGTATATATATAAACATATATATCTATGAGCTCTATTGTCTAACTTAGACTTCTAGACTTTACTTATTTGTCACTCTCTTGGTGAGTAACCACTAGAGTCTTTCGCAACTCCAATAGGCCGAGGAGAAACTGCTCTGATACCAAAAATGTAACACCCTATGAAATAATTACCCTTAATTACCCCAAAAATTAGGATTTAAAATTTCTTTTAAGATGGATATGATATTTGCCAAAATAATATTTCCTTTCATTAATAACGAAAACGTCAGAGTTAATAAAGCAAAAGACTTAAATGCATCAAATACATAAAGTATAAGTTTAGGTACATTCAGTTCGGTCATTCAAAATACAATCAGTGTTTTAGCTCGGCCCAACTGGCCGAGACCCAATACAAAACAATGTTCTAGCTCGGCCCAACTGGCCGAGACCCATCCACCTATCTGACTCTAAATAACTTACTCTCCCTGAGAGGGAGAGTGATCCTGCTCGACCGGGGACTGCGTCTACTCGGGCTCAGTACCTGAAAAATGGTAAGGAGGTGAGCATTACACAGAACTTAAGTAAGAAGCTTCTAAAATGACATACCGAACTACCAAGCCAAACACAGGTAGTCAAATAGCATATAAATAACAAGTAGTCAAGCCCATATATCTCATGCATATATCAACGTTAGTTCGGTTCACATACACACAATCTCATCTAACTCGGCTCGCATCCTACCATCTCATCTAGCTCTGCTCACATCATAAACCAGTTTGCTCATTGCCTACTAACTTTACCCCGGTTCCCATTCTCAACCACCATTTCCTTCCCTGACTAATTATACCTCGGTTCACATTCTCTTACCTCGGCTTACCATCACTATCTCTGCCTCATTACTCATTATTCCATTTCCACATAGTTTACAATCTTTTACTCTTCTCGGATGCATACACCCAGTGCATGTCTTACACCATTTAAGGTCGGATATCGGAGTGTCCATTACTGCGAGTACCACAATACCCGTCTTACAGCTGCGAGCACCACAATGATCGGCTTACGCGATCAATGCACGCACCCAGTACGCGTCTGCTATGACCAGGAACACTACCGCTCGATCATTCTATGGAGTAAGGAGTGTCCATAACTGCGAGTACCACAATACTCGTCTTACAGCTGCGAGCACCACAATGCTCGGCTTACGCGATAAATTCATGCACCCAGTACGTGTCTGCTATGACCAGGAACACTTCGTACCGATTCCGTTCTCGGAACCTTGTGTGTCATAACTGCGAGCACCACCATGCTCGTCTTACAGCTGCGAGCACCACAATGCTCAGCTTACGTGATCAATGCACGCACCCGGTACGCGTCTGCTATGACCCGACCACACAACCATTTCTCTTTAATTCCCCTTATCTTATTAACCATTACTTTTAGTTCGGCACACCTCAGTTCACCTCTTTAATTTATTCCTCTTTGCATTAATCTCATTATTTACTTAGCTCGGCCTATCTCGGCTCAACCCTTTACCCATTTCCGATTTTCCTTATCCCTATTATCTATCTCATCTACCTATCTCATTATATAACTTATTAGTTTGTCTTTTCGATCCACCCTGGTTACCATTCTTCTCATTCTCCATTCTCACCCTCTCTCGGCTCGGCCACAGATACAAATACCAAATATCAAAGCATCATAAACACTTATACCTCAACAACCACATGAACAAAACATTTAGTCAACCCATCATATAAAATGCAGCATATGAAATATAGCATGTAATCAAAAGGGATATTCCATCTTCACCTAACATCCATGTTTCTAGTTCATTCATTAATTCCCCTTTTACCCTTTTTACCATTTCTCTTCTAACATTAACTTATGTCCATTCCCTAATCTAATACCCACTCTTAGTACCCTTTATGAACACCCTAGAAACCCAAACTCAAGTAGAGGTAACACTCACTCCTTACCTCAAACCGTGTGAGATAAGAGTTGAGAGCTTGAGAGTGGTTTTCCTTGTTGCTTGGCCTTGAGCTTCACACCTCTTGAATCCTCTTTCCTCCAAGCTGCCACGAGCTCCTCCAAGCTGCACACAAGCTCCACCAGCCACACACGAACTCTACAGCGGTCCAGGGGCGCCGGAACAGAACGGGGACGGAGAGAAGGAGGGTCTCCGGTTGGTGGGATTTGGTGGAGGAGAGGGAGGTTCGTAAGAAAGAAAGAAAATGTGTTGGGGTTTGTTGTTGTTGGATTTCAGAGAAGAAAATGAGAGAGTAAATGAGAGAGAAAGAGAGTGAGACGTAGGGAGAAGAAGAATGAAAAATGAGAAGTGTTGTGGGTTGGTTTTCACTTTTATTCATTTAGGGAAAACATTTGTGTGGCTCTCATTGGAGGCTTCTTGAGGAAGCTTGAATCTGTGGACAGGATTCATTGGCTTCTTGAGGAAGCCATGAACAGTACATTGAAAGAGACATAAAGCAATGATAGTGACATAAAGTGAGTGGCAAGGACAGTGTACGGATGGTACGACTCCCAAAGGGCTACAGCTCAACATGAGCTGGCACGGAGGAGTTAGGACGTGTCGGCTAGGGTACGTCGGCTAGGATACTTTGGCTCGGCATTTAAGAACAGCGATAGTCCGATCCGAGCTTCCTTCTCGGATAGGAGTGTGAGGTGCGCTGAGGTCGGCTAATCCAGGCTGGACAACAAGTTCCGCGTTTGATTCCAATCAGCTCGGTTCATATGCGCACAATCTTATCTAGCTCGGCCGGGATCGGACCGAGGTCCTATACTTACATCCTAGGTCGGCCTATGCTCATACTACCATTCTATCCTTGTACAATTTCTAAGGCTTAATCCTATCCTTAAATAAATATTTACATACTAAAATTATATTATTTAATATTAATTTTTAGGATGTTACATACACTCCCCTTCGGATGAGATCGAGGAGGATCCAGTGGAGGACGAGAGCAGAGGTGAGCCTGTTGTGCATTCTACTGGGAGTGACTGGAGGGATGACGATCCCTAGATACGTGCATATGGTGTATGATGTGGATCTGAGGATCCGATGTGGCGTTGCTGTGGAGGAGATTTTGCTGCTGCTGCTGATGATGAT
The DNA here is from genome assembly GCA_037953625.1 of Crotalaria pallida. Classification (NCBI taxonomy): domain Eukaryota; kingdom Viridiplantae; phylum Streptophyta; class Magnoliopsida; order Fabales; family Fabaceae; genus Crotalaria; species Crotalaria pallida. The sequence goes on from CM075649.1 coordinate 122,517,511, forward strand.
GTTACTCTTTTGCTGCTTGGAGACTGCTACTACTACTACTACTGCTGATGTTGCCAGATCTATGTGACCACCTCTAGAGTTCATATTTTGGTTATGTATATATTGTAGATATACTTTTGAGCACTCTAGGGTTATGGTTTTATCTTGAGCATAGATCTCTATGGACTTGTATATGGATCTTGGAGACTTATGTTGGGACTATGTACTTATGACTCTTTTCTTATGTATATATATATATATATATATATATATCAAACCCATGTTTATCTTTTATTCAATTGTATAGTCCTATAATTATCCGCTTACTTTGATTTAATCATTAAACGAGTTCGGCTACATGGTATCAATTTCGCGAATCAAAGCAAGGGTAGCTTCATTTACTTTCTATTATTTAAATACGATTTCGAAACACGAATGTTACCCAATTCATGAAAAAATTTTAGAAATTGCCGAATTCGATACAACTGTCTGAAATGAGTTAGAAGTTCTTCTCCAAGAATTCCAAGTTTTGGTTTGTGCACCCGCTTCAAAAGAAAATTTTACTTTACATTTTCTAATACTTACAAGTCCATATATTATCCAATATAATAGATTAATTACTATATTATACTTGATCTATTCGGAAGGGTGTCACACTTGTGCACTCATAATTATTTGTCTAACAAATAAAAATTCTAAATACATAGTATTACTAACCAAAACCGTATAACAATGCTACACAATAAAAAATATTATTTTTCAAATACAGTAAATAACACTTGAAAGTCATTTTCCAATTTATTTTAATTAATGAAACATTACAATTTAATTAAAATTCAAAATACCAACAATTCGTGAGCAGCTTATTAAATACCAAACTTTACAAAAATAAATTCTACATTTCAATACGATCGTTTTAACTGTAAATTCGTTTGGTTTGGATTTACAGATCAAAAGTTATGAATTTTCAAAGTTAAATAAATTCTTTAAATCAATAAATCACAAAATAATAACTCACCAAAAGCTATTCTAAATGCACCACCTTTATTTACATGGGAAAGGTCAAAAGTATTACTTTAAAGATAATAGAGTTAATTTAACATTAAATGAGTTGGTTAAGGTGTCCTACATGCATTGGTCACCCCTTCCTTAGAAACATGGGTCATTTTAATTGCCCTTTCAAAATTTGATTTTCAAAAGCAAATACAAAAATAAATATTTTATTATCATAAAATAAATTCCACATTTCTAAATAATTATTTTCACTCATAAATATAAATTAATAATATATTTATATGAATTCAAAAAGAACTGTGCAATCAGAAATTTTTAAAACTCAATTTATTAAAATATGAAAAATTGCTGAGATGTAACATCAGAATTCTGGTCAGACGCATGAGGTTAGGAACGTGGTGCCCCATGGGCGAACAACCTTTTTTTTAATTAAAAAAAAACTAAAAACATAATATTTTCATATTTTTAGTTAAATAAAAAAAATAAAAAAAAAGGATTGAAGAGAGAGGTCGTCTTCGCCCGTGTGACATCACGCGGCACCACATGACCAACCTCCTGCGTCTGACTAAGATTATGATGTTACATGTCAACAAAATAGGCCAAAATTGGTAGTAGGGGTATATGACAAACCCAGAAGTAACTTCAGGGAGTCAAACATTGAAAAAAAAAAAAAACAAGAGTATCTGGCAAAAGTGTCTCAAACTTCAAGGACTTGTGACATAATTAAGCCTAAATAATATAATAGGATTTGATTTTAACTAAAGTCTTAGATTTCATCAATAAGAAGATTGGAGGAAAAGTATAAATTATATACATTTACATAAAAAAAATTGTTTTTTAATTTGAAATTAATAATCCGTGTGTAAAAATCTCACCAATAGTACAAGGCATGTTGTGTGCTTGGAAGTCAAGGATGAATGAAGAAGCAAAATTTAGAATTCTTACAAAAAGGAAAAAAATTAAATTAAATAAAATTGTTAAGAGCTCATAGAATAAAATTTGAAACTAACTTGCAATGATAATACTAACCAGTTATTAACAACCACCAAACAAATATGATAAGGCACTAGCTCTGTGTGATTTTTGTTCATATTATTATTCTTATTCTCAAGCTTTTACATATGACAAAATCAAACACTTGCACAATAATCTCTTGTTCATGAACAGTATAGTTCGAATCATTTATTTAATAATTTTACATATTTTATTCTAAATTCATAAGAGTTCACATTGTATTTACTTATTTATGGAAATGGATCCATCCTTTTCAGAATATGCTTATAACAAATATCAAAGGTGATGGTAACCTAACCCAGATTTATAATTTTTCATAAGTCAGGTTCATATGAGTAAGAATAAGTCACTTGTCAATTTGTAAGACACTAATTAATTTTATAAAGTGTAACACCCCTAATTTTGTCCCTTGAATATTATATTTATATAATAAAAGTTTATTTTCCAAATTATAAAGTTTTCTTTTGAATCGATTAATTATATAAATAATGTGCATTTAATTAGTAAATATTTTAAATGAGTAAATTATGTGAAAATATAATTTTCATAGTTTGATCCTTAAATTAGGACCTAATAATGATATTAGAAAGGTTTTTGGAGGGAAAGGAATTAAAAACTAAATTTTTGAATTTTCCCAGCATCTAACCGGTTAGATGTGCCCTGTAACCGGTCAGACGATGAACCCAGAAAATTGAGTTAGTGCGTTTTGATGAGTAATCACTTGATTAATCCGTTAATCCCCACGAAATCAACCATAAACGCAGTGGGAAATACGTGTCGACCTGCATGGCAATGGAATTGTTCTATAAATAGCCCCAATTGATCAAGTTTTTGGTTCATTTGTTGATCTGAAGGTGTTGAAGCTCTGTTAGGGTTCCTGAATTCGTTTTTCCAATTCTTCTTGTTCTCAAAGAGTTTAAGTGTGAGTGATACACCTTTACAAAGCTTAAATCAAGGGCTTTGTATAGATATAAAAATCGTGAGTTGAGAGTTCCCGAGGTAGGAGAAATCAAAGCACGAAGTGGAGGCTTTCAAGCTGTCAACATTGTTTTTGTGTTCGTGGAGCTGTCTTTGAGCTTCAATTTTGGTAAGCTCAAGCATTCTTTTGACCTCAAATCTGTCCAATTCTGTAGTGCATGTTTCAAAGAACACAATCTAACCACTTTCCCCAATTTGTTTCTCCTTTTCATGTGTTAAAATCTCTGATCTTTGAACCCTATCAAAACTGTCCTGCATGAGAGCAGAATCTGTGATTTTGGAGTGTCTCTGTGTCAATCTTGTTGTGGTTGTGTTGATCCTCGTTAAGCACGAACCTAAGGTAAGGGAGAAGCTAATTAATCACTAGAATGAGAATAATTACTAGGAAATTTAGGTATGAGTCACCATGAGACTCAAAAAGGGCATATATTTTAGAGGTTAAAGGCTTGGAGGCCAATTTCACTTGTTCCAGGACTTAGAGCAAGTTTCAATGAATGCATGCAAGCTATGTGTGTGAATTCTACATTTTAATAAATCAACTTCCACCATTTCCAATTTATGCTTCCAATCTTATTCTGCTATAAATTACACTGTTTATGAAAATGAATGTGAATGGATTCAAGGAGCTTTATGACTTAGAGTTTTTAACAACTTTAAAAGATGAATTAAGCCATGAGATGTTGCTTCAACACTTGGGACATTCTTTGGAATGAACAAAATCAATTTGAGGTATTTGAGTTATCCCTAATCTGTTTTGAGTGTTGGATTGAATTGGAAAAATTAAAAATGGCTTCAAACTTTAAAGAAAATTCTGTTTTGCCTGCAGATTCTAACCGGTTAGAATCTGTTGTAACCGGTTAGAGACTGACAACAGTGAAAAATCAATTGAATCATAATGTAAACTTTATTGTGCCATTTTAATTGATCTTTTTCAATTTAATACTAATCTAATTATCTTAAATAATAAAGTATGATTTTAGGGGATAATTCATGGAACCTCAAGTTAAGCTATATTACTAAGAAAGTATGGAATTCTTAGCAATGTTATAGGCTGTATGTGTTGAAAAATGGAAAGTGAGACATTAATTAATGGCCAACCAAATTGAGAAAAATATTGTATGCATTCATGCATGGTGAAAGGTGATGAAATAAGTTGGCAAGGATCGTTTATCATGTTCTGGGAACATGAGGAGGGTACTCTGGGAGTACCAAATTGATGCAACCTACTTGATGACACATTCTGGGAATGTGGCCCGTGTCTGGGACATGGTTTTTATGCGTTCTGGGAACGTAATGCACACTCTGGGAGTGGTGCTTGTTTTCCAAATATGGTTTGCCATACGTTCTAGGAACGTATGTTAGTGTTCTGGGAACACATTGGTGTATTGGATGGACGTCCGAGATTGATTAGTATTGGAGGCCTCAGGATTGTGAGATAGAAAGAATGCATCATGCCATTAACATAAAAGAATAAATAATTGCTAAACCGAGTGTGCTCATATGTAATTGCATACTTGCTTGTGTTTGAATATTTGTAAATGTTAGAATTATTCTTGTTTGATTATGTGATTATATTATGCTTACTCTCGTGCCCTGTGTAGGTGATGGCACACTATTACCTAGCTTGCATCGAGATCCGTCCTATCCCTAACGGGATATGGACGTATGAGGAGCGCCGAGCTACTTTTGAGGGAGAGGTGGAGGTTACACTCTACCATCTCAGCCCCTTGGCCTGAGTGCGACCTCGACGATTTCGGATTCCCATTATTTATACTATGCACGTACCCCCGTTTTATACTTACCATGGACCACCCCCTGCTCGACCTGTTCGTCGTTATCATACCTTTCGTTTTCGTCCCTACACTCGTTCTCACCCAGTTGTTGCTAGGGTTGTTCCTACTGGGACTCCTTCACCTGATTCCTCGGATCCTGAGAGGACTGCACCGGTGGCAGATCTTGTACCCAGTGGTAGGGTACCTACTCCGGTGGATGAGGCAGAGGAGGACCCAGAGGAGGGTGAGAGTGACGAGGAGCCAGTCGAGCAGGAGGACATTACTGATAGTACGATGGGTGACCCTTAGGTATGGGCATAGTGTGAGTAGTGTGGGTCTGGGTCGTAGTGGCAGCTGTAGCAAATCATGGTGATGGTGGAGCGTTCTTCGAGGATTTGATGACCAGATCTGGAGTGTCTTTACTTTGTTTATGTATATATTGTATATAGCTTTTGAGAGACTTCAGGGTTTTGGTCTTTACTTTCAGTTTATGTTTTGGAACTTATCTCTGGACCTGGGTATCCGTTGATGTATTTCAAACATGATAGATGTATGGTGGTACTCATGACATCTTTATATATATATATATATATATATATATGTATGTTTTATGTCCAGTGATAATATTATTTTCCGAAACTATACTTTTTCTGCGTACTTTGATGAATAATAAACGAGTTTGGTAACAGCAAGGGTTTTACAAAGATTTGATAATAATTTCAATACCGAATTCAAAGTATTTTTGAAAGATATGTTTAGTTTGAGAATAAACATAAAGGAAAAATTTTATACCCTATTTTTCCTATAATATCAAGTCCATATTATATATGTTCAACTATATTTTCTTATAAGGTATTTTAATCCAAGAGCGTCACATAAAGTCCATCCTTATGGTGTATAATAGTGCTTAATTACTATAGTGGCAGAGGTTAAATGTATACTTTAATTTTAATGAAATCTATAGCTCACATATTGATTGGTGTGTATAACTGTGGTGCACACTGATATATCTACCTATATGAGTGTATGGTGGAGCCACCTCTATGTTAGTCTGGACAAATTCTTTAGAGCACTAATGAAAACCAAGAATAGCAGCAAGACTAAAAAACACCACACCACTTAGAACAACATAACTTTGGATGAGAGGTCAACGTGGCTGACGGTTGGAATGAAGGTTCATAAAGGTTTTAATCTCACCAATATTCTAGTAGTTGGTTAAAATCATTTGCTCTGTGTACTACTTCATAGTCTGAAAGACACTAGTGATTATACATTAACTTATTAAGCTATTGAGAAATTCTATCTTTTCATTGATTTTCAAATAAATATGTGGATTGTTGGAATAATTTTCATTAAATATTATTGAATATTTATTTTTAAATCAAATTGTTATTTTGTTTGTTTAATTTTTTTGGGCCGTTAATTTAGTGGGCTTTAACTCATATTTTCCATTCCATTTATCGTGGCTATGTTTTTTTTTTGGTGTACACCAAGGATATCCCCTAGCCGACAACCGAAGACTAATCCCCTCGAGGCGTAGAGATCTCCGAAGTGGGTTTTGCCTCTACCAATAAAGCCTTTTCCATGCCCACGGCAGGGATCGAACCCCTGACATCATGCTTAAGGAACCCAGCTATCTACCAACTGTGATGGGCTTTGTTGGTATCGTGACTATGTTTTTGATGGTTTCTATAATGCCTCAAGTTTCAATCACATGCATAAATAATACTCCTTCTGGTCCATATTATAAGCACCCTTTCTGGCCTCACAAAAAGGGTGCTTATAATATGGACCGAAGGGAGTAAAAGCAAGAATAATGCTCTCTTTATTGAATTTAATAACAACAATTGTTATACCTTAATGTCAACAATTTCCATGTCCTTAGTTCTATATGTATTGTGCACGATACAAAGTTAATATATACTTCACTATAAATATAATAGGTACAAATGACAAATACTGATATTGAGAGTATAAATGATAAGTCTAATATATACTTCAATATAAAGATAAAAGGTACAAATGACAAATACTAATATATTGGGAGTATAGATCATAAATCTAACTCACCTTAGTGATATTTTCATCTTTTATCAAAAATACTTTTGTTTTTATTTTTGTGTTCCCAAGAGCTATCCAAATAAGTTGTTCCTTGAGACTTCATCATTTCGAGCATTGAGTTGACGAAAAATGACCGTTGTCTCTTGGAAGGTATTAGCCTTTGGAAGTCTTCTACACCAAGTGATTCACATGTGGTGGCAATTAAATACCTTTAAGTCTGATACACTTGTGCACGCCTCAGTTAACTTTTTATAATAAGCATTTTTATTTTCTCTCTAAGTTATGTTATTAGTGATTATTTAATTTCTTTTACTATTTTTTCAAAAGTTACACATTGTTTGGCAACATGTTGCCTCAATAAGATATCAAGCACCTATATGACTTCCTGGAAATTCTCATATTCTTGACCATGCAAGGTAACAGAAATAACCTCCATTGCAATCTTTGCAGCAAATCTAAGTTCAACTTTAAATGTCTTAGCATGATAGGATAGCTTCAGCCTTTTCTTGTCACTCTCATTTGGGCTTCAAGTTTCAGGACTGCAGTTTAAAAGATGACAATGATATAAAAAGTTGAAACAATAATACATAAACCAAATAGGAGAATTTCAAATTAACAACTAGAAGGATTATCACTTGTTTGATCATATAAAGTTGCCTATCCACACACTAACTAAACATACAACAGAAGTGAAAAACCCAAGCACAGCGTATGAAACAAAAATAGCAAACTTCACACCGAAAAAAAAAACAGCATTAATATAATTACTTAATAAAGGGTTTTAGATCTACAAATTACAAGGTTCTCAATCTACAAATCACATGGTTAATCATCAAGAGCAAAAGAATAATAGCTAAAAAAACTCAATTACAATCTATTTAGATACGTCATATATTCACACCAAGTAAGGGCAATAAAATAGTGTACCATTACTTAATGTGGTTGGAAATAAAAAAAATATGCAAATTAAACAGAGATTTTCCCTATGAAGCAAGCAAATCAAAATTTTTCACCCTACATATAAAGATGATCTTCGCATCAATCAACATATCAGCATGAATCCAACTATAAATATGTTGTTTTCAACACATGCACATCCTAGCCTAATTAATTGACTACTAACATTTAGATCTAATTATGCTTTGGTTTAGATGCCAATACAAAATTATAAGAAAACAGACACAGATTGTGCCCATGTAACACACATCAGATAGATGAACCACCAAATTTTTGTTGCTTTAATTCCTGCTCACAAACATATTCCCCTCCACCAATTCAAGCATCTAACGAATATCAATAGTGTCTGAACTGCATAATGATTTCAATCACATTATAGGCGCATCTAATGAATATGAATAGTGGTTGAACTGTATAATAATTTTAATAGTGGTTAAAACAATCTTATGAATGAAGAATAATAAAATACCATTTATGAGAAACACAAGAAAAAATAACTCAGCTATGAAAATTCTTTCCCTTGATAGAAAAGGGAAGAGGATGACTAAGCTTATACCTTCTTTTATTACACTTTAGGTAAATAAAACTAGAGTTGCATCAAATGAGAAGAAAGAACAAAATCATAGGACAAGCATCCTCCTAGAATTAGCAAAGGATAAAAAAAAAAGAACCACAGGCAGTATTGTCAAATCAACCTCCTAGAATTATCAAAGCATCCTCTACATAAAATATTGTCAGCTCAAAAGAGCTACCCAATAGATGTTTAGTTATTTTTCTATTTCACTCATGAAAATTCATTCTCTAATAAATTCATAAAAAAAGAACACTATATTTTTTCTATTTCAATGTTTTTCTTCACTCACATTCCTGCTCCATATTAAGCACGAAGACCAAATAAAAACAGGTAAAGCAAATTAGAAACTTAAAATATGCTTTGGGAAACTGAAATCAAATTCGAAACTTAGAAGCATTTCTTCAAACAGGTTGTGTGGCAAGATTTAATACCTTAGAATGAATGGAGAGAACTAAGAATTTACAAGCTACTTTCTCACTCCTTGTTGTTGCTACAAAATGAACAGAGATTAGGAATTAGGGATTTGCATAGATTTGAGTGATTAAGAGCAATTGAGACTAAGGATTCCAGTATTTGGGATTAGGGTTTGTTATTAGCGACTGAAGTCAGAAAAAGTGTGCTAGGATCTTCGATTAGGGATTCCATTCTAAGTAATTGAAATGAGAGAATGGAGATTACCATGAAGATTGAGCGACTTCTAGAGATTAGGATCAGAGTTGCTGCCTTCTTGATTTGGTGCTTCATTGATATGATATAGAAGACTCTCAGAAATTTGTATGTTTTTTCCCCTCCTACTCTGCTTCTTTGATTAGCTCAGAAGATGTTCCTTAAGAATATTATGTCGCAGCAAAAACCCTTTGGCCATGTTGGAGAACAACCCATTTGGATTACTTACTTATATATAAGTAAATGTCTATAGGGTTGGTGATGATGACAGGCTGGAATACATTGTATCTTAATCAAATATGACTAAAATCATATTAAGGAAATCATAAAAGAAATTATTCTTTTGCGAATTTTATTATGTATTTGCTATGTATATATATATTTTCTAAAACATTTAGATTTTTTTATACGTAAATAGAAGAAAATCATCACTTCAATTTTAAAAAATATTTTCTCCATATTTATTCAATTTTTAATAAAAAAAATGTATATGCCATTAAAATATTTCCACCTCCTGCATGGGAGAAGGATCGATTTCTAATTATAATTTAAATTAATTTCCCTATAAATGCATATATTAAAAGTATGATGTTAATATATGGTATAAAGAATAAAGATGTAAATTAAAAATTGATTTGAGAAATAAGTAATACTTTATAATTTGTCTAATTAATCAATTTTTTTATATGCAATTTTTTTTTTTGGTAAGGGAGGGTGGAGAGCACAGTTATTTAGGTTTAAACTCGGGTATGCTCATATTTGATGTGTCGTCATGGACATGTCAAAAGAATAAATTATAATTAAAGTGCCTCAATTGATGTGGTATTTTGCTCATAACAAAAAGAATATGTTGTATAGGTTTTTATCATATTTTAAGCATAAAATGTGTGGTTAAATATGCTGTAATTTTTTTTTTAATTTCTCAAAGTATCCACCTAAGTAATTGTGTGACTAATCCTTTTGACATTATCGGGCTCTTTCGAGAGTAGTCTCCCGACAAGGCCTTTTACATTCACAAGAGTCGGGGATCGAACCCTCAATCATATGCTTAAGTAGCAACAAATCACTAACCATCTATACTAATCTCTATTGGTAAATATACTGTAAATATAATATTTACTGTTTTTTTTCTTTTTTAATTGTTAAGTACAATAGAATAGATACGGGGAAAAACATTGTGGTGGTTCATTAAGTGAATACATATTACAATATATTTTTTTACTTTGAGTAAATATCAACGACTTCGGGGATATCACTATGTACAATGCAACATATGTTTGTTCATGTGGCAAAATATAGGTTTTGATGAATATAGCCCTTATTTAAAATTTGTTTTCTTCTCAAAATCAAAATGGTGTAATGTTGGACCTATTTTATAATACTTTTTCCAATTTGAAATATAAGAAAAAAATATTTTTTTTTAAATATAAGCAAAAGTAACTAATTTTCTTAAATTTTATTTAATTCTCAATGCTACTTTCCTAAAACATACATAGAAAATTGTTACCTCATTTACTTTTGTTTCATTCTGAACATTACTTTACTAAAATACATCTATTTTTGATAAATTTGAGAAAATTAAATACAATTAACTAACTTCCTTAATAAGCATGATTTTAATATTTTTGGCTTATATTTTAAAGCGGAGGGAGTACCTCCATTCTTATTTATTTGTCCTATTTTAAAAAATAACATTTTTTTTTAGGAAATGTAATCATCCTTAAAATTTGCAATATATTAATTATGTTTTTCCCATTATATCATTTCTCTCTCTATAATTATTAAGTTTTTTCACTACTTACGTAAATCAAGATTGATTAAATAAGATTAAATATAAAAAATAACATTTACTATAACATTCTTGAAATCCTAAAAAGACAAATAAAAAGGAATAAAAAACTTCTAAAAAAACGACAAATAATCAAATACAGAAAGAGTGATTATTTTTAATAATTATTTTTAGCTTAAGTATACTTTGTATACCATCAATACTATGTATGAATGTCCGCGTAAGACAGCCCAGTTGGTGGCTGCAGGGACATTTAGGATTTTCCCCTCCCCCAGGTCATGGGTTCTAGTCCCAGACCTCCCATATAAACCAAAAAAAAAATTTACTATGTATGAATGGTTTTAAATAACCGGTCTCAATCTTCATTTTGCAATTTTGAATTCGATAAGCATTTGAAGTGTAACTCTTGTTTTATTAATAACTACCACCTCCGTTCCTAAATATAAAGCCCTCTTGACACTTTTATTTTGTCCCTATTTATAAAGCCTCATACCAATTTTCAATAATCATTAATTACTTTGTTCCACAAACACCCATATTTATTTAACACTTTTTAGATTCCCAATAATATTAATAGGAGTAATTTTGAAATTACATATCAAAATTTCACATTTTCATTACAATTAACTAAATTATTCCACTTTCTCAATGGACGTGAAATCCCCCAAAGAGGCTTTATATTTAGGAACGGAGGGAGTAATATATTAACGGTTTTTTAATACTGTTGTGGTGGACTCGGCCTAGCCGAGATCCTCGGAACCCTCGCTTAAGGCCTCACGGCCCTATAAGAAGCCCTCTGTATGCTTGGCCGAGCTCAAGGCTCAACGGCCGAACAGACATCGGACACGGGCCCATATCATGCTCCCCCCTCTATGTCTGGGCCGAGCTCAAGGCTCAACGGCCGAACAGATATCAGACACGGGTCGATCTCATGATCCTACCAAGGTCCGACTTCCTTGTCCGACACCACCTAGAGTCCGACACCTCCCCCAGAGTCCGATACCAAGGACAGGATGACGTGTCTCACCTTATCCACAAGGACAGCTCATCCACTCATAGCTCAGTACAGGCTGGCCCTACTTGGGCCTCAAGCAAGCCCATTAGGGCAACCATCTCCCCCCTATAAGTAGCTCCGTACTACATGGGGCTCAGGTACGTCCTCTAACCCTAATTATCACCTTCACACACCAGTGATTAGGGTTACTCCTTGGCTTTCTCCTTAGCCACCTGAGGACTCCCACCAAACATCACAGATAAACCCCTAGACGGAGGCTTCCCCAAGGTCTTCTTCCCTAACCTTTGGGGATCTCACAGTCTAGGACATCACATTGGCGCCGTCTGTGGGGAAAGAGAAACTTCATCCCCACCCAAAAGAATCTACCATGAAAGATGTTCCACAAGTTCAGAGGAGAGGGAGGGGGCGTCCAAGAAGGGTGCCATCAACTGAGGACCTGCGCCTGCACCTTGAAGCCAATAGGGCAGCAAGGTCCTCACCACCACCCCCTCCACCACCTCCACCTCCTCCCCCGCCACCACCTCCACCGCCACCTCCACCTCCCCCGCCACCCCCAGAGCCTACCCACACCCACAGTGGACCTTACACCATCCACACCGGAGACACTACAAATCCAACTCAGCACTAGGGAGGAGGTCGGCGCGTGCAGCTACGCTCTGAGCTCGGAGAAACCAACACAGAACAGCACCGCCGCCGTAGCGAACGTGCCCACTCTGTCAGCACTACACATCGTTCTCACTCACGTCAGTCTTCACTCTCTCGTGAGGCAGAGGTCTTGTCCTTGATGAGACAACAGATGAGGATCATAGAGCAGCAAGGTAAAGCCATCGCAGATCTTCAGCAGGTTTCTATGCAGCGCCTAGCTGAACGAGTCGTTGTTCAAGCTCCAGCACCAAATGAAATCCCACCACCTCCAAATCTACCACCACCACAACCTCCGTTAACACCACGAACATATACATCACCACACACTACCATTACACAACTTACACAAACACCACCCCCTGACCAACAACAACTTGATGATTCTCACCCTGGACACCCTTTTACACCAGCTGTCATGGCTTATGAACCACCACCTGGGTACATCGGACCCAGCAACATTCCCAGATATAATGGCCTCACAGACCCTCAAGAGCATGTCCTCTCCTACGAGGGAGCTGTGAACTTCCACGGTGGTGGAGATCGTCTCAAGTGCCGAGCTTTCTCCATGACCCTCCAAGCCCCAGTCCTCCGATGGTATTCAACGTTACCCAAAAATTCTGTCAACAACTGGACAGAAATGAAGCGAGTATTTCTCAATAGGTACACTGCTAGCTGTGTGCAACCAAGGTCAGATCACACACTAGCAACAGTGACACAAAAATCGGACGAATCCCTACGTGCTTACCTACACAGGTTTCACAGTGAATCCAGCTCGGTCCCCAACCTATCTCCCGAGGTGGCCGTCCTCCTCCTGACTCAAGGCCTGGCCGAGGGAGGATTCAAAGACTCACTGATAGGAAAGCCACCGAGAGATATGGCCAAACTCAGACAAAGATCCAACAAGTATATCAACCTTGAAGAATTCAACAAAGGTCAGACGAGTAGGATGGAGAACGTTCAAGCTGCTTCACAGAATGCCCTTCCCCGAGGTCGTCCTCGTGGAAACAGGGATGATAGAGGAGGAAGAGTGGACCAAGGAGACCGAGGTCGCTCTCACGTCGGCCAGCAAGACGACCGACGACGTCCCTACATCACTAAGTATGATTCTTACACCCCCCTGACGGTTCCGAGGTCACATGTCTGGAGGGAGACCATGAAGACCGAACTGAGGAGCGTACCTCAGCCACCTTTCCTCAGAAACCAAAATAATATCAGGGACATATCTAAATACTGCAACTTCCACGACGGGTATGGACACCATACCGATCAGTGCACCTGGCTTCGAGACGTTATCGAAGACATGGTGAGAAGGGGCAAGTTGCAACAGTATGTGCGAGAAGCGGTGGAGAGAAGAGGCCGAAGAAGGTCTCGCACCCAGACAATGACAAAGGAAAAGCCAAAGCTGACCCGTCTCCAGAAAATAAGGAAGAAGAACCACAACGGGTAAATATGGTCATGGTACAAGATCTAGATAAGTCGCCGGAAAATTTCCGAGTTGAAACTATCTCGGGAGGTTTTGCCGGCGGCGGTGAGAAGAGAGCAGAAGGGAAAAGATACGTCAATCAAGTTTTAGCTGTTCACCACAAACCTGTCTGCAAAAAACCTTCTCGGAACATCCCCATCATTTTTTCTGACCAGGACATGGAAGACGTCATCCCGGATCACAACGACCCAATGGTGATCACGGCGTTGATCGGCAATTTTGAAGTCGTCCGAGTTTTCATTGATCAAGGAAGCTCGGCCGACATTCTTTTTCTTCATACATTTCAAGCACTGAAGCTGAGGTCAGCCGACCTCGTGCAATTTGAAGGCAATCTCATCAGCTTCACAGGTGAGGCAATTCGCCCCCTAGGAGCCATCCACCTCCCGGTGACCTTAGGCAACAGCCTTCGGCCCGAACGGAGATCATCAAGTTTTTAGTTGTTGATTCTGAATCCCCATACAATGTGATACTGGGACGAACCTGCTTGCAAGCTTTTGGGGCAGTGGTTTCAACGGTACACCTAGCAATGAAATTCGTCGGTTCTGATGACAAGGTCGTCACAATCAAAGACGACCAGATGAAAGCCCGACTCTGCTACAATGCGAGTCTACGGGAAGTAAAAAAGAAACAAAAAGAGCTTACTGACCTGACTTTGGCCAAAGGGAGAGTTCTATTGGCTGATGTTGAGGTCAAACAAGATGTTCTTAGGTTTTCTCCTCGAAGGGAAGGGTCGACGATTCCCATTGATCCTTCCGACCCAAGCAAAATTGTCAAAGTATGTACCAACCTCCCTCAAGAAATCCAAGGTCCAATTAAAGAAAATCTCTCTTCCCTTCCAGTTCTCTCCAGCCCTCCGCAGGGGGAGAACCTTTTCATTTATTTAACTGTTGGTGATCCCGCCCTCAGCTTGGTTCTGGTCCGAGGTGAGGGCCGAAGTAAGTTCCCCATTCACTCCTTAACCCGAGGTCCCGAGCTCTGGTATTTCAGGACGAAAAACATTGCATTTCGTAAGTCTGCCAACAATTTCCAAGTATCGGCTGAGAACCGCGGCATCTCTCATCGGTCCTCCTCGGTCGAGCACTACCAGGCCAATGCTGTCATCCCCATCGAACGAAGGTTTCCTACCTTCCGAAGGAGGGACAGGCCCGAGGTTGAGAACAAGAGTCTGATACTGGCCGAGGAGACTCGAGAAGCCGCCTCTGTTCAGAAGAAGATAGCGAAGAAAAGGCTAGCCAACCAAGACAACAAAACTATGCTCGGAGACCCCGTGCTCCGAAGAGCAGATATTGGTCATGATATTCGGAAGGACGTAAAATGTGCTCGGAATCAAGAAGGCCCCAACAGAGGCATTTCAAAGACATACTCTGGGGCATACAAGCTAGAGACTCTGGAAGGAACCGAGCTCAAGAATTCCCAGAACATTGCAACACTGAGAACCTATTTCAGTTAGGTTTACCTCAGATATCATCAAACAGTCACCAACATCCCCAGCTAAAGTTTAAGTTTAAGCTCATTTTAGTCTAGTCACATTTTGTTCCACTGTGATATACTCATCTTTTCAATTCCCTAAAAGGCAATGTACTCACACTTATGATTAATGAAAAAGTACAAACTTGCCCCTCACTCAAGTGCCACAGTTTTATATACGTACGTACTAGCTTCTCATTTAGCACTAGCCACCTAAATGTTGCATGGCGCTATGTACAGCCAACGTCTTCCAAATAAGATCGGCTCATATGCACAGTGTACAAGGGACACCCGATAAAGTACAGCTTGCTGTGAAATGTTCTCACATAACTTCACTCAGCAACCTCTTTCACATCGGGGACGAGGGCACCCACCTCGGCTAAGGTGGGTAGATCCGAGATCCCTACCGTATGCGCTTATATACAGTACATTTTTTCAGAGGAAAACTTATAAGATTACTGCACTTACTGAGTTGTCCGAGATTAGCCTCATTATTTATATTCAGGTCAGGTCAAGCGTCCTTATCATGACCTCTTCTGGTCGGATCAAGTCCGAATACAACAAATAAAAGAAGAACTTGTATTCTCATAAACAGTTTTACTGGGCTATCTAAAATAAAATGCAACAAGTCTCAAACACTTGCATCTTTCAAAACAGGTTTTTTCGATAACCTCCCAACTAATCGCAGTTCGAATCCGAGGTCCAATAAATAAACATGCAACGAGTTAAATAAACTCGCATTCGTGCAACAAGTTAGAGAAAAAACTTGCATAAAAATGACCTCGGACTCTATACGTATGCAACAAGTTAAAATATAAAACTTGCATAAAAATGACATCATGCAACAAGTTAAATAGAAGATACTTGCATTTCTACAGACGAGTTCGTATCCGAGGTCTAAAAAGTAAACATGCAACGAGTTGATAAAATAAAATCGCATTTGTGCAACAAGTCAAAGAAAAGGCTTGCATAAAAATGACCTCGGGCACCATATGAATGCAACAAGTGAAAATAAGAAACTTGCATTACAAAGACAACTGTTCTACAAAGACAGCAGAATAAAATAGGTCCAAAAAATGTCAAACATGTTATACAAAAAACATTGACAAATTGCAAGCCGCCCAGCATAAGGGACTTATGCTGCATCATCTTTGACATCGGACAGCACAACCTTGCTCGGGTCGAACTCCTCATCCGGCTTTTCCTCCAGGGGGTTAGGAAGATTCCCTTCAGGTTGGTCGAGGTCAACCTCGGCCCCATCCCTCTCCCAGTCCACCATCTTCCCGTCTTCCACCCCGAACCCGGCGCAGGCGCCGACGACCCGAACTCGGAGCCCCTGATTCAGATGCAGGATCTGTTCAACAGCATTGGCAAATATTTTGCCTCCTCCTTTCTCAAAGTCGAAGTTTGCCTCGGCCACCGCAATCTTGTGCTTAAGAGCTTGAGCAGCCCTTCTCCTCAGCAAAGTTCGAACCCTTTCAACCTCGCCCAGGCCTTCCTGCCGACCAGCTTCCTTAGCATCTGCCTTTACTTGGGCTAGGGCCTCCTCATGACTCTTAAGAAGCTCTTCCATTTGTTGGCGATGCTTCTCTTCGAGTTCAGCCAACTTCTGATTGGCAGAGTGTTTGCTACTCCTGAGATCAGCCACCTCGGCCGCCATATCAGCTCGGGCCTTCTTCTTGGCAGGTGACACACCTTCCGCCACATCATCAGCAACCTCGGGCAACACATTGAACATGGTTGTTGACCTCTTCAATTGACAGGCCAGCTCCTCGGCCATTCTCTTCCATTCAGCCCCCAACACCTTAATCAAAGTCTCTTTGACCGAGGGTTTGGCAGTGGTGGTCGGCGGCCTCGGAAGTATATCGATTCCCCTCCTCGGACCTGCTAACGAAGGGGAAACATCAGCAGCAATCGCTATCTCGGCGTTAAGGCTAGGAGACTGAGGAGGAGGGGCGATAATCACCGCAGGAGGAGTAGGATGAGGAGGAGCCGAGTCGGTAGAGGTCGTATCGGTAGAGGTCTCAGCAGGCACTGTCTCAGCAGAAGGGTTCTCCGACTTCTTTCTCTTGCGGGCCTCCAGTGCTACTTTAAGCGCCTTGGATGACATGTCCGACCAATGTTCGTCTGAAAACAAAAACAAAAGAATAAAGAAAAGTTAGTAGGAAAGTTGAAAGAAAACGTACAAGTGTGAGAGCAAAGTTAACTACCAATTTTGGTTAGGACTTCGTTGTCAGGACACTTCATGAAAACTCCAATGTCGAGCTGGAACTTCCGAGCACGGTACTCGGTCTGGATGTGGTGGGCCGTTACAGCCTCATCGGCGTCAAGTGTTGCGCCTGACCACCTCTGCGGCGTGCCGATGTGGCGATTGAAGAACTCCGGGGTCCACTCCAAGGGGAACCTCGGACCCGTCTCGGATCGAAACCAAGGTAGTCCCATTCCAACATACTTATACTTGAAAAACCTGGGCTTGAAATGCTTCCAAGATTCCGAGAACATGCCGAATAGCCCACAGTGACCTCGGGCCTTGGCCGACACCCAAAGCCGACCAGTAACCCCGTCTTTATTGCTGACGAACGGGTTGTACATCCACAGGAAGAGCCGAACTGTGCACACCAACCCCTTGGCTCCGCAATACTTCTGAAATGCTCGAAGAAATGACCAAGTGTTAGGGTGAAGTTGCGAAGGGGCTAATCCGAGCTCGTTCAAAACCCTCATCTCCAAGTCAGTAAATGGCAGCGTCACGCCGAGGTTGTGAATCAGATCGGCATAAAAGAAGAAAGAATTGTTGTCTGTTTGGCTGCATATTCTGTCATTTGCCGAGCAGGGTAGAACTTCATAAGAGCTCCCAGTCGCATCCCCTGAGCAGGGCAGCACTGCTCTCTTCACTCCGGCAAGTTTGTCCTCGGAGACGAAGCTGGACCGAACTCCTTTAGGCTCCATGTCGACCCACTGGTACTGATCGGCATCAGAAGGTGCTGGGTAGAGCTCAGGTCAGCTGATGCACTTTCGGGGCGGCATGTTACCTGTGGAAGAACAGGGGAGCTCGGTGTTAGTCCTACGGGTTACAAAAAATAACCCCCCTGAAAACCCCCTCGAAGCTGTTCCGAGGGGCGAGCACCTCCCCTCTACCACAGGAACCCCCCGATTGTACATTCTCTCTCTCTCCATCATCTCGAAGTCGGCACGCTCCCTACCATCGAAGAATTCGGCCCAAGCGTACTGCCTTATCCACTCCCTCTCCTCTTCCCAATCCCGAGGATGGACGACCTCGACGGGATCGACCTCCAGAACCTGTCTCTCATATCTTTGCCTATACCCCCTCAGGCGACGGAGCGCCTCGTCTACCTCCGTGGAGGAGCAGGACGAGGAGGAAGAGCCGTCCTCCTCCTCACTACTGCTGGATGACAAGGAGACTACCCCTACCCATTTCCTAAACCATTCCCTACTCATACTTCCCCAATCCACTCCTCTGGTTTTCTGAAAAATTAAAACAAAAGCAAAAATCAAACACTCTACAAAGGCCTACACACTCCCAACCCAGAGAACACCAAAAACCCCAACATTATTCACCAAAATCAAAACCCCAAAACCCAAGGAGAAAACCCCACCGCCATGAACACAGAAACAGAAAACCAAAAAATTCTAATCCCCCCCGTGTAATTCATAACACAGAAAGAAAAAGAAACGAAAGGCGAAGAAGAAGAAACAGTAAAACAAGCAGTACCTTAAGAGTATGAATTTGAAGGAAAATGGAGCTTGTAAATTCAAACAGATCCGCTGCTAGGAAGGAAGAGAGTGAGATTTGAAGGAAGAAGAAACGGTTTTGTGTGAGGAAAAGGAGTTACTGTTTGAGAGAGAAAGTAATTCGTTTTGAGTGGGAGAATGGCTGGTTGAGAGAGAAGAGAAACAGTTTTGTGGTAGAGGGGGAAGAGAAACTGTTTTCCCCCTCAATTTCGAAGTATGGGCCTGGCCCAGAAGGCCCGATCCAGCATGCAGTCACCTACGCTGAGACACGTGGAGCTAAGAGAGAGAAATGATGGACCTCGAGCAACGTTGCAATTATGGCAACGCTTCGGTCAACGTAACTTCTGACACGTGTCAGATGCGGGAAAGGCAAACGTCACGTCGGAGCAGGTGAAAGGACAGTTTTCAGACCTTCTCCATCATAATGAAGGACGTCAGGAACAGCTGGATCCAGCTCTCGAAAACTCATCTTCCGAACTCCCTGGAACCTCGGAGCAAGGCTCAGATAGCCTTGACCGAGCCTGGGGGGCTTATGTGGTGGACTCAGGAAAAGGACTTAAACCAAGACCTCGGATCAAGGCTCGCATAGTCTTGACCGAGCTGGGCCGATATCATGCTCCCCCCTCTATGGTCTGGGCCGAGCTCAAGGCTCAACGGCCGAACAGATATCATGATCCTACCAAGGTCTGACTTCCTTGTCCGACACCACCTAGAGTCCGACACCTCCCCCAGAGTCCGATACCAAGGACAGGATGACGTGTCTCACCTTATCCACAAGGACAGCTTATCCACTCATAGCTCAGTACAGGCTGACCCTACTTGGGCCTCAAGCAAGCCCATTAGGGCAACCAGCTCCCCTATATAAGTAGCTCCGTACTACATGGGGCTCAGGTACGTCCTCTAACCCTGATTATCACCTTCACACACCAGTGATTAGGGTTGCTCCTTGGCTTTCTCCTTAGCCACCTGAGGACTCCCACCAAACATCACAGATAAACCCCTAGACGGAGGCTTCCCCAAGGTCTTCTTCCCTAACCTTTGGGGATCTCACAGTCTAGGATATCACATTCTTCCCTAAGGTTGCAAACATAAAAAGAATGTCGGCCGAGTTTTCATTGATCAAGGAAGCTCGGCCGACATTCTTTTTCTTCATACATTTCAAGCACTGAAGCTGAGGTCAGCCGACCTCGTGCAATTTGAAGGCAATCTCATCAGCTTCACAGGTGAGGCAATTCGCCCCCTAGGAACCATCCACCTCCCGGTGATTTTTATGTTCCTCAAAAAAATATAAGAAAAAAATATTTTTTTTTTTAAAATATAAGCAAAAGTAACTAATTTTCTTAAATTTTATTTAATTTTCAATGCTAGTTTCCTAAAACATACATAGAAAATTGTTACCTCGTTTAATTTTTGTTTCATTCTCAACATTACTTTACTAAAATACCTCTATTTTTGATAAATTTGAGAAAATTAAATACAATTAACTAACTTCCTTAATAAGCATGATTTTAATATTTTTGGCTTATATTTTAAAGCGGAAGGATTACCTCCATTCTTATTTATTTGTCCTATTATAAAAAATAACATTTTTTTTAGGAAATGTAATCATCCTTAAAATTTGCAATATATTAATTGTGTTTTTCCCACTATATCATTTCTCTCTCTATAATTATTAAGTTTTTTCACTACTTACGTAAATCAAGATCGATTAAATAAGATTAAATATAAAAAATAATATTTACTATAACATTCTTGAAATCCTAAAAAGACAAATAAAAAGGAATAAAAAACTTCTAAAAAAACGACAAATAATAAAATACAAAAAGAGTGATTATTTTTAATAATTATTTTTAGCTTAAGTATACTTTGTATACCATCAATACTATGTATGAATGTCCGCATAAGACAGCCTAGTTTGTAACATCCCTAATTTTTGTCTCCCGAATAATAGGAAATTAATAATAAAAAGTTTTATTATTAATTTATAGAATTTCTCAAGTTTATATTTTGTATTTAATTAGCCTTAAATATAAAAATAAGTTAAAATATTTTTATATGGCAAATAAATACAGAATATAAGGAAATTGCAGTTTGGTCCCTGAATGAGGACTAAAAGGCAATATTAGAATGGTTCTTGGAGGGAAAGATTTAAAAATAATAATTTTTAAATTTTGAACTGATCTAACCGGTTAGTAATGCCCTGTAACCGGTTAGACGATGAACTCAGAAACTGGTTTAGTGGAATTTGATGAGTAATCACTTGAATTACTCGTTTAATCGCCACGAAATCAACCTGGTGTTAATGGGAAACACGCGTCGCCCTGCATGTTACCTTCAATTGTCTATAAATAGTGGAAATTCTGATGAATTAGGGGTTGATCAATTGATTTCTGGTTGAAGGAGGGTGATTAGGGTTTCAGAATTGTGCTGAGCAATTCGTCTTCGTTGTTGAGTGTTAGTAATCGAGTGATACACGATTATGAAGCTTACATCGAGAGCTTTACAAAGATCTAAACACTGTGAGTTGAGAGTTAGTGTGGAGGGAGAAATCAAGCTTGGAAGTGGAAGGTAGAAAGCTGAGTTCTCTGTGGATCCTGATTCTGGAAGCTGATTCCAAACTCGATTGTGGTAAGCTTAGTTGATCTTTGAGTCCCAAACTTCTTTGATTCTCTCATGCATGTTACCTACTTTGAATTCTAACCATTTTCCCCAATTTCATTGGCCAAATTCCATGTCAAATTTGGTGGTTTCTGGACCCTGTTGCTGGAAACCGAATCTGAGAGCAGACTTGGCGAAATTGTGAGAATTTGTGGTTTTTCTTCTAATCCAGTGAAAATCTTCATCAAAATCGTCTTAGAGGTATGGGAGAAGTTTACCTTATACTAGATTTAGACTAAAATCCATGTGATTTAGGATTTGAGTTCACAAAACTCAAAAGGGCATTATGTGTTTTTAAGCACAAAGGCTTGGAGGCCAAAAACTTGCTCACTGTGGTTTTGAGCAACTTTAATTTGATGCATGCAAGCTATATAAATGCTGAATTCTGTGTTTGAGTGCTTAATCTAAGTTTGGTTGTGTTAAATTGTGTTTATGTGGATTTTCATGCAATTTGATACAATAAACTTGATGCATGCAATATGAATGTGTTTCTGAGTGTAAACATGTTTGTTTTAAGGCATATGAACTTTGTGTATACTGAAATTTGGTTAGATTTGAGAAAGGAAGAAAATGAGTTGTTAAAACTCTTGTTTTAATGGTCTGACTGCATAATCTAACCGGTTACACGATTTTCATAACCGGTTAGACACTGCAGATTTTCAAGGAAAATTGGTTTATTAATCAGTTCTGAAATCTCAATGGCCTTTGCTCAAATTTAAGCTTAAATTTCATTATACATGGTCTGAACTTGATTTGTCAAAGTTCTGAATTGAAGGATCAAAATTATGCCTTAAGTTAATGAAATAATTTCAAGAGGAAATTATGTTCATTGGAAAAGGAAATGTGATTTGGACTTTTGAATGTTGAAACAATGGTTTTTGAGGTATAAAACAATGGTAAATGTGTTTTGGATTGGGTAGAGAATTCAAGAAAAAAGGGTTTTTCTGAATTGCAATGGTAAACAGTTCAGGTCTGTAATTCTAACCAGTTAGCCTGAAACTGTAACCAGTTAGTACCTGAAGCTGAAAAATAAAAAGTTAAGTTTTTAAATACCATTGAAGATGTAATGCTCAATCTGGGTTTTAAAAGGCATATTTTGAGAAAGATTCAAAGCGGGAATTTTATGCCAAAAGTTATACCTCAAATAAATCATTCAAAAGTAGAAATTGGAATATTTCTAAATCACATTAATTAATATAAAGATAAAACCAACCCTGATGTTTGTGCATACATATAAACTGGAAGTCTGGTTGGTAGGAACGTTTATCATATTCTGGGAATATGAGGAGGGTACTCCGGGAGTACCAAAATATAACCTACTTGATGACACATTATAGATATGTGGCCAGTGTCCGGGACCTGGTTTTTATGCGTTCTGGGAACGTGGCGTTCTGGGAACGTGGTGCACACTCTGGGAGTGATGCTTTTTATCCATGTATGGTTCGGCATTATGTTCTGGGAACTAATGTCTGTGTTCCGGGAACACAATGGTGTATTGGATGGACGTCCAAGATGGACATTTAGAGGCCTCAGTTGTGGATAGAAAATCATACATCATGCCACTTGCATTATAAGGGTTATAATGTTGAAAAATTGGTGTGCTCATATGTATCTGCATTATGATCTGTCCATGATATATTTGTGATTGTAATTTTAGTCTTTATCCATTATGTATATGTGTATACTTACTCCCTGTGCCCTGTTTAGGTGATGGCCAGATACCTAGCCTGCATCGAGATACGCCCTATCCCTAGCGGTATATGGACGTATGAGGAGCACCGTGCTACCTTTGAGGGAGAGGTTGAGATTACTCTCTACCACCCTAACCCTCTGGTGCGGGTGCGACCTCGTCGATTTAGGGTTCCATTAGTCTATACTATGCATGTTCCACCTTTTTACACTTATAGAGGACCACCCCCGGCTCGACCTATGCGTCGTTTCCATAGTTTTCGTTTTAAAGCTGCCACTCGTTCCCATCCTTCATCCCATAGAGTTGTCACTGAGGAGACTCCTTCTCCTGGTCCGACTGAGTATGATAGGACTGCTTCTGCGGATCCTAGACCCAGTGGTGGGGTCTCTACACCGTCGGGCGAGGTCGAGGAGGACCCTGTGGAGGATGAGAGCGAGGAGGAGGTGCATGTTGAGCCGACTGTTTCTGCTAGAGGTGGACCCGCTGGTTCATAGGAGCCTGCATAGCATAGGTGTTTTGGATCCTAGATCCTAGGGATAGAGCTGTGGAGGATCTGAGGAGCTGCTGAGGACATGGAAGACTTGCTCTGGGACTTCTGCTTTTGGACTTTGTTATATATTGTATATATTGAGAGGTCTTAGAGTGAGCTTTTATTTTAGTGCAGCTGGTCTGTATATGTCTTATCAAAACTTGCTATCTCGACTTTTTATCACTTGCTACTGTACTGATGGGGTTTTATTTGATGGTATGATCTATATATATATATGATGTTTATTTTCCTCAGCAGTGCCCCATAAGTACTATTTTTCTTCCGCGAACTCTGATTTCAGTTTATAAAGAATTCGGCGAAACGTATATATTTTATATACTCAAATCTGACTCTAGAGGCAAATCATATGTTTAAATAATAACTACTCAGATTTCCTATAAATAAGGACGTGCTTTCTCGAGAGTCTTTTTCAAATCTAAGATAATACTAAGCCGAATTCATAAAACGGTTTATGTCAAAAAGAGGTTTTGATTAAGCAAGTAATAATATTAAAAAGGAAAAATTTTCTAGTCCTAATTTTGATAGCAAGTAGTAAACTATTTGGAAATATTAATTATTTTCAAGTTAAAAAGAGAGCGTCACACAGTTGGTGGCTGCAGGGACATTTAGGATTTCCCCCTCCCCAGGTCATGGGTTCTAGTCTCAGACCTCCCATATAAACCAAAAAAAAAATTACTACGTATGAATGGTTTTAAATAACCGGTCTCAATCTTCATTTTGCAATTTTGAATTCGATAAGCATTTGAAGTGTAACTCTTGTTTTATTAATAACTACTACCTCCGTTCGTAAATATAAAGTCCTCTTGACACTTTTATTTTGTCCCTATTTATAAAGCCTCATACCAATTATCAATAATCATTAATTACTTTTTTCCACAAACACCCATATTTATTTAACACTTTTTAGATTCCCAATAATATTAATAGGGGTAATTTTGAAATTACATATCAAAATTTCACATTTTCATTACAATTAACTAAATTATTCCACTTTCTCAATAGACGTGAAATCCCCAAAGAGACTTTATATTTAGGAACGGAGGGAGTAATATATTAACGGTTTTTTAATACTATTAGCATTAAATGCAATATTAATTTATTTTAGCGCGTGTAACTCTCCAAACATTAGGAGAGCTACTAATTTAGTACCTCCGATTTAGGGATGACAATTTCATACTGTGAATGGGGATCCCGACGGGGACTGCCCCGTTTGGGGCCCCACAAGCGGGGATTTTTCCCCGTGGGGACGGGGATGGGGGAGAAATTCTCCCCGAGATAATTTCGGGGCGGGGAATGAGATTTGTTCCCCCGTCCCCGCGGAGACCCCGTCCCCGAACATTTACACATATGTCTTTATAAATTTATTTGTATATAGAAATAATATTAGGCGTTTTTGTAATTTCAAATCTATAATAATAATAATAATAATAATAATAATAATAATAATTTAAAAAAATACATTAGACTGCTGAATTAAAAAGTTAGAATAGAAAATTAGAAATTCACAAATTAGATGTCCTATATATTATCCTACTTCTTCTCCTTCTTCTTCGTTCTATACTTTCTCCACTCCCTTCTTCTCTCTTCTACTGTTTTACAGACTACAATTCTACGAATTTAAAGCAACAATGCGTTTAATGAAAACCTCAGCACATTGTTGAAAGCAAAAATCAACTATGAATTTAAAGTTTTTTTATTGAAATATTATTTCAGTTTGTAATTTTGCTTTAATCTCAATTTTGATGACACTTTTGGATTCCTTAAATGTTTTGTGTATGTGGATGACAAAGCTATCATTTAATATCTTTGTTTAGTTTTATCATATTTTTTGATTGAATTTTATGAATTATAATGATTATTTTTTCTACGATATACAAGTTTGAAAATTCTATTCAGCAAGGTTAATTTTTTATCGGATCAAATTAAAGCTATGAAACTTTTTAAATATTTCGCATATGTTTAGGTTCCCCGTGGGGATCCGTGGGGTGGTGGGGAATGGGGACGGGGAACCATCTCTCCCGAGGATGAAGTTTGGGGATGGGGATGGGGAGGAAATGAAATCCGAGAATGGGGAATGGGAAAGTACTCCCCGCCTATTCCCCGCCTCGTTGCCATCCCTACTCCGGTTTTATATATTTAGTCCTATTTAAAAATTTCATTTTAATTTTCAATAGCATTCATTTTAATCACAAATATGTCTATTAACTCAATACTTTTTAGAGTCCCAACAATAATTATATGGATACTTTTGAAAAAATATATCAAATTTTTACGTTTTTAATGTTATAAACAAATTTAACTATCTTTCTTAATGGAAGTAAAAAATCACAAAAAAAATAAATCTTACATATAAAATAGGATGAAGTATTTAAGACTGTTCACCTACCCTTCATTTCTGATTTTTTTTTATCGGCAAAAATGTTTACATTATAATTGTAATTATATACCAGTTAATTAATGTCTACGAAGAACATGTTTTTTCATATTTTTTTGCCGATAAACATTTTTTTCTTTTTAACTGGCAAATTTATCGGCAAAAATGTTCTTCGTACCGGACACACATATATACCAGTTATGTCTGAATATACTTTGAATATACATCATTCCAAAACTATGTCATATTTGTCTAAGAATTTCTGTATTTTTTTACATTATTATTTAAATGGTAGGTGTTAAACTTGAATATTAGTTGTAAATGTAAGTATGCCTAGAAGACCAACCATGTATGTAAAGGGTGTGTGATTAAATATATAGTCATTTCCTTGGAGCCAAAGGTACCATGTGAACATGAGACATAGCCATAACCCATATCTTTGCTTATTTTTTCTACGAAAATTATATTTTTAGCTTCTGTCATCAATAGCCTTCCGTCATCTTAAAGATGGAATGATTTAAAACGTTAAAGTCTCTTTGGACATTGAAAATATAAAATAGGAATCAAAAACTCGATCTTGAGACCAAAAATCAAAACTCTTTCATTTATAGTGGCTATAAGTTTTTGATGGTCGCTATAATGCCTCAAGGTTCAATCACATGCAAAAATAGTAAAAGCCACAATAATTCTCTCTTTATTGAATTTAATAGTAGCAGTTGTTTTACCTTAATGTCCAATGGCAATTTCCTTAATTTGATTATGGTTAACGATTTCCAAGTAGTCCTTAGTCCTATATATATTGTACATGATACAAAGTTAATATATACTTCAATATAAAGATAAAAGGCACAAATGACAAATACTAATATATTGGGAGTATAGATAATAAATCTAACTCACCTTAGTGATATTTTCATCTTTTATCAAAAATACTTTTATTTTGTTTTTTTTTGTGTGTTTTCAAAAGCGATTCAAATAAATTGTTCCTTGAGACCTCATTTAAAGTGTAAAGTTGATGAGAAGTGACTATTGGTATCCTAGAGGGTATTAGCCTTTGGAGACTTTCTACGTCAAGTGATTCACTTGTCGCAACAAATACTCTTAAACCCAGTACGCTTGCGCACGCCTCAATCAATTTTTAATGATAAATCATTTTTATTTTCTCTCTTTAAGTTATGTTATTAGTGATTACTTAATTTTTTTTACAATTTAGTTTCCCATTGCCTAGAAACATGTTGCCTCAACAAGATATCAAGCAACCATACGACTTCCGGGAGTAGTATGTATAGCCTATTTTGTTAGAAGATAATTTTGAATGCTATTATTTCTTTTGTATCTCAATGTTGTTTGTAGTTTCTCTTTGCCTCATATTGTTAGTTTTGATGCATTTAGGACGTTCTCTATATTTTCTTCTATATATGACATTGGTTTTCCATAAATTTAAAGGATACTATTGTGTTGGAGCTTCAGTTTCAAGATGTACATAAAAGTTCACCATACTTCGGATTTCAAACGTGTTTTTTGCTCTAACTATTGTTGTCTTGGTTTTTCTTATCTCTATCCTATTTTAAACTTTCTGACATGATCTTTACCCTTCTAAAGACTTGTATAAAAAGATGCCTATTGAAAATTTCGAGGCATCACGTTTGTCGTTGAAGCTAAGCTCGAAGGACCTAAACTTTGATTTCAGAAGAATGCATCTATGGTTGCTGCAACTCCTTCACTAATAAATTTTGTTTATTGTAATAGAAAAAAATCATTATAAATAATAGGCTTAATTGTGTCACAAGTCTCTGAAGTTTGGGGTACTTTTTCCAGATACCCTTATTTTTTTTATGTCTAACTCCTCGAAGTTACTTCTGGGTTTGTCATTTACCCCTACTATCAATTCTGGCTAATTTTGCTGAGATGTAACATCAGAATCCTGGTCAGACGCAGGAGGTTAGGCACGCGATGCCCCATGGGCGAAGTTCTTTTTTTTTTTTTTTAAAAAAAATTAAAAAACTTAAAAACATAATATTTTCATATTTTTAGTTAAATTAAAAAAAAGAGTGAAGAGAGGTTCGTCTTCGCCCGTGTGACATTTCAAGTATAGAGTTGACGAAAAATGACCGTTGTCTCTTGGAAGGTATTAGTCTCCTCTGGAGGTCTTCTACACCAAGTGATTCACATGTGGTGGCAAATACTTTGAAGTCCGATACACTTGTGCACGCCTCAATCAACTTTTAATAATAAACATTTTTATTTTCTCTCGATAAGTTATGTTATTAGTGATATTTTAATTTCTTTTACTATTTTTCCAAAAGTTACACATTGTATAGCAACATGTTGCCTCAATAAGATATCAAGCACCCATATGACTTCTGGGAAATTCTCAAATTCTTGACCATGTAAGGCAACGGAAATAGCCTTCATTGCGATCTTTGCGGCAAAGCTAAGTTCAACTTTAAATGTCTTAGCATGATATGACAGCTTCAGCCTCTTCTTGTCACTCTCATTTGGACTTCAAGTTTCAGGACTGCAGTTTAAAAGATGTCAAAGATTAAAATGCTGAAACAATAATACATAAACAAAATAGGAGAATTTCAAATTAACAACTAGAAGGATTATCACTTGTTTGACCATATAAAATTGCGTATCCTAACACCAACTAAACATCAGAAGTGAACAACTCAAGCACAACGTATGAAACATAAATAGAAAACTTCACATCGAAAAAAACCAGCATTAATATAATTACTTATTAAAGGGTTTTTGATCTAAAAATTACAAGGTTCTCAATCTACAAATCACAGGGTTAATCATCAAGAGAAAAAGAATGATAGCTAAAAAAACTCAATTATAATCTATTTAGGTACGTCATAAATTCACACCAAGTAAAGGCAACAAAATAGTGTACGTGTAGGGTCTACCGACCATATACGGACCCGAGTCTCACCAAAGGATTCCCCTATGGGCACTTTGCTCGGTTTACCTGTCATGAAAGTCCTTCGCTCGGACTCGTGGGATCCGACCATACGAGAGGGCCAGGCTCGGACTTGATGGAACCGAGCCTTACAATCGGTCCCCAATCCATCAGGCTCGGAACTCTAGGACCGAGACATACCGTCGGCTCGTGGATAAACTTAGGTTCGCCGAGGCTTCTTATCCCTTCCGCAAATCTCTCCTAGATTCTCGCAACAGCCTAGACATGAGATCTCCAGCTGATCCTATCCAGATTCTAGAAGTATAATCATCCAATATTATCTCACAGAATCCTGGTTCAGCACAACTCTGATACAGGGCCCAAAGGGCCCATATCAGCCTCCTCCAAACCCTATAAATAGCTCATCACAGCTAGGGTTTCAGGTACGTTCTCTCATCCCTACTCTCAAGAACTACGTGCGTCTTGATTCCCTTTTCACTGGGGATACGTAGGACCGGGGTCACCCTCGTCAGCTGCAACAACCCCAAATACACATCGTGGTGTATCCCTAACAATGGAACACTACATTGGCGCCGTCTGTGGGGAACGATAAACTTCGATCCCCATCCACAATTACAAAAAATTAAAAAAAAATGAAAAAGAGCAACGGTTGCTGTTGAAGGCTGTTCACGGTGAGATCACGGTGCGCTGCTTTTTCGGTGCCGGTCTCTACTCCCGGTGCCACTCCACCGGTGCCGTTCATAATTACTGCCACGGTGCTGTTCACCGTGCCGTTCACAGTGCTGCCACAGGTCTTCTCCTTCTTTTTTTTTTAAAAAAAAAGTCTCACAGGCCACGGTGGCTGTGATCTTCCACGAGGAACAAAGGTTCCCGTTTCTGGCACGCCGCCGTTCACGGACTCACCGCCATCACTGGACTCTTCTACTCCCAGGCTATCTCCACCTTTTTCTGGTTCCAATCGGTGCCACTGCCATGCCGTGGACCACGGTGGTCGTCTTCGTTCGTGGTTTCCAGAGGCGTTTCCACGTCCTCACTGCTACCGATCCCACCGTCATCCCTTCCCCCGCACCGACGATTCAAAAGTCACCGGCCACCTCCCATGGTTTCTTTCGTGGCCGTCACGCCCGCAACAACTTCTGTTGCCGTCTCCATCAATGGAATTTTTCAGTTTCGGTGCAAAGGAGATTGGGGCACCATGATTCTCACTCGGCCCAAACAAGGCCCAAAAGCACAAGCATTAGCATAGCTGTCTAACAATCAGATCTAACAATCAGGGAAGATTTTTCTTACTATATTTGTTTATTTTATCACATAGATCTAAAGGCGTTAATTATATTTTATATATTATGATAGTAGGATGTATCTGATATATTTAAGCTAGTTACATTCAATTACTGATATATAGCCTATAGGTCATATATTACTTTGAATAATATTATTAAATTACATATGACTCATAATTAACAGCAACAACAAATAATATAATATACTTTTGCTAATTATCTTCGTTATATGTCATTTATTTTATTATCATTATTTGTTGTTCATTTACGACAATTAAACATTGTCATTATTCATAAATTAACGCTTTTATTTGGTTCAAAGCCATTAATTGTTCTAGCATATTTTTCATGCGTGTCACCTATTATCACGCACGATATATTTTCATGCATATTTTTATTGACAATGTTGTATGACTTATGAGCATTTACTCTCCAATAATTTTCATTATCCTATTTATTGCTTGTGATCTTTTTAAATCACACTACTTCTATTATGATATTTTATATTCACCTGCCAATAATTTTCATTATTGCAATTCCCTTATTATAAATTGTCAATTTGAACGACAACCGCTAAAACTATTTTTTTTTCTATATACATATGCGAGGTACATGGTCCGAGCTATTAGACCATCCATTTCAAGATTCTCATTAATGGGCATATTATTTTTCGAGCACCATGAATACAATCATGTCAATCTTTTCGGAACATGGAGATAACGGCGAAGACCCTCGCGCCAAATTTCCTTCTTTGACCTCGTCCCCGAGTATAGAGAGCCTCGTGCTCGGTTCCCCACTTCGAATACATGTGCCAACTGTGCGCGGACCCTCGACAGCGTCTCCCTATTGGTATCTCATACATTCAGAATAGCGGGAACCATGCACTACCTCGGGTTCATAAGACGACTGCAGAAACCTCCCACCATGTTCCATTCTTAAGTCAACTGCTCGACGGAGCTCATTTGAAAAGGATTAACAGAAGACTTCAATCCAACAGTCTTCGATCCAACATTCCTCACGGCAGCGATTCAGGGAAGGAATTCTCGTTCCTATATTACTCTCTTGTCTAATTGGCATTTTACGTACACATGCTAATATTAATTTACTTGATGCAATGCTTTTGATTTATACTCATTACATATCATTTATTCTATACTCATGATTTTTCATATATGTTGATATGTGACACAAACTCCTTTGCTGCTGAATATCCCTAAACGTCTGTCTTTCCTGTCATTATAGAATAATGATATTTGATATACATTGCCTTTCGAATGACATTAGGCAGTTTCCGACAATTGTGCATTGTCGTTTTTCATGGATAAGCTTTCATCATTTGATTTGTTGTCATTAAATGCTTTGACATATTTATAAATGTCATTCATTACAATTATTGCGCATGATATACCTGAAATTATGCGTCTTTTCATGGGCAATCCTGTCTATTTGCACGATATTTAACTATTGTCTTTTCATGGGCAATCCTGTCTGGTTGCACGATATTTAATTATTGTCATTATTATATTTGTTACGTGTGATATTTTTAAATCATGCTGCTTTTGTTCTGATACTTTATATTCACTTGTCAATAATTTTCATTGTCGCTATTCAATTATCATAGATTGTCAAATTAACGACGATCATTGATTATTGTTCTTAAACATGTAATGTAAGGTTCAAGAAAGGATGGTCGGACCTATCGAAAAGGAAGGCCGAGCAGCTAGGATTCTCTCTAGAGTTGACGGGACCATCACGACCCCATGATAGAGAACAGTCCAAAAGTCAAAACGGTTATCGTAAAAACATGTCGGGGCACGAATTGTAACACCCCGCATTTTTCCCGTACGTGCGTAAACGATTTTTAACAAAATAAACCTTGAAATCATGATTTTTAGAAAAAAGTATTTTTCCTAAGAAAGAAATGAAGTGCTGATTTCCATGAATTTCTCTAAACAAAATATTTTCTATAAGAAAAATGAATGATTTTGTTGAGTTGAAATGATTTGAAAATGTGAATTTTAGAATTTTCTGGAGTGATTTATAAAAATTTATTTTCAGAATTTAAGAAAAACGAATTTTTAGGAAAAAATGTGTTTTTGTGATGATGTTTTGGCATGAAATCTTTGTGTGGTGTGTATTTGATTTAATATGTGCGTGAAATTGGTGATGCATGAAATTGGTTGTGAAAACACGATTTTCTAGAATTAATTGAATTGTAGTATGGATTAATAATTTTAATTAAATATGATTAGAAATGAAAATTTGCAAGACATGTGTGTGTATGTGAGAGTGCCACGGTATGTGCATGTGCATGTAGGTGTGTATATGTGTGTATTATACGTGGGTGTGTGCATGTGAGTCTTAGAGACTTAAGGAGTAAGAAACTAGGGAATTAGATTGTAACCAAACCAAACTAAACTAGCAAAAACCCTAACTAAGAAACCAACTAATACTTAGACCTAGATGACCCCTAAAGCCCTAGCCCACTTCACCTTGTCCCCTTGACTTTGTTAACCTCCACCCATGCAAAATTGTGATGACCAATTCGCCCTTCCTACTTGTGTGCTAGCCGAACCATTAGCCAAGGGCAAAAGAGAGACAATTTGTGACTTATATATGCATGTGGCCATAGTTCATTTCCTTTCACCCATTCTCATTTCCACTCTTCCAACACAAACACTCTAAGAACCCATTCACTTCTTAGAGAGAAATAGAAAAGAAATAGAGAAAGAGAGTTGGCCGTGAACCTTAGGGAGAAGAAGAAGGAAATCCACCTTAGATCAAGCCTTTCCCTTTGAAGATCAAGAGTCTTAGAAGCTAAAGAAACCAACCTTCTTGGTAGGAAACTCGAAGAACAAGAGGAAGAAATGTAATAGTTTAGTTTTCCCTTTTAGTTGTAGATCCCTTTCTTTTCTTCTTGCATGTTTATTTTTGTGACTTGTAAGATGAACATGTATGTTATTCTTTCTTAATCTTGAACTTTCATGGACTAAAAGTAAGTTGTAATATTTGTGACTCTGTGTGTGTGATTCGGTTTATGTTTTCTTGTTAGATCTTAACATTTTTCCAACTTAAACTTAAAGATCTAAAGTGTTGCTTAAAGATTTTTGTAAAAACTAAAATGAATCTTTTTGCATGTTTATTTTTGTGATTGATCTATGATTGCATGTAACTTATAAGTCTAGGTCTTGAGTTTTCGAAGAACCAAATGAACTTGTAGAACCCTAAATTATGGACCTTCATGATTCGGTCACACCTAGAAAACTAGGTCATGATGCTTTTAACTTGATTCAAGTTTTTGCATGATTAGTTGTATGTATATAAAAGTTGATTTAAATTGTTGGAATGTTTGGATCTTGAGTTGATTTTGATGAAGCTTGAATTTTTGGTTTTGATCTTTAAAAAGTCTTGATCTTTTCGAATGCATGTCACGGTTTTAGCAAGAAACCAAAGAAAGGAGCTTTTGAAAAATAATTCTTAAATTGATCTATGTGTATTTGTGTGAGCTATGATGATTTTTAGTCTTTCATGTTAAATTTTCTTGTTTAAATGATGATCTATGATGTGTTTGTGTGATTTTTCATGAACAAATATATGATCTAAGTTTGTTTGAAAATAAAGTTAGGATCTTAAATCATGCATGTTAATTTCAAGTAGAAAAATCATGTTTTTGGTTAATGCATGTCACGGTTTTGTAAGAGAAAATTAAATAAACAAGTTTTAAAATGATTTTTGAATTATGAGCATGATTTAGCTTAAGTATTTGATTTTTATGTATGCTTTCTTTTGTGAAAGGCCATTCGGCCATATTTAATAAAAATGAATTTCATGCTTTTTAGTTGATGCATGTGCATGATAGGACTAGATCTAATGATTCTAAGTGCATGCATGTTGATATGATGTGGTGTGATGCCTTGATTTGGTTTTGTGATTTTTATATGTTGAAATTGAACTAAAAACCTTGCCTTTTTGCATGATTAGCATTCGGCCATGAGAAATAGAAATAGGAAATGGTATGTGCTCATTGTTTAGGTTGCATGTATGATGAAATTAAATTAATCTAAAGGTTTAGAATGTACATGCATGAAGTAATTGGATATGTATATGAAACTTTGGAATGATTTATAATTTTAACTTGTTGTTTGATTTAAGTTTGATGAACTTTCCTTTTTATGCTCTCGGTTTTTAGTCCTGAAAAGAAAGAAAAATGATTTCAATTGTTTTGTGCTTCTATGTGTGCATTAATCCATGTAAATTTGCACCTATGTGATTCGGCCTAAGCATGCTAGTATAGTTAGGAAAATTGTTTCCATGAGATGATTTTTGTAAATAACTATGCTTTTATGTGTGTGATGTTATGTGTAATGTGTTGTTTGTTTTAACCCCTTTCAGTTTTTAAAGAATGAAAATAAATAAATTGATTTAATAAATAATGATTGATGATCTTTAATGTGACTAGTATTGTGTGAAAGTTGTGAATGTTTTAATGATGTGTTGTCTGAATGTGTTTTTCTATATTTGAAAGAATGTTTTACTAAAAAGTATGATTTAAGAAACTCAACTTGATTTGATGTGGTTTTGGAACTTTATTTTCTTAAGTGCTGAATTTTGTTTAATGATTGAGAAAAATGATTTTTATAACATGAACATTTTAAAGTAAGTTTTCTTGAAAACATTTTCCGGATTTAAGAACTTTTGGAATGTAAACAATAAGTTTTCAAACAAGAGTGATTTCAAAGTGTTTTAAAAACAAATTAATGAATCCGTTAAAAACGTTCCTAACGCACGGGGAAAAATGCTATAGTTCGGACGGCGGACGCAAAGGAAACGAGGCGGAATTAGCGATCGGGAAATTTCGGAAAGCTTTCGGAGGCTTACGTTATTTGAGGTGAGAGAGGGGCTTCCCTTAAGACGCCGTGGTATTTAGGTAACTTATTAAGAGGTCCAATCACCTCAAAGGTTGGACTCCAATCTCATTTAGCGTAGTGGTGTATGTGATAGCAATTGTTTGATTGTTTGTTTGGCTATCCACCCGAACGGCTGAGATTGGTTTATTAAATCTGATATGATGCTTTCTTGTTGATTATGTTTGAGTTATTTATCTTATGATCTGTTTATCCGTTTAAATAATTATGTTGTTGCTTGAGAAACATTAGTATGCTGAATTAATGAGAATTAAATTGTAAAAGTGAGAAAAGTGATTGAAAGAAGAGTGATAATGAAGGATGTATGAGTAAGAAACAATGACGAGGAGTTAGAATGTAATGGCAAAGAGATAAAGAGATGAGACTGAGAAAGAGTATGGAAGTAAGATGAGTTATGGAAGTGAGATGTGGCTTGGCTACTGTGTTTTTGTTTTAGACTGGGAACTAGTGTTGAGTTGAGCTTGCTCCTCCATTAGCGCTCAGCAAAAATGTGATTTTTGAAAAAGGTTTTTGAAAAGTGATTTTCTTTGAAAAGCTTTTGTTAAAAGATATATTTTTGAAAAAAGTTGTGTGAACCAGTCTTTTGGAAAAAGCTTGGTGAAAAAGGTATATTTTTGAGAAAAGTTCTTGAAACCAATCCTTTCTATAAAGTTTTTGAAGCGATATTTTGAGAAACTCTTTTTGAAATGATATTTTCAAGAAGGTCTTTTTGAAAGGATATTTTTGGGAAAGTTTAAGAAAGTTTTATGAAGTGACCCTTTTGAGAAAAAAGTTTATGAAAACAATATTTTGTGAAAGTTGGTGAAAATAAATTTGAGAAAGTTTTATGAAATGACCCTTGGAGAAAAAGTTTTGTGAAAGGATATTTAGAGAAAATTTATGAAATGATATTTTTGAAAAAAAAAAGATTTGTGAAGTGAAAGTTTTCGGAGAAAGATAAGGAAATGAGTTTGAGAAAGTGGAGGAAATGAGTTTGAGAAAGTGGAGGAAATGAGTTTGAGAAAGTTGATGAGATGAGATGAGAAAGAGTGTGATATGAGATGTTGAGATATGGTGTGATGAATTGGGGAACAGTTTGAAAGATTAGTGGTCGGGACTCGTTGAAGGGATGCACTAAGGATGAGCCGACCGTTAGGATTAAGCCGATTAATAAAACTTTAAAATCCTTAAAACTTTAAAAGGTTATTAAAAGACATTAAATACACGGTGAGGTATGAGTGTGTGTCGAAGTAGTGGAGAGGAAGGAACCATAAGTATCTGCGGATACTTAGGAGGAGATTGCATGAGGGGAGGACAATGACGGTGAAACGTCAAGAAGTCTATAGTACTATTCTAGGCAGAACGAACTCCACATGTGGTGCACTAACGTGGTGGGGACTGGGTCTAATACCGTGGTAAGTTCTGCACTCGAGACTAGAACTGTACTGTCGCCCCCTTGATTGCAAATCGAGAACAGTGAGAGGGACTGGAGTGAGGGATTTGTGATTGCCACTGTAGTGAGACAGTGTGCCTTGATTATGTATATGAATTGAATTGATTTGATTTGAGGCTGAGTCCTCCTGGTCTGGGACCATTTGATTGTTGTGACAGCTGTCGTGCCCGCACGGTAAAGGTCCTGTACTCCTGTTTGCTTCCGACTAGGTGTGGATGGATGACCGAGGAGATGTAGACGTGTGAGCCGTTTGCCTCAATGATGTTTGTTCCCCTAATCATTGAGTGGACTGAGATGATAAGACTTAATAAATTTAAAGAATCAAAAAGAAAAGTAAAGCAATGGTATTAAGTATTGAGTGAGACTTGAAAAATGATGATAAGATGATGTTGTATGATGATGATGATGATTATGTTTGTTTAATTGTTTTGTTTGTTGTTTTATCTTAATAATTGCCTATCGTAAATCCACATAGTCGACATTACATGTTTTGGGTAGCTCACTCTCTCGTACTTCTGTTTTGTATTGGAAAATTTCTGTA
The DNA here is from genome assembly GCA_037953625.1 of Crotalaria pallida. NCBI lineage: Eukaryota > Viridiplantae > Streptophyta > Magnoliopsida > Fabales > Fabaceae > Crotalaria > Crotalaria pallida. The sequence continues at coordinate 122,555,054 of CM075649.1, forward strand.
CGGTCTTTAGATGGAAAACATAGCGAAGTTCCAGCGCATTCGGGAGATAGGAGCATCTCCTTTAAAGGGAGACAATATAACTATGACTGGCCGGGTCATAGTTTGTATTGAGATGAAACGGAATCGAAAGGAAATCATGGAGAAACTGCTAGCTCGTTATGAGGAGGAGAAGAAAGCACGAGAGGCTGATAGGGAAAGTATTGCTAAGGAGGCTGATGAAGATGATGCTGCTGGTGTAACACCCTCACAAATATCTAATTAAATTGAGTTTTATAAAAATATGGACTTGAAAATTTCGATAAAAATCCGGCAGAGTTCCCTCTGTATTTCGGACTTTACCAAAATTTCCAATCATGCACCTGTCCAGACCAGAACATTTCAAAACATACATATTATATTTACTCAAGACACACAATAAGTCCTAATGCCCAACATAAACCAAGCGAGGGCGGATAACTAATACATTCTTTTAAAATACAAAATATACATCTTTAATTTAATTACTACTTTAGTTCCCTCAAAATATACGACCCCTCCACGTGGTGGAGGGTAATCCTGCTCGGCCAAAAACTGTGCAAGCTCCAAGCTCAATACCTGAAAAATGTTTGTAAGGGTGAGCTTTACACATGAAGTAGAAAGTAGTGTCTAACTAGACATAATGACCTACTAAGTCAAACACATTTAGCCATATATTGCACAAAACTCAATCATTCATACGCATTCACAGCAATTATATTTACATTAATAACAAATGATTTCTTTTATAATTCTTTAACTCTTTTATTTCATACATTTACAACTTATACAACTTGATATATTTCTCAACTCTTTACTTAATTTCACATTCTCTTTTCTCATACTCTTTGAAGCTTTCACAGCTTTTTAGAATTTATCACGGGGATCCATCATTGCGTACAGTCTCCTAAGGACAACATCTTACAGCTGCACACAATGTGTGTCTTACGTGGTCTATGCGTACAGTCTCCTAAGGACAACGTCTTACAAGACCTGGATTCCCAAAATCAGAAGGTGCGTCCATCATTGCGTACAGTCTCCTAAGGACAACGTCTTACAGCTGCACACAATGTGTGTCTTACGCGATCTATGCGTACAGTCTTCTAAGGACAACGTCTTACAAGATCTGGGTTCGCACAATCCAAATTATACCTTTATTAATATATGGTGTGTGTCCATAATTGCGTACAGTCTCCTAAGGACAACGTCTTACAGCTGCGCATCGCGTGCGTCTTACGCGATCTATGCGTACAGTCTCCTAAGGACAACGTCTTACAAGATCTGGATCACACACTCTTTTTCCTTTAAATCTTTCAACCTCATATTCAATTATTTCATTTGTAGTCATTCTCATATGTTTATCAATTTCATCATCTCATTATACTTTCAATTTCCAGATATACAGGGCAATTTTCAAGAGACATTCATCCCCATATCAAATATCATAATCAATCACAAAATATCACAACTCTATACTTTTTCTAACATACATAACAACTATCATATATAATCAATTCCAGTTACCAACCAAGTCTCCATATATTCAGTTAGGCATAAAGAATGACATTTAGCACTTAGCATACTCAATTTATCACATATATCAATTTAACAACTATTCCATTTAATTTCATTCTTGATTGTTAAGCCTATAATAACTATCTAAATTTCAAACCAAACATATACATATACTCTTAGCAAGTACTATGAACTAATTAGATAATACTCCCTAAAGCAAGGTAAAGAACCCCTTACCTGTAATTGCTTTAACTCTTAGTTTTTCATACACACATTCCTTTTCGTATACCAATTCTCGAACAGGTTGTGGCCCTTTGCTATCGCTCGCGTTGTCCTAAAGCTCCTTCGTAATCTAACTATATTATTAAATCATATAGCAATCATTTTAATGCGCCAAAAGCGACTCAATGTAAAATCACACTAATTAATATATTTCAAAGTAAAGTATTTCGTAAGTTTTCCAAATCACCAAAATCATTTAATTATAATTTACGAACCAAAATAACATAGGATTTTCAAATTATAATCATTGTCTTCTCAATAAAATAGTATCTCTTTTTATTGAAAATACGCTTAACTTCTGAAACTAACATAATCACCAGAAATTCATTAGAGTTAATTAGTTTTAGTTTTGAAACCACAAAATCAAAGGTTGTTATTTGACACTATTAATTCCAAACTAAAAGAAAGTGTTCTTGATTCAAAAATAAGTCCAATTCATAATTATAACATTAAAACAGTTTCACTTCCCTCCAGTTTGAAATTAATGTTCAACGTCCTAACTCGAATTAACATTATGTCGATTATATCAGTTTTCCAATTAACTGAGGTATCGTTTAGCTCAGGGACAACTCAACCAAGCTAAGCGACAGCTCACTTACTTATAAACCCAACACATTTAACAAAAGTACTTTTAAAATTAATCATTCGACATAACAGTTAATTTTGCTCTAACATAAATCAACGCACTAATTAAAACTCATTATTAATAACAATATAATTAAAATCAATATAAACTATAATTACAAATTTAGTTTCCAAAACAGTTTAATACTAAATAATTATTAACAAATAATATTAAAATTAGTATTAATATAAAAATTAAAGCACAACATAGAGAAACTAGGAAAGTGTTAGGGATTTACCCTCCAATATGGTTTTGAAAGCCGGTTTGGTCAAACCGGTTCAGAGCACAATAGAGCGGCTGGCCCCGGTGACGATGATGGCGATACCGGCGCCGGTGCGACCTCGGTCCTTAGCAACAGCAACACGCACTGGAGATGGAAAGACGTGGTCGCGGTGTGATACTCGAGTTGCTCTCAAGCCACTGCAGCATCCTCCTCGGCTTTCTGAGCCTTCTCTGTAGCCTCCCGCAGAGCTGTGGCATCCTCTTCGGCCTTCTTCAAGATTTCCTCGGCCCTCCTCATCTTCTCATTGGCCTCTTGAAGAGTTTTCTCAGCCTTCTCCTTGTCAGCCTCAGCTCTAGCCTTGGCATCTTCAGCCTCTTGCTTCTCCTTTTGCAGCCCTTCCTTCTCTGCGGCCAACGTTTGAAGTCTTTTTTCAAAGGCTTCTACCTGGAGGTTTGAATAATCCTCCCGAGCATCAGCTTCTTCCCGTTTTTTCTTCCCCTTGGTGGCCACTCCAGCATGAACATCCTCACCACGCTGACCGAGGTAGCGAAGAATGAAGACTCTTAGCCAGGGCGGAACAGTTGTTTTCCCAAACCGATGCAGGCCAGGCATCCTTCACTTGTGCATCCTCGGGTGGGAAGACTGTTGCATTGAGACCATCAGGAATCTTCTTCCCCCACGATACCCCTCAAATTTCCCTCCTTCCACAATACGCCGGTTGGCCCTAAGGCCCATTAACCCATTCAGCCACCCATGGGGAAAGACGTGGCAGTTATAGGAGGTACTTTTTCAGAATTCGAAAATTGAAATGATTTGGCACAACTTCCCAGGGCACGTGTCGCACCTAAAGAACCTAAAGCGTCACCTCGGACAGGCTACATGGTTAAGGCTGGAAACAGTTGTCACACTTCTGAACCAAGACATGCTAAAGGTTAACCCTATCCACTTGTTACCTCGCCACAGACTTTACAAGTCTTACGAGCTGGGGGGCTTGTAGGGTCTACCGACCATATACGGACCCGAGTCTCACCAAAGGATTCCCCTATGGGCACTTTGCTCGGTTTACCTGTCATGAAAGTCCTTCGCTCGGACTCGTGGGATCCGAGCATACGAGAGGGCCAGGCTCAGACTTGATGGAACCGTGCCTTACAATCGGTCCCCAATCCATCAGGCTCGGAACTCTAGGACCAAGACATACCGTCGGCTCGTGGATAAGCTTAGGTTCGCCGAGGCTTCTTATCCCTTCCGCAAATCTCTCCTAGATTCTCGCAACAGCCTAGACATGAGATCTCCAGCTGATCCTGTCCAGATTCTAGAAGCATAATCATCCAATATTATCTCACAGAATCCTGGTTCAGCACAACTCTGATACAGGGCCCAAAGGGCCCATATCAGCCTCCTCCAAACCCTATAAATAGCTCATCACAGCTAGGGTTTCAGGTACGTTCTCTCATCCCTACTCTCAAGAACTACGTGCGGCTTGATTCCCTTTTCACTAGGGATACGTAGGACCGGGGTCACCCTCGTCAGCTGCAACAACCCCAAATACACATCGTGGTGTATCCCTAACAATAGAACACTACAGTACGATTACTTAATGTGGTAGGCAATAAAAAAAATATGCTAATTAAACAGAGATTTTCACTATAAAGCAAGAAAATCAAACTTTTTCACCCTACACATAAAGAAGATCCTTGCATCAATCAACATATCAGCATGAATCCAACTATAAATATGTTGTTTTCAACACTTGCACATCCTAGCCTAATTAATTGACTACTAACATTTAGATCTAATTCTGACCGATGCTTTGGTTTAGATGCCAATACAAAATTATAAGAAAACAAACACAGACTGTGCCCATGTAACACACACCAGATAGATGAACCACCAATTTTTTGTACCTTTAATACCTGCTCACAAACATATTCCCCTCCACCAATTTAAGCATCTACCGAATATCAATATTGTCTAAACTACATAATGTTTTCAATCACATTATAGGCGCATCTAATGAATATCAATAATGGTTGAATTGTACAATAATTTCAATAGTGTTCAAAACAATCTTAAGAAGGAATAAAAATAAAATATTATTTATGAGAAACACAAGCAAAAATAACTCAGCTATGAAAATTCTTTCCTTTGATAGAAAAGGGAAGGGGATGACTAAGCTTATACCTTCTTTTATTACACTTTAGGTAAATAAAACTAGAGTTGCATCAAATGAGAAGAAAGAACAAAATCATAGGACAAGTATCCTCCTAGAATTAGCAAAGGATACAAAAAAAGAACCAAAGGAAGTATTGTCAAATCAACCTCCTATAATATTGCTAAGTAGAATTATCAAAGCATCCTCTACAGAAAATATTGTCAGCTCAAAAGAGCTACCCAATGTTAAGTTATTTTTCTATTTCACTCATGAAAATTCTTTCTCCAATAAATTCATAAAAAAAGAACACTGTAGCTTTTCTATTTCAATGTTTTTATTCACTCACATTTCTGATCCATATTAAAATAAAAAGCACAAAGACCAAATAAAAACAAGTAAAGCAAATTAGAAACTTAAAAAATGCTTTAAGAACCTGAAAGCAAATTCGAAACGTAGAAGCATTTCTTCAAACAGGTTGTGTGGAAAGATTTAATACCTTAGAATGAATGGAGAGAACTGAGAATTTACAAGCTACTTTCTCACTCCTTGTTGTTGCTGCAAAATGAACAGAGATTACGAATTAGGGATTTGCATAGATTTGAGTGATTAAGAGCAAATGAGACCAAGGATTCCATTATTTGGGATCAGGGCTTGTCATTAGCGATTGAAGTCAGAAAAAGTGAGCTAGGAGTTTCAATTATGGATTCCATTCTAAGTAATTGAAATGAGAGAATGGAGATTACCATGGAGATTGAGCGCCTTATAGAGATTAGGATCAGAGTTGCTGCCTTCTTGATTTGGTGCTTCATTGATATGATATAGAAGACTCCCAGAAATTTGTATGTTGTTTTTCCCTCTTGCTCTGCTTCTTTGATTGGCTCAGAAGATGTTCCTTAAGAATTTGATGTCGCAGCAAAAACCCTTTGGCATGTTGGAGAACAACCCATTTGGATTACTTACTTATATATAGGTAAATGTCTATAGGGTTGGTGAAGATGACAGGCTGGTATACATTGTATCTTAACCAAATATGACTAAAATCATATTAAGGAAATTATACAAGAAATTATTCTTTTGCGAATTTTATTATGTATCTCCGGTCATCTTTTCCGACGAAACTCCATTTTTCCAGCCAATATCTTTTATCTCCAACTTCACAAATCCCATCACACCAGCTTCAGGACGCGGTGGAGAATGGTGGAGAGATTGGTAACAATTAATGGAAGTAAACTTGAGGGACCACTTTCAAACAAGTAAATAACTTAGGGGACCAAAGAAGCAGTTTTGCCAAAAAAAAATAAATCATTATCCTCAGTTTGTTGAAAAAAAGTAGATATAATTATACATAACCAAAATATTAAAATTTGAAATTAAATAGATTATTGAAGTTTTTCATGTTATCATTAATAACAAAATTATTTTTATGCTTGATGTGAGTATTTTTTTTCCACATTCAATATTTGCATTTTTTTTCACCATTAAATCTCTTGTATAGAAGACCTTTTGAAACTTTTATTTTGTCCCTATTTATAAGACCCTATATCAATTTTTAATGACAATTAATTACTTCTTTCCACAAACATCTGATTTATTTAACACTTATTATATTTCTAATACTATTAATAGGGATAGTTTTGAAAATACTTATCAAATGTTCACATTTTCAATACCATTAACTATATTAACTAATTTTCTCAATGGATATGAAATCTACCAAAAGGGTCTTATATATAGGGACGGAGGGAGTAGTATGTATAGCCTATTTTGTTAGAAGATCATTTTGAATGCTATTATTTCTTTTGTATCTCAATGTTGTTTGTAGTCTCTCTTTGCCTCATATTGTCAGTTTTGATGCTTTTAGGACGTTCTCTATATTTTCTCCTATATATGACATTGGTTTTCTATAAATTTAAAGGATACTATTGTGTTGGAGCTTGAGTTTCAAGGTGTACAAAAAAGTTCACCATACTTTGGGTTTCAAACTTTTTTTTGCTCTAACTATTGTTTTCTTGGTTTTTCTTATCTCTATCCTATTTTAAACTTTCTAACATGATGTAACACCTTGATTTAGTAACTTGAATATGTTTTTATTTAATAAAAATCTGGGAAATTTTTTTCATTGATGACATGGACATGGAGCTATTTTCACAGAACAATTTAGTTTCAATACTTACATCACAAAATTTCAGCTGTCATGTCACACGTCATCCATCAAGTTCGAAATTGAGATGTTAACAACATCGCACTTTGAAACTCTTTAGTTTCAATACCATAAAATATTTTCTTCGTCATCAACGGTTCATCAGGGTACGAATTCTCAAAACATATTCACATGATAAAACAAGTTACATCGTGGTAGAGCAATACGATCTTAGTAATCTACATGAGGTAACATACATACTCAGACAACATGGATTAGATATCTTAATCCACTGATCTCCCTCTAACTACGGTTACTCCTCGACATCGGCATGAATTCATGGAACAGTGCCTATCTTTCTTCTACTTCGAGGCTCCTCCTCGAAGTTCTCTTTGTAAGACATCACTTGCAGAATCGGCATAAGAAAACCTACTCACTCTGATACCTATGGACATCATCACCGAAGTCCACAGGGAAGAAGGGAAGACAGAGAGAGTGAGAAAACCGAACGAATTATCGTCGACGGGGTAGAATTACAGTAGGCAAAACATCAAGACATACAAACAATAATATCATAGCAACATATAAGGTATGCAATGCATTTATATTATTACTATCATCTCTATTTCATAATTCTCAAACTTTCCATTCACTTTTCATCATCTTTGCCATTAAACTTCCTTTTCCTTGGCTTCGCCCATAGTATTCTCAGCGCTTGGTCATTCTCATTCTCATCATCAATTTCCTTATCATTCTCAACTCCTAATTTATAAGTCTTTTCAACATTCTTAAACTTTTCTTATTAAGTTTTAGTGGATCGCATCCATCGATGATAGGGGACAAGAAAACGTCATCGTGGACTTGGTTATCACACATACATCTCCTCCAATCCTCCCGAGCCTAAACGGAAGCAAACGGGAAGTACAGGAACCTTAACCCATGCAGGTCGAACAGCCGAGAACACAATGCTGTAACCACTCTCAACCTGGAAAGCACGTCACTACGACTATGCACATCAGGGGGTGTCGTCTTGCACATGCTCGAGCCTTACTCATCATTTAAATCCTAATCATTTCCACATCAGTGTTTTATGAAGCATATCTTACTTAGCAAGGTCTTGACTTTTATTTTTCTCATGTATCTTCTTATTTTCACAATCTTTTATGTACAACTTTTAACCATAACTCTTTTTCTAGAATTTCATTATTCCTTTTAACAGTGTTCCATTAATCAAGACGTAACAGACGTCTCTCAGCATATCAATCATAATCATCATCATATAAAATACTCATCATGCATAAATAAATAAAGACAAATCATGTTATCATCAAGGCATATTCACATCAATAGCATCATACAATAATATGTGGTCCTAGTCTCTTCATATACGTCGCCATACACACACAACAATTGTCACTATACTACTAACCCAAAGACCACTAGGTTCCGATCTTTGAGATGATGATCAGGAACGTCTTAACATTTTACCTAAATACCACAGTGTCTTAGGGAATCCCCTCTCTCACCTCTAGTTCAGCGAATACTTGTCCGAAATTGCCGCGGGTCCTCCCAACTGTCAGCTGCTCCAATCTCCTGACTTATAAATCCCTTGTACTAATCAACAAGTGTAACATCCCTAATTTAATTCCAAGCATAGTTAGTGAATTAATAGGTTTAAAGGATAGGGAATGGATAGATTAATTGTTTAAAGAATTTTGGGAGCAAGGTGAGTAGTAATTTTAGGTACTAGGGGTTGTGTAGGATGTATAGGTATCAAGAGGCGAAATTATCGAAGTTGAATCGGGAGTTAAATCGGGGTTTTAAGTGCTAGAATGCATTCGATGCAAGAAAATTAGGAATAAAATATCCATAGCTCCAAACCCAATTCCCACTGTTGGATGTGTAGATAAGGATCTTAGGAAGCTTGTCTCAAAATATGAGCAGGATCCGACGGTTAACGAAGAAGTTATGGGAAAGTCAAGGGAAAGTCAACTGGTGCACGCCCAGGCGCACCAGCTTGCACCCAGGCGCACCAGGGTGCATCAGATGCACCAACTCAGAGACTTTTTCGCCCAGGCGCACCATCAACTCGCCCAGGCGTGCGCCAGGCGCATCTGACCCCGTTTTGGCGCACCAACTGACCGCACCAGATGCCTCCACTCTCGCACCAGCGCACACGCCAGCCTCACGCATCTGTCCCGCACCACGTCACGCGCCTAGGCGCGCCACGACCACGCCCAGGCGCGCACCAGCTTAAAAGCTGGTGCTGCAGATCAGACCAGCCAAAACGCACCACTCTTTCTCCTCTTTCTTCTTCGGCGATTTTGAGCCCCAAAACCCTAGCTTCTTCCACACCAAAAATCCACCCAAAAACACAACAAATCATCATCATATATTGGTTCCCCATCACTCATAACCACTCAAACTTCACTAATCTCTCATTTTTCCCTCTCTTCAATCATACCCATGAGTTAGGTTTCAAGAACACCAACACCCAATCTTGATTTTCATCCTCCCCAAGCTCAAAGTAAGTTAGATTCATGCTTTTCTACTTATTTTATTCATGATACACGAATTTCCCACTCTCAATTCTAACTATTTGTGTCTCCGAGGTTCTATAGCTCATTCTCTCTCCTCTATTGAAGCTTGCTCTCTTTCTCTCTCTACACCAAGGCTTGGGAATCAACATTCTCTCTCTCTCCACCATTATTTGAGGTAAGAGGGGTTGTATTACCTTTATTTGGGACATAGATTCTAAGGGTGTTATAGTGGTAGCTGGGTGTAGTTAATTAATTTGGATAGTAAACCCTCCTTTTTATGTGTTATAAACATAGGAAGTGAAGAACCCTAGGGAGATGATTTAATTTAAGCACTCTGAGACATACCTGAGTATGTCGACTAATTTGTGGACATATGTGAATTTTAAAGGTTGTATGTGTTATTTTGAATTGATGATGGATAGTGGGTGATGTGAATGGCTAATTATAATAGGAAAGATAATGGGAGTAGGAAAAAGGAAATGTAATGGAAATAATAACAATGGAGGAAAGTAGTGATTATGCTATGTAAATTGGATATGGTTAAGGTTATGAGTTGGACTAAATGATAATAAAGGAAAATGGTTATAAGGGCTAATGTTAAGGGTGAACTATAAATATTCTGTGGCTGAAATTTTGGTGGTGAACTTTGTTTGTGAATGGTAACTAAATGCAATAGTGATAATTATGAATGTGAAATTGTGACTATTTGGTTATATATGTGAAGATGCTTGTGCTTGAAATGACTAGGTGAAAATAAACGAAATTGGGCGGCAAATTAATGACATATAATGTGGATAACTAGTAATGGATCCATGGGCGATGTATGTAGGCCTTCGATTTGGTGGAGACATACATCGTAGTGGGCGATGTATTGTAGGCCTTCGATTTGGTGGAGACAATACATCGTAAATAGGGGTTGTATTGTAGGCCTTCGATTTGGGGGAGACAATACAACCTAACTGGGGGCATGTATGTAGGCCTTCGATTTGGTGGAGACATACATGTTAAATGGGGGGGGGGATGTATTGTAGGCCTTCGATTTGGTGGAGACATACATCGTAGTGGGCGATGTATTGTAGGCCTTCGATTTGGTGGAGACAATACATCGTAAATAGGGGTTGTATTGTAGGCCTTGATTTGTGGGAGACAATACAACCTAACTGGGGGCATGTATGTAGGCCTTCGATTTGGTGGAGACATACATGTTAAATGGGGAGGGGGATGTATTGTAGGCCTTCGATTTGGTGGAGACAATACATCGTCCTTAAGGGTTGGAAAACAAACGGAGTATGTATGTAGGCCTTCGATTTGGTGGAGACTTACATACACCATAAGTAAAAGGAAAAGAATAAAGGAAAAGGAAATAAAAATGGATAAAATAATGAAAATGGAAAATAAATGGGCGATGTATGTAGGCCTTCGATTTGGTGGAGAGATACATCGTAAATGGGGATGTATTGTAGGCCTTCAATTTGGTGGAGACAATACATCGTCATTAAGAGTGGTATAACAAATGGAGTATGTATGTAGGCCTTCGATTTGGTGGAGACATACATACCCCATAAGAAAAAGGAAATAAGAATGGAAAGGGTAATGAGAATGATTTATGGAAATGCTAAGTATAAATGGCTAAGGGAAAAGGACATGGTTAACGGGAATGGAACTAGGGTGTCTTTGTTTAAGAATGCGGGCATGGTGGTTAAACAGTTAGTGAATAGGTAGGGCTTAGTTTATTGCTATGCTTCTTAGAAGCTATCTTTCCAAGTTCTGTGTAATGCTACCCTTCTTGCTATATTTTTACAGGTATCGAAGGAGCATACACGAGTCTTGCCGAGCAGGAGTATATTCCACCACGTGGAGTGTATATAGTTGTTTAGTGACCACTTATTGGTCATAGTAAATTGGGGAGTTCTGTTGCATTTTTCTTTACTTTATCTTTTGGAAACTAAGAGTTTGAGAAATTATTTTGTATCCCAATTGAACTAATGTTTTAAGTGGAATGAACAATAATTTGGGCCCTGCTGGGCTCTGATGTACTTAAATATGTTTTCGGATAAATGTTACAGGTTAAAGTAATATTTTTGAAATGCCTTACAAATAAAGAAAACTCCGTTCGACTTTACGGAGAATTTTTATAAGCGAATCACATGATTGTGAGTTTTATTATGAAGTGAAATTAATCAAATGATTTGAAAAGAAATTTTTAAGTTGCTATTTTTTAATCTTAAGGGTAATTATGGGTAAATAACTAAGGTGTTACATTTATGGTATCAGAGCAGTTTATCCTCGGCCCATTGGAGTAACTCATTACTCCTATAGTTACTCATCAAGCGAGTAACTTGTAGTTAGATATCAAACTGCTTTGTGGTTTAGTCAGGTGTTATTACTAGCATGATAACAGGCATAGTTACAAAGTCTAGTGTAGTGGTACTCTAGATTCTTTTAATTTTGTTGAGTGATTTGAGGAGCGCGATTAGTATCTGACGATTTCTTTCGAGAAGCATGGAAAGCATTGGAAAATCTTTTCTAAGTCCATTTAAACTATATTCAATTTACCATGCTAAACTTGAAACCTTGTAGAAAATGATGAGTCACATTTAGAAGTGGGTGAAAGACGAAACTAAGGAAAACAATACCCCAACGGGCTAGGGCACTAAGTTGCTACCCCACCGGGAGGAAGTGATCTTTAGTTTCGCGCCAAGTAAACCAATTCTAAACGTGATACACTAAACAAGATTTCAACATTTTGAAACTAATAGGTTGAGAAATTCAAACTTAAGTAAGACGAGAATGGTCTTATCACTGATACGATGTGTAATTGAGCTTGATCACCTCAAGTGTACATCTATTGGGAGATATCATCATCCTGTCCTTAAGTTTCGGCGAGGATTTTGGGAATTTAGTGAGATCCCAAATTTAGGAGGAATTGAAGTATTTGTCATAGGTTTCCGTATGCCTAAATATTTTAGAATTATAGTTTCACAGCAGAAGTGTAGGAAGTATTGTCTTGTCTTAAGATAAGAGAAGTAGCTAGTTAGGAATCCTAGTTAGCTATGATAGATCGCTAGGATTTATACGTTAGAATTGAACATAGGAAACCCTAGGATAATACATAGTGATAGTTTTAGTTTAGACGAATAGATGCCTGGAATCCTAGGTGATTGCATCGGGTTAGGTTATGTGTTTGGAAATGAATGAATGTGATGCTGTGTATTGTCTGGTGTTTGCCTGCATGATGATTTGTGCATGTTGAAAACTATTTTGAGCATAAAACTGTGTAAAATAAATTCTATGAATTAATCTTTTCCTAAAAATTGTACTTGAAACAAACCAAACATTTCTCCATTTTGAGAGGAACCTATCTTTCAAACACCTTGACCCCATCAGCATACCACTATATGTAAATAATTTTCCGGTATGCTGCTATGATTTTAAACATCAAGGAATTCATAAATATTTTCCGGTTTGCTACTTGGACTTTATAAAAATATGAGTGCCTTATATGTAAGCTACTTCAATTTTAATCATATGACCGCATACATGTTTCCTAGCACACTATTTTGATTCTATAAATATGTTTGCGAAGAGATGAGAAAGGAATATGCTTATTTGTTTTGGTTTTGTTCGAAAACCTATGATAATCCCTAGGTATGTAATTATACATATCGGTTTTTATCAATTGGGAAATCGGGATTTTAAGTAGAATGATCAAAACTGAATTTTGGGGTTGAGTTGAGCGAGGTGTTTGGAAAAATTATAAGTGAGTCTTCGAAGGTTGAAACTAAAGTGTTAAGTGGAATTTCAAACTGCCTGGAGCAAGTTAGCATTTTAAATAAATGTGATAATTTTGTGCAGTCAAACCTGACAGTTCCAAGTGTTTCTTATACTGGGAACGCAGGACCAAACCCAAGCTTACGTGCTCCTATCAGTCTAATACTCTTTCAAAACCTTTTAAGCTAAACGTGATTTTAGTCCCTCTAGATTTTGAGGTTTTCCGGAGTTGATCACTACTTTTAAATAAAATCTGATTTGGGTCCAGCCCTATTATTTTCCAAGTTTTGACAAAGTGGTTGTGGGACCAACGCTGAACCTAACGAACTCCAATTAATCTGAAAATTTATTATCATGACTCTTTCCATGAAGGGACATTATTTGTGAAGACATCTTTGAATTTCTAGGGAAGAAACAATTTTTGGTTTTCGAAACTGTCTTTTGCAATGATTATGTGGTTCTCCGATTTGGATTGTGAACGAATCATGAACACCATATAATTTTCCAAACTCTTTTTGAACTGATTTTGAAAATGTGTGCTGATTGTCTCAGAGGTGTGTATAGATTTAGGCCTGAACCCTAGAATGGATTTAGATAGACTCATACCAAGTTAGAATAAAGTAGAGTTTTGCCCCCATGTGATTGTGTGCAACCAAGTGTTGATGTAAATGTCGTTGTGCATATTTGAATTTTGATTGTTATGTGTGTAATAACTGTTTACATGTCAATGAGTGTGCTTGATTAGGACTTAGGAGTGGTACCTAAGTTGTATGTCACCCAATAGATTATGATTAGATCCCTACATGTTCTGCCGTAGAGATCGAGTATAGAAATAGATTTGGGTAGTTTTGAAGGCGGCAGTTTTTAAAGCATCAGTGCTATTTGTAAACCTAACAAAGATATCACCATTGATGAATGCGAGATTTGAGTTGACACCTTGATTCTTACGTTTATTAATGTTCGATGTCATTGGGAGGACTATAAATGACACATAACCAATCAAACCTAGAATACATGAACCAACCTGACTAGTATCCCTTTCTAGATGCTTTAAGTAAAATGTCTGAAAACCAACTGACCTTAGAAACCATCTCCAACTTACTGGAGAAATTGCTCTTGATTTTAGAAACCCAAGGTTTATTAAGAGTCTTTTTAGTAGGACTCTTGCAATGTTTGACTGACATCGGAGTAAACCTCAAAAACCTTAGAGCATTTTGCTTCTAGTCTAACCAAACTAAACCATAACTTGTATTCTTCATTGAATGCAAAGGTCCGGTGGCGTACTAAGAAGGTAGTATGCTGATTCCAAGTGGGGGAGTAGGACCGAAGCTAAGTGAGTATGATAGTTTAGAAAACCCTGAGTATGGGATGGTTCTCCATTTGAAGGAATTGAACGGAATTTCGGGGACGAAATTCTAATAAGTGGGGGAGAATTGTAACATCCCTAATTTAATTCCAAGCATAGTTAGTGAATTAATAGGTTTAAAGGATAAAGAATGGATAGATTAATTGTTTAAAGAATTTTGGGAGCAAGGTGAGTAGTAATTTTAGGTACTAGGGGTTGTGTAGGATGTATAGGTATCAAGAGGCGAAATTATCGAAGTTGAATCGGGAGTTAAATCGGGGTTTTAAGTGCTAGAATGCATTCGATGCAAGAAAATTAGGAATAAAATATCCATAGCTCCAAACCCAATTCCCACTGATGGATGTGTAAATAAGGATCTTAGGAAGCTTGTCTCAAAATTTGAGCAAGATCCGACGGTTAACGAAGAAGTTATGGGAAAGTCAAGGGAAAGTCAACTGGTGCACGCCCAAGCGCACCAGCTTGCACCCAGGCGCACCAGGGTGCATCAGATGCACCAACTCAGAGACTTTTTCGCCCAGGCGCACCATCAACTCGCCCAGGCGCGCGCCAGGCGCATCTGACTCCGTTTTGGCGCACCAACTGACCGCACCAGATGCCTCCACTCCCGCACCAGCGCACGCGCCAGCCTCACGCATCTGTCCCGCACCACGTCGCGCGCCCAGGCGCGCACCAGCTTAAAAGCTGGTGCTGCAAATCAGAGCAGCCAAAACGCACCACTCTTTCTCCTCTTTCTTCTTCGGCGATTTTGAGCCCCAAAACCCTAGCTTCTTCCACACCAAAAATCCACCCAAAAACACAACAAATCATCATCATATATTGGTTCCCCATCACTCATAACCACTCAAACTCCACTAATCTCTCATTTTTCCCTCTCTTCAATCATACCCATGAGTTAGGGTTCAAGAACACCGACACCCAATCTTGATTTACATCCTCCCCAAGCTCAAAGTAAGTTAGATTCATTCTTTTCTCCTTATTTTATTCATGATACACGAATTTCCCACTCTCAATTCTAACTATTTGTGTCTCCGGGGTTCCATAGCTCATTCTCTCTCCTCCGTTGAAGCTTGCTCTCTTTCTCTCTCTACACTAAGGCTTGGGAATCAACATTCTCTCTCTCTCTCCACCATTATTTGAGGTAAGAGGGGTTGTATTACCTTTATTTGGGACATAGATTCTAAGGGTGTTATAGTGGTAGCTGAGTGTAGTTAATTAATTTGGATAGTAAACCCTCCTTTTATGTGTTATAAACATAGGAAGTGAAGAACCCTAGGGAGATGATTTAATTTAAGCACTCTGAGACATACCTGAGTATGTCGATTGATTTGTGGACATATGTGAATTTTAAAGGTTGTATGTGTTATTTTGAATTGATGATGGATAGTGGGTGATGTGAATGGCTAATTATAATAGGAAAGATAATGGGAATAGGAAAAAGGAAATGTAATGGAAATAATAACAATGGAGGAAAGTAGTGATTATGCTATGTAAATTGGATATGGTTAAGGTTATGAGTTGGACTAAATGATAATAAAGGAAAATGGTTATAAGGGCTAATGTTAAGGGTGAACTATAAATATTCTGTGGCTGAAATTTTGGTGGTGAACTTTGTTTGTGAATGGTAACTAAATGGAATAGTGATAATTATGAATGTGAAATTGTGACTATTTGGTTATATATGTGAAGATGCTTGTGCTTGAAATGACTAGGTGAAAATAAACGGAATTGGGCGGCAAATTAATGACATATAATGTGAATAACTAGTGATGGATCCATGGGCGATGTAAGTAGGCCTTCGATTTGGTGGAGACATACATCGTAGTGGGCGATGTATTGTAGCCTTCGATTTGGTGGAGACAATACATCGTAAATAGGGGTTGTATTGTAGGCCTTCGATTTGGGGGAGACAATACAACCTAACTGGGGGCATGTATGTAGGCCTTCGATTTGGTGGAGACATACATGTTAAATGGGGGGGGGGTGTATTGTAGGCCTTCGATTTGGTGGAGACATACATCTTAGTGGGCGATGTATTGTAGGCCTTCGATTTGGTGGAGACAATACATCGTAAATAGGGGTTGTATTGTAGGCCTTCGATTTGGGGGAGACAATACAACCTAACTGGGGGCATGTATGTAGGCCTTCGATTTGGTGGAGACATACATGTTAAATGGGGGGGGGGATGTATTGTAGGCCTTCGATTTGGTAGAGACAATACATCGTCCTTAAGGGTTGGAAAACAAACGGAGTATGTATGTAGGCCTTCGATTTGGTGGAGACATGCATACACCGTAAGTAAAAGGAAAAGAATAAAGGAAAAGGAAATAAAAATGGATAAAATAATGAAAATGGAAAATAAATGGGCGATGTATGTAGGCCTTCGATTTGGTGGAGACAATACATCGTCTTTAAGAGTGGTATAACAAATGGAGTATGTATGTAGGCCTTCGATTTGGTGGAGACATACATACCATATAAGAAAAAGGAAATAAGAATGGAAAGGGTAATGAGAATGATTTATTGAAATGCTAAGTATAAATGGCTAAGGGAAAAGGACATGGTTAACGGGAATGGAATTAGGGTGTGTTTTTTTAAGAATGCGGGCATGGTGGTTAAACAGTTAGCGAATAGGTAGGGCTTAGTTTATTGCTATGCTTCTTAGAAGCTATCTTTCCAAGTTCTGTGTATTGCTACCCTTCTTGCTATATTTTTACAGGTACCGAAGGAGCATACACGAGTCTTGCCGAGCAGGAGTATATTCCACCACGTGGAGTGTATATAGTTGTTTAGTGACCACTTATTGTTCATAGTAAATTGGGGAGTTCTGTTGCATTTTCCTTTACTTTATCTTTTGGAAACTAAGAGTTTGAGAAATTATTTTGTATCCCAATTGAACTAATGTTTTAAGTTGAATGAACAATAATGTGGGCCCTGCTGGTCTCTGATGTACTTAAATCTGTTTTCAGATAAATGTTACAGGTTAAAGTAATATTTTGGAAATGCCTTACAAATAAAGAAAACTCCGTTCGACTTTACGGAGAATTTTTATAAGCGAATCACATGATTGTGAGTTTTATTATGAAGTGAAATTAATCAAATGATTTGAAAAGAAATTTTTAAGTCGCTATTTTTTAATCTTAAGGGTAATTATGGGTAAATAACTAAGGTGTTACAACAAACACCAACATCACATGTATATTCTAAATAACAGTCACACTTAGTATCAAAACGTTTTTTTTTTAAAACTCATTTCACTTCTTATCGGGTAACGTAAAACGTTGTTGCTTTCTTAAATCAAATCCAACTTTTACCACACTTTAAACACTTCAAAACCATCATAAATAAATCGAGAAAATAATTTATTTATTGGGTTCGGTGGCTGGTCCTTTATGGACAGCAGTTCCCTAACGCCCGAAAACACTGAAAAACTTCACTCTTTCCAATCCAACCTCTTTCTAAATCAATTACTATTGAAAACTCAAGCTTTAAATCATTTGAACACATTTTTAAAATTGAGAAACAAATTAAATCAATTCTGAACAGCAATGAGATAAATCCAAAAAAATCACTTTTTGCAAATCCAAAATCACCGTAAATTCACGCTTTAGTTCATAAAATACTTTACTATAAAATAAACACTTAAACAATTTATTTTTCAAAATTAACACATGAAACGGATCAAGGACAGCAACCAACAAGCTCACTACTTTCAAATTTAATAAAAAATAAACCACTCCAAAATCAATTAACTTTCAAGAGCTAATCACACAATTCTTTAACTAATCAAACAACTCATTTTCTTTCACTTCCTTTTAACATGCCAAATAATCCAATGCAGTTAAACACATAGTCAAGTAATTAGCACACATCACATAATAAATCAATTCATATGTGACATATAGAACAAATTATCCTAACTTTAAAACTAAACTCCTAAACCGAATCACAACTATAAACAATTAACTTACAAATTTATTTTTACATACCCTAAACACGATTTTAGACAATACTCATTTAAGCACACCAAGATATCACAATCATCACATAAGGTTCAGCCAAGGCATGAAAAATGCACAAAGGTTCATTCTTATCAAAAAGTGTCAAAAGGAGTGTTTAACCGAATACGGGGAAAACACGAAAGATAGAAATCGAAAACCATAACAAATCAAAAGGTTTCAGTTTCAAAATTTGCATAACATTAAAAAATATATCCAAGTTCAACATATAAAATTTTCAAGTCATTCGGACATTCCGAACTTAGGTTTTCATTCAGATTTTATATCAAAATCAAAACAGTACTGTTGCTGACCTGAGGCTAAACGCAATTATTAAAAATAGCAAATCAACTCCGAATTGCATGAAACTTGGTACAGAACTTCCTCACAAATCCATGATCATCTAATAAAAATTTCAAGTTATTTGGAGCTGTATAAGTCAATTTTTTCAATTAAATTTCCATCAAATTCTGTAGAAACAGAATTGAGATGCTCACTGTTTGGACTTGTTAAAAATATCAAAACAAATCCAAATCACCTCAAATTTTACAGAGAGTCACAAGACATAGGTAAGAGAGTACCATAAAACTTTCAAGCCATTTAGAGCAGTTTAAGTTTGAAAACTTTGTTCACGTTTAACCTGAAAAACTCCTTTTTCCGAAATCATTTTCACAAAGTTAATTCTTGTAAAAATAGTAAACCATTTCCAAAAATCACACAAAATTTCAGAGAGCTTTCCATTAACCTAATTAAAACATTGGATAAGTCTCAAAGCCATTGGACTTGTTCAAGTCTCTTTTATTCAAATCCCTTGCAACAAAAAACATAGATTTTCACAAACTACCCTTAATAAATAAAATTCATTTAAAATATCAAAACAAGTCCTAACCAGTTCAAACTTTCCAGAACACACTCAAATATCATAAAGAACAACATACTAAATTTCTAGGACAATCCAATTAGTAGAACTATTATTTACCAAAACCCCCTGCAAGGGAATCACTCATGACTTAAAATTTCGATATTGAGTCACATGAATATTTTCTATATCATTTCTCAACAAACAGCCCCAATGTGATTCTAATCATACTACATACACATAATATCACATAAGAAATCACAATATGCATAAAATTAATTTCTATAAATGAGATGAGAGTTTGGACATCATAGTTATTGTTTTATAAAAATCGCTTTTCAATCACAAAATTTAATCCAAAAACTTCACAATCATCATACAACTCAAAGACATAAAGTCCTATCTTAACAAATCACTTGTCTAGTCTTAAAGTGTTAAAATTAATACTTGGACAACATACTCATTTTGCCCAAGACCACAAAATTTCTTCCAATTAATCCCATTAACCCCTAACTTCTTAAAAGTCACTTTTACTCACTAAAACACTTTGTTAATCAATTTTTTTCGCAATAAACCAAATGTGGACGTCAACTATTTCAATTCTTTAAAAATCACTTTTTGAGCATAAGATTAATTCAAAGCTTTATAGCTTTTTCATATCTCAAAAATACAGAGTTTTGCCAAAGCAAATCATTTTCCTTAACATTCAATTCAGTTCCTTCTCCTAAAATACCTAGGCAACCTCAAAAATTTACTTTATTATTTTAACTATAAAAGTCAAAACTCAAAGATCAAAGTTCAAATCATTTCTATTCCCTTCCCATTCGGCCCAATCATAAATAAAACAAGGGGAAAATATTTTCAACTCAAAAACTTATATTTATCAAATAATATTTTCATAACAATCATAGATCTACACATGCATGTAACAAAAAAAAACTTTTAAATCACATAAAGGAGATAACATCAAACATGCAATTTGGTTTCTTCTAATAAAACGCATAAACATCTTCAAATATCACTTTTATCATTTTAAACAATAACAAAAATCAAAGTTTAAAGATTAAAGTTCAAATATTTCCTCTTTCCTCTTCCATTCGGTACAACACAATAACATAGAGAGAAAATATTTTTCAATTAAAAACTCATTTTAATCACATATTAATATCTCCATAAAACTCAAGGATCTTAACATGCATCATGAAAATAAATTGTAAATCAACATCAAAGAGCTTAATATCAACATGCATCAAGAAAATCATTATTTATTTTTCATTAACAAATAAAGGCTTAAAACTAAATCATGCAAGTACTCATAATAATATTTATTCATAAACTACAACATAAAAATTAAAATAAAATGATGTGAAATAGTTAAATAAGATGAGATATACCTAAAAGAAAAATGCAAGATCCCCTCTCCTTCTCCTTTCTTTGCTTCGGTCTCTCCATCTCTCTCTTGGGGTTCTTTTTCTAATTTGTTTTGTTAAGTGGAATGAGAATGATGAAGTAGAAGAAGATGGAAGGGAGTATGTGTGTGTGTGTATGTGATGGGAAGGAAATATGCTCTCCCTCTCTTACCACCTCCCTCACGGTTCTCTTCAATAGTAAGTGGGGTGGGACTTCTTCATTTTCTTATTTTAAGTAGATTAGTCTAGAGTAGGTTAAGTAGGTTAAGTAGGTGGGTGTATGGGAAAGTGGTGTTAAATGAAAGGTTTTGGTGAAGACAAATATATCATGAGAAGGCTGAGATTGTTAAATCAAAGGTTTTGATGAAGACAAATATATCATGAGATCGGTTCTCGGCCAAGGTTTTGATGAAGACAAATGAATAAGCTCGTTGGTCTGATGATGCTCAGTTCTTGGACGTTGATGAACCCGAATGAATTAGCTCAATATGCTCGGTCCGTCAATTACCTTGATGAGCTCAGTTCTCGGCCAGGGCTAGTGACAAATCAGCTCAGAATGCTATGAAGTATCTCAGATCTCTGCCAAGTCAATCAAATCAGCTTGGTATTCATTGAGGCATTGATTGTGGATCTCGACCATCAACGCAGACAAAGGAATCCTATCACTGGGATGAAAAGAGTCAAAAATTCTGAGATGAGCTCGGTGTTCACTTTGGTCTCGGCACCTTGCTCGGAAGGCTGAAGATCAGATTGTTGTGTTGATGAAGGAATGCTCTGAAGTATCTCGGATCTCGGCCTACTCAATCAAATTAGCTCATAGTGTTGATCTCTAATCTCGGCCATCGGCGAAGACAATTAGATCCGATCAGTCTCGGCACTCGGCTCGGAAGGCTGAAGATCGGATTGTTGTGATGTTGAAGTCGCAGTAAATTAGCTTAAGCTCGGGCGTGACTCGGAAGTGATCAATCCGAGCTCTCGCTCTCAGTGCAAAGCAATCGGCGAAAGATCAGCTCGACCAACTAAGATCAGATCTATCACTCAAGTCCCCAAGCTCGAACAGTTGCCAAGCTCGAACAGTTTGAATGTTCGGCAAGCTCGGCAACACTGTTCATCTTTTTCAACAATCAGCAGTACGGCGCCGCTAGTACCTCTTCATATCTGTACTGGTTTTATCGTACTGACCGTGGTTGGCAATTTTGTTTTTATCTCACAGCGCCCATCTTTCACCAAGTTTGAATTTCAAATTGGGATTTTAAAATCAGCAGAAAGGGACAGATTTGGATCGTTGCTGGGAAGTTGCAGCGGCTGTACCATTCTATGAAAAAGCACAGAGATGTCTCTGAACGTTGCAGTGTTTTGGGATTTTCTGATATATCCGTTGGGAAGGACAAGTCGTGACCCAAGATATTTTTCCTCTCTTCTGTGTGCAGACATCAATATAAAAGGACTGGTTTTTTCTTCTCCAATGTCAACAAGACAGAAGAGCAATACATAGTGAAGAAAAACGCAGAAAAGTGAGCGATAGAGCTAGAGAGAGAAATTGTTATATTTTTTAATCTAAGCTTCAAATCGTTCTCTACAAAATCCTTTCTCAAACACACAACTGAACACTCATCTGTTCATCAAACTTTAAGAATCATACACACTTGAGTTTCTGGTTGGAGCCATCTTCATTCATTCAATCTGTTATCAAGTCTTGAGAGGTTCTCAAGTAAGTGAAAGTCTTGGAAGGTTTCCAAGCTTGCCTAAGAGGTTCTTAGGTGAAGTGAAGTCTTAGGAGGTTCCTGAGCAGAAATCCAAAGAGGTTCTTTGGTGAAAGTCCTTGAAGGTTTCAAGGCATCTTGAAGGTTTCAAGATCTGTAAAGTGCTGGAGAAGTTCTTCGGCCATCAATTCAAGTCGGGGTTAGGTTTGGAGAGGTTCTCCTGTAAATCCGTTTGTAACCGATTAGATTGATTTTTATTAAAGGCTCCCTAAAGGTTTTAGGGGGACTGGACGTAGCTCACTGTGGTAGTGAGTGAACCAGTATAAAATCGGCTGTCTCTCTCTTCTTTACTGCTTTCTGTTTTTGACCGAGCATTTAATCGGCTTTGCTATACTCTATATTTTGCTCGGATAGTACTAGCTTTTTTCCGCTGTAAATCTGATCTTTGTGTTGTGCAGATCGGATAATCGATGGTCGGTCTAGATAACCGATTATCAGAATTTGCTCGGCCGAAAGTTAGCATATTTATTTTAAAAGCAAGCATTATCCAACCGACTTCAGTTATATCCGAAAAATTAGTACTATCGCTTCCAACTACTATTCACCCCCGTCTAGTAGATTGTTAGGCCGATTGTTGGTTTCCAACAAGTGGGTGTGTAAGAAAAGGGTGGCCATGCATTGGCCTAAAATCTTCAAGGGATAAGGGATAGCATTTTTAAATACTAGGTGGGATATTTAGAGGATGAATTGTATTCAATTAGGAT
This sequence comes from Crotalaria pallida, assembly GCA_037953625.1. NCBI lineage: Eukaryota > Viridiplantae > Streptophyta > Magnoliopsida > Fabales > Fabaceae > Crotalaria > Crotalaria pallida. Next base: position 122,578,413 of record CM075649.1, read on the forward strand.
ACCCTAGGGTCTTGTGCACTCATAATTATTTGTCTAACAAATAAAAATTCTAAATACATAGTATTACTAACCAAAACCGTATAACAATGCTACACAGTAAAAAATATTATTTTTCAAATACAGTAAATAACACTTGAAAGTCATTTTCTGATTTATTTTAATTAATGAAACATTACAATTTATTTAAAATTCAAAATACCAACAATTCGTGAGCAGCTTATTAAATACCAAACTTTACAAAAATAAATTCTACATTTCAATACGATCGTTTTAACTGTAAATTCGTTTGGTTTGGATTTACATATCAAAAGTTATGAATTTCAAAGTTAAATAAATTCTTTAAATCAATAAATCACAAAATAATAACTCACCAAAAGCTATTCTAAATGCACCACCTTTATTTACATGGGAAAGGTCAAAAGTATTACTTTAAAGATAATAGAGTTAATTTAACATTAAATGAGTTGGTTAAGGTGTCCTACATGCATTGGTCACCCCTTCCTTAGAAACATGGGTCATTTTAATTGCCCTTTCAAAATTTGATTTTCAAAAGCAAACACAAAACTAAATATTTTATTATCATAAAATAAATTCCACATTTCTAAATAATTATTTTCACTCATAAATATAAATTAATAATATATTTATATGAATTCAAAAAGAACTGTCCAATCAGAAATTTTTAAAACTCAATTTATTAAAATATGAAAAATTGCTGAGATGTAACATCAGAATTCTGGTCAGACGCATGAGGTTAGGAACGTGGTGCCCCATGGGCGAACAACCTTTTTTTTTAATTAAAAAAAACTAAAAACATAATATTTTCATATTTTTAGTTAAATAAAAAAATAAAAAAAAAGGATTGAAGAGAGAGGTCGTCTTCGCCTGTGTGACATCACGCGACACCACATGACCAACCTCCTGCGTCTGACTAGGATTCTGATGTTACATGTCAACAAAATAGGCCAAAATTGGTAATAGGGGTATATGACAAACCCAGAAGTAACTTCATGGAGTCAAACATTGAAAAAAAAAAGAATAAGAGTATCTGGCAAAAGTGTCTCAAACTTCAGGGACTTGTGACATAATTAAGCCTAAATAATATAATAGGATTTGATTTTAACTAAAGTCTTAGATTTCATCAATAAGAAGATTGGAGGAAAAGTATAAATTATATACATTTACATAAAAAAAATTGTTTTTTAATTTGAAATTAATAATCCGTGTGTAAAAATCTCACCAGTAGTACAAGGCATGTTGTGTGCTTGGAAGTCAAGGGTGAATGTGTAACACCCCTAATTTTCGTCTCCCAAATAACCAAGAAATTAATTATAACAATTATTTTATAATTGACTTATATTAGTTTTGAAGGTTTTAGTTTTTGTACATTAGGTGTTTTTATATGTAAAAATATGAGATATATTTTATATGGTTATTTTGTACAAAAATGTGAATATTGTAATTTAGTCCTTGGGTTGGGACCTAATTGCAATATTAAAAAGGTTTTTGAAGAAAGAGTAATTAAATTAATAATTTTTGAATTTTATCAGTATGTAACCGGTTAGAAGGGCTCTGTAACCGGTTACACGATGAACTCAGAAACTGGGAATAGTGGATTTTGATGAGTAATCACCCAATTAATCCAGAAATTGCCACAAATCCCACTCAAATCATGCTGAGGAACGCGTGTCGCCTTGCATGCAAGCCTGATCTCTCTATAAAAACCCGAATTGCTGATGAATTTGGGTTGATTTTCTGATTGAAGTGCTGAAACTCTGTTTTTAGGGTTCTAAGATTCGTCCCTGTAATTCTCCTTCGTTTCTGAGAGTTAGAACATGAGTGATACACGGTTACAAAGCTCACATCAAGGGCTTTGTATTGATATAAGGTTTGTGAGTTGAGAGTTCCTGAGCTAGGAGAAATCGATTCACGAAATTGAAGATTCAAAACTGTCACAGTTCTGTATTGGGTTTCTGGAACTGACTTTGAGCTTCGATTTTGGTAAGCTCAAGCCTTCTCTTGTTTTAGACTTGACTTCCTTTCAAAGTTCATGTTGCATGGTTTTGATAATGACCATTTTCCCTAATTTCCATGTCCATTTCATGTTCCAAATTCCTTGATCAATCTACCCTGTCAAAACGGTTCTAGTTTGAGGAGGAGCTTTGGGTGTTTGGTGTTCTACCTCAAATCTCTGCTCAAATCTTGTTCAAGCACGAACCTAAGGTAAGGGGGAAGCTTACTATTTGCTAGAATGAGAATAAATTGTGGTAGAACATAGGATGAGTCACCAAGAGACTCAAAGGGCATAAGTTAAAATGGTTAAGTGGCTTGGAGGCCAAACTGAGCTCAATTGTTGTTATGAGCAAAGTTATCTAGATGCATGCAAGCTATATTGATGTTGGATTCATGAATTACTTGGATATTATGTGAATTGATGTACTAAGTTGTGAAATATGTGTAATTTGAGTATCTAAATTGAATGCATGCAAGATAGATATGTTTATGTGGTTGAACACACTAGTATTAAGGTATGTGAACTTTATTTATGAATTAAATTGGTTAGATTTGAGTATGGTAGAAAATGGTATGCAAAACCTCACTTTTCAGTGTATTTTCTGCCTAATCTAACCTGTTAGTCGAAATTTGTAACCGGTTAGATACTGTCAATTTTCAAAGAAAATGAATTTCTGAAATTGGCTAAGTGTCCATACCATTTGTACTCAAGTTTAAGCTAGAATTTCATACAAAGACCAATCTAAAACTATGTGATTGAGCACTGTTTGGTTTGGATTGGAGGTGATGAGTTAATACCTTAATATCAAATGATAATTTCAAGAGGAAATTATGCATAAATAAAAATGGATTATGACTTAGATCTTTTGAATGATATTATGTGCTGAACTTGAGGTATTCTGTTATGCTAAGACCTTGTTATTGGATTGAGTAGAGAATTCAAGAAAAGGTTCTTTGAAAACCAATGGTTTTATACTCAGGTCTGTAATTCTAACCGGTTAGGTGATGATGTAACCAGTTAGTACCTGAAACTTAAAAATAAAAGTTAAGTTTTTGAGTAAGGATTGTTAATACCAATGATTACATTCTCTCAATCCAGGTCTATGAGCATATGCTAAATTTAAATTCAAAGGTGAATTTTATGAGTAAAGCCATACCTCAAGATATCATTCAGAAGTTGTGTTTTCTAAGTCATAATAATGGAATTAATGGGAACATGACCCTGTACTCTAGGAGTACCAAATTGATGCAACCTACTTGATGACACATTCTGGGAATGTGGCCATTGTCTGGGACATGGTTTCTTTGACACGTTCCGGGAACGTGATGCACACTCTGGGAGTGGTGCTTGATTATATTCCAAGTATGGTTTGCGATACGTTCTGGGAACGTATGTTAGTGTTCTGGGGACACATTGGTATAATAATAGAATTAAAGATAAAAACCAACCTTAATGATTGTGCATTCATGCATATAGAATGGAAGCTGGGTTGGTAGGAAACGATTATCATATTCTGGGAATATGAGGAGTGTAACGCTCTCTTTTCTATCTTGAAAATAAGTAATATTTCCAAATAGTTGAATACTTGCTATCAAAATTAGGACTAGAAAATTTTTCCTTTTTAAATTAGTACTTGCTCAATTATAAACCCTTTTTAACATGAACCATTATTTGAATTCGGCTTAGTAATATCTTAAGTTCGAAAAGGCTTTCGAGAGAACAATTCCTTAATTATAGAAAACATTATTCGTCGTTCTTATTAGGACATATCATTTGTCTCTCGAGTTGGATTTGAATATATAAAACATAAACTTATCGCTGAATCCTTTTCAAATAGAAATCAGAGTTCGCGGAAGTAAAAATAGTACTTATGGGGCACTGCTGAGGTAAAGAAAACAACATATATATATATATATATATATGTCATAACATAAAACCCCATCAGTACAGTCAGTAGCAAGTGGTAAAAAGTCGAGATAGCAAGTTTGGTGAAACATATACAGACCAGCTGCATAAAATAAAACCTCCCTCTAAGACCTCTCAAATATATACAATATATGACAAAACCCAAAAGTAGAAGTCTCAGAGAAAGTCATCCGTGTCCTCAGCAGCTCCTCAGATCCTCCACCGCTCTATCCCTAGGATCTAGGATCCAAAACATCTACGCTATGCAAGCTCCTATGAACCAGCGGGTCCACCTCTACAGGGTCCTCCTCGACCTCGCCCGACTGGGTGGAGACCCCACCACTGGGTCTAGAATCTGCAGAAGCAGTCCTATCATAGTCAGTCGGACCAGGAGAAGGAGTCTCCTCAGTGACAACTCTATGGGAGGAAGGATGAGAACGAGTGGCAGCTCTGAAACGAAAACTATGAAAACGACGCATAGGTCGAGCCCGGGGTGGTCCTCTATATGTATAAAAGGGTGGAACATGTATAGTATAGACTAATGGGATCCTAAATCGACAAGGTCGCACTCGCACCAGAGGGTTAGGGTGGTAGAGAGTGATCTCAACCTCCCCCTCAAAAGTGGCGCGGTGCTCCTCATACGTCCATATGCCACTAGGGATAGGGCGTATCTCGATGCAAGCTCGGTATCTGGCCATCACCTAAATAGGGCACAGGGAGTAAGTATACACATATACATAATTGATAAAGACTAAAATTACAAACACAGGTATATCATGGACAGATAATAATGAAAATACATATGAGCACACCAATTTTCAACATTATATTTCTTATAATGCAAGTGGCATGATGTATGATTTTCTATCCACAACTGAGGCCTCTAAAGTCCATCTTGGACGTCCATCCAATACACCCTTGTGTTCCCGGAACACCGACATTTGTTCCCAGAACATAATGCCGAACCATACTTGGATAATAAGCATCACTCCCGGAGTGTGCACCACGTTCCCAGAACGCATACGTTCCCAGAACGCATAAAAACCAGGTCCCGGACACTGGCCACATATCTATAATGTGTCATCAAGTAGGTTATAATTTGGTACTCCCGGAGTACCCTACTCATATTCCCAGAATATGATAAACTTTCCTACCAACCAGACTTCCAATCTATATGGATGCACAAATATCGGGGTTGGTTTTATCTTTGCATTAATTATGTGATTTAGAAATATTCCAATTTCCTCTTTTGAATGATTTAGTGGAGGCACAACCTTTGGCACATAATTCTCCTTTGAATTATCTCAAAAACATGCCTTTAAGTTTAGATTGGAAAAATATAACCAATGGTATTCAAAAACTTAACTTTTTATTTTTCAGATTCAGGTACTAACCGGTTACAGTTTCAGGCTAACCGGTTAGAACTACAGACCTGAACTGTTCACCATTGTAATTCAGAAAAAACCTTTTTTCTTGAATTCTCTACCCAATCTATAACAAGTTTAACATTGTTTTATGCCTTCAAAAACCACTGTTTTATCATTCAAAGGTCTAAATCACATTTCATTCTCCAATGAACATAATCTCCTCTTGAAATTATTTCATTAATTTAAGGCATAAACTCCATTCCTTCAAATCTGAACCATGATATTATAAGCACTCATCTTCAGATTATTTATAATGAAATTAAAGTATAGATTTGAGCCAAAATCACTAAAACCTCAGGACTGATTTAATAAATTGATTTTCTTTGAAATTTTACAGTGTCTAACCGGTTACAATTATCGAGTAACCGGTTAGATTGTGCAGTCAGTCCACTCAAAACAGAGTTTTGACAAACTATTCTTTTCTTTTCTCAAATCTAACCCAATTCCAACATCCTCAGAGTTCATATGCCTTAAAAACAATATGTTCATACCCAGAAACACATTTGATTTGCATGCATCAAGTTTATGGTATCAATTTGCAAAAAAAATCAACACAAACACCATTCAATACCACAAAACTCACAATCAACATTTACTTTATGATTTTAAACCTTAAATCACTTGCATGCATCAATTTCAATCTGCTCAACACAGGATTGAACCATATTTTGGCCTCCAAGCCTTTGTGCTTTAAAACACATAATGCCCTTTTGAGTTTTGTTAACACAAATCCTAATTCACTTGCTTCTCTTTTTTTTAGTCTAAATCTAGTATAAGGTAGGCTTCTCCCATACCTTAAGACAGAGTTTGATGACAATCAACACTGATTTTGAAGAAAGACCACAGATTCCCCACAATTCCTCTAATCTGCTTTCAGCCACGAATTCCATCAACAGGGTCCCAAAGACCAGAAAATTGGATATAGCAATTGGCCAAGAAAATTGGGGAAAATGATTAGAACTCAATCTAGGTAACATGCACTAGAGAATCAAAGAGATTTGAAGCTTAATGGTGAACTACACTTACCAAAATCAAGGCTGGAATTCAGCTTCCAGAACAGGAATGACAAAGAACTCAGTTTCCAACTCCTAGCTTCCAAGATGGATTTCTCCTTCCACACGAAAACTCAACTCACAAAGTGTATACCACTGAAAAGCCCTGGATTCAAGCTTTTCAGAAATGTGTGTTTTACTCTCTAACACTCAAGGAATAAAAAGAATTTCCCAGAACGAAATTGAAACCCTAGTTTCCCTTCTTCAACACAAACCAGCAACAATCAACCTCAACTCCTCTGAAAATTCCACAATTTATAGGCAAATTGGATTTGCATGCATGGTGACGCGTGGTTTCCACTGATCTAAGGTTGATTTCGTGGCGATTAATTGGATTAATCAAGTGATTACTCATCAAAACCCACTAACCCAGTTTCTGGGTTCATCGTCTAACCGGTTACAGGGCATTACTAACTGGTTAGATTAGTTCAAAATTTAAAAATTACTATTTTTAAATCTTTCCCTCCAAGAACCTTTTCAATATTACATTTAGGTCCTATTTCAGGGACTAAAATGCAATATTCTTATTTTTTGCATTTATTTGCCATATAAAAATATTTCAATTTATTTTTATATTTACGGCTAATTAAGTACAAAACATAAAATTGGAAAAACCATATAAATTAATAATAAAACTTTTATTATTAATTTCCTATTATCCGGGAGACGAAAATTAGGGGTGTTACACTACTCCCCCACTTAAAAGGAATTTCGTCCCCGAAATTCTAGCTTACAAAAACAACTCTGGATACTCTTGACGCATCTTTTCCTCTAATTCCCATGTAGTTTCAGATACGTCTGCGTTTTCCCATACAACCTTAACTAAAGGTATCTCCTTTCCCCTGAGCCGCTTAACTTCTCGATTTTCTATCTTAACTGGTCTGGTCTCAAAAGTAAGGTTTTCCTTCAAAGTCAAATCTTCAGAGTGGAGTTTTAGAATAACTGATGGGTCATGCACATACTTCTTCAATTGCGAAACGTGAAAGACGTTGTGCAAATTGGATAAAGAGGGTGGTAAAGCTAATTGATAAGCAACAGGACCAACTCTCTTAAGGATTTGGTATGGACCTATACACTTAGGCGAAAGCTTTCGGGTTCTCAAGGCTCTACTAATTCCTTTCATCGGAACTATCCGAAGGAACACGTGGTCACCTTCCGAAAATTCTAATGGTTTTCTCCTCTTATCCGCATAACTCTTCTGCCGACTTTGAGCCGCTTTCATCTTTTATTGAACCATCCTAATCTTCTTAGATGTCTGCTAAATCATTTCCGGTCCAACCATTAAATTCTCCCCCACTTAGAACCAACATAGTGGGTTTTGACACTTCCTTTCATACAACGCTTCAAACGGTGCCATCCCGATGCTCGCATGATAGCTGTTGTTGTATGTGAATTCCGCAAGAGGTAGCACTTGATCCCAACTTCCTTGTTCTTCAAGTGCACAAGCCCTCAACACATCTTCTAACGACTGAATCGTTCTCTCTGTCTGGCCATCCGTCTGTGGATGATACGCAGAACTCAATTTCAATCTCGTTCCCATAGCATCATGCAAACTTTTCCAGAATTGCGACGAAAATCTGGGATCTCGATCAGACACAATACTTGAAGGCACAATGCATAAGCCACTACCCTTCCTTCTTGCATCAATACACAACCCAGTCCTTGCTTAGATGCATCACAGTATACTTCAAAACTCTTATGAGGATCAGGTAAGATTAACACAGGAGATGATGTTAACCTTTCCTTCAACTCACGGAAACTAACTTCACACCGATCGTCCCACCCGAACGGTTGATACTTCCGAGTCAACTTAGTCAAAGGCAATGCAATCTTGGAAAATCCTTTTATGAATCGATGATAGTATCCAGCCAGCCCTAAGAAACTTCTCACCTCCGTCACAGTCTTAGGCTGTTCCCAACTTAACACCGAACTTACTTTTGCTGGATCCACCACAATTCCTTCTTTAGAGATTACATGCCCTAAGAACTTCACTTCATTCAACCAAAACTCACATTTCGTAAGTTTGGCATATAATTGCTTCTCCTTCAGGACTTTTAACACAATCCTGAGATGTTCTTCATGCTCTTCCGGATTCTTAGAATAGACCATAATGTCGTCAATAAACACCACCACAAATAAATCCAAATATGGTCTAAAGATCCGGTTCATATAATCCATGAAAATAGCAAGTGCATTAGTCAATCCGAACGGCACCACAACATACTCATAATGACCGTATCGAGATCGAAATGCAGTCTTGGGTATATCCTCCTCCTTTATTCTGATCTGATGATAACCCGATCTCAGATCATTCTTGGAGAATACTGCAGCTCCCCTAACTTGGTCCATAAGGTCATCAATCCTTGGCAAAGGATACTTATTCTTAATAGTGACCTTATTCAACTACCTGTAATCCACACACATTCTCATACTCCCATCTTTCTTCTTTACAAACAGTAATGGAGCTCCCCAAGGCGAAACGCTTGGCCTGATCATCTGTTTCTGCAGCAATTCTTCTATCTGCTTCTTCATTTCTGCCATTTCTGGTGGTGCCATCCTATAAGGAGCAATATAGATGGTACCAGCTCCAGGGACTAAGTCAATCCCAAACTCTATCTCTCGCTTCGGAGGTAATCCTGGTATCTCTTCAGGAAATACTTCCGGAAATTCTCTCACCACCGAAATCTCCTCTATCGGCATTGACTCTTCTTCCCCAGAAGCCGAGAATAAACACATATAACCCTCCGGTTCAAGGGTCCTATATTGAATTGTCTTATCCTCACAATTGATGATCACTTGGTTCTTCATCAACCAATCCATACCCAAGATCACATCCAATTGTAACTTAGGAAGACAAACCAAATCTACCTTAGACAGACGACCCAAAATTTCTACATTACCCCCTAAACAGACTTTAGCGGTGAAGATCGGTATTCCCGTAGGGGTATCTATACTAAGATAGCAAGGTGAATCAGAAACAACAAGATTCAACCTATTCACACATTCAGGAGAAACAAAAGAATGTGTAGCTCCAGAATCAAACATGATTTTGCAAGGTAGGTTATTAAGCAGAAAGTTACCTTGCACGAGATTCGGGGTTTGGGTTGCTTCATTACCACTCAGGGTAAACACTCTTCCTTGTACCACAGGCTTGCCAGCATCACCCTTTGCAAATTCTTTGCACTCACGAGCAAAGTGACCTTGCTTTCCACACTTGAAACATCCTCCTGTGGACCAGTAGAACTGACCATGATGATAACGCCTACACTTCTCGCAATATGGAGCATTATCGCGAGATTTGTTCTTGTTATCCGTCACAGCTTTACCCTTACCCTTATTTTTCTGAGAATATGGACCATTATTCCGATAATCAAACTTCTTCTTTCTCTGTGGTCCATAACTCTGTCCAACTCTTTTTCCTTGACTTCCAATCAACTCAGCTTTCTTGTCATCCTCATACATTATGCACATATCCACAAGTGCAGGGAAACTCTGAATCCTCTGATAACTGAAGATAGACTTCAACTCCGGTCTCAGCTCACCTTCAAACTTTACACACTTACTCCTCTCATCAGGGTTATTCAAGTAGTAGGGAGAGTATTTCATCAGCTCCTCGAATCTGGCAGCATACTCTCCTACACTCATATCCCCCTGCTTCAATTGCATGAATTCCACTTCCTTCTTCCTCCTTAAATCTTCTGGAAAGTACATATTAAGAAATTTCTCCATAAATACTCCCCAGTTGATTGCTCTTCTTTCAAAATTCAGCAATTGGACAGTGTGATCCCACCAGTTTTCAGCTTCCCCGTGAAGCATGTAAACTGCATAGGTCACCTTCTGTTCATCAGAACAATCCAAAGTTTGGAAAATTTTGTTAATCTCATACAACCACTTGTTCGCCTCATCAGGTTTGTATCCTCCTTCAAACCTTGGTGGATTACACTTCCTGAACTCCGACAGAGTCTTAGCATCATGATTCGCCATATTGCCAACGGGTGGATTACCAGCTCGCCCTTGAGGTGGCTGTTGTTGTTGCTGCTGCTGCATGCCTTCCAGAACAGTCGTGATTCGTTCTAACATTTCATTAGTAATATTTCTATTTCTGGTTGCCATAGAAAGACCTGCACTATGGGCTTTGGGGTCACTAAAAAGGTCTTTGAAACATAAATGCTACTAACTTACTCAAAACATATTCAATCAACATTGAATACCATACTTAGCTGCATCATCGGGGCCATGAGGGACAGGACCAATGCTCTGATACCACCAAAGGTGTAACGCTCTCTTTTCTATCTTGAAAATAAGTAATATTTCCAAATAGTTGAATACTTGCTACCAAATTAGGACTAGAAAATTTTTCCTTTTTAAATTAGTACTTGAGATCCAAAAGTAGAAGTCTCAGAGCAAGTCATCCGTGTCCTCAGCAGCTCCTCAGATCCTCCACCGCTCTATCCCTAGGATCTAGGATCCAAAACATCTACGCTATGCAAGCTCCTATGAACCAGCGGGTCCACCTCTAGCAGAAACAGTCGGCTCAACATGCACCTCCTCCTCGCTCTCATCCTCCACAGGGTCCTCCTCGACCTCGCCCGACTGGGTGGAGACCCCACCACTGGGTCTAGGATCTACAGAAGCAGTCCTATCATAGTCAGTCGGACCAGGAGAAGGAGTCTCCTCAGTGACACTCTATGGGAGGAAGGATGAGAACGAGTGGCAGCTCTGAAACAAAAACTATGAAAACGACGCATAGGTCGAGCCGGGGGTGGTCCTCTATATGTATAAAAGGGTGGAACATGCATAGTATAAACTAATGGGATCCTAAATCGACGAGGTCGCACTCGCACCAGAGGGTTAGGGTGGTAGAGAGTGATCTCAACCTCCTCCTCAAAAGTGGCGCGGTGCTCCTCATACGTCCATATGCCACTAGGGATAGGGCGTATCTCGATGCAAGCTAGGTATCTGGCCATCACCTAAACAGGGCACAAGGAGTAAGTATACACATATACATAATTGATAAAGACTAAAATTACAAACACGGGTATATCGCGGACAGATAATAATACAAATACATATGAGCACACCAATTTTCAACATTATATTTCTTATAATGCAAGTGGCATGATGTATGATTTTCTATCCACAACTGAGGACTCTAAAGTCCATCTTGGACGTCCATCCAATACACCCTTGTGTTCCCGGAACACCGACATTTGTTCCCAGAACATAATGCCGAACCATACTTGGATAATAAGCACCACTCCCAGAGTGTGCACCATGTTCCCAGAACGCATACGTTCCCAGAACGCATAAAAACTAGGTCCCGGACACTGGCCACATATCTATAATGTATGATCAAGTAGGTTATAATTTGGTACTCCCGGAGTACCCTCCTCATATTCCCAGAATATGATAAACGTTCCTACCAACCAGACTTCCAATCTATATGGATGCACAAATATCGGGGTTGGTTTTATCTTTGCATTAATTATGTGATTTAGAAATATTCCAATTTCCTCTTTTGAATGATTTAGTGGAGGCACAACCTTTGGCACATAATTCTCCTTTGAATTATCTCAAAAACATGCCTTTAAGTTTAGATTGGAAAAATATAACCAATGGTATTCAAAAACTTAACTTTTTATTTTTCAGATTCAGGTATTAACCGGTTACAGTTTCAGGCTAACCGGTTAGAACTACAGACCTGAACTGTTTACCATTGTAATTCAGAAAAACCCTTTTTCTTGAATGCTCTACCCAATCTATAACAAGTTTAACATTGTTTTATGCCTTCAAAAACCACTGTTTTATCATTCAAAGGTCTAAATCACATTTGATTCTCCAATGAACATAATCTCCTCTTGAAATTATTTCATTAATTTAAGGAATAAACTCCATTCCTTCAAATCTGAACCATGATATTATAAGCACTCATCTTCAGATTATTTATAATGAAATTAAAGTATAGATTTGAGCCAAAATCACTAAAACCTCAGGACTGATTTAATAAATTGATTTTCTTTGAAATTTTACAGTGTCTAACCGGTTACAATTATCGAGTAACCGGTTAGATTATGAAGTCAGTCCACTCAAAACAGAGTTTTGACAAACTATTCTTTTCTTTTCTCAAATCTAACCCAATTCCAACATCCTCAGAGTTCATATGCCTTAAAAACAATATGTTCATACCCAGAAACACATTTTATTTGCATGCATCAAGTTTATGGTATCAATTTGCATAAAAATCAACACAAACACCATTTAATACCACAAAACTCACAATCAACATTTACTTTATGATTTTAAACCTTAAATCACTTGCATGCATCAATTTCAATCTGCTCAACATAGGATTGAACCATATTTTGGCCTCCAAGCCTTTGTGCTTTAAAACACATAATGCCCTTTTTAGTTTTGTTAACTCAAATCCTAATTCACTCTCTTCTCTTTTTTTTAGTGTAAATCTAGTATAAGGTAGGCTTCTCCCATACCTTAAGACAGAGTTTGATGACAATCAACACTGATTTTGAAGAAAGACCACAGATTCCCCACAATTCCTCTAATCTGCTTTCAGTCACGAATTCCATCAACAGGGTCCCAAAGACCAGAAAATTGGATATAGCAATTGGCCAACAAAATTGGGGAAAATGATTAGAACTCAATCTAGGTAACATGCACTAGAGAATCAAAGAGATTTGAGGCTTAATGGTGAACTACACATACCAAAATCAAGGCTGGAATTCAGCTTACAGAACAGGAATGACAAAGAACTCAGTTTCCAACTCCTAGCTTCCAAGATGGATTTCTCCTTCCACACGAAAACTCAACTCACAAAGTGTATACCACTGAAAAGCCCTGGATTCAAGCTTTTCAGAAATGTGTGTTTTGCTCTCTAACACTCAAGGAATAAAACGAATTGCCCAAAACGAAATTGAAACCCTAGTTTCCCTTCTTCAACACAAACCAGCAACAATCAACCTCAACTCCTCTGAAATTCCACAATTTATAGGCAAATTGGATTTGCATGCATGGTGACGCGTGGTTTCCACTGATCTAAGGTTGATTTCGTTGCGATTAATTGGATTAATCAAGTGATTACTCATCAAAACCCACTAACCCAGTTTCTGGGTTCATCGTCTAACTGGTTACGAAGCATTACTAACCGGTTAGATTAGTTCAAAATTTAAAAATTACTATTTTTAAATCTTTCCCTCCAAGAACCTTTTCAATATTACATTTAGGTCCTATTTCAGGGACTAAAATGCAATATTCTTATATTTTGCATTTATTTGCCATATAAAAATATTTCAATTTATTTTTATATTTTTTCGGCTAATTAAATACAAAACATAATATTGGAAAAACCATATAAATTAATAATAAAACTTTTATTATTAATTTCCTATTATCCGGGAGACGAAAATTATGGGTGTTACAAGGAGGGTACTCCGGGAGTACCAAATTTGTAACCTACTTGATGACACATTCTGGGAATGTGGCCAGTGTCTGGGACCTGGTTATATACGTTCTGGGAACGTATGTTAGTGTTCTGGGAACATATTGATATGCAACCTACTTGATGACACATTCTGGGAATGTGGCCATTGTCCGGGACCTGGTTTTTATGCGTTCTGGGAACGTATGCGTTCTGGGAACGTGATGCACACTCTGGGAGTGATGCTTATAATTCCAAGTATGGTTTGCTACACGTTCTGGGAACGTGATGCACACTCTGGGAGTGATGCTTATTTATCCAAGTATGGTTTGGCATTACGTTCTGGGAACGAATGTCAGTGTTCCGAGAACACAACGGTGTATTGGATGGACGTCCAAGATGGACTTTGTTAGAGGCCTCAGTTGAGGATGAAAATCATGTGTAACACCCCTAATTTTTGTCTCCCGGATAATAGGAAATTAATAATAAAAGTTTTATTATTAATTTACATGGTTTTCCAATTTTATGTTTTGTATTTAATTAGCCGGAAATATAAAAATAAATTGAAATATTTTTATATGACAAATAAATGCAAAATATAAGAATATTGCATTTTAGTCCCTGAAATAGGACCTAAATGTAATATTGAAAAGGTTCTTGGAGAGAAAGATTTAAAAATAGTAATTTTTAAATTTTGAACTAATCTAACCGGTTAGTAATGCCCTGTAACCGGTTAGACGATGAACCCAGAAACTGGGTTAGTGGAATTTGATGAGTAATCACTTGATTAATTTGTTTAATCGCCACGAAATCAGTTCAGTGATAATGGGAAACACGCGTCAGTGTGCATGCAAGGTTAATTTCTCTATAAAAACCCATAATTCTGATCAAATTAGGTTGTTGATGCTCTGGTTTGAGGTGAATCTCTGTTTAGGGTTTCAAAATCGTCCCTTCCAATTCTCTCTTGTTGTTGAGAGTTAGCTTTCGAGTGATACATAGTTGTAAAGCTTACATCAAGAGCTTTACAAAGATATAAACATTGTGAGTTGAGGGTTAGGGAGCTAGGAGAACGAAGTCTTTGAAGTGGAGGAGTTTAAAACTGTTTCTGCAACCAACTGATTCTTGGAGCTTAGTTGGAACTTCAATTTGGGTAAGTGTGTGAACTCCTTTGACCTCAAATCACTTCGAATATCTAGTGCATGTTACCTAAATCCAATCCTAATCATTTTTCCTAATTTGTTTGGCCAAAATCTATGTTGAAATCTTTGGTCGGTGTTTGGACCCTGTTGCTGAAATCGTGGGTAAAAGAGCAGACTAGGGATTTTGGTGGAATCTGTGAGTTCTCTTCAAACTCAGTGTCATTACTCATCAAACACTATCATAAGGTATGGGAGAAGTCTACCTTATACTAGATTTAGACTAAAAATCAAGTGATTTAGGATTTGAGTTAACAAAACTCAAAAGGGCATTATGTGTTTAAAGCACAAAGGCTTGGAGGCCAAAATTCTGGCTCAATTCTGTGTGAGCAAATTTCAATTGATGCATTCAAGTGATTTAAGGTTTAAAATATGAAAATAATTGTTGATTATGAGTTTTGAGGTACTGATTGGTGTTTGTATGGATTTCTATGCAAATTGATACCATAATCTTGATGCATGCAAATTGAATGTATTTCTGGGTATGAACATATTGTTCTTAAGGCATATGAACTCTGAGAATGTTGAAATTGGGTTAGATTTGAGAAATGAAAAGAATGATTTGTCAAAACTCTTGTTTTAGTGGGCTGACTGCATAATCTAACCGGTTACTCGATAATTGTAATCGGTTAGAAACTGTAAAATTTCAAAGAAAATCAGTTTATTAAATCAGTCCTGAAGTCTTAGTGATTTTGGCTCAAATCTATAATTCAATTTCATTAGAAATAATCTGAATATGAGTTGTTATAATGTCATGGTTCAGATTTGAAGGATAAGAGTCAAATGCCTTAAGTTAATGAGATGAACTCAAGAGGAAACTATGTTCATTTGGAAAGAGAAAGTGATTTAGACTTTTGAATGATGAAAACAGTGATTTTTTATCCATAAAACAATGTTAAACTTGTTTATAGATTGGGTAGAGAATTCAAGAAAAAGGGTTTTTCTGAATTACAATGGTAAACAGTTCAGGTCTGTAATTCTAACCGGTTAGCCTGAAACTGTAACCGGTTAGTACCTGAATCTGAAAAATAAAAAGTTAAGTTTTTGAATACCATTGGTTATGTTTTTCCCAATCTAAGTTTAAGGGCATGTTTTTGAAACAATTCAAAGGAGAATTTTGTGCCAAAGATTTTGCCTCAAATAAATCATTCAAAAGGAGAAATTGTAATATTTCTAAATCACATTAATGTAAAGATAAAACCAACCCTGATATTTGTGCATCCATATAGACTGGAAGCTTGGTTGGTAGGAACGTTTATCATATTCTGGGAATATGAGGAGGGTACTCCTGGAGTACCAAATTATAACCTACTTGATGACACATTATAGATATGTGGCTAGTGTCCGGGACCTGGTTTTTATGCGTTCTGGGAACGTATGCGTTCTGGGAACGTGGTGCATACTCCGGGAGTGATGCTTATTATCCAAGTATGGTTCGGCATTACGTTCTGGGAACGAATGTCGGTGTTCCGGGAACACAAGGGTGTATTGGATGGACGTCCAAGATGGACTTTTAGAGGCCTCAGTTGTGGATAGAAAATCATACATCATGCCACTTGCATTATAAGAGATATAATGTTGAAAAATTGGTGTGCTCATATGTAATTGCATTATGATCTGTCCATGATATACTTGTGTTTGTAATTTTAGTCTTTATCCATTATGTATATGTGTATACTTACTCCTTATGCCCTGTTTAGGTGATGGCCAGATACCTAGCTTGCATCGAGATACACCCTATCCCTAGTGGCATATGGACGTATGAGGAGCACCGTGCCACTTTTGAGGGGGAGGTTGAGATCACTCTCTACCACCCTAACCCTCTGGTGCGAGTGCGACCTCGTCGATTTAGGATCCCATTAGTCTATACTATGCATGTTCCACCCTTTTATACATATAGAGGACCACCCCCGGCTCGACTTATGCGTCGTTTTCATAGTTTTCGTTTCAGAGCTGCCACTCGTTCTCATCCTTCCTCCCATAGAGTTGTCACTGAGGAGACTCCTTCTCCTGGTCCGACTGACTATGATAGGACTGCTTCTGCAGATCCTAGACCCAGTGGTGGGGTCTCCACACAGTCGGGCGAGGTCGAGGAGGACCCTGTGGAGGATGAGAGCGAGGAGGAGGTGCATGTTGAGCCGACTGTTTCTGCTAGAGGTGGACCCGCTGGTTCATAGGAGCTTGCATAGCGTAGATGTTTTGGATCCTAGATCCTAGGGATAGAGCTTTGAAGGATCTGAGGAGCTTCTGAGGACACTGATGACTTGCTCTAGGACTTCTACTTTTGGGTTTTGTCATATATTGTATATATTTGAGAGGTCTTAGAGTGAGGTTTTATTTCATGCAGCTGGTCTGTATATGTTTCATCAAACTTGCTATCTCGACTTTTTACTACTTGCTACTGACTATATTGATGGGGTTTCTATGTTATGACATATATATATATATATATGATGCCTTATTTACCTCAGTAGTGCCCCATAAGTATTATTTTTACTTCCGCGAACTCTGATTTCTATTTCAAAAGGATTCGGCAATAAGTTTATGTTTTATATACTCAAATCCAACTCGAGAGACAAATGATATGTTTTAATAAGAATCACAAATAACGTTTTCTATGATTAAGGAAATGTTCTCTCTAGAGCCTTTTTGAAAGTAAGATATTACTAAGCCGAATTCAATTAATAAATCATGTTAGAAAGGGTTTATGATCGAGCAAGTACTAACCTAAAAAGGAAAAAATTTTCTAGTCCTAATTCTGATAGCAAGTATTCAACTATTTGGAAATATTAATTATTTTCAAGATACAAAAGAGAGCGTCACACCTTTGGTGGTATCATAGCATTGGTCCTGTTCCTCATAGCCCCGAAGATGCAGCTAAGTATGGTATTCAATGTTAATTGAATATGTCTTGAGTAAGTTAGTAGCATTTATATTTTAAAAGACCTTTTTAGTGACCCAAAGCCCATAGTGCAGGTCTTTCAATGGAAACCAGAAATAGAAATATTACTAACGAATTGTTAGAACGAATCACGACCGTGCTGGAAGGCATGCAGCAGCAGCAACGACAACAGCCACCTCAAGGGCGAGCTGGTAATCCACCCGTTGGCAATATGGCGAATCATGATGCTACGACTCTGTCGGAGTTCAGGAAGTGTAATCCACCAAGGTTTGAAGGAGGATACAAACCTGATGAGGCGAACAAGTGGTTGTATGAGATTAACAAGATTTTCCGAACTTTGGATTGTTCTGATGAACAGAAGGTGACCTATGCAGTTTACATGCTTCACGGGGAAGCTGAAAACTGGTGGGATCACACTGTCCAATTGCTGAATTTTGAAAGAAGAGCAATCAACTGGGGAGTATTTATGGAGAAATTTCTTAATATGTACTTTCCAGAAGATTTAAGGAGGAAGAAGGAAGTGGAATTCATGCAATTGAAGCAGGGGGATATGAGTGTGGGAGAGTATGCTGCCAGATTCGAGGAGCTGATGAAATACTCTCCCTACTACTTGAATAACCCTGATGAGAGGAGTAAGTGTGTAAAGTTTGAAGGTGGGCTGAGACCGGAGTTGAAGTCTATCTTCAGTTATCAGAGGATTCAGAGTTTCCCTGCACTTGTGGATATGTGCAGAATGTATGAGGATGACAAGAAAGCTGAGTTGATTGGAAGTCAAGGAAAAGGAGTTGGACAGAATTATGGACCACAGAGAAAGAAGAAGTTTGATTATCGGAATAATGGTCCATATTCTCAGAAAAATAAGGGTAAGGGTAGAGCTGTGACGGATAACAAGAACAAATCTTGCGATAATGCTCCATATTGCGAGAAGTGTAGGCGTTATCATCATGGTCAGTTCTGCTGGTCCACAGGAGGATGTTTCAAGTGTGGAAAGCAAGGTCACTTTGCTCGTGAGTGCAAAGAATTTGCAAAGGGTGATGCAAAGGGATCTGCTGGCAAGCCTGTGGTACAAGGAAGAGTGTTTACCCTGAGTGGTAATGAAGCAACCCAAACCCCGAATCTCGTGCAAGGTAACTTTCTGCTTAATAACCAACCTTGCAAAATCATGTTTGATTCTGGAGCTACACATTCTTTTGTTTCTCCTGAATGTGTGAATAGGTTGAATCTTGTTGTTTCCGATTCACCTTGCTATCTTAGTATAGATACCCCTACTGGAATACCGATTTTCACCGCTAAAGTCTGTCTAGGGTGTAATGTAGAAATTTTGGGTCGTTTTTCCAAGGTAGATTTGGTTTGTCTCCCTAAGTTACAATTGGATGTGATCTTGGGTATGGATTGGTTGATGAAGAACCAAGTGATCATCAATTGTGAGGAAAAGACAACTCAATATAGGACCCTTGAAGCTGAGGGTTATATGTGTTTGTTCTCTGCTACTGGAGAAGAAGAGTCGACGCCGATAAAGGAGATTCCGGTTGTGAGAGAATTTCCGGAAGTATTTCCTGAGGAGATACCAGGATTACCTCCGAAGCGAGAGATAGAGTTTGGGATTGATTTAGTTCCTGGAGTTGGTCCCATCTCTATTGCTCCTTATAGGATGGCACCACCGGAAGTGGCAGAAATGAAGAAGCAGATAGAAGAATTGTTGCAGAAGCAGATAATCAGGCCAAGCGTTTCGCCTTGGGGAGCTCCATTACTGTTTGTAAAGAAGAAGGATGGGAGTATGAGAATGTGTGTAGATTACAGACAGTTGAATAAGGTCACTATTAAGAATAAGTATCCTTTGCCAAGGATTGATGAGCTTATGGACCAAGTTAGGGGAGCTGCAGTATTCTCCAAGATTGATCTGAGATCGGGTTATCATCAGATCAGGATAAAGGAGGAGGATATACCCAAGACTGCATTTCGATCTCGATACGGTCATTATGAGTATGTTGTGATGCCGTTCGGATTGACTAATGCACCTGCTATTTTCATGGATTATATGAACCGGATCATTAGACCATATTTGGATTTATTTGTGGTGGTGTTTATTGACGACATTCTGGTCTATTCTAAGAATCCGGAAGAGCATGAAGAGCATCTCAGGATTGTGTTAAAAGTCCTGAAGGAGAAGCAATTATATGCCAAACTTACGAAATGTGAGTTTTGGTTGAATGAAGTGAAGTTCTTAGGGCATGTAATCTCTAAAGAAGGAATTGCGGTGGATCCAGCAAAAGTAAGTTCGGTGTTAAGTTGGGAACAGCCTAAGATTGTGACGGAGGTGAGAAGTTTCTTAGGGCTGGCTGGATACTATCGTCGATTCATAGAAGGATTTTCCAAGATTGCATTGCCTTTGACTAAGTTGACTCGGAAGGATCAACCGTTCGTGTGGGACGATCGGTGTGAAGTTAGTTTCCGTGAGTTGAAGGAAAGGTTAACATCGTCTCCTGTGTTAATCTTGCCTGATCCTCATAAGAGTTTTGAAGTGTACTGTGATGCATCTAAGCAATGACTGGGTTGTGTATTGATGCAAGAAGGAAGAGTAGTGGCTTATGCATCGCGACAATTGAAGAATCATGAGGTGAACTACCCGACACACGATTTGGAATTGGCTGCGATCGTGTTTGCCTTAAAGATATGGAGACATCATCTCTATGGCACTACATTCCAAGTATTTAGTGACCATAAGAGTTTGAAATATCTGTTCGACCAGAAAGAGTTGAACATGAGGCAAGGAAGATGGATGAAGTTCTTGAAAGATTATGACTTTAAACTCCACTATCATCCGGGTAAAGCAAATGTGGTTGCAGACGCTTTGAGTCGGAAAGCAATCCACAAAAGTGCGATGATGGTTAAGGAAGTAGCGTTGATTGAGGAATTCAGAGACTTGAGCCTGTTGACACAAGTGGAACCAACAAGTATCAAGTTAGGGATGCTGCAGATCACAAGTGAGTTCTTGGAAAGAATTCGGGAGTTGCAACGAGCGGATGAAGAATTGATGGAAAAGATGAGATTGGGTTCAGAAGGAAAGGAACCTGATTTCAAGATTGGGCCGGATGGAATCCTTCATTTTAGGACAAGGATTTGTATACCAAGAGATCAGGAGATTAGAAGACTGATTCTTGACGAAGCCCATAAAAGTCGGATGAGTATGCATCCTGGATCAACCAAAATGTATCAGGATTTGAAGAAGATGTTTTGGTGGTCTGGATTGAAAAAGGATGTTGCTGAATATGTGGCGGCGTGTTTAATTTCTCAAAAAGCTAAGGTAGAACATCAAAAACCCGGAGGACAGTTGCAACCTTTGAGTATTCCCCAATGCAAGTGGGATAGCATCTCAATGGATTTTGTGTCTGGTTTGCCAAGGACAGCAGCAAATCATGATGCAATCTGGGTGGTTGTGGATAGGTTGACCAAGTCGGCGCATTTTATTCCGATAAATATGCGTTATTCTTTGAACAAGCTTACCCAGATCTATATCAAGGAGGTAGTTCGTCTTCACGGAGTGCCTTAAAGTATTGTGTCTGATCGAGATCCCAGATTTTCGTCGCGATTCTGGAAAAGTTTGCATGATGCTATGGGAACGAGATTGAAATTGAGTTCTGCGTATCATCCACAGATTGATGGCCAGACGGAGAGAACGATTCAGTCTTTGGAAGATGTGTTGCGGGCTTGTGCACTTGAAGAACAAGGAAGTTGGGATCAAGTGTTACCTCTTGCAGAATTCATGTACAACAACAGCTATCATGCGAGCATTGGAATGGCACCGTTTGAAGCGTTGTATGGAAGGAAGTGTCAAACCCCGCTATGTTGGTTCCAAGTGGGGGAGAATTTAATGGTTGGACCGGAAATGATTTAGCAGACATCTGAGAAGATTAAGATGGTTCAAGCAAAGATGAAAGCGGCTCAGAGTCGGCAGAAGAGTTATGCGGATAAGAGGAGAAAACCATTAGAATTTTTAGAAGGTGACCACGTATTCCTTTGGATAGTTCCGATGAAAGGAATTAGTAGAGCCTTGAGAACCCGAAAGTTTTCGCCTAAGTGTATAGGTCCATACCAAATCCTTAAGAGAGTTGGTTCTGTTGCTTATCAACTAGCTTTACCACCCTCTCTATCCAATTTGCACAACGTCTTTCACGTTTCGCAATTGAAAAAGTATGTGCATGACCCATCAGCTATTTTGAAAATTCAACCTGACGACCTAACTCTGAAGGAAAACCTGACCTTTGAGACCAGACCAGTTCAGATAGAAGATCGAGAAGTTAAGCGGCTCAAAGGAAAGGAGATACCTTTAGTTAAGGTTATATGGGAAAAAGCAGACGTATCTGAAACTACATGGGAATTAGAGGAAAAGATGCGTCAGGAGTATCCGGAGTTGTTTTTGTAAGCTAGAATTTCGGGGACGAAACTCCTTTTAAGTGGGGGAGTAGTGTAACACCCCTAATTTTCGTCTCCCGGATAATAGGAAATTAATAATAAAAGTTTTATTATTAATTTACATGGTTTTCCAATTTTATGTTTTGTATTTAATTAGCCGGAAATATAAAAATAAATTGAAATATTTTTATATGGCAAATAAATGCAAAATATAAGAATATTGCATTTTAGTCCCTGAAATAGGACCTAAATGTAATATTGAAAAGGTTCTTGGAGGGAAAGATTTAAAAATAGTAATTTTTAAATTTTGAACTAATCTAACCGGTTAGTAATGCCCTGTAACCGGTTAGACGATGAACCCAGAAACTGGGTTAGTGGAATTTGATGAGTAATCACTTGATTAATTCGTTTAATCGCCACAAAATCAGTTCAGTGATAATGGGAAACACGCGTCAGTGTGCATGCAAGGTTAATTTCTCTATAAAAACCCATAACTCTGATCAAATTGGGTTGTTGATGCCCTGGTTTGAGGTGAATCTCTGTTTAGGGTTTCAAAATCGTCCCTTCCAATTCTCTCTTGTTGTTGAGAGTTAGCTTTCGAGTGATACACAGTTGTAAAGCTTACATCAAGAACTTTACAACGATATAAACATTGTGAGTTTAGGGTTAGGGAGCTAGGAGAACGAAGTCTTTGAAGTGGAGGAGTTTAAAACTGTTTCTGCAACCAACTGATTCTTGGAGCTTAGTTGGAACTTCAATTTGGGTAAGTGTGTGAACTCCTTTGACCTCAAATCATTTCGAATATCTAGTGCATGTTACCTAAATCCAATCCTAATCATTTTCCCTAATTTGTTTGGCCAAAATATATGTTGAAATCTTTGGTGTTTGGACCCTGTTGCTGAAATCGTGGGTAAAAGAGCAGACTAGGGATTTTGGTGGAATTTGTGAGTTCTCTTCAAACTCAGTGTCATTACTCATCAAACACTATCCTAAGGTATGGGAGAAGTCTACCTTATACTAGATTTAGACTAAAAATCAAGTGATTTAGGATTTGAGTTAACAAAACTCAAAAGGGCATTATGTGTTTAAGGCACAAAGGCTTGGAGGCCAAAATTCTGGCTCAATTCTGTGTGAGCAAATTTCAATTGATGCATGCAAGTGATTTAAGGTTTAAAATCTGAAAATAATTGTTGATTATGAGTTTTGAGGTATTGATTGGTGTTTGTATGGATTTCTATGCAAATTGATACCATAATCTTGATGCATGCAAATTGAATGTATTTCTGGGTATGAACATATTGCTCTTAAGGCATATGAACTCTGAGAATGTTGAAATTGGGTTAGATTTGAGAAATGAAAAGAATGATTTGTCAAAACTCTTGTTTTAGTGGGCTGACTGCATAATCTAACCGGTTACTCGATAATTGTAACCGGTTAGACACTGTAAAATTTCAAACAAAATCAGTTTATTAAATCAGTCCTGAAGTCTTAGTGATTTTGGCTCAAATCTATACTTCAATTTCATTAGAAATAATCTGAATATGAGTTGTTATAATGTCATGGTTCAGATTTGAAGGATAAGAGTCAAATGCCTTAAGTTAATGAGATGAACTCAAGAGGAAACTATGTTCATTTGGAAAGAGAAAGTGATTTAGACTTTTGAATGATGAAAACAGTGATTTTTTAGCCATAAAACAATGTTAAACTTGTTTATAGATTGGGTAGAGAATTCAAGAAAAAGGGTTTTTCTGAATTACAATGGTAAACAGTTCAGGTCTGTAATTCTAACCGGTTAGCCTGAAACTCTAACCAGTTAGTACCTGAATCTGAAAAATAAAAAGTTAAGTTTTTGAATATCATTGGTTATGTTTTTCCCAATCTAAGTTTAAGGGCATGTTTTTGAAACAATTCAAAGGAGAATTTTGTGCCAATGATTTTGCCTCAAATAAATCATTCAAAAGGAGAAATTGTAATATTTCTAAATCACATTAATGTAAAGATAAAACCAACCCTGATATTTGTGCATCCATATAGACTGGAAGCTTGGTTGGTAGGAACGTTTATCATATTCTGGGAATATGAGGAGGGTACTCCGGGAGTACCAAATTATAACCTACTTGATGACACATTATAGATATGTGGCTAGTATCCGGGACCTGGTTTTTATGCGTTTTGGGAACGTATGCGTTCTGGGAACGTGGTGCACACTCCGGGAGTGATGCTTATTATCCAAGTATGGTTCGACATTACGTTCTGGGAACGAATGTCGGTGTTCCGGGAACACAAGGGTGTATTGGATGGACTTTTAGAGGCCTCAGTTATGGATAGAAAATCATACATCATGCCACTTGCATTATAAGAGATATAATGTTGAAAAATTGGTGTGCTCATATGTAATTGCATTATGATTTGTCCATGATATACTTGTGTTTGTAATTTTAGTCTTTATCCATTATGTATATGTGTATACTTACTCCTATGCCCTGTTTAGGTGATGGCCAGATACCTAGCTTGCATCGAGATACGCCCTATCCCTAGTGGCATATGGACGTATGAGGAGCACCGTGCCACTTTTGAGGGGGAGGTTGAGATCATTCTCTACCACCCTAACCTTCTGGTGCGAGTGCGACCTCGTCGATTTAGGATCCCATTAGTCTATACTATGCATGTTCCACCCTTTTATACATATAGAGGACCACCCCCGGCTCGACTTATGCGTCGTTTTCATAGTTTTCGTTTCAAAGCTGCTGATCGAGGCCGTACCCGATCAAAATAAAAGGTGTTTATTCTGTAGTACTAGGAAGGTGATCCTAGGTCGTTTCCCAGCGAATATCGGTCTAGGCAAAGTATCAAACACGTAGTGTGCAGTAAAATGGGGGGGGGTTTTTGTGTGTGACAAATGTGAAGAACAAAACACAAACAGAATATAAAAACTAAGAAAATCAGAAACAAAAGCGGGCAAACCCCTTTGGTTACGTACACTACTCAATCCTAGCTCACTAAAGATCGATTCCTCTCCTCTCCTCTGTCCAACTCGTGATAACCAAATACTAAGCGAAAATTCAGTTATCACTCCAAACCCTAACTTCTAATTAAGCATCAGAAACCAGAATTGGAGTTTTTACGAGTTAATACAAATTAAGCATTTATATTCATGTATTATCTCTACGAAATGGAATTAAGCAAACCACTACACATCGATAAACATGAAAACAGAGAAGAGAAAACGAAATTGCATTAATAACAAGAGCTCAAGAGTAGATAATACAATACCAAAGGGATTAACCCTTGAAGTCTAGCCTTCCATGGCCATAAATGAAGAAAAACGAGTAGAAATGGGGAAGAACAAAACCCTAGCAGCCACCATCACTTGGGAGAGCCAAGAGAGAAGTTCTAACCTAGAGAGAGAGTGAGAAATCTGAAAATGAAAGTGTGTCTTGGGGGTTACACGAATTTCCCCTCTTTAGACACAAAATGGGCCTAAAACATGGGCCCAAATCCTAAGAAACACTATTCTGAACATTACAATTAAAAAGGGACCTAAATGCAAATTACAATCTTCACTTCAATACTTCAATCTTCATTTCCAAACTTCCCAAAGTGTCCTTGTGCCAAATATTACCTGAAAATAGAAATAGAATTAATTAGGCTAAATAATTCCAAATTAAACAATATTCGGAATATTAGTCCAATAAACTCTAAATCAATAAATCAAGCTAATCAATGTCAAATGGGCAACAAGTATCAATAATAGGAGTAAAATAATGCAAGGAATAATGGGAAATAAAATGCTCATCAAATACCCCCACACTTATCCTTTTGCACTCCTGGGCAAAACCAAAAGATAGGACTATGAAGATCAATATGCACCAAAGTGAATAATGCAACAAGATGACTACAACTAAGAAATGCTAACCTAAGAGATTACATACTTCACAATGAATTCTAGGAAATGCAAAGAAATGGGCAAACTCAAGCACACAAAATGGTTAAGGATCAAAGAGTCAAAGCATCCGCGAACATCATCCAATTACTTCAAGTATGCAAAGAAACCAATGACATCAAGAGGATAGTCACAAAGATGATAGAAACTCACAAGGATCACTCAAAAGTGTTTACACTCAAGTGTTTGGGGTTAATCATTATTTACACTCAAGGCACATCATGAAAAACAAACACAACCATAAGCTTGACAAGCCTCTAACATCAACCATCAACACACATGCACAAAATGATCAAAAGGTCTTTTAAGGGTTGTAATGGGGCCAAGGACAAGGTAGGATAAAAATATGGGAATGTAGCTAAAACCAAGGGAATAGAGGAGCAATGGGGAATAAGTAAAAAGTAAGCAAAATCCACCCCAAAATCAACTACCACTAATTCCAATCCTCTTTGCCTCAACAACCTTTTATTCACTTTTTGTTCTTTTTTTTTTCTTTTTTTTTTCTTTTTATTTTTGCATTTTTTTTTTATTTTTTTTTGTAATTTTGTCTTCTATTTTTTTTGTTTTTGAGAGATATACAAAAAGAAAAGAAGAAACAACACAAATGGCATGAAGATGAAGCCATAACTATAACAACCAATGAGGCAAAACCAAGAACTCAACCAATTAAAGCATAAAGCATACTTCTTACCTAATACCCATTCCCAAAACAATTCCAAAGCTCCAAAATTCCCTAAGGTTAGGACAATCATGGTTTTTCAGTCATAGGCTTGTAATGAGCTAAAGAACAAGGAAAGGGATAAAAAGGCTCAAAGGGGCTAGCAAAGGATACATTCATTCAAGGTAGGCTCATATGGCTAGTAGCTTATTCAAGAAAGAAAGTGCCTAAATCATTTCAAAATGTGCATGAGCAATCAAGTATCAACAAGAGTCAAGTCAAGTTCTAGAGTGCAAGTAATCCAGAGTGCAATCACACATGACAGAAAATTAGGTGGCATATATAGCAATCCACCCACAATTAAGGCTCAAATCCTCACAAAAGGGACAATTCTATCACAGTGTTACCACCTCTTAATTATCAAAAGCAACTTTACACACAGAAATGCATGAATTCAGACACGAGATACCAAAACTCTACTAAAATGAAGCAAAAACATGCAAGAAAATGCCCAAAACTAAGCAAAACCTAAAAAAAAAATCAAAGCAAAATATGCAACCTAAACTACTCTCCCCCCACACTTAAATCACACATTGTCCTCAATGGAACACAAATAGCAGAATCAGACAGATATAGACAAGTGTAATAAAAAGAGTAAGGAAGGAGAAAAGGAGACTCCCTAAGTCATGGTTGTTCAAAAGTGGGGTCGACCAATGAGGCCTCCTCCACAGGTGCATCATCCAAAGAAGGGGTGGTTAGGAAAGGCTTGAGTCGGTGGCCATTGACTTTGAAGCTCTTGTTCGTGGACTCACTCTTGATCTCCACAGTGCCATAAGGGAACACTTGGGTGACTACAAACGGTCCAATCCATTTAGAGCGGAGCTTTCCACTCATGAGTCCAAGCCTAGAGTTGTAGAGCAAAACTTTTTGACCAACCAAGAACTCCTTTCTGGAAATGGAGTTATCATGAAGCTTCTTGGTCTTCTCTTTGTAGAATTTGGAGTTCTCATAGGCCTCCAAGCGGATCTCATCTAGCTCACTCAACTGCAGCTTCCTCTCCTCACCCGCTTGATCAAGAGCTAAGTTACATTGCTTCACAGCCCAATATGCACGGTGCTCTATCTCCACAGGCAGGTGGCACGCCTTACCAAAGACAACCCGATAGGGTGACATCCCTATGGGTGCCTTGTAAGCGGTCCGATGGGCCCACAGAGCATCCTCCAATCGTGTGCTCCAATCCTTTCTATTAGGCTTCACCATCTTCTCCAAAATCCGCTTGATCTCTCTATTTGAAATCTCCGCTTGCCCGTTGGTTTGGGGGTGATAGGGTGTAGAGACTTTGTGCACAACCCCATACTTCTTGAGCAAAGCTTGCATGGATCTATTGCAGAAGTGTGTGCCTTGGTCACTGACTATGGCTCTAGGTATGCCAAACCTGCAAAGGATATTAGACCTGACAAAATCTACAACAACCTGAGCATCATTAGTCCTGGTGGCCTTAGCTTCCACCCATTTGGATACGTAATCCACAGCAAGTAAGATATAATAAAAACCAAAAGAAACAGGAAAGGGGCCCATGAAATCTATACCCCAGACGTCAAACACCTCACAAAACAACATAGGTTGTTGCGGCATCTGTTGCCTCCAAGATAGGGCGCCTCCTGCTCTTTGACACTGCTCACACGAGCTGCAGATGTTGCTCGCATCCTTGAAAATGGTAGGCCAATAAAATCCAGAATCCAGCACCTTTCGTGCTGTCCTTTGAGTACCAAGGTGGCCTCCCACTGGTGAAGCATGGCAAAATTGGAGAACCGATTGGATCTCCTGGTCTGGAATGCACCTGCGAATGACCTGATCACTGCAAAAACGCCATAAATAGGGGTCATCCCATACATAATGCTTGGCATCGCTCTTTAATTTGTCTCTTTGAGCTTTGGATGCCAAGGCAGGAAAAACAGAAGCAACCAGATAATTAACAATGTCTGCAAACCAAGGAGTTTGGGGAAGGGGATGGGAAACATGTAAAGATAAAAGCTGCTCATCCGGGAAGTCATCCCGGATAGGAAATGCATCCTCCTCTCTCTCTATCCTGCTCAAGTGGTCTGCGACAAGGTTATGCGCACCACTCCGATCCTGAATCTCAAGATCAAACTCCTGGAGGAGCAACATCCACCTAATCAACCTAGGTTTGGAATCTGTCTTTTTCAAAAGATACTTCAGAGCAGCATGATCAGTGTACACTACAACCTTAGAACCAAGCAAATATGATCTAAATTTGTCAAGTGCAAAAACAATAGCCAAAAGTTCTTTTTCAGTTGTTGTGTAATTAACCTGTGCTGCATCTAAAGTCCTAGAAGCATAATAAATCACATGCGACAGCTTACCAACCCTTTGGGAGAGAACTGCTCCCAAAGCATAATTTGAAGCATCAGTCATGAGCTCAAATGGGAGGGTCGAATCAGGTGGTTGGATGATGGGAGTGGTGGTTAGTGCTTTCTTCAATTCATCAAATGCCCTCTTGCATTGGTCTCCAAATTCCCATGGGGCATCCTTTTGAAGCAACTTGGAAAGAGGAAGGGCAATGTTGCTAAAGTTCTGAATAAACCTGCGATAGAAACCTGCATGACCAAGAAAAGAACGCACCTCTCGCACGCAAGAGGGGTAAGGCAAATGTGATATTACATGCAGCTTAGTAGGGTCAACTTCTATGCCCTTGTGCGAAACAATGTGCCCTAAGACTATGCCTTGTTCTACCATGAAGTGGCATTTTTCAAAATTCAAGACAAGGTTAGTCTCAATGCACCTGTTAAGCACCTTAGTCAAATTATCAAGACATGCATCAAATGAGGAGCCATAAACACTAAAATCATCCATGAAGACCTCTATGCAATGCTCGAGCAAGTCAGCGAAAATACTCATCATACATCTTTGAAATGTGGCAGGAGCATTGCATAGGCCAAAAGGCATCTTTCTATATGCAAATGTGCCAAAAGGACAGGTAAATGTGGTCTTATGTTGGTCCTCTGGTGCAATACAAATTTGAAAATAACCAGAGAATCCATCTAAGAAGCAATAATGAGATTTACCTGCCAGGCGCTCCAACATCTGATCAATGAAGGGGAGAGGGAAATGATCCTTGCGAGTCGCCTGGTTGAGCTTTCTGTAATCAATGCAGACTCTCCAACTGTTCTGCACTCTAGTGGGAATCAGCTCATCCTTCTCATTTTTGACAACTGTGACACCAGACTTCTTGGGGACAACTTGCACCGGGCTCACCCAAGTGCTATCTGAAATTGGGTAGATGATACCCGCTTGGAGCAGCTTGGTGACCTCTTTCTTAACCACATCAAGAATCTGGGGGTTCAATCGTCTTTGGGGTTGTCTCACTGGTTTAGCCCCATCCTCCAACAAAATGCGGTGCATGCACATGGAGGGGCTAATTCCAGGAATATCCGCTAAAGTCCATCCAATTGCCCTCTTGTTCTTTCTTATCACATCCAGCAGTTTCTCCTCTTGATCAACAGAAAGTGAGGTAGAGATGATCACTGGGAGTTTCTGCTCATCCTCCAAGTAAGCATATTTGAGATGAGGAGGGAGGGGCTTCAGGTCCAATGAGGGTGCCTGCATAATAGATGGAACTAAAGGGACAGCAGAAATGGATTCTGCTGCCAGCACCTGAACAAGTAAATCAGACTCATGCATAACAGATATGGGGTTAGGGTTAGCATAATCTGAATCTATAACATATGAATCATCAGATGCAGTAGCAGAGTCTAAAAACTGGGCTATTTCAGTGCATGCGGTGCACCATCCAGAGTTAGTGCATGATGGACAAGTAAATGAATCAGTGAAAGATGGCAATTCAAAATCATGATGCAAAAAGTCAAGCATATGCTCATCTATCAAATCATCAAGCAAGTCCACATGGAAAACAGAGTGATCCTCAGGAAAATGTTTCATAGCATGGAAAATGTCAAATCGGATCACACTGCCATCAAACTCCATGGAAAGTGAACCTGAATGCACATCTATCTTGGTTCGGGCTGTTTTCAAAAATGGCCTCCCCAAAATAATAGGAACAACATTACGGGGAGAGTCATCTTCCATATCAAGTATGTAAAAATCAGCAGGGAAGATCAACTCTTCAACCCGAACCAAGACATCCTCTATCAAACCTGCGGGGTGGGCAGTACTTCTATTTGCCAATTGAATCACCACACCCGTAGGTTGAAGAGGTCCAAGAGAAAGAGACTTAAAAACAGACATAGGCATGACATTTATTGATGCTCCTAAATCTAGCATAGCATTTTCAAACTTAACATTGCCTATGATGCAAGGTATAGAGAAAGTTCCAGGATCCTTACATTTTTCAGGAATGTGAGGGATAGGTTTACCTATGAGAGCGGAGACATTCCTTCCCATGCTTATCCTCTCATTGCCCTTGAGTCTTCTCTTATGAGTGCACAACTCCTTAAGGAACTTCGCATACCTTGGAATCTGTTTTATTGCATCAATAAGGGGTATGTTGACTTCCACCTTCCTGAATGTGTCAAGAATGTCCTTGTCCACCTCTTCCACCCTTTTGTTTTGAGGCACTCTTGGTGGGAATGGAAGAGGAACAGGAGGAGGTTGTAGGACAACAGCAGGGCTTGTGGTTGAAGTCGAGGAGGGTTGAGTTGGATGATTCTCTTTGGTGCTAGCATGCTCACCTTCATCTACCACTTGGCTCTTCCCTTTAGAGGAAGCTAGAGCATCATTGTTGAGGTTAGGTTGTGGTGTGGGTGTGACAATCTGCTTTCCCGACCTCAGGTTGATGGCACTCACATTCTGATTCTGAGGGTTGATCACAGTTTGGGATGGCAACTTGTCAGAATTTTGAGATTGCAAGTTGTTGAGAGAAGTTGCCATTTGACCCATCTGATTTGTCAAAGTCTGAATGGATGCCTCTTGTCTCTGAATGGATGCTCTAGTCTCTTGTTGAAATTGGAGGTTTTGCATGGTCATTTGCCTCACCAACTCCTCCAAGGTAGGTTGGTTGGATGGAGGGGCTGATGGTGCAGGATGAACCACTTGCTGCTGTTGGTGCCTTTGCTGCTGGATTGGAGGAGGTACATATGGTGGTCTGCTCGGTCGAGCGGTGTTCTGAAATGGAACATTAGGAGGAGGTTGTTGTTGTTGATCAGACCACTTCAGATTGGGATGGTTCCTCCATCCAGGGTTGTATCTATTGGAAGAGAGGTCATGATTATGTTGTTGTGGGCCTCTATTGTTGTATATGTTTGCTGCATAGGCCTCGGGTTGGTCACCACTTGTCATCGGCTGTTGCTGCTGAAGGGAAGGGCATGCATCTGTGGGGTGCTCAATGGATGTGCATATGCCACACACTCTAGCAGGAAGTATCATCTTTTTCTGATTGACAGCCAATTGTGTGACCAATGTTGTGAGAGAATCAATTTTCTGCTCAAGCTTCTCAACCTTGCCCGAGTCTGCACCAACATCATTTACATCCCTCACAACTATTGCATCATTGTTGCTTCTTGCATGGAATTGTTGACAATTGGAAGCCATCTTCTCAATTTTGCTCCTGGCTTGTAAGGGTGTCATATCTCCCAATGTACCACCACTTGCAGCATCTACCATGTTTCTTTCCATGAAGTTGAGACCTTCATAAAAGTACTGGATGAGAAGCTGCTCTGAGATCTGATGGTGAGGGCAGGAAGCACACAACCTCTTGAATCTCTCCCAATAATCATAGAGACTCTCTCCATGTTGTTGCCTGATACCAGAAATTTCCTTTCTGATTGCAGTGGTCCTATTTGCAGGGAAGAATTTTTCTAGAAATGCCCTCTTCAAGTCATCCCAGCTTGTGATGGAACCAGGGGCCAAGTCAGATAACCAATCTTGTGCTAGACCCTCTAAGGAATGTGGAAATGCTCTGAGACAGACATGATCCTCTTGCACATCATGTGGTTTCATTGTGGTGCACACTATATGGAATTTCTTGAGATGCTTATGAGGATCCTCACCTGCAAGACCATGAAACTTGGGCAACAAATGGATTAGTCCTGTTCTAAGCTCAAAAGGAACATCCTCATCAGGATACCGGATACACGAGTCTTCAATAGTGAAGTCAGGTGCAGCCAGCTCCCTAAGTGTCCTTTCCCTTGGTGGGGGTTGAGCCATGTTATCACAATGTATAGAATCAGATTGAATAAAAGTAGAAGGAATAGAAGAAATAGAAACAGAATCAGAATTAGATGGACTATAAGATGACTCTGACTCACTACCTAATGACTGATTCCTATTTTGTCTAACTAATCTGTGATAAGTTCTATCAATTTCAGGGTTATAAGGATGCAAATAACTTGGGTTGCCCCTAGTCATGTACTGAACAGAACAGCATCAACCATAGCATACTGTAACAGATATGCATGACCAAAATCGGCAACAAAATTTATTATTTTTTTAAAATTTTTTTCTTTATTTTTTTCAGCACCCTAAAATCATGAAAACATATCACAGAAAGTTTGAGGACAAAATTCAAAAGGGAACCAAGTCAAAGAATTAAAACAGTGACCAAAAACTAAGAAAATAGAACTTGTAAAATAAAAAAGAAATAGTAAACAGGCTTTTTCAGGATCCAAACGAAGGGGTTTTCTGACGAAGTGAGAAAAATCAGATTATTCAGAAAATTCCCTTCGATTTGATATAAAATTCGTCAAATTCCGAGTTACTGATCAAAAGTTATGCCTATTTATAGTAAGTGCTGCTGAAACTTGGAAAATTTTTCTGGAACTCACAACCAGTGCATATCTGAGTGTCTGTGATGCATCAAAACACTAATATATGATGAAACAAGTGTGGATACCAATTTTCGTGCAAAAATTCCACCCGCAGCTATGTTGAATGGCACTCACAGAATCACTAGAATAGCATCAGTTGTGCAGAACAGCAAATCAGCAAACATGGCAACTTTCAATCAGTTATCAGAATGCTTATTCACACACTAACTATACTAACTAATCTAATTAACTACTGTATGATCTTTGGCAAGAACCGATAGTCCCCGGCAACGGCGCCAAATTTTGATCGAGGCCGTACCCGATCAAAATAAAAGGTGTTTATTCTGTAGTACTAGGAAGGTGATCCTAGGTCGTTTCCCAGCGAATATCGGTCTAGGCAAAGTATCAAACACGTAGTGTGCAGTAAAATGGGGGGGGTTTTTGTGTGTGACAAATGTGAAGAACAAAACACAAACAGAATATAAAAACTAAGAAAATCAGAAACAAAAGCGGGCAAACCCCTTTGGTTACGTACACTACTCAATCCTAGCTCACTAAAGATCGATTCCTCTCCTCTCCTCTGTCCAACTCGTGATAACCAAATACTAAGCGAAAATTCAGTTATCACTCCAAACCCTAACTTCTAATTAAGCATCAGAAACCAGAATTGGAGTTTTTACGAGTTAATACAAATTAAGCATTTATATTCATGTATTATCTCTACGAAATGGAATTAAGCAAACCACTACACATCGATAAACATGAAAACAGAGAAGAGAAAACGAAATTGCATTAATAACAAGAGCTCAAGAGTAGATAATACAATACCAAAGGGATTAACCCTTGAAGTCTAGCCTTCCATGGCCATAAATGAAGAAAAACGAGTAGAAATGGGGAAGAACAAAACCCTAGCAGCCACCATCACTTGGGAGAGCCAAGAGAGAAGTTCTAACCTAGAGAGAGAGTGAGAAATCTGAAAATGAAAGTGTGTCTTGGGGGTTACACGAATTTCCCCTCTTTAGACACAAAATGGGCCTAAAACATGGGCCCAAATCCTAAGAAACACTATTCTGAACATTACAATTAAAAAGGGACCTAAATGCAAATTACAATCTTCACTTCAATACTTCAATCTTCATTTCCAAACTTCCCAAAGTGTCCTTGTGCCAAATATTACCTGAAAATAGAAATAGAATTAATTAGGCTAAATAATTCCAAATTAAACAATATTCGGAATATTAGTCCAATAAACTCTAAATCAATAAATCAAGCTAATCAATGTCAAATGGGCAACAAGTATCAATAATAGGAGTAAAATAATGCAAGGAATAATGGGAAATAAAATGCTCATCAGCTGCCACTCGTTCTCATCCTTCCTCCCATAGAGTTGTCACTGAGGAGACTCCTTCTCCTGGTCCGACTGTCTATGATAGGACTGCTTCTGCATATCCTAGACCCAGTGGTGGGGTCTCCACACAGTCGGGCGAGGTCGAGGAGGACCCTGTGGAGGATGAGAGCGAGGAGGAGGTGCATGTTGAGCCGACTGTTTCTGCTAGAGGTGGGCCCGCTAGTTCATAGGAGCTTGCATAGCGTAGATGTTTTGGATCCTAGATCCTAGGGATAGAGCTGTGAAGGATCTGAGGAGCTTCTGAGGATACTGATGACTTGCTCTCGGACTTCTACTTTTGGGTTTTGTCATATATTGTATATATTTGAGAGGTCTTAGAGTGAGGTTTTATTTCATGCAGCTGGTCTGTATATGTTTCATCAAACTTGCTATCTCGACTTTTTACTACTTGCTACTGACTATACTGATGGGGTTTCTATGTTATGACATATATATATATATATATATGATGCCTTATTTACCTCAGCAGTGCCCCATAAGTATTATTTTTACTTCCGCGAACTCTGATTTCTATTTCAAAAGGATTCGGCAATAAGTTTATGTTTTATATACTCAAATCCAACTCGAGAGACAAATGATATGTTTTAATAAGAATCACAAATAACGTTTTCTATGATTAAGGAAATGTTCTCTCGAGAGCCTTTTTGAAAGTAAGATATTACTAAGCCGAATTCAATTAATAAATCATGTTACAAAGGGTTTATGATCGAGCAAGTACTAACCTAAAAAGGAAAAAAATTTCTAGTCCTAATTCTGATAGCAAGTATTCAACTATTTGGAAATATTAATTATTTTCAAGATACAAAAGAGAGCATCACATCATGCATCATGCCACCTGCATTGAAAGAATTATTATGATTAACCGGGTGTGCTCATATGAATATGCATCAAGATTTGCTACATGTTGACTTGTGGATGTTAGTGTTATTCTCATTTGATTATGCGAATATGTATAGCTAACCCCCATGCCCTTATTAGGTGTTGATCGTGCATCTAGCTTGCACAAGAATCAGTAAAGGGAGATGTCCCTTAGATGCATGCAGAGTGTAGAAAGTGTGGGTTGGGAACCCGTTGTGTAGATATCGAGGATCCGGCCAAATGAATGTTTGGACAGAGTACCAGTGACCAACTCTATAACATCTCTATTTTTAATAGTATTTATATGATACACATTTTGAAAGAGGTATCATAAGATGAATTCAGTTTCATAATAATAATTATTTGATATCCATGGACTTGTTACACTTGATATATTTTGGGGGCATAATATGATTACTTTACTATGTTTCCGCAAACTCTAATTTTGTTAGTCAACCTCATTATTAATCAAGTGTTTGTGAAAAGGAATTTTCAAGGGACGGGAAAATTCTTATTTTCATATCTTTTTCCAACGATAACAAGTCCAAGTATTCATAAACTTATTACTTTTCTTATAAAGTAAGATGATATACAAGGAGTGTTACAGAATGAAGAAGCAAAATTTAGAATTCTTAAAAAAGGAAAAAAATTAAATTAAATAAAATTGTTAAGAGCTCATAGAATAAAATTTGAAACTAACATGCAATGATAATACTAACCAGTTATTAACAACCACCAAACAAATATGATAAGGCACTAGCTCTGTGTGATTTTTGTTCATATTATTATTCTTATTCTCAAGCTTTTACATATGACAAAATCAAACACTTGCACAATAATCTCTTGTTCATGAACAGTATAACTCGAATCATTTATTTAATATTTTTACATATTTTATTCTAAATTCATAAGAGTTCACATTGTATTTACTTATTTAAGGAAATGGATCCATCCTTTTGAGAATATGCTTATAACAAATATCAAAGGTGATGGTAACCTAACCCAGATTTATAATTTTTCATAAGTCAGGTTCATATGAGTAAGAATAAGTCACTTGTCAATTTGTAAGACACTAATTAATTTTATAAAGTGTAACACCCCTAATTTTGTCCCTTGAATATTATATTTATATAATAAAAGTTTATTTTCCAAATTATAAAGTTTTCTTTTAAATCGATTAATTATATAAATAATGTGCATTTAATTAGTAAATATTTTAAATGAGTAAATTATGTGAAAATATAATTTTCATAGTTTGATCCTTAAATTAGGACCTAATAATGATATTAGAAAGGTTTTTGGAGGGAAAGGAATTAAAAACTAAATTTTTGAATTTTCTAAGCATCTAACCGGTTAGATGTGCCCTGTAACCGGTTAGACGATGAACCCAAAAAATTGAGTTAGTGTGTTTTGATGAGTAATCACTTGATTAATCCGTTAATCGCCACGAAATCAACCATAAACGCAGTGGGAAATACGTGTCGACCTGCATGGCAATGGAATTGTTCTATAAATAGCCCCAATTGATCAAGGTTTTGGTTCATTTGTTGATCTGAAGGTGTTGAAGCTCTGTTAGGGTTCCTGAATTCATTTTTCCAATTCTTCTTGTTCTCAGAGAGTTTAAGTGTGAGTGATACACCTTTACAAAGCTTAAATCAAGGGCTTTGTATAGATATGAAAATCGTGAGTTGAGAGTTCCCGAGGTAGGAGAAATCAAAGCACGAAGTGGAGGGTTTCAAGCTGTCAACATTGTTTTTGTGTTCGTGGAGCTGTCTTTGAGCTTCAATTTTGGTAAGCTAAGCATTCTTTTGACCTGAAATCTGTCCAATTATGTAGTGCATGTTTCATAGAACACAATCTAACCACTTTCCCCAATTTGTTTCTCCTTTTCATGTGTTAAAATCTCTGATCTTTGAACCCTATCAAAACTGTCCTGCATGAGAGCAGAATCTGTGATTTTGGAGTGTCTCTGTGTCAATCTTGTTGTGGTTGTGTTGATCCTCATTAAGCACGACCCTAAGGTAAGGGAGAAGCT
Organism: Crotalaria pallida; assembly: GCA_037953625.1. Lineage (NCBI taxonomy): Eukaryota > Viridiplantae > Streptophyta > Magnoliopsida > Fabales > Fabaceae > Crotalaria > Crotalaria pallida. The sequence continues at coordinate 122,616,438 of CM075649.1, forward strand.
AATTAATCACTAGAATGAGAATAATTACTAGGAAATTTAGGTATGAGTCACCATGAGACTCAAAAAGGGCATATATTTTAGAGGTTAAAGGCTTGGAGGCCAATTTCACTTGTTCCAGGACTTAGTGCAAGTTTCAATGAATACATGCAAGCTATGTGTGTGAAAGTTTGATGTTAAAATCCTGTATATGTGAAATTGGTATGTTAAGTTGTCATTTATGTATTTCATGCAATTTGATGTGTGTTTTTGAAATGCATGAGTGTTGAATGTAATTGAGGGTTGGAATATGTTTAATTCATAGCAGTAAAGCTCTGATTATAGTTGGAATGGACTGGAAATGAATAGAATTGGAAATGACATGCAAAATCTCAAAACAGTGTTCTGTTCTGCATGTTTTAACCGGTTAGGCTGTCGTGTAACCAGTTAGAACCTGACAGATAGGAAAAGTAAATTCTGCATTTTAATAAATCAACTTCCACCATTTCCAATTTATGCTTCCAATCTTATTGTGCTATAAATTACACAGTTTATGAAAATGAATGTGAATGGATTCAAGGAGCTTTATGACTTAGAGTTTTTAACAACTTTAAAAGATGAATTAAGCCACGAGATGTTGCTTCAACACTTGGGACATTCTTTGGAATGAACAAAACCAATTTGAGGTATTTGAGTTATCCCTAATCTGTTTTGAGTGTTGGATTGAATTGGAAAAATTAAAAATGGCTTCAAACTTTAAAGAAAATTCTGTTTTGCCTGCAAATTCTAACCGGTTAGAATTTGTTGTAACCGGTTAGAGACTGACAGCAGTGAAAAATCAATTGAATCATAATGTAAACTTTATTGTGCCATTTTAATTGATCTTTTTCAATTTAATACTAATCTAATTATCTTAAATAATAAAGTATGATTTTAGGGGATAATTCATGGAACCTCAAGTTAAGCTATATTACTAAGAAAGTATGGAATTCTTAGTAATGTTATAGGCTGTATGTGTTGAAAAATGAAAAGTGAGACATTAATTAATGGCCAACCGAATTGAGAAAGATATTGTATGCATTCATGCATGGTGAAAGGTGATGAAATAGGTTGGCAAGAATCGTTTATCATGTTCTGGGAACATGAGGAGGGTACTATGGGAGTACCAAATTGATGCAACCTACTTGATGACACATTCTGGGAATGTGGCCAGTGTCTGGGACATGGTTTTTATGCGTTCTGGGAACGTAATGCACACTCTGGGAGTGGTGCTTGTTTTCCAAATATGGTTTGCCATACGTTCTGGGAACGTATGTTAGTGTTCTGGGAACACACGTCCGAGATTGATTAGTATTGGAGGCCTCAGGATTGTGAGATAGAAAGCATGCATCATGCCATTAACATAAAAGAATAAATAATTGCTAAACCGAGTGTGCTCATATGTAATTGCATACTTGCTTGTGTTTGAATATTTGTGAATGTTAGAATTATTCTTGTTTGATTATGTGATTATATTATGTTTACTCCCGTGCCCTGTGTAGGTGATTGCACACTATTACCTAGCTTGCATCGAGATCCGTCCTATCCCTAACGGGTTATGGACGTATGAGGAGTGTAAGGTACGCCTTAGTCCCACATCGCCTGGTAAGGAGAACGAAGCATGCCTTATATAGGGTGTGGATACCTTACCTCACGTGGACGTGTTTTGGGGCTCACTGTTAGTGTGGGACCAAGAGCAAAACCGTGAGGGTGAAGGATGCCCAAAGCGGACAATATCCACGTGGCGGTGCGCTGGGCCCCAGTGCCCAGTACCGTACGGCTGGCTGGGGCTGGGCTGTTACACACACCAACACAAACACATCCCTAAGAGACTCACCAAACTCTTAGAAAAAGAAAAGAAAAGAAAAAGAGAAAGAGAGAAGGAGAAGGGAGCCGTGAGCATAGGGAAGAAGGAGGAGGAAATTAGGAGCTTGATCAACCTCTCATCCTTGAAGATCTAAGTGCTAGGAGATTAGAAGACCAACCTTCTTCATGGTAGGACTTGAAGATTAAGACGAATATTTGTAATAGTTTAGTTTTCTTTCTTAGTTTGTAGATTTCTTTTATTTTCTTCTTGCATGCTTGTTTTCATGATTTGTAAGATGAACTTGTATATTCTTCTTCCTTGATCTTGGACTTTCATGGACTAAAAGTAAGTTGTAATATTTGTGACTCTATGCTTGTGTTTCGGTTCATATTTTCTTGTTAGATCTAAATATTTTCTAACCTAAACTTGAGGATCTAAAGTTTTGTTTAAGCTTTTGTGAAGTTTGACATGAATCTTTCTTGCATGTATATTTTCCTTGATCTAAACCATGATCTATATGTGTTTATGTGTTTATGTGATAAATTAATTTATGATCTAAGTTTAATAAATGGTAAAATAAATTATTTGGTCTTGCATGTTGAAATTTCTTGTTGAAACCGTGAGCTATAATGATTTTTAGTCTTGCATGTTGAATTTTATTTGCTTAAATGGTGATCCATGATATGTTTGTGTGATTTCTTCATGAACGAATGAATGATCTAAGTTTGCTTGAAAATAAACTTGAGATCTTTGTCTTTACATGTTGATTTCATGATCTAAACTTAATTGGTAAAAAGGTTAAGGTCTTTATTCTTGCATGTTGGTTTAATGATGTTCTTATTTGATTTGAGTGTGTGCATGTTATTTTCAAGAGTAAAAATTGTGTTTTCTTTTATATATGATTCGGTTTTAAAGAAATTAAAGAAGTAAGTTTTAAAATGATTTTCAAGTATGAAAATGTTTAGATCTAGTGTTAGTCATGTGCATAATTTGATTTAGTGTGTGAGGCCATTCGGCCATGTTTGAGAAAATTGGAATTTATACTTTTTATTTTATAAAAAGTTGATGCATGTATGTTTTAGGATTAGATCTAATGATTCTAAACCCATGCATGTTATTTTCATGAAACTAAAATTAAATCTTTATTTTGGCTTGAGATGGAATTCTGAACTTGAATTTATTTGTGTATATGATGTAGTTGTTGCTTGAAAAGTTCCTTAAAGATTTGCATGCCTTGGTTGTGAGTTATGTGAAATTGTGTGTGTTGAAAAATGAATGAAAACCATGCCTTTTTGTATGTTGACTTTCGGCCATCCTAGGCCTAGGTAGAGATCTATGTTTGTCCCTTATTTAGGATACATGCATGATGAGGTTAAATGAATTTAGGAGATTTTAAAAGTGCATGCTTGAAGTAAATGAATATAAAAGAAATGTGTGTGAATATTTGAAATATTTTGTGACTCTAATTGATTGCTTTGATTTTGTCTTAAAAATGAAATTAAATTTATTGGTTTTCTTTTCTGGATGCTCACGGTTTTAGTCCAAAAGAAAGGAAATAATTTCATGATTTTATGTTTTTATTTGTGCATTTAATCCTTGCAAAATTCTATGTACATGATTTGGTTTATGTATGTTCATATGATTGAAAAAATTGTCTTGATGAAAGTGATGTGTATTTGTTTTATCTTTTTAAATAACTAAGTTGATTTAATTATGTGAAGAGATTTTTTTTTGTATTGTTAAGTTTCTGAAATTGATTTGTGATTAGAAATTACTAATCATATTGATTCGGTTTTTGTTCAATTAATGAGAAGATTAAGTTTAAATTATTTTCTTAAGTGTAATTAAGTTAATTTATTAAAATTAAAATTTAATTGATGGTTTTGAATGATTGAAAGTGTGGCTTGCATTATGTGTGTCTGTGAATGCCTTGAAATTTGTATGTACTGTTTTTGTGCTATCTGAATGTGCTAAATTGGATTACTGTCTGTGAACTTTGTTTGTGAAAAATTTATTTTTGGATTTCAAAGAAATTGAAGATGTTTTATTTAAAGGGTATGATTTAAATTAATTGGAAATTTTTAATAACACTCTTTGATCAGTGTATGATAATGTTGTGAAGTTTGAGATTTCAATGGATTAACTTGATATGGTTTTAAAGTTGTATTTTCTGGAATCAATGTGATTTAGTTTGATGTTTTGCTTTCTTGGATTTCTGAATGTTGTTTAAAACTTAAGGAAAACGATTTTTATAAACCGAGTGTTTTAAACTAAGAAGAATGAATTTGTTTTAGTAAGAAGATTACTCTAAATTGTTTCCAAGTTTTCCTTAAACCTTTTTATTAGAATCTGATTTGGTTTTGGAATCTTTGAATATTGGTAATGTATTTTAAAGAAAGGAATTATTTCAAAGTGTTTTAAAAACGAAATTTAAGAATTCACGTAAATTGTTTTCTAACGCACGGGAAAAATGTCTAGTTCGGGTGTCGGACGCGAAGGAAACGTGGCAAGGTTAGCGACTGGAAATCTTGGAAAGTTTTTGGATGTGTCGTCATCCAGGTGAGTGAGAGTGTTGTGGTTCCGTAACGTGGTTGCTCACAATCCGAATAGAAGGATTGTGAGAGTACTGCGAATTAGGCGATACAAATATGTGTGATAGATGTTCTGTTTGCATACTAAATGTTTATTTGCTATGCATCATTAGATGTTTACTTGTTGTGCATACCTTATTTTGTTTAGATATGGTTTAATTTTGTCTGGCACTACACCAGGAAATTAAATCAATAGCGCTTGAAAATTGCAATTTACAGCGCTTGCCAGACGCTTTAGATTTAAGCGCAGTAAAAAGGGATACAAAAATAAAAGCGCTTCTGAAGCGCCTTTGAATCAATACCCCGAATCTAAGAAAAACGACATATAAAAGCGCTTATGTTGACAGAAGCGCTGTAAATGTGTATATTTTCTACAGCATTTGCTTTACCAAACGCTTTAAATGTTTATTTAGAGGGTCAATTCAAAAGCACTTGCTTTACTAAGCGCTTTAAATTGATTAATTTTTAAAAGCACTTGCTTCAATAAGCGCTTTAAATTATATATTTTTAAATTATTTTTCTTCAATTGCTATTATTGCATATATTATTTAAATGAATTAAAAATATTAAATAGTAAAAAAATACTAAAATAATAACATTGAAAAATTGTTTAATATTAATAAAGATCTGTAATCCAACATACGAGAACAAATAAAAAAAACGATTATTAAAATCAACAGTATGCCCTGTATCCTATTCGATCATCACGTGACAACTAACAATTCTGCTATAAAATTAGCATATACAACATAAACAAAAACGAAAATATATAGGTAAATCCTTCTACTGCATCATTTTGTCTTCTCATTGTTCCTTGATTAAACTTTCAGTTGCTCCTTCGCCTCTGCATATTTTTTTTTTAGATATGAGAAAATGTATCAAAAGTCAAGAAGCGACATAAATTTACAAAACACTCTTCTTGGAATTGATTCGGTTACACAAAACACTCTTCTTGTTCTTGTAATCTACATAAATTTAAAAAAAATAAAAAATTAGACACACACATGAACAATAATAAAAGGTGAGAAAGATATAAAGGATACAAAATAGTTTAAAAAAAGAAATTGCTCGTAGGTAATTAAGTACTAATAAAGTTTAATATCTATAAGGCTTCAACAAAACACAATAACAGCAAAAACCAATGAAACCATAAAATCTAGGGCCCTCTGGTTGATTACTCACAAAAGTGGATGTCATGCAATTACCTATTCTCGCAGGCTGCATACACCAATTACCTACTAGACACAAACTACTCAAGTTTAAGGCCAAGATAAAGTAATGAAGCAGATTATCATCAAGAAATCAGGTTATGTACACCAATAATTTCATAACAAACCACAATATTTTTTACTATGAGACTAATATACCTCAAAATAATGCTTCTTAATCTCCATTTCAACATCAAGACCTGTAAACTCACATAAATGTCTGTGAGTGTATGAATCCTCTGCTCTAAACACAGGGCCAATCTCAAAAACACAGCCAAGATCACCACATATTGACATTTGCTTATGGAGCTGAGGCGATTGAGCTAGGCAAGCAGGTTGCCCATGTTGCCCTTTGTAGTCCAGTCTGAAAACAGCAGCTCCACCCTCACTAGATCCAACAATCAACTTTGGAGTATGGATTTCAACAAAGCCTTCGGATAATAAGAACTGTCTAAATACCTGCCAATGGTGAGATTAAAAGTAAATCAGATCAAATTGTATCCTGATTGACATGAACAAATTGTTCACCTTCCTGCACCCATTAAAAAAGCCCATCAACATTCATATAAATGAGAGGAAAAATTAACACTTCTTTTAGTGTAACAAACACTCAAAGGAGAGAAAGGGAGATTTAAATAACATGCAGAACAACCCTTGTAAAATAAATTGCTCAAACAAAAGGGAGTATATATAACAAGAAACCACACACATAACTCTAATCAATGTACCTGAATGGCCTTCTCAATTTCAACTTCACTTCTAGCAGCATCCTCAATATTAATTGGTAAATTCGGGACAGCCCTGCTAACACAATACAATTTCCTCACCTGAACTTCCACCTAAAAGAACAAAACCCCACAAACCATAATCATAAATAAAAATCCTCAACAAAATGTTCAATTGTATAAAATCGTAAATCAACAATGCAGTTTAAGCTTTTTCACACACAAATGTATGGAAAGAATCTAATGAATGATTGACTAGAACAATGCCTTGCCTGGATATGCCCTCTGTTCACATGAAAAACATAGATTTTTGACAAATTAAAGCATCACGATCAATATAAAATACCCAGAAAGTTCAGTTTACAATGCGACCTCAATTTTTTTTCATGGAAGTATCTCCTCATGTTAATCTCAAGAACACAAAAAAATTGAATAAATGAAGAAACCAAATGAGCCCTCAAAAGCCATCTTCTAGTTCTCACCAAACACATTTTTATCTAGTATGAGAATAGCTTTGAAGAAAAAAGAAAAGCTAGAAAGCACATTTTGGAGAAGTAAAAACCAAATGCATCCAACTAAAGTTTCTTAACTAGACACCAAATGGAAGGGAAACCATTTTAATCTCATTAGTCATTCCTATACATGTCAAATATGGAATGCAACATAATTAAAAAAAGAAAACCAAGAGAACCTACATGTAAAACAACCTGTTTAGTGCAAGGCAGTAAGCCTTTGATTCTTTGCCATTTGCCAATACATCTAAGAAATGTGGGTTATAGGTGCTTATGCATACAAGACCTGGATAATTGGCACCTCAACAAAAATCACAGAAAAATGACATTGTTGAACCTAACATCATTCAATTATGAGTGTGTCTCCCTCTAAAGTGTAAAATGAATTTCTTCACATGAATTTTGAGAATAATGAAGGACAAAATCAAGCAACTAATGAATCCCTAATTTCACACATAAATCCCTAATTTCAGTTGAATCAAATAATCACATCTACCAATTAAATCCCTAATTTCACACACAAATCCACAAAACAGCATGAACAATGACAAGAGCAGTGAGTAATAGGGAGAGAGAGTAGAAACAAAGCACACAAGAACGGAGGGTGTGGTGAAACAAACCTTAGAGAGTGGCGGCAAGAGCTCCCTCAGCTTTGCTTATGTTTTGTTAACAAGCATCAATTCCAGTAAGAAGCTTCACTAAGGCCGAAGCTATAACAATACCTGTCGAGGAAGATGGAGGAGGGAGATGGACCGAGGGATATGCAATGGGGGTTGCTGCAGCCTGTGACAGCCATGGATGGAGGAGGGAGATGGACCGAGGGTTATGGATAGAGGGAGAAAGATAAACGAAAATGGAAGAGAGAGTTATAGACTTTTAGGTTTGTAAATTGTAAATGAATGAAGGAGGGAGAGAAAGAGAGGAACGAAGGAACATGGAACTGGAAGAAAAAATTCAATCATAACATAAATACAAAAGCATGTCAAGTGCAGCGCTGTAAATTACAATTCCGCTAACATCATTCAAAAGCATTTCTTCTGAGAAGCGCTTTAAATGAAGTAATACAATATTTTTTAAGGTTTATTACAGCATTTGCTTAAGCAAATGCTTTTAAAAATTCAATCCAGTTATCTCTATCAATATTTTACAGCATTTCAGATACAAATGCTTTAAAATATGTGCTTTTAAAACCCCTTTTTGGTGTAGTGTGGATAGCAAAAATGATGATGATGATGGAACCGTGAAAGTAATAAGATAAATTGAAAAGAGAAAAGAGAAACGAATGAAAAACATGAGAAATAATTGAGAAAGAAATAAGTAATGAGTTGAGTATGGAGAGAAAGTATGAGAATGATTGAGAAAGAGATGAAACGCGATGCGAATGAATTGTAAAAGGTATACAGAGTTGAGACTTGAAAGAGAATGTGATTGTGAAAGTGAGATGCGGTTTGAATGGAGATGTGATTCCTCGTTCATGTTTTTGGAAAGAAGCTTAGTGTTGAGTTGAGCTTGCTCCTCCATTAACACTCATCCAAAAATGTGATTTTTGAAAAAGGTTTGAAAAGAGATTTTTGTAAAGTTTTTGTGAAAACAATATTTTGTGAAAGTTTTTGGAAACATTATTTTTGTAAAAGTTTTGTGAAATCATGTTTTCGAAAAAGTTTTGCGAAAAGATATTTTGAGAAAGACGAGGAAAAGATACTGATGATGTGGATGAGAAATATGTTGAGAATGAGCTTGTGAGAATCGTGATTGTGAGATGAAAGTGATATGAGGCAAGATGCCATTGAGATTTAGGGGGACGGATTGCGATTAGTGGTCGGACTTCGTTGAAGGGATGCACCAAGGACGGGTCGACTGTTAGGATTAAGCCGCTAATTAAAACGTCAAAACCTTAAAAGACTTTAAAAGACATTTACAAACGTGGTGAGGTATGAGGGTCGTATCGAAGTAGTGGAGAGGAAGGTACCCCGGATATCAGGGATATTCGGGTGATGAATGCAATAGGGTAGGCTCGGACGGTGAAACGTCATGTTGCCTTGAGTACTATTCTGGGCGGAATGAATTCCACATGTGGCGTACTAACGTGGTAGGGACTGGGTCTAATGCCGTGGTATGTTCTGCACCCGGGACCGGAATAGTGCTGTCACCCCTATGGCATTTCAAGAACAGTGGAGAGGGACTGGAACGGGGCATTTGTGATTGCCGCTGAGAGCGTGCCTGCTTATATGATATGATTTGAGGTTGAGTCCTCCTGGTCTGGGACCATTTGTTTGTGTGACAGCTGTCGTGCCCACGTGGTAAAGGTCCTGTACTCCTGTTTGCTTCCGACTAGGTTGAGTGGTTGACCGAGGAGATGTAGACGTGTGTGAGCTCAATGATGTTTCCCCCTCATCATTGATGCTAACCGAAACAATAAAACTTTAAAGACAAAGATGTTTCAAAGAAAGATATCAAGCATCGAGCAAAATTGAAATAACAAATATGAGAATTCTTGGAATAAGTAATAAGTGTGGAAATTATGAGGAAAGAAGGAATGAGAACGATTGTGAAAACTCATGAGAAAGATTTTGGGATTGTGATGATAAGAACCTGAGAAAAGCATTGTGTTTATGATGATGATGGTGATGATTTTGTTACTGCTATGATTCTTTTCTGCTATATGTATAACATGTTACATGTATTTGGTGATGACTATGTGATTGCATCATGATAAGTATCTAGGTTATACTGTTTTAGTTATATTACCAGTCTGTCTTTATATTCAATCTTCCCGAGACCGCATGGTCAACCCGTTAGTGTTCGGAACACTGACTCTCTCCTACCTTGTTGTCGTATCGGCAACCGCTGATATTGCAACGGGTAGATGGCGCATCGGAAGCGTGGTGGGCTTCATCAATCAAAGTCCGGAGTTAGACGGCAAGTAGTAGGAAGCATGACTAGAAGCTAGGAATTTCCTTGGCGGAATGTACTCCATTGTAAGTTCTTAGTTACCTAGATCAACCATATTGTACCCCAATTAAAGTTTTAATAAACACGGATGTTTTGAAACAAGTAAACGGGCTACGTTTTGAACGATGCTTTTGAAAACGAGTTTCAATGTGCGGTGTCTTGTGACATCTCGGTTTGGAACTTGAAAGGCTTTTCGCAACATGAGGACATGAGTTTTAATTGTAATTATGTTTTGAAAGTGTAAGTGCTCTCATGTTGTGTAACACTTGTTTTAAAAAAAATGGCCCTAATTTTCACTATATTTAAGTTAAGTTTTCAAGTTACCAAATCGGGGTGTTACAGTTGTGGTATCAGAGCAATGGTTTAACTAAGTAACCTTTACATGGACTTACGTACTCTGCTGTGTGTCTCTATGTATGAGTTAGTAGTAGGATTACGATAGAACGCTAAGAGTACGCGAGTGCTTTCCGGGAGTACGCCAGTTTTTGTCTACGGCAAAGACGGGGAGCAGAGGTCAGTGTCGTTATGGGATGTTGATGCGTGATTCAGGATCTTCTTTCGTTGAATCCTCCTTTGATGTGAACCCCTTTTGTTTAAGATAACCCCTGAACTCTTGATATGAGACTTTGTTATGTAACTAGAACCTTTCTGTTCTCGGTTGAAACTTTTCTTATGAAAACCCTATGCGTGCCAAATTGCTTTGGCATGACATTTGAAGAAGCCTTTTCTGAGGATCTTAAACCATCATTTTGACACAACCTTGATTGCTAGTGAGCCCAAAGCTTTCTCTTTTGATCTTTGATCAGACATTTATCTTTCCTAAACTTTTGATGAGACTTTTGGGTCCTGACACCTTATCCCAGTCACAAAGATAGTTCTAAGTGGGGAATTGAATTGTAAAGTGATGTTAGGTAAGGGTTGTAAAGGTTAAGGAGAGTAAAGGATTAGTTAGTATGGATGAAGGAAGTATGAGTTTTGGAGAAATTGGGAGTACCATTTCGAGTCTTAGGTAAGTGGTGAGTTATGTGAAGTGGTTAGGATTAAGGCCTTGATGTCGGATTGGTCGGAATAACGGTTTAGATGGTGCTAAGATGAGGAAGAAAATAAGGTGGTGAATAGAATTTTGTGGATGGTTAGATAGAGGTGAATAAGTGATGATATGGTAGAGTCGAAACGATAAGATGATGAAAGTTGTGGTTAGAATCTTCAAGTGTTGATTCAAGGTTAGGTAAAAAGCTAGGATTTGATTTGGTAATGGATAATATGTCTTTGAATTGAGGATTTCTGATGGTTTAGAATGTAAGAAAAATTGTGGGAAATGAAAAAAAAGGGGGGGTTTAGGTTATATGATCTAGTGTTAGAGATAAGGAGTGAGATAGTGTATATTTCTTGAGGATTAGTGGTTGATAGAGTAAGAGGAAGATTTAATAGTAACCATAAGGGTCTGATAAGAACAATTGTTTAGTGAGATGTAAGACAACCAGAGGATAGATCGAAGTTAAGTGATGGGAAATTTTGTAAGAGTTGATCAAAAAGGTGGTGAAGGATAGGAGTATTTAGAGGTTAAGTCGTGATAATGAATGTGGTGTATAGAGATATGCGTCATTGAAGTTGGGGAGTAGATGGAAATGTGAAGTTTTGAGGAGTAGTTTGTTTAGGCTTGAATTGAGGAGAAGAGTGTAATCTTGAAGTGCAATAGTGTCTTGACCCAAAGTATGACCTACTTGATGACACATTATAGATATGTGGCCAGTGTCCGGGACCTGGTTTTATGCGTTCTGGGAACGTAGGCGTTCTGGGAACATGATGCACACTCTGGGAGTTTTACTTGTTTTCCAAGTATGGTTTGCCATTCGTTCTGGGAACGTTTGGTGGTGTTCTGGGAACACCGGGATATCATTTGCCAGATATCGAAATGTTTATGGAGGCCTCGGATGTGGATGGAATCATGCATCATGCCACCTGCATTACAAGAATTGAAATATTGAAAAGGGGTGTGCTCATATGTACTTGCATCTTAAATGCTAATTGAATAGTTGTGATTGATAATACTATTTTCTTATGTCTATCTCATTTAATTATGCAAATTGATATGCTTACTCCCGTGCCGTTGTAGGTTAAGAATCAACATTACAATATCCTCACAGACGAGCGAGGATAGGGGATCCTTAGAGTGTAATGGAGAACAGAGGAAAAGGGAATTAGCGTCTTCGTGCACAGCAGTCGGAAATCAAATGGAACGGATGATGGAACAAAGAACCTAGATCAACTCTAAGATATTTTTGTATTAGTGACTAGATTATATTTTGAAAATGATAACCAAAGATGACATTTTAAGTTCCTTGCACGACCATCTTATTTTAATAGTACAAAATTTATCAGATGAAACCATTTCCAATGGTAAATATATTGCTATGAGCTGATATCGATATTTTACCACCAACTCCGAATTTATTAAGCACCCTATAACTTAGAAACTCCTACTTTTCTCTAAATTATCAGGATAACCCCTAAATCTATTTTGAACCCAGATTTAGCCTTAAGTATATGGCCTAGCTTTCGGGAAATGAAATTTTAGCATTGAAATCTTTAGTATAGAAATGAGAATCTATTTAAAATATATTCAATTATTTTATATTATGAAAGTTATCGAAAGAGTGTTACATTTTGTGGTATCAGAGCAAATGATCCTGATTCTTGGTTCCTGAGGTATGATTCCATGCACTAAATTTCTGATGGTTGTGTTATTTTTTTTTGAAAATCTGTTCTCACAAGCTCGCTTTCTGGGTCCAAGTTGTTACTGGATGGCTTTCGGCAAATGGTTTAGATTGTTTAGGAAGTATTTTAAGATGGCCTTAGTGAAATTTTGATGGGAAGTAGTGTTCTTTGCAAACCTGTTGCTATGGTGAGATCCAAGTACTGGTTCATTAAGATTATAAAAGAGTCAGTGATGCAGAAATTTTGAGGAATGGCAACTAGGGAAGTAAACTAGGATGAAGCACTTATTCGCTATGGTGAGAAGAATAACCCATTCTTAGATCTGGTGTGATGTAGCCTCCTATTAGTATTTAATTTTATGGTGATTAATAAGTTCTAAAGACTACTCATTCTTTTGTTTCGGAGGGGTAACAACCGTAATTCAAATGTTCGACATCACACTCCTTCTGACATCTCTCATTTGAAATTCCTACTCATCTTTATGTCAATGCCTCTAATAAGTGGTTGTATTGTTCTAATCTGTCTGAACTCCTCTTACCTTATTTAATCATCTTGCTGCATAACCTAACCGGTTAGTTGATTCGGTAACCGGTTACAGTATGCAGAAGTGGACAATCACAAGACAGGACCAGCTTTGAGTGGTTTTAGCACCTAGAACGCTATGTCTCTTACCCTTAAAATTGTGTACGAGGTGTTGAAGGCATCATAAGTGTATTACGCTATGATCTCTTTTATCAAACCCTTGATCCGTTGTTCATTTTACAAACTAAATAAAACAACAAGATTAAGGGCAACCTGAAATGTTAGTGCAGCTGTTATGCAGACTATATAGTAGATTTATATAAGTACACAATCTGATCAGGAACAACATAGAAGGGAATGGTAGGGATAGATAAGGATAATTCATTACAAGCATAAAAAGGTTCATACATAAAAATGCAAGCGATCATGCAATAATAAGAGAAAGTCATGGGTAGCGAAATACATCGGATGAGTAAACAAAACCAAAAACACATAGGGGAAAAATACCACTAGGAATATGAAGAGACCCAAAATTTCCCCAAAACTACACAACTATAATATAAGGGTTACATAATCGAGACCCTAAACAAAAAGAGTTAAGATTCTAAGCCATTAGTCTTCATGAGGAGGAGATGCAGGAGGTGGAGTAGGGGGACCCTGGAAACGCCCGAATGTGCGCAGCAGGAAGTGCACATTCTCCATATTGATGCCTAGGGAATCCAAACGCACATTAAGATTTGCGAATTGATCATCTACCCTGTCCAAACGCCCTTCAACTCTAGAGAAACCAACATCCATCCTGGCGTTCAGCCTCTCTTCCATAGAAGCATAAACGCTAGCCTCGCCTGCATGACCAGAAGTCCCACCAAAATCAAAAGTGGAATGAGGCTGAGTAGAGTGTCCCGGAATTGCACCACCACCCATAGTTGGAGCCCCATCCTCCATAGTCGCATCCTCGGGCTCAACCCCTGTCCCTTCTTCTTCTTGCCTCTGCTGCTCTCTTTCCGCAGCAGCTACAGCATCTAAGACTTTGATGTCCGCATTCCATTTCCAAATCCCGTCCACATCATGCTGACGAATTCCCATCGAGTGGAGGACTCTACTATTGATACAAGTTAGGCCTTCGCTAGGCTCGAACTCCTCATCCTCCGGAATAGGAATTCCTTTGTACTCAATGAGACGGCTCACGAAGAAAGGATAAGGAAGGCAACCGCTTGTCGAGTCAGCAGCCTGTGCCATGTAGGCACATATCACTCGCACCCAATTCACTTGAATTTGATTTTTGATCGCAAACATATACCGAAGATCTGCTGCCATGGCTTGAGTGTGATTCGAAGAGGTCCTAGGGGTTAGCAAGTATGTAAGGACATAGAGAATCAACCTGTCCTCTACGGTCATGTTTCCCACAGATTTACGAGGACCGGTCAAGTACAAATCCGGGCTCCGTAAACTATCCTTATAAACATCTTCAAGGTTGCAGATGCTAAGCCGATTATCTTCTGGATCACCGGGATAAGTCCCCGCTGATTGGAGTCCACCCACAATCAGAAAATCAGTAGGGGTAACATCAAAAATCACTCCATTTACCTTGGATTGATGGCCCCCTTCATACTCCCTGAAATTTGCATAAAACTCCCTAATCAACCTCAGAAAGATGGAACCCTTCAACTCCAGAAAAGTTGTCAGACCTTGATACTCGTACAATCTCTGGAATTGGAAATTGTTGTTAGCACACCACCTGAAGTTCATCCACCTTTTGAGCCCAAAACCTCTGTCACTGAAACCCTCAAATCTTTCCGCACACTTGTCGTCACTGTAATACTCGATCCTCGGTCTACTAGGAGGTCTGGTGGCAGTAGACTTGACTCTAGCGCGACGAGGAGGATTGGAAGACATGATTTCTGCGTGCTAGGGTTTTGAGAGGAATGGGGAAAGTAGAATAGGGAGATGAACCCTAGGTGAGAGTGGAGATGTGAGAGGAGATTATGAGGAATGGTGATGATTTAAAGAGTAAGAATAGATGGGAATCAGAAATTGGAAGGTTTAAGTCTTAGAGAAGAAGAGAAAAGGGTGAGATCGCAAATTTTAGGAGGGAGGAAATAAGGAAAATCGTATTTCAAAACTGTTGTAACTGGTCTGACACAGTATTCTAACCGGGTAGATTTATCGAGTAACCAGTTACATACTGTAACTTAAACCAGTTATAACTGAAAATTTGTGAAATGTTGGAAGTTCCTTGCCAAATATGAAATCTCTCGATTGTATATTTAAATTCCATGACATTATTTTCCAAGGATGGAATAAATGCTTAAAAGATTCAGTCTAGTGTCTCACTTGATGCAACTCTGAGAGATTAAGAGGGACAGTTGAACTTCTAATGCAAGAAGTTCATGATGAGCGGATAGGTCGAAAGATAGAAGAGAGGAAGGAATCGACAGCCGGTGAAATAGGCAGGCGAAGCTATTATGTTACGAAAGAATATGAAGTAGATTTTAAACTAGATCACCTTAGTCATCTAGTCTTTTGACCGGAATTAATATAGCCAAATGCTTCCGAATGGAATTAATTTAACCTTTTAAAATATTAAGACTCTGTAGAAAATCCGATCCTAATTTTTGTAATCCAAACCTTTATCGCAGTTGGATGTGATAAATATCTGCGAACACTTCAGCCATAGGAGGATTACTTAAGGCTAGAGAAATTAACAACCACCGGGTTAGGACAAATTTTGTCTCCCCAACGGAAATGTCTCTAGATATTGACTATCCATCTAAAGGCTAACAGTGATCGATAACCCATCTTTAGGTTCATCTAACTTAAAGACATGTCGTATGATCTTTCTTGTGAAAGATTATATCTAATAAGTATGATTCGTTATTAATGATTTGAATATTTGGACTGATCACCCCGATATCTCGAATCATTGAGTAACGAAGTCATACAAATATCTTCTCATTCGTACTCGAGAAACGTCTTACCAGTGAAAAGATATGTGAAACGTATTCTTTTTCATATCAAGTATTTCTTTAAAAGAATTCTTTTATATTAAAAGTTTTGGGACGACGAATCTTTATTGCTTAAATTTGAAGATATTTCGGAATATTTATAGCATATCGTAATCTTTTAAGTGGGGGCACGAAATTCCTTTTAAGTGGGGGAGTAGTGTAACACCCCTAATTTTCGTTTTCCGAATAATTAGAAAATTAATAATAAAGGCTTGTTATTAATTTATAGCATATCGTAATCTTTTAAGTGGGGGAGAACTTAAAAACCTATTTCTATAAGAAAAGCTAAGCGAATTTCGGGGACGAAATTCCTTTTAAGTGGGGGAGTAGTGTAACACCCCTAATTTTCGTTTTCCGAATAATTAGAAAATTAATAATAAAGGCTTGTTATTAATTCTTCCAAGTTTATATTCTGGCTCTATTCCGTATCAATATACAAAATATAGGTAGAGGTAATTTTAAGTAAGCGAATAACAAAATATTAATATTGTATTTTAGTCCTTGGAATAGGACCTAAATATAATATTAAAAAGGATTGTTTGGGAAAAGAATTATTAAATTATTAATTTTTATTATTTACCAGTATGTAACCGGTTAGAAAGGCTTTGTAACCGGTTACACGATGAACTCAGGAAACCTGGATAGTGGATTTTGATGAGTAATCAACCCATTTCCACCACAAATTGCCACGAACACCATTCGATTTCCAGTAAGGAATACGTGTCGTGCTACATGTTCACCAAATTTTTCTATAAATAATGGAATTGAGGGCAAAATCAAGGGTTTTCTGATGAAGGGTTGCTGTGGAAACTCAATTAGGGTTTCTGTATTAATTTGTCAAATTCTCTCTGATCTCTGAGAGTTAAACCAAGTGAGATACACCATGTTACAGCTGAGTCTTCTAGCTTTGTATTGAGGTATGGAGAGTGAATTGAGAATGAGTATTGAAGAGGTGGTTAGTCTTGGACGATTTAGGAGTCAATCTGTCTAGAACCAGAAACCAGTTCGTGAGGCTCTTTTTAGGCTATGAAGGGTAAGTACATGCACTCTTTAACCCTCAAATTTGTTTCTAAAGCTGGTGCATGTTACCTAGTTTGAGTTCTCTTTAACCCTCAAATTTGTTTCTAAAGCTGGTGCATGTTACCTAGTTTGAGTTCTGATTGTTTTCCCCAATTTCTTTGGTCTATTGCTATGTCAAATCTTCTGGTCTTTGAACCCCGTTGATGGAAATCGTGGCTGAAAGCAGAACATAGGATTGGTGAGGAATTTGTGGATTTTCTTCAAGTTTCAGTGTTGATCTTCATCAAACACAACCCTGAGGTAAGGGAGAAGTTTCCTTTTGCTAGAGTGGGAATAGATTTCATGGAATAATAGGTTGAGTCACCATGAGACTCACAAAGGGCATAGTATAGGGTAAACAAAGGCTTGGAGGCCAATGAACAATTGGATCCTGACTGTAACAGATCTAAAAAAAAATGCATGCAAGTAATATAGAAGAAATAATCTTAGTTACATGTATTATTATGATTCATGTGATAATATTTGGTGCTATGTGTGAATATATGTGGTTATGTGCTACATTGATGCTCTAAATGACATGTAGGCAAGATTGATTGTGTGTGGTGGCTGAACAGAATCTAATTGAGATATATGGGCTCATAAGAATGTTGAAATTAGTTAGAATTGAGTATTGAAAGGAAATGTTTGAAAATCCTATCTTTCAGTATGAAGACTGTCTAATCTAACCGGTTAGTCGATTTTCGTAACCGGTTAGATGCTGTGTAATTTTCAAAGAAGAATAAGTTTTTTTGAAAATTTGTGATATGTTTCTATTATTCTTACTCAAATCTAACTCTGATTTCAACAAAGATCAATCTGAAAAACAGGTGAATAATCACTGTTTGTTTTGGATTGTGATTGAGAAGTCCATACCTTGAGGTTTTAATATAACTTAAAAGTTAAGTTATGTTACATTAATAACAAATGGTGAATTTAGGCCTGTGAATGATGAGCACAAGAGGTTTGAGGTATAAATCCATGATAAAGTTTGCTTATGAGTTGAGTAGAGAGTTCAAGAGAAAGGGATTTCTTGAATTACAATGGTGAAACAGTTGCAGGTCTGAAAATCTAACCGGTTAGTACCTGAAACTGAAAAATGAAAGTTAAGTTCTTAATAAGATGAGTGGTTACCATTGGTTAAGTCTACTCAATTCAAGTTAACTGGCATGATAAAAACTAATTTGAGTATGCTTTATCTCGCCCAAAGATTATACCTCAAACCAATCATTCTAAGGGAAGTGCGAGACGAACCTAAATCACAGTGATTAAATCAAATATAAAAACCAACCTTGGCAGCGGTGCATTCATTCATAGAGAAATGGAGAATAGGTTGGCAAGGAATAATTCTCATATTCTGGGAATATGAGAAGGGTACTCCGGGAGTACCGAAACTATGACCTACTTGATGACACATTATAGATATGTGGCCAGTGTCCGGGACCTGGTTTTATGCGTTCTGGGAACGTAGGCGTTCTGGGAGCGTGATGCACACTCTGGGAGTTGTGCTTGTTTTCCAAGTATGGTTTGTCATTCATTCTGGGAACGTTTGGTGGTGTTCTGGGAACACCGGGATATCATTTGCCAGATATCGAAATGTTTATGGAGGCCTCGGATGTGGATGGAATCATGCATCATGCCACCTGCATTACAAGAATTGAAATATTGAAAAGGGGTGTGCTCATATGTACTTGCATCTTAAATGCTAATTGAATAGTTGTGATTGATAATACTATTTTCTTATGTCTATCTCATTTAATTATGCAAATGGATATGCTTACTCCCGTGCCCTTGTAGGTTAAGAATCAACATTACAATATCCTCACAGACGAGCGAGGATAGGGGATCCTTAGAGTGTAATGGAGAACAGAGGAAAAGGGAATTAGCATCTTCGTGCACAGCAGTCGGAAATCAAATGGAACGAACGATGGAACAAAGAGCCTGGATCAGCTCTAAGATATTTTTGTATTAGTGACTAGATTATATTTTGAAAATGATAACCAAAGATGACATTTTAAGTTCCTTGCACGACCATCTTATTTTAATAGTACAAAATTTATCAGATGAAACCATTTCCAATGGTAAATATATTGCTACGAGCTGATATCGATATTTTACCACCAACTCTGAATTTATTAAGCACCCTATAACTTAGAAACTCCTACTTTTCTCTAAATTATCAGGATAACCCCTAAATCTATTTTGAACCCATATTTAGCCATAAGTATATGGCCTAGCTTTCGGGAAATGAAATTTTTTTTTAGCATTGAAATCTTTAGTATAGAAATGAGAATTTATTTAAAATATATTCAATTATTTTATATTATGAAACTTATCGAAAGAGTGTTACAGAATTTACTCCATTGTAAGTTCTTAGTTACCTAGCTCTATCATACTGTACCCCAATTAAAATTTTAATAAACACGGATGTTTTGAAACAAGTAAACGGGCTACGTTTTGAACGATGCTTTTGAAAATGAGTTTCAAAGTGCGGTGTCCTGTGACATCTCGGTTTGGAACTTGAAAGGCTTTATGCAACATGAGGACATGAGTTTTAATTGTAATTATGTTTTGAAAGTCTAAGTGCTCTCATGTTGTGTAACACTTGTTTTTAAAAAAAATGGCCTTAATTTTCACTATATTTAAGTTAAGTTTTCAAGTTGTCAAATCGGGGTGTTACAGAATCGCTTTTGAAAACACAAAAAAAAAACAAAATAAAAGTATTTTTGATAAAAGATGAAAATATCACTAAGGTGAGTTAGATTTATCATCTATACTCCCAATATATTAGTATTTGTCATTTGTGCCTTTTATCTTTATATTGAAGTATATATTAACTTTGTATCATGTACAATATATATAGGACTAAGGACTACTTGGAAATCGTTAACCATAATCAAATTAAAGAAATTGCCATTGGACATTAAGGTAAAACAACGGCTACTATTAAATTCAATAAAGAGAGAATTATTGTGGCTTTTACTATTTATGCATGTGATTGAACCTTGAGGCATTATAGGACCATCAAAAACTTATAGCCACTATAAATGAAAGAGTTTTGATTTTTGGTCTCAAGATGAGTTTTTGATTCCTATTTTATATTTTCAATGTCCAAAAAGACTTTAACGTTTTAAATCATTCCATCTTTAAGATGACGGAAGGCTATTGATGACAGAAGCTAAAAATATAATTTTCGTAGAAAAAATAAGCAAAGATATGGGTTATGGCTATGTCTTATGTTCACATGGTACCTTTGCCTCCAAGGAAATGACTATATATTTAATCACTATGTTCACATGGTACATTTGGCTGCAAAGAAATGACTATATATTTAATCACACACCCTTTACATACATGGTTGGTCTTCTAGGCATACTTACATTTACAACTAATATTCAAGTTTAACACCTACCATTTAAATAATGATGTAAAACAAATACAGAAATTCTGAGACAAATATGGCATAGTTTTGGAATGATGTATATTCAAAGTATATTCAGACATAACTGGTATATATATATGTGTGTGTCCGGTACGAAGAACATTTTTCCGATAAATTTGCCAGTTAAAAAGAAAAAAAATGTTTATCGGCAAAAAAAAATGAAAAAAAATGTTCTTCGTAGACATTAATTAACTGGTATATAATTACAATTATAATGTAAACATTTTTGCCAATAAAAAAAAATCAGAAATGAAGGGTAGGTTAACAGTCTTAAATACTTCATCCTATTTTAAATGTAAGATTTTTTTTTTGTGATTTTTTACTTCCATTAAGAAAGGTAGTTAAATTTGCTTATAACATTAAAAACGTAAAAATTTGATATATTTTTTCAAAAGTATCCATATAATTATTGTTGGGACTCTAAAAAGTATTGAGTTAATAGACATATTTGTGATTAAAATGAATGCTATTGAAAATTAAAATGAAATTTTTAAATAGGACTAAATATATAAAACCGGAGTAGGGATGACAACGAGGCGGGGAATAGGCGGGGAGTACTTTCTCATTCCCCATTCTCGGATTTCATTTCCTCCCCATCCTCATCCCCATTCCCCATTAGAAAAATTGGAAAAGTGACTTAATGAATTTTTCTAGATATGTGAGTAGTAATTATGAGTCCTAGGGGCTGTATAGAAGGCAATTGTGGCTTCGGGCAAAGTCATATAAGCGAAATCGGGAGTTAAATCGGCGTTTTAGATGTTAGAAATCGACCGAAAAGAGAAAATTAGAAATTTATTATAGGATGCTAAGAAAATAAATTCCACCGTTGGATATGAAGTTTATGGGGTGAAGAAGCTTGTCTAAAAATTTGGACCCGATCCGACGGGTAACGAAAAAGTTACGGCGAATCGCAGTTTGGAAATTCTGGTGCACGTCCAGGCGCACCACTGTTCATTGATGCACCAACTCAGGAGCTTTTTTGCTCAGGCGCGCCATGCATGCGCTCAGGCGCACCAGCCATGTTTCTGGCGCACCAACTCAGTTCCTGACCGCACCAGAAATCCGCACCAGCCGCATCAGCCCCACCAGCGCACGCACCAGCTCGACCAGCAGCACCAGTTGGTGCGTGGCTCGCGCTCAGGCGCACGGATCCGCGCTCAGGCGCGCGCGACCAGATCTGGTGCGTTTTCAGCCACCAGATCTCAGCTTGGGCACCAAGCTGGCCCATCTCAGCCACACGATTTCCTTTTCCTTGGCAAGGGGCACCATAAGTCAAACAAAAACCAACAACAACACCACATTTTCTCCATCATCAACATCATCTCCTTCCTCCTCATCCTCCTCTTCCATCATCCTCCTCATTCTTCCATTCTCTCCACCCTTCTCTCCTCCTTGGTCCAAGAAGCACAAACCAACATCAATCACATAAATCCCAAGAATCAAACCAAGCAACCATCATACTCACCATTCTACCAAGAACCCAACTCCATCACACACCCATCAACATCCCACCATAAACACATTGTATTGGGCACCTCAAACCCAAAACCACCAAACTCCATCAAGCTTTTCACCGTGAAGATGGGTTAAAGCTTCATCCTCTTCCTCCCTTGGACCTCACGAGATACTCCCTCCTTCCATTCTCTTTGGCTTTTCAATTTTCCACCACTAATTGGGTAAGCTAGCTTTATATCATGAATTAATTTCCTTTCCATTCCAACTTTCCTTAGTTCATAGAAATTGAGTTTAAGTCCTTAGGGTTCTTGCACTCATGAATGTATAGGACTTTATTTCATGCTTCCAACTCAAAACCAAGTCAAGGACAAGGAACTCACATACCAAGGATCAAGGAGCTAGAGCTTGAATTCATCATCACCTCTTAAGAAGGTAAGAGGGTTTGTATTACCTTAGCTTAGGAAGTAGATTCTCTTTAGTTATAGTGATGGCTAGGGGTAGAGAGGGAGTGTAGCATAAAACCTTAGGGTATTTGACAATAAAAATCAAGGAAATAATTGATGGAGAATAAAAAGAATAATTAGTGAAATTTGTGAGAACAAATACATAAATGACCATGGATAGAAAGGGAATGAAGGACTAAGTAGATATATAATTTGAGGGTAATGAGAGTAACTAGTTGATGAATCATAAGGAAAATTTAAAGGAAATTAAGAGTGGATAATGGAGCGAAAATAATTAGAGACTCGGGATAAGCTTGAAAAGATATGGAGGTTGTGAAAGGAATGAAACATTATATTGATGGGATAACCATGAGATAGGTAAAGAAAAGGGAAAGTAATGATGGACTGGTTCTAATTCGGAAAGATGACGGAATAAATGCATGGAAAGTATAGAAGAATGTATGTTAAGAGGAATCGATAAATGAATACTAGAGTAAAATGTTGATTTAATGCTAAGTAAATAATGTGAGTGATAAATGTGTGTAAAAAGGGGATTAATAACGATAAGGGCATTTGTGGCTAAAATGGACTATGAGTGCTAAAGTGTGCAACGAATTGAATAGAAATTATACAGGGAATGAGATGAAAGTGAGTGAATACTTGAACAATGGAATTATATGGTTAATGTGAGAAGAACCCACCTATTGAGGTGTGAATATAGGAATGTGAAAGGGTGAATTTATGATGTGAATAATGATTAATGTATAATGACCCTCCCAAAGGGAGTGAGAATGTGACAATGTTTATGAATGACCCTTCCTATGGAAGTGGAAATATGTATAATCCATATGGACCCTCCCCAAGTGGAGTGTGAAAATATAATGGACCCTCCATAGCGGAGCGTGTATATAATGGACCCTCCATAGCGGAGCGTGTATATAATGGACCCTCCATTACGGAGCGTGATTGATATGGACCCTCCCTATGGGAGCGTGATAATGTATATATGGACCCTCCATAGCGGAGCGTGTATATAATGGACCCTCCATAGCGGAGCGTGTATATATTGGACCCTCCATTACGGAGCGTGATTGATGGACCCTCCATATAGGAGTGGATATGTATATGATATGGACCCTCCCTATGGGAGCGTGATAATGTATATGATGGACCCGCCTATATGGCGTGTGTAGATGTGATTAGAACCCGCCCTTGCGGTGTGTGAGTAAATGGAAAATAATACCCACCGAAAGGTGTGGGAATGAATGGAAAGTATTCGAAAGACTTGAAAAGCATAGGGAAAGTACGTAACTGAAATTACAAGAAAATGTTGAGTCGGATAAAAAGGAAAGTGAAGTAGTATGTGATTTTGATAGTATGGAGTAGGGTAGGTCCTTGGTTTATTACTATGCTTTTGTAGAAGCTATATTTCTAAGTTCTGTGTAATGCTACCCTTCTTGATATATTTTTACAGGTACAGAAGCGGAGCATGCACTAGCCGTGGCCGAGCAGGGACACACTCCACAACGTGGAGTGTGAATATTAGGGGTGTGATAGTATATGGATCCGAAAACTAAACTTTGGCTTTTGATGTAAATAAATATGATGTATTATCTTTTGAGGAGATCAAACTATTTTATAACCTGATTATTATTATTTTGGAAACGATGTACTCGAATGTATTGAACTGTTTTGTATTCCGCCCTGTTGGCATACTGCTGGTTATGTAACAATGTTAAACAGGTTTTCAAGGAGTACTCTTATTTTTGGATTGTCCATAAAACAAAGGAAACTCTGTCCGATTTGACAGAGATTTTTATAAGCTAAAATGATTTTAAAAAGGAATTTTCAAGTCGCTAATTAAATCGGTGTAATTAGAGTATTAATTAAGATAAGGTGTTACAGCAAGTTCACTCTCCCCCTTATGCCCTTAGGTGCATGTTTCGGCCATGTACACTTGAGAGGGGCGTTTTTGGGCTTCTAAAATTTTGCATGGGTGAACTTTATCATATGCAAGGAGACAAGGTGGGATGGGCTAGAGCTTAGGGGTCATTCTAGGGCTAAGACTTAGTTAGCACATAGTTAGGGTTTTCTAACTTAGTTTAGTTCATGATCCTAGTTTAGTTTGGTTGGGATTTCACTTACTCACTAAGCTTCTAGAAAACTATACCCTTGGCTCATACACATACACTCACACGTATCACATACACACACATATACACATAAATACATACACACACCGTAGCGCATACATTATACATACATGCATTTGACATTTTATTTTCTTAAGCATATTTACTTAAACATCCTAATCATTAATTCATACAATAATGCAATCAATTCAAAAATCACATTCACACAATTAGCATCACACAGTACACACACCAAACCAAGCACTCATCACATAAAATTTTCAAGCCAAATCAATAAATTCATTTTCTTAGAATTACCATTTCCAAAATTCGTATTTCTTAATTCTGAAAATAAATTTTTGTAAAACCACCCATAAAAATCTGAAAATTACATTTTTAAAATCTACGTTTCAAGATGATCGTTTTGATATAAAGTTCATGAAAATCCGAGTTACGGTGAAAAAGATACAAATTTTCCAAGTTAACAGTTCAAAAACTCTATTTCAAATAAAAATCACTTTTTAGAAAAATCACAATTCAACAAAACCATTCACTTCTCTTTTATAATAACATTTTGGTTTATAAAAATCCTTGAAAATCGTCATTTCATTTCATTCTCACGTAAAATACTTTTCTGAAAATCTCTTTTATCACAAAACTTCAAGGTTTATTTCGACGAAATCGTTTACGCACGTACGGGAAAAATGTGGGGTGTTACAGATTCAAATAAATTGTTCCTTGAGACCTTATCATTTAAAGTGTAAAGTTGATGAGAAGTGACTATTGGTATCCGAGAGGGTATTAGCCTTTGGAGACTTTCTACGCCAAGTGATTCACTTGTCGCAACAAATACTCTTAAACCCAGTACACTTGCGCACGTCTCAATCAATTTTTAATGATAAATCATTTTTATTTTCTCTCTTTAAGTTATGTTATTAGTGATTATTTAATTTTTTTTTACTATTTAGTTTCCCATTGCCTAGAAACATGTTGCCTCAACAAGATATCAAGCAACCATACGACTTCCGGGAGTAGTATGTATAGCCTATTTTGTTAGAAGATAATTTTGAATGCTATTATTTCTTTTGTATCTCAATGTTGTTTGTAGTTTCTCTTTGCCTCATATTGTTAGTTTTGATGCATTTAGGACGTTCTCTATATTTTCTTCTATATATGACATTGGTTTTCCATAAATTTAAAGGATACTACTGTGTTGGAGCTTGAGTTTATGGATGTACATAAGTTCACCATACTTCGGATTTCAAACGTGTTTTTTGCTCTAACTATTGTTGTCTTGGTTTTTCTTATCTCTATCCTATTTTAAACTTTCTGACATGATCTTTACCCTTCTAAAGACTTGTATAAAAAGATGCCTATTGAAAATTTTGAGGCATCACGTTTGTCGTTGAAGCTAAGCTCGAAGGACCTAAACTTTGATTTCAGAAGAATGCATCTATGGTTGCTGCAACTCCTTCCCTAATAAATTTTGTTTATTGTAATAGAAAAAATCATTATAAATAATAGGCTTAATTGTGCCACAAGTCTCTGAAGTTTGGGGTACTTTTTCCAGATACCCTTATTTTTTTTATGTCTAACTCCTCGAAGTTACTTCTGGGTTTGTCATTTACCCCTACTATCAATTCTGGCTAATTTTGCTGAGATGTAACATCGGAATCCTGGTCAAACGCAGGAGGTTAGGCACGCGATGCCCCATGGGCGAAGATCGTTTTTTTTTTAAAAAAAAATTAAAAAACTTAAAAACATAATATTTTCATATTTTTAGTTAAATAAAAAAAAGATTGAAGAGAGGTTCGTCTTCACCCGTGTGACATTTGTAGTATAGAGTTGACGAAAAATGACCGTTGTCTCTTGGAAGGTGTTAGTCTCCTCTAGAGGTCTTCTACACCAAGTGATTCACATGTGGTGGCAAACACTTTTAAGTCCGATACACAAGCTTCAGCCTCCATTGCGATCTTTGCGGCAAAGCTAAGTTCAACTTTAAATGTCTTAGCATGATATGACAGCTTCAGCCTCTTCTTGTCACTCTCATTTGGACTTCAAGTTTCAGGACTGCAGTTTAAAAGATGTCAAAGATTAAAATGCTGAAACAATAATACATAAACAAAATAGGAGAATTTCAAATTAACAACTAGAAGGATTATCACTTGTTTGACCATATAAAATTGCCTATCCTAACACCAACTAAACATCAGAAGTGAACAACTCAAGCACAACGTATGAAACATAAATAGAAAACTTCACATCGAAAAAAACCAGCATTAATATAATTACTTATTAAAGGGTTTTTGATTTAAAAATTACAAGGTTCTCAATCTACAAATCACAGGGTTAATCATCAAGAGAAAAAGAATGATAGCTAAAAAAACTCAATTACAATCTATTTAGATACATCATAAATTCACACCAAGTAAAGGCAACAAAATAGTGTACGATTACTTAATGTGGTAGGCAATAAAAAAATATGCTAATTAAACAGAGATTTTCACTATAAAGCAAGAAAATCAAACTTTTTCACCCTACACATAAAGAAGATCCTTGCATCAATCAACATATCACCATGAATCCAACTATAAATATGTTGTTTTCAACACTTGCACATCCTAGCCTAATTAATTGACTACTAACATTTAGATCTAATTCTGACCGATGCTTTGGTTTAGATGCCAATACAAAATTATAAGAAAACAAACACAGATTGTGCCCATGTAACACACACCAGATAGATGAACCACCAAATTTTTGTACCTTTAATACCTGCTCACAAACATATTCCCCTCCACCAATTTAAGCATCTACCGAATATCAATATTGTCTGAACTGCATAATGTTTTCAATCACATTATAGGCGCATCTAATGAATATCAATAATGGTTGAACTGTATAATAATTTCAATAGTGTTCAAAACAATCTTAAGAAGGAATAAAAATAAAATATTATTTATGAGAAACACAAGCAAAAATAACTCAGCTATGAAAATTCTTTCCTTTGATAGAAAAGGGAAGGGGATGACTAAGCTTATACCTTCTTTTATTACACTTTAGGTAAATAAAACTAGAGTTGCATCAAATGAGAAGAAAGAACAAAATCATAGGACAAGTATCCTCCTAGAATTAGCAAAGGATACAAAAAAAGAACCAAAGGAAGTATTGTCAAATCAACCTCCTATAATATTGTTAAGTAGAATTATCAAAGCATCCTCTACAGAAAATATTGTCAGCTCAAAAGAGCTACCCAATGTTAAGTTATTTTTCTATTTCACTCATGAAAGTTCTTTCTCTAATAAATTCATAAAAAAAGAACACTGTAGCTTTTCTATTTCAATGTTTTTCTTCACTCACATTTCTGCTCCATATTAAAAGAAAAAGCACAAAGACCAAATAAAAACAAGTAAAGCAAATTAGAAACTTAAAAAATGCTTTAAGAACCTGAAAGCAAATTCGAAACGTAGAAGCATTTATTCAAACAGGTTGTGTGGAAAGATTTAATACCTTAGAATGAATGGAGAGAACTGAGAATTTACAAGCTACTTTCTCACTCCTTGTTGTTGCTGCAAAATGAACAGAGATTAGGAATTAGGGATTTGCATAGATTTGAGTGATTAAGAGCAAATGAGACCAAGGATTCCATTATTTGGGATTAGGGCTTGTCATTAGCGATTGAAGTCAGAAAAAGTGAGCTAGGAGTTTCGATTATGGATTCCATTCTAAGTAATTGAAATGAGAGAATGGAGATTACCATGGAGATTGAGCGCCTTATAGAGATTAGGATCAGAGTTGCTGCCTTCTTGATTTGGTGCTTCATTGATATGATATAGAAGACTCCCAGAAATTTGTATGTTGTTTTTCCCTCTTGCTCTGCTTCTTTGATTGGCTCAGAAGATGTTCCTTAAGAATTTGATGTCGCAGCAAAAACCCTTTGGCATGTTGGAGAACAACCCATTTGGATTACTTACTTATATATTGGTAAATGTCTATAGGGTTGGTGAAGATGACAGGCTGGTATACATTGTATCTTAACCAAATATGACTAAAATCATATTAAGGAAATTATACAAGAAATTATTCTTTTGTGAATTTTATTATGTATCTCCGGTCATCTTTTCCGACGAAACTCCATTTTTTCGGTCAATATCTTTTATCTCCAACTCCACAAATCCCATCACACCACCTTCAGGGAGCGGGGAAGAATGGTGGAGAGATTGGTAACAATTAATGGAAGTAAACTTGAGGGACCACTTTCAAACAAGTAAATAACTTAGGGGACCAAAGAAGAAGTTTTGCCAAAAAAAAATAAATCATTTTCCTCAGTTTGTTGAAAAAAAGTAGATATAATTATACATAACCAAAATATTAAAATTTGAAATTAAATAGATTATTCAAGTTTTTCATGTTATCATTAATAACAAAATTATTTTTATGCTTGATGTGAGTATTTTTTTTCCACATTCAATATTTGCATTTTTTTCACCATTAAATCTCTTGTATAGAAGACCTTTGAAACTTTTATTTTGTCCCTATTTATAAGACCCTATATCAATTTTAAATGACAATTAATTACTTATTTCCACAAACATCTGATTTATTTAACACTTTTTATATTTCTAATACTATTAATAGGGATAGTTTTGAAAATACTTATCAAATGTTCACATTTTCAATACCATTAACTAAATTAACTAATTTTCTAAATGGATATGAAATCTACCAAAAGGGTCTTATATATAGGGACGGAGGGAGTAGTATGTATAGCCTATTTTGTTAGAAGATCATTTTGAATGCTATTATTTCTTTTGTATCTCAATGTTGTTTGTAGTCTCTCTTTGCCTCATATTGTCAGTTTTGATGCTTTTAGGACGTTCTCTATATTTTCTCCTATATATGACATTGGTTTTCTATAAATTTAAAGGATACTATTGTGTTGGAGCTTGATTTTCAAGGTGTACAAAAAAGTTCACCATACTTTGGGTTTCAAACTTTTTTTTGCTCTAACTATTGTTTTCTTGGTTTTTCTTATCTCTATCCTATTTTAAACTTTCTGACATGATGTAACACCTTGATTTAGTAACTTGAATATGTTTTTATTTAATAAAAATCTGGGAAATTTTTTTCATTGATGACATGGACATGGAGCTATTTTCACAGAACAATTTAGTTTCAATACTTACATCACAAAATTTCAGCTGTCATGTCACACGTCATCCATCAAGTTCGAAATTGAGATGTTACCAACATCGCACTTTGAAACTCTTTATTTTCAATACCATAAAATATTTTCTTCGTCCAAATAATCAACGGTTCATCAGGGTACGAGTTCTCAAAACATATTCACATGATAAAACAAGTTACATCGTGGTAGAGCAATACGATCTTAGTAATCTACAGGAGGTAACATACATACTCAGACAACATGGATTAGATATCTTAATCCACTGATCTCCCTATAACTACGGTTACTCCTCGACACCGGCATGAATTCATGGAACAGTGCCTATCTTTCTTCTACTTCGAGGCTTCTCCTCGAAGTTCTCTTTGTAAGCCATCACTTGCAGAATCGGCATAAGAAAATCTACTCACTCTGATACCTGTGGACATCATCACCGAAGTCCACAGAGAAGAAGGGAAGACAGAGAGAGTGAGAAAACCGAACGAATTATCGTCGACGGGGTAGAATTACAGTAGGCAAAACATCAAGACATACAAACAATAATATCACAACAACATATAAGGTATGCAGTGCATTTATATTATTACTATCATCTCTATTTCATAATTCTCAAACTTTCCATTCACTTTTCATCATCTTTGCCATTAAACTTCCTTTTCCTTGGCTTCGCCCATAGTATTTTCATCGCTTGGTCATTCTCATTCTCATCATCAATTTCCTTATCATTCTCAACTTCTAATTTATAAGTCTTTTCAACATTCTTAAAATTTTCTTATTAAGTTTTAGTGGATCGCATCCATCGATGATAGGGGACAAGAAAACGTCATTGTGGACTTGGTTATCACACATACATCTCCTCCAATCCTCCCGAGCCTAAACGGAAGCAAACGGGAAGTACAGGAACCTTAACCCATGCAGGTCGAACAGCCGAGAACACAATGCTATAACCACTCTCAACCTGGAAAGCACGTCTCTACGACTGTGCACATCAGGGGGTGTCGTCTTGCACATGCTCGAACCTTACTCATCATTTAAATCCTAATCATTTCCACATCAGTGTTTTATGAACCATATCTTAGTTAGAAAGGTCTTGACTTTTATTTTTCTCATGTATCTTCTTATTTTCACAATCTTTTATGTACAACTTTTAACCATAACTCTTTTTCTAGAATTTCATTATTCCTTTTAACAGTGTTCCATTAATCAAGACGTAACAGACGTCTCTCAGCATATCAATCATAATCATCATCATATAAAATACTCATCATGCATAAATAAATAAAGACAAATCATGTTATCATCAAGGCATATTCACATCAATAGCATCATACAATGATACGTGGTCCTAGTCTCTTCGTATACGTGGCCATACACACACAACAATTGTCACTATACTACTAACCCAGAGACCACTAGGTTCCGATCTTTGAGATGATCAGGAACGTCTTAACATTTTACCTAAATACCACAATGTCTTAGGGAATCCCCTCTCTCACCTCTAGTTCAGTGAATACTTGTCCAAAATTGCCGCGGGTCCTCCCAACTGTCAGCTGCTCCAATCTCCTGACTTATAAATCCCTTGTACTAATCAACAAGCACCAACATCACATGTATATTCTAAATAACAGTCACACTTAGTATCAAAACGTTTTTTTTTTTAAACTCATTTCACTTCTTATCGGGTAACGTAAAACGTTGTTGCTTTCTTAAATCAAATCCAACTTTTACCACACTTCAAACACTTCAAAACCATCATAAATAAATCGAAAAAATAATTTATCTAATGGGTTCGGTGGCTGGTCCTTTTTGGATAGCAGTTCCCTAACGCCCGAAAACATTGAAAACTTGACTCTTTCCAATCCAACCTCTTTCTAAATCAAGTACTATTGAAAACTCAAGCTTTAAATCATTTGAACACATTTTTAAAATTGAGAAACAAATTAAATCAATTCTGAACAGCAATGAGATAAATCCAAAAAAATCACTTTTTGCAAATCCGAAATCACCGTAAATTCACGCTTTAGTTCATACAATACTTTAATATAAAATAAACACTTAAACAATTTATTTTTAAAACTTAACACATGAAACGGATCAAGGACAGCAACCAACAAGCTCACTACTTTCAAATTTAATAAAAAATAAACCACTCCAAAATCAATTAACTTTCAAGAGCTAATCACGCAATTCTTTAACTAATCAAACAACTCATTTTCTTTCACTTCCTTTAACATGCCAAATAATCCAATGCAAGTAAACACATAGTCAAGTAATTAGCACACATCACATAATAAATCAATTCATATGTGACATATAGAACAAATTATCCTAACTTTAAAACTAAACTCCTAAACCGAATCACAACTATAAACGATTAACTTACAAATTTATTTTTACATACCCTAAACACGATTTTAGACAATACTCATTTAAGCACACCAAGATATCACAATCATCACATAAGGTTCAGCCAAGGCATGAAAAATGCACAAAGGTTCATTCTTATCAAAAAGTGTCAAAAGGAGTGTTTAACCGAATACGGGGAAAACACGAAATATAGAAATCAAAAACCATAACAAATCAAAAGGTTTCAGTTTCAAAATTTGCATAACATTAAAAAATATATCCAAGTTCAACATATAAAATTTTCAAGTCATTCGGACATTCCGAACTTAGGTTTTCATTCAGATTTTATATCAAAATCAAAACAGTACTGTTGTTGACCTGAGGCTAAACGCAATTATTAAAAATAGCAAATCAACTCCAAATTGCATGAAATTTGGTACAGAACTTTCTCACAAATCCATGATCATCTAATAAAACTTTCAAGTTATTTGGAGCTGTATAAGTCAATTTTTTCAATTACATTTCCATCAAATTCTGTAGAAACAGAATTGAGATGCTCACTGTTTGGACTTGTTAAAAGTATCAAACCAACTCCAAATCACCTCAAATTTTACAGTGAGTCACAAGACAAAGGTAAGAGAGTACCATAAAAATTTCAAGCCATTTAGAGCAGTTTAAGTTTGAAAACTTTGTTCACGTTTAACCTGAAAAACTCCTTTTTCCGAAATCATTTTCACAAAGTTAATTCTTGTAAAAATAGTAAACCACTTCCAAAAATCACACAAAATTTCAGAGAGCTTCCTATTAACCTAATTAAAACATTGGATAAGTCTGAAAGCCATTGGACTTGTGCAAGTCTCTTTTATTCAAATCCCTTGCAACCAAAAACATAGATTTTCACAAACTACCCTTAATAAATAAAATTCATTTAAAATATCAAAACAAGTCCTAACCAATTCAAACTTTACATAACACACTCAAATACCATAAATAACAACATACTAAATTTCTAGGACAATCCAATTAGTAGAACTATTATTTACCAAAACCCCCTGGCCTGTAAGGGAATCACTCATGACTTAAAATTTCGATATTGAGTCACATGAATATTTTCTATATCATTTCTCAACAAACAGCCCCAATGTGATTCTAATCATATTACATACACATAATATCACATAAGAAATCACAATATGCATAAAATTAATTTCTATAAATGAGATGAGAGTTTGGACATCATAGTTATTGTTTTATAAAAATCACTTTTCAATCACAAAATTTAATCCAAAAACTTCACAATCATCATACAACTCAAAGACATAAAGTCCTATCATAACAAATCACTTGTCTAGTCTTAAAGTGTTAAAAATAATACTTGGACAACATACTCATTTTTCCCAAGGCCACAAAATTTCTTCCAATTAATCCCATTAACCCCTAACTTCTTAAAAGTCACTTTTACTCACTAAAACACTTTGTTAATCAATTTTTTTCGCAATAAACCAAATGTGGACATCAACTATTTCAATTCTTTAAAAATCACTTTTTGAGCATATGATTAATTCAAAGCTTTATAGCTTTTTCATATCTCAAAAATACAGAGTTTTTCCAAAGCAAATCATTTTCCTTAACATTCAATTCAGTTCCTTCTCCTAAAATACCTAGGCAACCTCAAAAATTTACTTTATTATTTTAACTATAAAAATCAAAACTCAAAGATCAAAGTTCAAATCATTTCTATTCCCTTCCCATTCGGCCCAATCATAAATAAAACAAGGGAAAAATATTTTCAACTCAAAAACTTATATTTATCAAATAATATTTTCATAACAATCATAGATCTACACATGCATGTAACAAAAAAAACTTTTAAAACACATAAAGGAGATAACATCAAACATGCAATTTGGTTTCTTCTAATAAAACGCATAAACATCTTCAAATATCACTTTTATCATTTTAAACAATAACAAAAATCAAAGTTTAAAGATTAAAGTTCAAATATTTCCTCTTTCCTCTTCCATTCGGTACAACACAATAACATAGGGAGAAAATATTTTTCAATTAAAAACTCATTTTAATCACATATTAATATCTCCATAAAACTCAAGGATCTTAACATGCATCATGAAAATAAATTGTAAATCAACATCAAAGAGCTTAATATCAACATGCATCAAGAAAATCATTATTTATTTTTCATTAACAAATAAAGGCTTAAAACTAAATCATGCAAGTACTCATAATAATATTTATTCATAAACTACAACATAAAAATTAAAATAAAATGATGTAAAATAATTAAATAAGATGAGATATACCTAAAAGAAAATGCAAGATCCCCTCTCCTTCTCCTTTCTTTGCTTCAGTCTCTCAATCTCTATCTTGGGGTTCTTTTTCTAATTTGTTTTGTTAAGTGGAATGAGAATGATGAAGTAGAAGAAGATGGAAGGGAGTATGTGTGTGTGTGATGGGAAGGAAATATGCTCTCCCTCTCTTACCACCTCCCTCACGGTTCTCTTCAATAGTAAGTGGGGTGGGACTTTTTCATTTTCTTATTTTAAGTAGATTAGTCTAGAGTAGGTTAAGTAGGTGGGTGTATGGGAAAGTGGTGTTAAATCAAAGGTTTTGGTGAAGACAAATATATCATGAGAAGGCTGAGATTGTTAAATCAAAGGTTTTGATGAAGACAAATATATCATGAGATCGGTTCTTAGGTGAAGTGAAGTCTTAGGAGGTTCCTGAGCAGAAATCCAAAGAGGTTCTTTGGTGAAAGTCCTTGAATGTTTCAAGGCATCTTGAAGGTTTCAAGATCTGTAAAGTGCTGGAGAAGTTCTTCGGCCATCAGTTCAAGTCGGGGTTAGGTTTGGAGAGGTTCTCTTGTAAATCCGTTTGTAACCGATTAGATTGATTTTTATTAAAGGCTCCCTAAAGGTTTTAGGGGGGACTGGACGTAGCTCACTGTGGTAGTGAGTGAACCAGTATAAAATCGGCTGTCTCTCTCTTCTTTACTGCTTTCTATTTTTGACCGAGCATTTAATCGGCTTTGCTATACTCTATATTTTGCTCGGATAGTGCTAGCTTTTTTCCGCTGCAAATCTGATCTTTGTGTTGTGCAGCTCGGATAATCGGAGGTCGGTCTAGATAACCGATTATCAGAATTTGCTCGGCCCAAAGTTAGCATTTTTATTTTAACAGCAAGCATTATCTGACCGACTTCAGTTATATCCAAAAAATTAGTACTATCGCTTCCAACTACTACTCACCACCGTCTAGTAGATTGTTAGGCCGATTGTTGGTTTCCAACACGTGGGTGTGTAAGAAAAGGGTGGCCATGCATTGGCCCAAAATCTTCAAGGGATAAGGGATAGCATTTTTAAATACTAGGTGGGATCTTTAGAGGATGAATTGTATTCAATTAGGATACCCTAGGGTCTTGTGCACTCATAATTAATTGTCTAACAAATAAAATTCTAAATACATAGTATTACTAACCAAAACTGTATAACAATGCTACACAGTAAAAAATATTATTTTTCAAATACAGTAAATAACACTTGAAAGTCATTTTCCAATTTATTTTAATTAATGAAACATTACAATTTATTTAAAATTCAAAATACTAACAATTCGTGAGAAGCTTATTAAATACCAAACTTTACAAAAATAAATTCTACATTTCAATACGATCGTTTTAACTGTAAATTCGTTTGGTTTGGATTTACAGATTAAAAGTTATGAATTTTCAAAATTAAATAAATTCTTTAAATCAATAAATCACAAAATAATAACTCACCAAAAGCTATTCTAAATGCACCACCTTTATTTACATGGGAAAGGTCAAAAGTATTACTTTAAAGATAATAGAGTTAATTTAACATTAAATGAGTTGGTTAAGGTGTCCTACATGCATTGGTCACCCCTTCCTTAGAAACTTGGGTCATTTTAATTGCCCTTTCAAAATTTGATTTTCAAAAGCAAACACAAAACTAAATATTTTATTATCATAAAATAAATTCCACATTTCTAAATAATTATTTTCACTCATAAATATAAATTAATAATATATTTATATGAATTCAAAAAGAACTGTCCAATCAGAAATTTTTAAAACTCAATTTATTAAAATATGAAAAATTGCTGAGATGTAACATCAGAATTCTGGTCAGACGCATGAGGTTAGGAACGTGGTGCCCCATGGGCGAACAACCTTTTTTTTTAATTAAAAAAAACTAAAAACATAATATTTTCATATTTTTAGTTAAATAAAAAAAATAAAAAAAAGGATTGAAGAGAGAGGTCGTCTTCGTCCGTGTGACATCACGCGGCACCACATGACCAACCTCCTGCGTCTGACTAGGATTCTGATGTTACATGTCAACAAAATAGGCCAAAATTGGTAGTAGGGGTATATGACAAACCCAGAAGTAACTTCAGGGAGTCAAACATTGAAAAAAAAAGAATAAGAGTATCTGGCAAAAGTGTCTCAAACTTCAAGGACTTGTGACATAATTAAGCCTAAATAATATAATAGGATTTGATTTTAACTAAAGTCTTAGATTTCATCAATAAGAAGATTGGAGGAAAAGTATAAATTATATACATTTACATAAAAAAATTGTTTTTTAATTTGAAATTAATAATCCGTGTGTAAAAATCTCACCAGTAGTACAAGGCATGTTGTGTGCTTGGAAGTCAAGGGTGAATGAAGAAGCAAAATTTAGAATTCTTACAAAAAGGAAAAAAATTAAATTAAATTAAATTGTTAAGAGCTCATAGAATAAAATTTGAAACTAACTTGCAATGATAATACTAACCAGTTATTACTACCACCAAACAAATATGATAAGGCACTAGCTCTGTGTGATTTTTGTTCATATTATTATTCTTATTCTCAAGCTTTTACATATGACAAAATCAAACACTTGCACTATAATCTCTTGTTCATGAACAATATAGTTCGAATCATTTATTTAATATTTTTACATATTTTATTCAAAATTCATAAGAGTTCACATTGTATTTACTTATTTAAGGAAATGGATCCATCCTTTTGAGAATATGCTTATAACAAATATCGAAGGTGATGGTAACCTAACCCAGAATTATAATTTTTCATAAGTCAGGTTCATATGAGTAAAAATAAGTCACTTGTCAATTTGTAAGACACTAATTAATTTTATAAAGTGTAACACCCCTAATTTTGTCTCTTGAATATTATATATATATAATAAAAAGTTTATTTTCCAAATTATAAATTTTTCTTTTAAATCGATTAATTATATAAATAATGTGCATTTAATTAGTTAATATTTTAAATGAGTAAATTATGTGAAAATATAATTTTCATAGTTTGATACTTAAATTAGGACCTAATAATGATATTAGAAAGGTTTTTGGAGGGAAAAGAATTAAAAACTAAATTTTTGAATTTTCCCAGCATTTAACCGGTTAGATGTGCCATGTAACCGGTTAGACGATGAACCCAGAAAATTGAGTTAGTGCGTTTTGATGAGTAATCACTTGATTAATCCGTTAATCGTCACGAAATCAACCATAAACGCAGTGGGAAATACGTGTCGTGTAACACCCCTAATTTTCATCTCCCGGATAATAAGGAAATTAATAATAAAAGTTTTATTATTAATTTATATGAATTTCCAAGTTTATGTTTTGTATTTAATTAGCCTAAAATATAAAAATAAGTTGAAATATTTTTATATGGCAAATAAATCCAAAATATAAGAATATTGCATTTTAGTCCTTGGTTTAGGACTTAAAGGTAATGTTGAAAAGGTTCTTGGAGGGAAAGATTTAAAAATATTAATTTTTAAATTTTGTACTGATCTAACCGGTTAGTAATGCCCTGTAACCGGTTAGACGATGAACCCAGAAACTAGGTTAGTGGATTTTGATGAGTAATCACTTGATTAATTCGATTAATCGCCACGAATACAGCCTAAATCTAGTGGAAAACACGCGTCAACGTGCATGCTACTCCAATTTGCCTATAAATAGTTGAATTTTTGAAGAATTGGAGGTTGATTTCTGCAAATTGTGTTGAAGAAGGGCAATTAGGGTTTCAAATTCATTCTGAGCAATTCGTCTCCTTCCTTGAGAGTTAGAGAGCGAAACATACACTTTTGAAAAGATTGAATCAAGGGCTTTTCAGTGATATACACTTTGTGAGCTGAGTGTTCGTGTGGGAGGAGGAATCGATCTTAGAAGCTAAGAGTTGGAGACTGAATTTGTAACATCCTAAATTTAATTCCTAGTATAATTGATGATGGGTCAAGCTTAGAATGAAGGAAATAATGATATTGAGTTAAAAAAAGTGGATTGAAGGCTTGTTTTAGGATTAATAACATAGGATATTAAGAAATTTAAAAATAAAAGATTTACAACTCTAAACACAAATTCCACCGTTGGATGCGAAGTAGGATAGGTAAGGAAGCTTGTGTCAAAATTTGAGCAAGATCCGACAGGTAACGAAGAAGTTATGGCATTTTGAAATGCCAAGAAAAAGGAGACAAGCCAGACTACTCGAGTAGTGCCTGAATTACTCGAGTAGTGCCTGAATTAATCGAGTAGTCCACTGACTACTCGAGTAGTTTGAGCAAACAGAATGTCCAGAAAATTTGGACTACTCGAGTAGTCCACTAACTACTCGAGTAGTGCGTACTGCATCAGGAAAAAATAAATAAAACGTGAATGGGGGTCTTCTTCCCCATTCATTCCCCTTTGCCTTCTCTCTCTAGGGCTCGAAACCCTCCCCTTTCTCTCTCTAAATTCCTTCTCATTTCTCCACTCTAATCCATAATAAACTACCAAAAATCAATCCCCATCATGCACTAACACATAATCATTCCTCAATCTCCTCTATTTCCCCTCCCCACCTTGCTTTCTCTCTCAAGCCATGGGTATGAGTTAGGGTTCAAAGGTTTCAACACCCACTCTTGATTTCCACCATTTCAAGCTCAAAGTAAGTGAGATTCAAGCTTTCCTCCTCATTTCCTTCATGTTATACGAATTTTCCCCCATAATCTCTAACTAATTTCACTTCTTTTGCTTCATGGCTCATTTTCTCTCTCCTCCATCCATGGTGGTTTTTGATTCTAAGCCATGGAAGCTTCACTTTTCTTGAGTTTTGGCATGACCCATGATATGAATGTTAATCTTTTCTTGTTATGGCTCTTATATTAGGTTCCTCCCTTTTCCCTTGGTTCATAGCTCATTCGGTGGGGAGATTTTCAAGCTTAGAGCAAGTAAAATCACCTTATCTCCAAGTGTTTGAGGTAAGGGAGTGGATATAGTGAGCTTTGCCTTGTTCTAGGGAGTAGGTTCTAGTTAGTATATAATACTTGTTAGGGTTATG
Source organism: Crotalaria pallida (assembly GCA_037953625.1). Taxonomy (NCBI): domain Eukaryota; kingdom Viridiplantae; phylum Streptophyta; class Magnoliopsida; order Fabales; family Fabaceae; genus Crotalaria; species Crotalaria pallida. The sequence goes on from CM075649.1 coordinate 122,655,927, forward strand.
TGTTAGGGGAGAAAATTAGATTATAAATCCCTAGGTTATTAAATATGAAATTTTAATTAATTAAATATACATGATGATTGGATGTTAAGACTAGTAAAAGGAAACCCAATAATATGACAATGAATTATTTGATAAATGAAACTTGGATAAGGATTAAATTGAATTACATGAGGAATTGGGTAATGTGATAATGAAGTTGACATAAATGAATTCTATGATTATTGATCTTAGTTGTAAAGTTGTGAATTAAATGATAATTAATTACTGTAGCAAATATATGTATGTGTTGTGGAATAAATGGATATAGGAAGGAATGGAACGGAAACGAATATATGTGTTGTTAAAGCAAAAATATGTGAAGGTGATAATATGTATGTTTCGGTTGAATATATATGTACACTAAATGTTAAATATGTATAAAGGTGAAAATGGAAGTGAAATGGTTATGTGTAAACAAAAGTAAAAGGTGATGTATGTAAATTAAAATAAAGGGCAATATGAAGGTTGGGCTATAAAAGAGAATACTACTTGGTATGATTGTGATAACTGAGAAAGGAAATGAATAAGGAAATTGCATGAATGATTAAATGTTGAATGTGTGTTGTTGAATTTAAATGTGATATAATTGATGGACCAAGAAAGTGAATAATTTATGGCCTCTGAGTTGAGGTGCCAAATATTGAGTAAATGTATGTGTTATAATTGTTTGTGTAAGAATATGAAAGTATGTTTTGGCCTCTGATGTGAGGTAATGAGTGATGAAAATGTAATAAGTGCGTTGGCCTCTGATTTGAGGTGACGATTAAAGGAATGTGATGATTATGCTGACCTCTGATATGAGGGGCACAAAATGAATTAAAGTAATAATGTGTTGACCTCTGACCTGAGGGACACAAGATGAAATGAATGTTAATGAGTGTTGACCTCTGACCTGAGGGACACCGGATAAATTACAATGAAAGTGTGTGTTGACCTCTGACCTGAGGGACACGATATGAATTAGAATGAATGGGTGTTGACCTCTGACCTGAGGGACACCGGATTAAATAAAAGATTGAGTGTTGACCTCTGACCTGAGGGACACCAGATGAAATGTGTATTGGTGTGTTGACCTCTGACCTGAGAGACACACCGTGAATTAAGAAACTGAAGTGTTGACCTCTGACCTGAGGGACACAAAATGAATTATAATGAATGGGTGTTGACCTCTGACCTGAGGGACACATAATTTAAATAAGGAAAAGTATGAGGGCCTTTGACTTGAGGTGATAATTGTGGTGAGTGAAACTGTGCATTGGCCTCTGATTTGGGGTGATGTACCTAAATGAAGTAAGTGTGTGAAAAGAAATAAAAGTAAAGGAAAGGGATGTTGAAATGAATAATGGAAATGGATGTTGAAATGAATTATGAATATGGAAATAATGAAATGAGTATGTTGTGAAATATGTGAATATTTGCTTATTTGCTAAATGTGTTTGACCTAGTGGGTTGTTATTCTAGTTAGAAACTGCTTTCTATTTCATGTGCAATGCTCACTCCCTTACATTTTCAGGTACGGAGATTGAGCTGGCACAACCCCGGCCGAGCAGGAGTACTTTCCCTTACAGGGAGAGTAGGGTGTTATGGGTTTAGAGTATAATATGGACCTAAGCCTCTTATATTATTTTGACGTAAATTTAATATGCATATTTCGAATGAGGCTTAGGATGTTATGTTTTGACAAAGTTGTATGTCTTGATTATGACACTCAAACTTAGTATTTTCCGCTGAAAACTCTGAATATTTGATACTCTGATATATTTGGAGCCCATTGGGCCTTGATACGACTCATATATATAATTCTGAAGCCCTGCTGGCTATTGGATCTTTAATTAAATTTGTTTATCACAGGTTGAATTTTGGAATAGTCCTAAAAACAAACAAAACTCCGTCCGTTTGACGGTTGATTTTATTGTAATAAAAAGAAATTTTCAAGTCCGTATTTTATTATAAGGGGGAATTAAGGGTATAAATCCTAGGTGTTACATTTATGGTATCAGAGCAGTTTCACCTCGGCCAAGGAGTTATACAAACTCCAAATGATTACTCACCCAGCGAGTAATTGATGCTCATAGTATTAGTCTAAGATTATAATAGGATAATTATAGTGCTATGTATACCTTTAGTAGTTAAGTTTTGCTGGTCTGTTCTCTCTGGCTAAGCAGTATGGCTGGAAGAAGGAGATTGCTTTTCTCCAATTGACTCAAGGTTCTATGTCAGTTGGGGACTATGCAGCTCGGTTTGAAGATCTCATCCGTTTTTCTAACTATCGGTATGCAAGTGACCGTAGCAAGTGTGTTAAGTTTGAAGCCGGGCTTAGGAGTGACCTCCGCCTTTCGTGTGAGTATCACAACATTGACAACTTTGCTCGCTTGGTCAACATGGCAAGCACCTATGAGAAGGGTCTCAACGAAAGCTAGCTGATGAGAGATCTCGGGCAAACCAGAGAATCGAAGGTCAAAGTAAGGACAAGGGACCGATTCAGAAGTCAGGTCCCTACTCTCATCCCGGGGTCACTTTTCATAGGGAATCCGGACCAACAGTGAATGCTTATGGTCCAATACCAACTTGTCAGCACTGTGGCAGGATGCATGGGGGAGTGTGCTGGACATTGGGTCGAAAGGAGGGGTTATGCTTTCACTGTGGACAACCCGGACATTTTGCTTCAAATTGTCCTAAGAACACAATGAAGAAGGAGATTAATGCTACTAAGGCACAGAAGGCCCGTGGTGGTCCATCATTGCAGAAGGGAAAATTGTTTACCGTCGAGGGTGATGAGGTGGACCCAGCTGATATGGCCGCAGGTAACTAATGTTTGCCAAGTCCATGCGTAATGTTTCTAAGTTCAATTGATGTGGAGTTTGTTTTCTCCTTAGTTAGATAAATAGTGAGTTAGTAATGTCTTAGGGTAGAATTGTTTAAAAACATGTTGGATATCTGCCTCTCCAAATGCAATCATGTTCTTATAGATAACATATGAAAGACCTTAGAAAGAATTCTTAAGTTTGAGAATTCTAGTACCAAGTGACCAATACTATGCTGTGATGTTGTTATTTGATGTAATGTGAGGTTAGAACTGATCACTCTAATCCTTGCATTTGTTAGATGATGACATCATTGACAGAACCTGACAGTGATGTGTTGTTGGTAGACGTGAGGTTGGGATTGATCACCTCAATTCTTGCATCTATCAATAAATGCTATCATTGTAACCTCTAAAGTGAAAATAGACAACCAAAGTAGTGTAGCTAATTGCTGAATCCTAGGAAATGAATTAAGAAAACTCTCCAGAAGTTATTCTTAACCATCATATCAACTAAACCAATCTTGAAGCAATTTGACAACATGGCCGGTTGTGCCAAATTTGTGAAATCCCTGCGTTAAGACCAAACAATCTTAATAATTGACCCAGCCAACTGCAAGCTTGTTGTACCCTTCACCTTTGGTAGTTGGGTAAATCTTGGAACTAATGTGGACTTCTTCCTTCCTATTCTTTTTAATCGATTCATGGAAGAAGTTGATTGTGGAGCATTTACTAGGAATTGTGTTTGCTCTAATCAACTAAGCATTGGGGGGAAAACTCTTAACCTTTTGGGGTGCTTCTTGTTCATGAATGCTTGTGTTTTTGAAAGGTTCTAAATCTTACCGGTGCTAGTCAATCCTTGTGAGGAGACAAACTCTAAGGCGTTCTATCCTACAAAAACCTTCGCATGCCACGATCCCCAGGGTATCTATTTTGGGAAAGATTCTAAAACTATTCCGAAATGCTAAACATTTCGAGTTTACCCGTATCTAGCTAACACAACTCCTGTCTTGCATCTATCCGAAGGACGATCGGAAGCGGATTCACCCGATCCCACATCCTTTAGCATAGCGGTAATTGGGTAAGTCGATGCCAAGTGGGGGAGCACTTCCTACCCTAATTTAAATTCTGTCAAGGTAAGGGCAAATCGAAAGACTGACGGAAGAAACCAAAGGGAATTAAAGATAGGAATCACAAGTCCTATCATCGGGGTGATTCTCCATTTACTGAATCTAACGGAATTTCGGGGGATAAATTCTAATAAGTGGGGGAGGATTGTAACATCCTAAATTTAATTCCTAGTATAATTGATGATGGGTCAAGCTTAGAGTGAAGGAAATAATGATATTGAGTTAAAAATAGTGGATTGAAGGCTTGTTTTAGGATTAATAACATAGGATATTAAGAAATTTAAAAATAAAAGATTTACAACTCTAAACACAAATTCCACCGTTGGATGCGAAGTAGGATAGGTAAGGAAGCTTGTGTCAAAATTTGAGCAAGATCCGACGGGTAACGAAGAAGTTATGGCATTTTGAAATGCCAAGAAAAAGGAGACAATCCAGACTACTCGAGTAGTGCCTGAATTAATCGAGTAGTCCATTGACTACTCGAGTAGTTTGAGCAAACAGAATGTCCAGAAAATTTGGACTACTCGAGTAGTCCACTAACTACTCGAGTAGTGCGTACTGCATCAGGAAAAAATAAATAAAACGTGAATGGGGGTCTTCTTCCCCATTCATTCCCCTTTGCCTTCTCTCTCTAGGGCTCGAAACCCTCCCCTTTCTCTCTCTAAATTCCTTCTCATTTCTCCACTCTAATCCATAATAAACTACCAAAAATCAATCCCCATCATGCACTAACACATAATCATTCCTCAATCTCCTCTATTTCCCCTCCCCACCTTGCTTTCTCTCTCAAGCCATGGGTATGAGTTAGGGTTCAAAGGTTTCAACACCCACTCTTGATTTCCACCATTTCAAGATCAAAGTAAGTGAGATTCAAGCTTTCCTCCTCATTTCCTTCATGTTATACGAATTTTCCCCCATAATCTCTAACTAATTTCACTTCTTTTGCTTCATGGCTCATTTTCTCTCTCCTCCATCCATGGTGGTTTTTGATTCTAAGCCATGGAAGCTTCACTTTTCTTGAGTTTTGGCATGACCCATGATATGAATGTTAATCTTTTCTTGTTATGGCTCTTATATTAGGTTCCTCCCTTTTCCCTTGGTTCATAGCTCATTCGGTGGCGAGATTTTCAAGCTTAGAGCAAGTAAAATCACCTTATCTCCAAGTGTTTGAGGTAAGGGAGTGGATATAGTGAGCTTTGCCTTGTTCTAGGGAGTAGGTTCTAGTTAGTATATAATACTTGTTAGGGTTATGTGTTAGGGGATAAAATTAGATTATAAATCCCTAGGTTATTAAATATGAAATTTTAATTAATTAAATATACATGATGATTGGATGTTAAGACTAGTAAAAGGAAACCCAATAATATGACAATGAATTATTTGATAAATGAAACTTGGATAAGGATTAAATTGAATTACATGAGGAATTGGGTAATGTGATAATGAAGTTGACATAAATGAATTCTATGATTATTGATCTTAGTTGTAAAGTTGTGAATTAAATGATAATTAATTACTGTAGCAAATATATGTATGTGTTGTGGAATAAATGGATATAGGAAGGAATGGAACGGAAACGAATATATGTGTTGTTAAAGCAAAAATATGTGAAGGTGATAATATGTATGTTTCGGTTGAATATATATGTACACTAAATGATAAATATGTATAAAGGTGAAAATGGAAGTGAAATGGTTATGTGTAAACAAAAGTAAAAGGTGATGTATGTAAATTAAAATGAAGGGCAATATGAAGGTTAGGCTATAAAAGAGAATACTACTTGGTATGATTGTGATAACTGAGAAAGGAAATGAATAAGGAAATTGCATGAATGATTAAATGTTGAATGTGTGTTGTTGAATTTAAATGTGATATAATTGATGGACCAAGAAAGTGAATAATTTATGGCCTCTGAGTTGAGGTGCCAAATATTGAGTAAATGTATGTGTTATAATTGTTTGTGTAAGAATATGAAAGTATGTTTTGGCCTCTGATGTGAGGTAATGAGTGATGAAAATGTAATAAGTGCGTTGGCCTCTGATTTGAGGTGACGATTAAAGGAATGTGATGATTATGCTGACCTCTGATATGAGGGGCACAAAATGAATTAAAGTAATAATGTGTTGACCTTTGACCTGAGGGACACAAGATGAAATGAATGTTAATGAGTGTTGATCTCTGACCTGAGGGACACCGGATAAATTACAATGAAAGTGTGTGTTGACCTCTGACCTGAGGGACACGATATGAATTAGAATGAATGGGTGTTGACCTCTGACCTGAGGGACACCGGATTAAATAAAAGATTGAGTGTTGACCTCTGACCTGAGGGATACCAGATGAAATGTGTATTGGTGTGTTGACCTCTGACCTGAGAGACACACTGTGAATTAAGAAACTGAAGTGTTGACCTCTGACCTGAGGGACACAAAATGAATTATAATGAATGGGTGTTGACCTCTGACCTGAGGGACACATAATTTAAATAAGGAAAAGTATGAGGGCCTTTGACTTGAGGTGATAATTGTGGTGAGTGAAACTGTGCATTGGCCTCTGATTTGGGGTGATGTACCTAAATGAAGTAAGTGTGTGAAAAGAAATAAAAGTAAAGGAAAGGGATGTTGAAATGAATAATGGAAATGGATGTTGAAATGAATTATGAATATGGAAATAATGAAATGAGTATGTTGTGAAATATGTGAATATTTGCTTATTTGCTAAATGTGTTTGACCTAGTGGGTTGTTATGTCTAGTTAGAAACTGCTTTCTATTTCATGTGCAATGCTCACTCCCTTACATTTTCTGGTACGGAGATTGAGCTGGCACAGCCCCCGGCCGAGCAGGAGTACTTTCCCTTACAGGGAGAGTAGGGTGTTATGGGTTTAGAGTATAATATGGACCTAAGCCTCTTATATTATTTTGATGTAAATTTAATATGCATATTTCGAATGAGGCATAGGATGTTATATTTTGACAAAGTTGTATGTCTTGATTATGACACTCAAACTTAGTATTTTCCGCTGTAAACTCTGAATATTTGATACTCTGATATATTTGGAGCCCATTGGGCCTTGATATGACTCATATATATAATTCTGAAGCCCTGCTGGCTATTGGATATTTAATTAAATTTGTTTATCACAGGTTGAATTTTGGAATAGTCCTAAAAACAAACAAAACTCCGTCCGTTTGACGGTTGATTTTATTGTAATAAAAAGAAATTTTCAAGTCCGTATTTTATTATAAGGGGGAATTAAGGGTATAAATCCTAGGTGTTACAGAATTCTGTGTTCTTCTGGTTCTGGAAGCTGGATTTCAGCTTTGATTTTGGTAAGTACAGTCCATCATTAAGCCTTACATCTCTTCTAGCTTTTAGTGCATGTTACCTAGATTGAGTTCTAATCGTTTTCCCCAATTTCTTTGGCCAATTACTATGTCAAATTGGGTGGTTTTTGGACCCTGTTGCTGGACAATCGTGACTGGGAGCAGAACTTAGGAATTGTGAGGAGATTGTGGATTTTCTTCAAGTTCAGAGGTTATACTCATCAAAATCAACTTAGAGGTATGGGAGAAGTCTACCTTATACTAGATTTAGACTAAAAATCAAGTGAATTAGGATTTGAGTTAGAAAAACTCAAAAAGGGCATTATGTGTATGAAGCACAAAGGCTTGGAGGCCAAATTCCAGCTCACTGTTGTTTTGAGCAATCTTATATTGATGCATGCAAGTGATTTAATGTGGAAATCAGCACTAAATGTATAATATGTGATTTGAGGTATTGAATTATGTTTGAATGGGTTTTTATGCAATTTGATGCACTAAACCAAATGCATGCAAAATTATATATGTTTCTGTGCTTAAACATATTTATTTAAGGTATATGAACTCTGTTAAAGGTTGAAATTTGGTTAGATTTGAGTAGTGAAGAGAATGGTTTGTTAAAACTCATGTTTTAGTGGCTGACTGCATAATCTAACCGGTTACTCGAGATTCGTAACCGGTTAGACACAGTAAAAATGCAAAAGAAAATAAGTTTACAAAATCAGTATTGTGGTCTTATAAATCCTACTCAAATCTAGGCCTCAATTTCATGGAAAACAATCTGAAAAACAAGTTGATTTCACTGTTATAGTTCAGATTGCAATCAAAGAGTTAATACCTTAGTGTAATGAGATAATTTCAAGAGGAAATTAGGTTCATTGGAGAATGAAATGTGATTTAGACCTTTGAATTATAAAAACAGTGGTTTTGAGGTATAAAACAATGTTAAACTTGTTTATGGATTGGGTAGAGAATTCAAGAAAAAGGGTTTTTCTGAATTACAATGGTAAACATTTCAGGTCTGTAATTCTAACCGGTTAGCCTGAAACTGTAACCGGTTAGTACCTGAATCTGAAAAATAAAAAGTTAAGTTTTTGAATACCATTGGTTATGTTTTTCCCAATCTAAGCTTAAGATCATGTTTTTGGAGATAATTCAAAGAAGAATTTTGTGCCAAAGATTATGCCTCAAATAAATCATTCAAAAGGGAAATTTGGAATATTTCTAAATCACATTAATTAATGTAAAGATAAAACCAACCCTGATAATTGTGCATCCATATAGAATGGAAGTTTGGTTGGTAGGAACGTTTATCATATTCTGGGAATATGAGGAGGGTACTCCGGGAGTACCAAATTGTAACCTACTTGATGACACATTCTGGGAATGTGGCCAGTGTCCGGGACCTGGTTTTTATGCGTTCTGGGAACATATGCATTCTGCGAACGTGGTGCACACTCCGGGAGTGATGCTTATTATCCAAGTATGGTTTGGCATTACGTTCTGGGAACGAATGTCAGTGTTCCGGGAACACAAGGGTGTATTGGATGGACGTCCAAGATGGACTTTAGAGGCCTCGGTTGTGGATAGAAAATCATACATCATGCCACTTGCATTATAAGAGATATAATGTTGAAAATTGGTGTGTTCATATGTACTTGCATTGTTATCTGTCCATGACATACTTGTGTTTGTAATTTTAGTCTTTATCAATTATGTATATGTGTATACTTACTCCCTGTGCCCTGTTTAGGTGGTGGCCAGATACCTAGCCTGCATCGAGATACGCCCTATCCCTAGTGGCATATGGACGTATGAGGAGCACCGTGCCACTTTTGAGGGGGAGGTGGAGGTCACTCTCTACCACCCTAACCCTCTGGTGCGAGTGCGACCTCGTCGATTTAGGATCCCTTTAGTCTACACTATGCATGTTCCACCCTTTTATACATATAGAGGACCACCCCCGGCTCGACCTGTGCGTCGTTTTCATAGTTTTCATTTTAGAGCTGCCACTCGTTCTCATCCTTCCTCCCATAGAGTTGTCACTGATGAGACTCCTTCTCCTGGTCCGACTGATTTCGAGAGGATTGCTTCTGCAGATCCTAGACCCAGTGGTGGGGTCTCTACCCAGTCAGGCGAGGTCGAGGAGGACCCCGTGGAGGATGAGAGCGAGGAGGAGGTGCATGTCGAGCCGACTGTCTCTGCTAGAGGTGGACCCGCTGGTTCATAGGAGCCTGCATAGCGTGGAGGTTTTGGATCCTAGATCCTAGGGATAGAGCTGTGGAGGATCTGAGGAGCTGCTGAGGACACGGATGACCTGCTCTGGGACTTCTATTTTGGGATTATGTGATATATTGTATATATTTTGAGAGGTCTTAGAGTGAGGGTTTTATTTTATGCAGCTGGGTTGTATATGTTTTTTTTTATAAACTCTTGCTATCTCAACTTATGTTACTTGCTACTGATGATACTGGTGCGATTTTTATCTTGATATATATATATATATATATGCATATGATGTTTTATTTACCTCAGCATTGCCCCACAAGTATTACTTTTTACTTCCGCATACTCTAATTTTAACGTAAAAAGGATTCGGCGATAAGTTCATAATCTATGCACTCGATCAAATTCAAGGGACAATAATACTTTTCAAGGAATGCTATGAAAATGTTTTATTATATTAGAAAAACATTGTCTCGAGAGCCTTTTGTAATTAAGGTATTATTAAGCCGAATTCAAATGTTGTTCCGATTAAAAGTGTTTATGATTGAGCAAGTATCAATTAAAAAGGAAAATTTTCTAGTCCTAACTTTGATAGCAAGTATTTCAACCATTTGGAAATATAAATTATTTTCAAGATGTAAAACGAGAGTGTCACACCTTTGGTGGTATCAGAGCATTGGTCCTGTCCTTCATGGCCCCGATGATGCAGCTAAGTATGAATTCAATGTTAGTTGAATATGTTTTGAGTAAGTTAGTAGCATTTATGTTTCAAAGACCTTTTTAGTGGCCCAATGCCCATGGTACAGGTCTTTCTATGGAAACCAGAAATAGAAATATTACGAATGAAATGTTAGAACGAATCACGACCGTGCTGGAAGGCATGCAGCGGCAGCCATCTCAAGGGCGAGCTGGTAACCCATCTGTTGGCAACATGGCGAGTTAGGATGCTAAGACTCTGTCGGAGTTCTGGAAATGCAATCCACCAAGGTTTGAAGGCGGATACAAACCTGATGAGGCAAACAAGTGGTTGTATGAGATCAACAAGATTTTCCAAACTCTAGAGTGTTCTGATGAACAGAAGATAACCTATGCAGTTTACATGCTTCATGGGGAAGCTGAAAACTGGTGGGATCACACTGTCCAATTGCTGAATTTTGAAAGGAGAGTAATCAACTGGGGAGTGTTTATGGAGAAATTTCTTAATAAATACTTTCCGGAAGATTTAAGGAGAAAGAAGGAAGTAGAGTTCATGCAATTGAAGCAGGGGGATATGAGTGTAGGAGAATATGCTGCCAGATTTGAGGAACTGATGAAATATTCTCCCTACTACTTGAATAACCCTGATGAAAGGAGTAAGTGTGTTAAGTTTGAAGGTGGACTGAGACCGGAGCTGAAGTCTATTTTCAGTTATTAGAGGATTCAGAGTTTCCCTGCACTTGTGAATATGTGCAGAATGTACGAGGATGACAAGAAGGCCGAGTTGATTGGAAGTCAAGGAAAAGGGGTTGGACAGAACTATGGACCACAGAGGAAGAAGAGGTTTGATCATCGGAGTAATGGTCCATATTCTCAGAAGAACAAAGGCAAGGGCAAAGCTGTGATTGATAACAAGAACACGTCTCGCGATAATGCTCCTTATTGCGAGACGTGTAGGCGTTATCATCATGGTCAATTTTGCTGGTCCACAGGAGGATGTTTCAAGTGTGGAAAGCAAGGTCACTTTGCTCGTGAATGCAAGGAGTCTGCAAAAGATGATGCAAAGGGATCTGCTGGCAAGAATGTGGTGCAAGGAAGAGTGTTTACCCTGAGGGGTAATGAAGCAACCCAAACCCCGAATCTCGTGCAAGGTAACTTTCTGCTTAATAACCAACCTTGCAAAATCATGTTTGATTCTGGAGCTACACATTCTTTTGTTTCTCCTGAATGTGTAAATAGGCTGAATCTTGTTGTTTCCGATTCACCTTGTTATCTTAGTATAGATACCCCTACTGGAATACCGATTTTTACCGCTAAAGTCTGTTTAGGGTGTAATGTGGAAATTTTGGGTCGTTTTTCCAAGGTAGATTTGGTTTGTCTTCCTAAGTTACAATTGGATGTGATCTTGGGTATGGATTGGTTGATGAAGAACCAAGTGATCATCAATTTTGAGGAAAAGACAATTCAATATAGGACCCTTGAACCTGAGGGTTATATGTGTTTGTTCTCTATGACTGGGGAAGAAGAGTCGATGCCGATAGAGGAGATTCCTGTGGTGAGGGAATTTCCGAAAGTATTTTCTGAGGAGATACCAGGACTACCTCCGAAGCGAGAGATAGAGTTTGGGATTGATCTAGTCCCTGGAGCTGGTCCCATCTCTATTGCTCCTTATAGGATGACACCACCAGAGATGGCAGAAATGAAGAAGCAAATAGAGGAATTGCTGCAGAAGCAGATGATTAGGCCAAGCGTTTCACCTTGGGGAGCTCCATTACTGTTTGTAAAGAAGAAGGATGGGAGTATGAGAATGTGTGTGGACTACAGGCAGTTGAATAAGGTCACCATTAAGAATAAGTACCCTTTTCCAAGGATTGATGACCTTATGGATCAAGTTAGGGGAGCTGCAGTATTTTCCATGATTGATCTGAGATCGGGTTATCATCAGATCAGGATAAAGGAGGAGGATATACCCAAGACTGCATTTCGATCTCGATACGGTCATTATGAGTATGTTGTGATGTCGTTCGGATTGACTAATGCACCTGCTATTTTCATGGATTATATGAACCAGATCTTTAGACCCTACCTGGATTTATTCGTGGTAGTGTTTATCGATGATATTCTGGTCTATTCTAAGAATCCGGAGGAGCATGAAGAACATCTCAGGATTGTGTTAAAGGTCCTGAAGGAGAAGCAATTATATGCCAAACTTACGAAATGTGAGTTTTGGTTGAATGAAGTGAAGTTTTTGGGGCATGTAATCTCTAAAGAAGGAATTGCGGTGGATCCAGCAAAAGTAAGTTCAGTGCTGAGCTGGGAACAGCCTAAGACTGTGACTGAGGTGAGAAGTTTCTTAGGGCTGGCTGGATACTATCATCGGTTCATAGAAGGATTTTCCAAGATTGCATTCCCTTTGACCAAGTTGACTCGGAAAGATCAACCTTTCGTGTGGGACGATCGGTGTAAAGTTAGTTTTCGTGAGTTGAAAGAAAGGTTAACATCGTCTCCTGTGTTAATCTTACCTGATCCTCAAAAAAGTTTTGAAGTGTACTGTGATGCATCTAAGCAAGGACTGGGTTGTGTATTGATGCTAGAAGGAAGAGTAGTGGCTTATGCATCGCGACAATTGAAGAATCATGAGGTGAATTACCCGACACACGATTTGGAATTGGCGGCAATCGTGTTTGCCTTAAAGATATGGAGACATCATCTCTATGGCACTACGTTTCAAGTATTTAGTGACCATAAGAGTTTGAAATATATGTTCGATCAGAAAGAGTTGAACATGAGGCAAAGAAGGTGGATGGAGTTTTTGAAAGATTATGACTTTAAACTCCACTATCATCCGGGTAAAGCAAATGTGGTTGCAGATGCTTTGAGTCAGAAAGCAATCCACATAAGTGCGATGATGGTTAAGGAAGCAGTGTTGATTGAGGAATTTAGAGATTTGAGTCTGTTGACACAAGTGGAGCCAACAAGTATCAAGTTAGGGATGTTGCAGATCACAAATGAGTTTTTGGAAAGAATTCGTGAGTTGCAACAAGCGGATGGAGAATTGATGGAAAAGATGATATTAGGTTCAGAAGGAAAGGAACCTGATTTCAAGATTGGGTTGGATGGAATCCTTCGTTTTAGGACAAGGATTTGTATACCAAGAGATCAGGAGGTTAGAAGATTGATTCTTGATGAAGCACATAAGAGTCGGATGAGTATGCATCCTGCATCAACCAAAATGTATCAGGATCTGAAGAAGATGTTTTGGTGGTCTGGATTGAAAAAGGATGTTGCAGAATATGTGGCGGCATGTTTGATTTGTCAAAAAGCTAAGGTAGAACATCAGAAACCAGGAGGACAGTTGCAACCTTTGAGTATTCCCCAATGGAAGTGGGATAGCATCTCAATGGATTTTGTGTCTGGTTTGCCAAGGACAGCAGCAAATCATGATGCAATCTGGGTGATTGTGGATAGGTTGACCAAGTCGACGCATTTCGTTCCGATCAATATGCACTATTCTTTGAACAAGCTTACCCAGATCTATATTAAGGAGGTAGTGCGTCTTCACGGGGTACCTTCGAGTATTGTGTCGGATCGAGATCCCAGATTTTCTTCGCAATTCTGGAAAAGTTTACATGATGCTATGGGAACGAGATTGAAATTGAGTTCTGCGTATCATCCACAGACTGATGGCCAGACGGAGAGAACGATTCAGTCTTTGGAGGATGTGTTGCGGGCTTGTGCACTTGAAGAACAAGGAAGTTGGGATCAAGTGCTACCTCTTGCAGAATTCACATACAACAACAGTTATCATGCGAGCATTGGAATGGCACCGTTTGAGGCGTTGTATGGAAGGAAATGTCAAACCCCGCTATGTTGGTTCCAAGTGGGAGAGAATTTAGTGGTTGGACCGGAAATGGTACAGCAGACATCTGAGAAGATCAGGATGGTTCAAGAAAAGATGAAAATGGCTCAGAGTCGGCAGAAGAGTTATGCTGACAAAAGAAGGAAACCAATAGAGTTTTTGGAGGGCGACCATGTGTTTCTTCGGATAGTTCCGATGAAAGGAATTAGCAGAGCCTTGAGAACCCGAAAGCTTTCGCCTAAGTGTATAGGTCCATACCAAATCCGTAAGAGAGTCGGTCCTGTTGGTTATCAACTAGCTCTACCACCCTCTCTATCCAATTTGCACAACGTCTTTCACGTTTCGCAATTGAAGAAGTATGTGCATGACCCATCAGCTATTCTGAAAATTCAACCTGACGACCTAACTTTAAAGGAAAACCTTACCTTTGAGACCAGACCAGTTCAGATAGAAGATCGTGAAGTTAAGCAGCTCAGGGGAAAGGAGATACCTTTAGTAAAGGTCATATGGGAAAATGCTGACGTGTCTGAAGCTACATGGGAATTAGAGGAAAAGATGCGTCAAGAGTATCCGGAGTTGTATATGTAAGCTAGAATTTCGGGGACGAAATTCCTTTTTAAGTGGGGGAGTAGTGTAACACCCCTAATTTTCATCTCTCGGATAATAAGGAAATTAATAATAAAAGTTTTATTATTAATTTATATGAATTTCCAAGTTTATGTTTTGTATTTAATTAGCCTAAAATATAAAAATATGTTGAAATATTTTTATATGGCAAATAAATGCAAAATATAAGAATATTGCATTTTAGTCCTTGGTTAGGACTTAAAGGTAATGTTGAAAAGGTTCTTGGAGGGAAAGATATAAAAATATTAATTTTTAAATTTTGTACTGATCTAACCGGTTAGTAATGCCCTGTAACCGGTTAGACGATGAACCCAGAAACTAGGTTAGTGGATTTTGATGAGTAATCACTTGATTAATTCGATTAATCGCCACGAATACAGCATAAATCCAGTGGAAAACACGCGTCAACGTGCATGCTACTCCAATTTGCCTATAAATAGTTGAATTTCTGAAGAATTGAAGGTTGATTTCTGCAATTTGTGTTGAAGAAGGGCAATTAGGGTTTCAAATTCGTTCTGAGCAATTCGTCTCCTTCCTTGAGAGTTAGAGAGCGAAACATACACTTTTGAAAAGCTTGAATCAAGGGCTTTTCAGTGATATACACTTTGTGAGCTGAGTGTTCGTGTGGGAGGAGGAATCGATCTTAGAAGCTAAGAGTTGGAGACTGAATTCTGTGTTCTTCTGGTTCTGGAAGCTGGATTTCAGCTTTGATTTTGGTAAGTACAGTCCATCATTAAGCCTCAAATCTCTTCTAGCTCTTAGTGCATGTTACCTAGATTGAGTTCTAATCGTTTTCCCCAATTTCTTTGGCCAATTACTATGTCAAATTGGGTGGTTTTTGGACCCTGTTGCTGGACAATCGTGACTGGGAGCAGAACTTAGGAATTGTGAGGAGATTGTGGAGTTTCTTCAAGTTCAGAGGTTATACTCATCAAAATCAACTTAGAGGTATGGGAGAAGTCTAACTTATACTAGATTTAGACTAAAAATCAAGTGAATTAGGATTTGAGTTAGCAAAACTCAAAAAGGGCATTATGTGTGTGAAGCACAAAGGCTTGGAGGCCAAATTTCAGCTCACTGTTGTTTTGAGCAATCTTATATTGATGCATGCAAGTGATTTAATGTGGAAATCAGAAGCTAAATGTATAATATGTGATTTGAGGTATTGAATTGTGTTTGAATGGGTTTTTATGCAATTTGATGCACTAAACCAAATGCATGCAAAATTATATATGTTTCTGTGCTTAAACATATTTATTTAAGGTATATGAACTCTGTTAAAGGTTGAAATTTGTTTAGATTTGAGTAGTGAAGAGAATGGTTTGTTAAAACTCATGTTCTAGTGGCTGACTGCATAATCTAACCGGTTACTCGAGATTCGTAACCGGTTAGACACTGTAAAAATGCAAAAGAAAATAAGTTTACAAAATCAGTATTGTGGTCTTATAAATCCTACTGAAGTCTAGGCCTCAATTTCATGGAAAACAATCTGAAAAACAAGTTGATTTCACTGTTATAGTTCAGATTGCAATCAAAGAGTTAATACCTTAGTGTAATGAGATAATTTCAAGAGGAAATTAGGCTCATTGGAGAATGAAATGTGATTTAGACCTTTGAATGATAAAAACAGTGGTTTTGAGGTATAAAACAATGTTAAACTAGTTTATGGATTGGGTAGAGAATTCAAGAAAAAGGGTTTTTCTGAATTACAATGGTAAACAGTTCAGGTCTGTAGTTCTAACCGGTTAGCCTGAAACTGTAACCGGTTAGTACCTGAATCTGAAAAATAAAAAGTTAAGTTTTTGAATACCATTGGTTATGTTTTTCCCAATCTAAGCTTAAGAGCATGTTTTTGGAGATAATTCAAAGAAGAATTTTGTGCCAAAGATTATGCCTCAAATAAATCATTCAAAAGGGAAATTTGGAATATTTCTAAATCACATTAATTAATGTAAAGATAAAACCAACCCTGATAATTGTGCATCCATATAGAATGGAAGTTTGGTTGGTAGGAACGTTTATCATATTCTGGGAATATGAGGAGGGTACTCCGGGAGTACCAAATTGTAACCTACTTGATGACACATTCTGGGAATGTGGCCAGTGTCCGGGACCTGGTTTTTATGCGTTCTGGGAACGTATGCATTCTGGGAACGTGGTGCACACTCCAGGAGTGATGCTTATTATCCAAGTATGGTTTGGCATTACGTTCTGGGAACGAATGTCAGTGTTCCGGGAACACAAGGGTGTATTGGATGGACGTCCAAGATGGACTTTAGAGGCCTCGGTTGTGGATAGAAAATCATACATCATGCCACTTGCATTATAAGAGATATAATGTTGAAAATTGGTGTGTTCATATGTACTTGCATTGTTATCTGTCCATGACATACTTGTGTTTGTAATTTTAGTCTTTATCAATTATGTATATGTGTATACTTACTCCCTGTGCCCTGTTTAGGTGATGGCCAGATACCTAGCCTGCATCGAGATACGCTCTATCCCTAGTGGCATATGGACGTATGAGGAGCACCGTGCCACTTTTGAGGGGGAGGTGGAGGTCACTCTCTACCACCCTAACCCTCTGGTGCGAGTGCGACCTCATCGATTTAGGATCCCTTTAGTCTACACTATGCATGTTCCACCCTTTTATACATATAGAGGACCACCCCCGGCTCGACCTGTGCGTCGTTTTCATAGTTTTCGTTTTAGAGCTGCCACTCGTTCTCATCCTTCCTCCCATAGAGTTGTCACTGAGGAGACTCCTTCTCCTGGTCCGACTGATTTCGAGAGGACTGCTTCTGCAGATCCTAGACCCAGTGGTGGGGTCTCTACCCAGTCAGGCGAGGTCGAGGAGGACCCCGTGGAGGATGAGAGCGAGGAGGAGGTGCATGTTGAGCCGACTGTTTCTGCTAGAGGTGGACCCGCTGGTTCATAGGTGCCTGCATAGCGTGGATGTTTTGGATCCTAGATCCTAGGGATAGAGCTGTGGAGGATCTGAGGAGCTGCTGAGGACACGGATGACCTGCTCTGGGACTTCTATTTTGGGATTATGTGATATATTGTATATATTTTGAGAGGTCTGGGTTGTATATGTTTTTTTTTATAAACTCTTGCTATCTTGACTTATGTTACTTGCTACTGATGATACTGGTGGGGTTTTTATCTTGATATATATATATATATGCATATGATGTTTTATTTACCTCAACAGTGCCCCACAAGTATTACTTTTTACTTCCGCATACTCTGATTTTAACGTAAAAAGGATTCGGCGATAAGTTCATAATCTATGCACTCGATCAAATTCAAGGGACAATAATACTTTTCAAGGAATGCTATGAAAATGTTTTATTATATTAGAAAAACATTGTCTCGAGAGCCTTTTGTAATTAAGGTATTATTAAGCCGAATTCAAATGTTGTTCCGATTAAAAGTGTTTATGATTGAGCAAGTATCAATTAAAAAGGAAAATTTTCTAGTCCTAACTTTGATAGCAAGTATTTCAACCATTTGGAAATATTAATTATTTTCAAGATGTAAAACAAGAGTGTCACATGTCGACCTGCATGGCAATGGAATTGTTCTATAAATAGCCCCAATTGATCAAGGTTTTGGTTCATTTGTTGATCTGAAGGTGTTGAAGCTCTGTTAGGGTTCATGAATTCATTTTTCCAATTCTTCTTGTTCTCAGAGAGTTTAAGTGTGAGTGATACACCTTTACAAAGCTTAAATCAAGGGCTTTGTATAGATATAAAAATCGTGAGTTGAGAGTTCCCGAGGTAGGAGAAATCAAAGCACGAAGTGGAGGCTTTCAAGCTGTCAACATTGTTTTTGTGTTCGTGGAGCTGTCTTTGAGCTTCAATTTTGGTAAGCTCAAGCATTCTTTTGACCTCAAATCTGTCCAATTCTGTAGTGCATGTTTCATAGAACACAATCTAACCACTTTCCACAATTTGTTTCTCCTTTTCATGTGTTAAAATCTCTGATCTTTGAACCCTATCAAAACTGTCCTGCATGAGAGCAGAATCTGTGATTTTGGAGTGTCTCTGTATCAATCTTGTTGTGGTTGTGTTGATCCTCATTAAGCACGACCCTAAGGTAAGGGAGAAGCTAATTAATCACTAGAATGAGAATAATTACTAGGAAATTTAGGTATGAGTCACCATGAGACTCAAAAAGGGCATATATTTTAGAGGTTAAAGGCTTGAAGGCCAATTTCACTTGTTCCAGGACTTAGAGCAAGTTTCAATGAATGCATGCAAGCTATGTGTGTGAAAGTTTGATGTTAAAATCCTGTATATGTGAAATTGGTATGTTATGTTGTCATTTATGTATTTCATGCAATTTGATGTGTGTTTTTGAAATGCATGAGTGTTGAATGTAACATCCCGAATTTTAATACTAATAATAATTAGAATAATAGTAAGATTTGGAAGTAAGGATTATCATAGAAGGGATTTAAAATGATGGATTAGGAATTCTTTGAGTGCCATAAAGGATTCAAGGAGCATTGGCATCGAAAATCAAATTTAAAGAAGACCAAATGAGTGTTAAAAATTGATTTTTCGGTGTTATAAACACCCGACGTTAGGAAATTCAAAATAAAAGATTTAAGACTCCAAACACAATTCCCACCGTTGGATATGAAGATATGATTTTTAGGAAGTTACTCGTCAAATTTGTGCAAGATCCGACGGTGAACGAAGAAGTTATGGCTATTTGAAGTTGGGAGAAAATAGCTGAAAAATAGAAAAGCAAACTAGCAGTATCTGATCATTATACTCGAGTATTTTGTGAAATACTCGAGTATGTTGAGTCTGCAACATTAAAAACGCGTTTGGGGCTGAAAACCCCATTCCCAACCCCACTTTCTCTCTCTCTCTGATCCTCCTTCTCCCTCCCTCCTCCACGGCCTCCACCGGAGCCACCGCCGCCCTAAACCGCCGCCCCACCTTGGCCTCTCACTCCCCTCTCCTAACCCGTCTCTCCCTCTCTTTCTCTCTCTCCTTCCCTCACAATCTCCCTCCTCACACTCTCTCTCTCCACCACCACCAACCACGGCCGCCTCCACCAAGGCCACCACCGCCACCTTCCACCACCCCCACCACCATCAAGACCCCTCCCTCTCTCTTCCCTCTTGGTTTCTCTCCCTCTCTCTCTCTTTCTCTCTCTCCACCTTCTCCACCGCCCTCCTCTTCCTCTTCGGCCGCCACCGCCGTGAGCCGTGGCCACCGATCGAACCACCACGGGCCACAACCCCCATAGCTCTCCCTCACTCATTGCTCTCACACCCACGAGCCTTCTCTCTCTCCACGGACGTCACCGGCGCCGTTACCGACCCATGATCGTGTCGGGCTCGTGTCGGGAACCTTGAAGCTCGAAGCTCTTGCCTTGGTCCAGCCGCGATCGTTCCCGCTAACGAGGAACAGCACCGACGCCGTCATCGTCGCCGAGCTAAAATCCAGGTTCTATTTAAAAAGCCCGAGGTAAGAGGGTTCGCGTTACCTTTACTTAAGAAGTAAATTCTAGGATGCTATATTGGTAGCTGAGAATAGGGCAATTAAAAAGTATGTTAATGAACCTTAGGGTAACCCTCGTGGATATAAAGGAAGTAAATAAAATTGTAATAGAAACCACACTTTAGGGAATAAAAGGAATGAGCGTAGAATAAGGCCCGGAACGAATGAGCGTAATTAGAATATTAAAATAGTCAGGATAAAACAAGAACGTGAGCAATCATAAAAATAAAACCATAGGGGAAGTAAAAGGACAAGAGGGTAAATGAAATAGGCAAAGAGAGAGTAGAATTAATAAATTAAAAGATAATAAGTATAATAGTATCCGAAGAATAAAGTGAGGTAAAAGAGGGATTAGTATAGGGAATAATAAAAACATGCAGGACCGATTAGAGAAATAGGCGCAAAATAATGAATTAGATTTAAAAGAAAATAGGAAAACGATAAGCGGATTAATAAAAAGATAATAAAACAATGAGAGAGTACATTATGAGGGAAGTTAAGTAGAAGACTGTAATAAAAATTGAGAAGCTAGATTAAGTTAATAGAGAAATTAAATAAAATGAAATTAATGAATTAGGGATAATAAGTTAAGTAATAATGTGAGTCAACAGAGTAGTTAAATAAACCGGTGTCAATGAAATAGAAATAATAAGTTAAGTAAGAGTGAGAGATAAATGAAATAAAGATATAACTAAGAATTAGAAACGAGAGTAAGAATATAATATACTTGACCATGTTAAACAGAGTTGGGTAAAAGTAAGGATAATTAGTATCATGGAAGAGAATAAATTAGAAAACGTAGGAAAATGTATTAAGTCATAAACGAAAATAAAGATTAAAAGATTTTGATGAGCATAAAAGAATTATTTAAATTATAAGAAAAAGAAAAGGAAGAGAAGAAGAAAAAAGGAAAAGAAAGAAGGATACTGAAAAATAGTGGAAAGTAAATAACGTGATAATAAGTCTATAAGTAAAGAAATGAGAGAAAAGAGAAAAATATAGTAAATCAGAAAAAGAGAAAAGATATGTGATTAAGAACAAGGAAAAAGAGAAAGAGAAAGAAAAAGAAAGAGAAAGAAAGGTAAGAGAATGAAAGTCCGATGCGAGCCTGGTAAGGCGTATCGGCGTCGATGCGAGCCTGAGAAGGCGTGTCGATTAAAAAGGAAATTGGAAGTCCGATGCGAGCCTGTGAAGGCATATCGGCATCGATGCGAGCCTGTGAAGGCGTATCGGCATCGATGCGAGCCTGTGAAGGCGTGTCGATTAAAATGGAAAAAATGGAAGTCCGATGCAAGCCTGTGAAGGCGTATCGGCGTCGATGCGAGCCTGAGAAGGCGTGTCGATTAAAAGGAAAAGGGAAGCCCGGTGCGAGCCTGGTAAGGCGTATCGGCATCGATGCGAGCCTGGTAAGGCGTGTCGATTAGAAAGAAAAAGAAAAGAAAATGAATAATGGAAAAGGGGAAATCCTAGCGCTCAGTACCGTACGGCTGGCTGGGGCTGGACTACCTAATGAATAATGGAAAAAGAATAAAGAATGGGAAAGAAAGAATGAAAAGGGAATCAATGATTAAAAGAATGTGAGAACAAGGGAAGAATTAAAAGAGATTAATTATGTGAATAACTATGAATAAAATGTATTAATAATTATGTAGGCTTAGTTATTTGCTATGTCTTCTTTTAGGATTTATCTTTTTAAGTTCTGTGTAATGCTACCCTTCTTGATATAATTTTACAGGTACGGAAGCGGAGCTTACACTGTTGCAGGCCGAACTGGAAACTCTCCACCACGTGGAGTGTATTTGTGATACCCTGAGCGGATTTTATTTCTAAAACTGTTATTTTTGTAATTTAATATGCGTAGTAATTGTATGCCCTGAATTTGTACTAGCTAGGCTTTAGGATCTGATCTGATCATATTGACTGTCTTGAGTATGGCCATACATTTCACCGTCTCACTCAATCAAGGGGCCCAGAGATATAATTCATATTGATAAGGAAGGACAAATCCCATCTACGTCACTCACATCTGTAACACTCCTTGTATATCATCTTACTTTATAAGAAAAGTAATAAGTTTGTGATTACTTGGGCTTGTTGTTGTTGGAAAAAGATCTGAAAATAAGAATTTATCCCTTCCCTTGAAAATTTATTTTCACAAACACTTGATTGATAATGAAGGTGACTTAGTAAAATCAGAGTTTGCGGAAACATAGTAAAATCAGCATATTATACTCCCAAAATATATCAAGTGTAACAAGTCCATTAATACCAATTAAGTATTATTATGAAACTGAATTCTTTTTATGATACCTCTTTCCAAAATATGTATCATACAAATTCTATTAAAAATAGAAATGTTATAGAGCTGGTCACTGGTCCTTTGTCCAAACATCCTTCTGGTCTGATCCTCGATATCTGCACAACGGGTTCCCAACCCACACTCTCTACACTCTGCATGCACCTAAGGGACATCTCCCCTTACTGATTCTTGTACAAGCTAGATGCACGATCAACACCTAATAAGGGCATGGGGGTTAGCTATACATATTCGCATAATCAAATGGGAATAAATCTAACATCCACAAGTCAACATGTAGCAAACCATGATGCATAATCATATGAGCACACCCGGTTAATCATAATTCTTTCAATGCAGGTGGCATGATGCATGATTTCCTTCCACAACTGAGGCCTCTAAAGTCCATCTTGGACGTCCATCCAATACATCCTTGTGTTCCCGGAACACCGACATTTGTTCCCAGAACGTAATGTCGAACGATACTTGGATAATAAGCATCACTCCCAGAGTGTGCACCACGTTCCCAGAACGTGTAGCAAACCATACTTGGAATAATAAGCATCACTCCCAGAGTGTGCATCACGTTCCCAGAACGCATACGTTCCCTGAACGCATAAAAACCAGGTCCCGGACACTGGCCACATATCTATAATGTGTCATCAAGTAGGTTGCATCTCAATGTGTTCCCAGAACACTAACATACGTTCCCAGAACGTATAAAACCAGGTCCCAGACACTGGCCACATATCTATAATGTGTCATCAAGTAGGTTATAATTTGGTACTCCCGGAGTACCCTCCTCATATTCCCAGAATATGATAAACTTTCCTACCAACCCATCTTCCATTCTATATGCATGAATGCACAATCATCAAGGTTGGTTTTATCTTTAATTCTATTATTATACCAATGTGTTCCCAGAACACTAACATACGTTCCCAGAACGTATCGCAAACCATACTTGGAATATAATCAAGAACCACTCCCGGAGTGTGCATCACGTTCCCAGAACGTATCCAAGAAACCATGTCCCAGACAATGGCCACATTCCCATAATGTGTCATCAAGTAGGTTGCATCAGTTTGGTACTCCTAGAGTACAGGGTCATGTTCCCATTAATTCCATTATTATGACTTAGAAAACACAACTTCTGAATGATATCTTGAGGTATGGCTTTACTCATAAAATTCACCTTTGAATTTATATTTAACATATGCTCATAGACCTGGATTGAGAGAATATAATCATTGGTATTAGAAATCATTACTTAAAAACTTAACTTTTATTTTTAAGTTTCAGGTACTAACCGGTTACATCACCACCTAACCGGTTAGAATTACAGACTTGAACTGTAACACCCCGATTCGGCAACTTGAAAACTTAATTTAAAAGTAGTAAAATTAGGGCCATTTTTTTTAACAAGTGTTACACAAGGTGAGAACATGTGGATTTTCAAAACATAGTTACCATTTTAAAAATCATGTTCTCACTTTGCAACAACCCTTTCAAGTTCCAAACCGAGGTGTCATAAGACACCGCACTTTGAAACTCGTTTTCAAAACCTCTTTTGAACCTAGCCCGTTTTCTCTTTTCAAAACATCAGTGTTAAATCAAAACTTTTGCCGGGGGTACAAGAAGGATAGAGTTAGGTAACTAAGAACTTACATTGGAGTACATTCCGCCAAGGGATTGCCTAGCTTCTAGTCAAACACACTAAGACTCGTCGTCTAACTCCGGATCTTGGTCGATGAAGCCCACCACGCTTCCGCTGCGCCATCTACCAGTTGCAATATCAGCAAGTGCCGATACGACAACATGGTAGGAGAGAGTCAGTGTTCCGAACACTAACGGGTTGACCTTGCGGTCTCAGGGTATGAAAATATACAGCTAATGGAACAAAACTAGAACAACTTAACATAAACATTCATAATGCAATCACGTAATCATATAGCACATATCAAGCATGCATAACAAAACACATCCATATCCTTACTTATCACCAACCCATTCAATACGCTTTCATCCCAGGACATTCACCAATCTTTTCTCTTCCTTCTCAAATTGTTACCTCATGATTTATTAGGCCACGAATCATTTCTCGTGCTCAACTTATAATCCTTATTCAACACTGGATAACTTATTTACATCTTACTTTGATACATCTTTGTCTTTTAAGTTTTATTGATTCGATTAGCAACAATGATGAGGGGGACACATCATTGAGCTCACACACGTCTACATCTCCTCGGTCAGCCACCCAACCTAGTCGGAAGCAAACAGGAGTACAGGACCTTTACCACGCGGGCACGATAGCTGTCACACAAACAAATGGTCCCTGACCAGGAGGACTCAGCCTCAAATCATATCAATCAATGCACGCCCTCGGCGGCAAACACAAATGCCCCGTTCCAGTCCCTCTCACTATTCCTGAACTGCCATAGGGGTGACAGCACTATTCCGGTCCCGGGTGCGGAACTTACCACGGCATTAGACCCAGTCCCTACCACGTTAGTACGCCACAAGTGGGATTCATTCCGCCCAGAATAGTACTCAAGGCAACGTGACGTTTTACCGCCCGAGCCTACCCTAATGCATTCATCAACCCGAATATCCCTGATATCCGGGGTACCTTCCTCTCCACTACTTCGCACTCTCATGCCTCACCGTATTAATGTCTTTTAAAGTTTTTAGCGTTTTAATTAACGGCTTGTTCCTAACAGTCGGCTCGTCCTTGGTGCATCCCTTCAACGAAGCCCGACCACTAATCGCGACTATTCCCCCTAAATCTCATTGGCCCCAGGACACAAATCACTTTCTCATCTCATCATCAATATTCTCAAAACTCATTGGCCCCAGGCCACAAATCACTTTCTCGTCTCACTATCATCAGCTCATACTCATTCTCAACATAATTCTCATTCACGTCATCCACAGTTTTTCCTCGTCTTTACCAAAACAACTTTCGCAAAATATCTTTTTCAAAATCTCTTTTCAAAAATCACAATTTTTGGGTGAGTGTTAATGGAGGAGCAAGCTCAACTCAACACTAAGCTTCTTCCCAAAAACGTGCACGAGGAATCACGTCTCTTCTCAACCACTTTCTCATTTTCAAAATCACATTCTCTTTCCAATCTCACTCTTTATCTCTTTCCTTCACTCACATCACCTTTATCCCTTTCTCAATTCTTCTCATACTTTCTCTTTAGTCTTAACTCATTACTCATGTCTTTCTCAATTGTTTCTCGGGTTTCTTATTCACATCTCTTTTCTCTTTTCCAAATTTTATCTTCTTACTCTTATGGTTCCATCATCACCATTCACTATCCAGACAAAGTTACACAATATCTAACAGAATAAATTATGCACAACAAGTAAACATTTAAGGATGCACAGCAAATAAACATTTAGAATGAAACCAAAAGTCTAACACACACAGATTTGGATCTCCTAATTCGCAGTGCTCTCACAATTCGTCTATTCGAATTGCGAGCAACCACGTTACGGGATCACCGCACTCTCACTCACCTGGATGACGACACACCCAAAGACTCTCTAAGATTTCCAGTCGTTACCCTTGTCACGCTTCCTCCACGTCCGACACCCGAACTAGAACATTTTTCCCCGTGTGTTAGAAACGATTTACGTAAACTCTTAATTTCGTTTTAAAAATATTTTGAAATAATTCCCTTTTTAAAAGCACATTGCCAATATCCAAAAGACTTTAAATCCAAATCATTCCTTTTATAAAATATTTCCAAGAAAACTTCTTAAAACAATTGCTAAAACAATTTCTTTTTCAAAACAGAATCCATTACTCTTAGTTTAAAATACTTTGGTTAAAGAAAAACAATTCTTTGAAAATCTTTATTAAATCAAATACAGAATCCAAGAAGGTATAGTTTCAAAACCAATCAGATTAATTTATTTAATTTCTATACTTCACTGATCAAAGAACATTTATTAAAGTTTCAAATTAATCTAAGTTACTTAAATCAAACTTCTTAAATAAAACCTTTTTCGCAAATAAATTTCACAAACAGTATTCACTACAACTCCAATACATTCAAGCAGTACAAAGAACAGACACACACACAGATTTCAAGCATTCACAACATTCACAAACATATACACAGTAAATCACATTTTCACTTATTTACATTCATTAATTAAATTATTAATGTAATATATTAATCCAATTATTCTTAAGAAATAATTTAATTTAGTCCTTTTTAATTAATTTAAGAAAACCGAATCATACAAGTTTAATAATTTCCTAATCACAAATAAATTTCAAAACTCAAATCATTAAATCAACAGTACCAAAATCTTTTCACAAAATCAAATGAACTTATTCATTTAAAATCAAACAGACAAAGTTAAACACATATCATATAGGCATTTAGGAATATAACCACACTTCATTTCATGCAAATAATTGTCCAACCATTTTAAACATGCATAAACCGAATTGTGCATATAAAATTTTGCAAGGATTAAACACACAAATACAAACATACAGTCATGGAATCAATTTCATTTATTTTCAAGCTAAAACCGTGAGCATCCAGAAAAGAAAACCAACAAATTTCCAATTCCTTTTTATAACTTAAATCTAAATAATTTAATCATAACAACTCCAAAAGAATTATTTTATTTTCTTTATTCTAAGATCAAACCGTGAGCATGCAGTAGGAGAACAATCAAATTTTAATTTCATTTTCATATTTAGAATCACAAATCCACACATATAAATTTATTTATTTCATGCATGCACTTTTAGAATTCTCAAATTCAATTGATCTCATTATGCATGCAACCAAAATAAGAGACAACATAGCTACCTACTTAATCCTAGGGTGACTCAAAGTCAACATGCAAAAAGGCAATGTTTTTCATTCACACACAAAAGTCACAAAATCATATAACTACAACCAAGATATTTAAGTAACATTTTATTTCATTTATTCATACAAGCATGCATCAACAAACATTTTTAGCATACCTAAAATAAATTCAAGTTCATAATTATTTCTCAAACCAAAAAGATTCAATTTCCTTTTCATGGAAATAACATGCATGTTCATAAAATTACTAAAACAACATGCACCAAATTTTTCACAAAATGAAAAGCATGGATCATATTATTTCCAAACTTGGCCGAGTGGCCTTCATCAAAATACAGCATGCACATAATCAAACATTCTATCAAAGCATGTTTAAACTTGAAAATCATTTTAAATCTTAATTCTTTTTCTTAAAAACCGAGACATATACAAAAAAGAAAACACAATTTTACTCTTAAAAATTATTATGCAAATTAAAGGTCTAAACATGTTCATGCAAAATTAATCACATGCATACACTTTTACAGAATAAACATGGATTTCTAATAAAGATAATATGCAAAAGATCAAAACAAGTTTATACTTGCAAATCAATTTAAAGCTTTGCTTCTTGAATTTTTTCCTTAGAACCGAATCACATACACACAAAGGAGAGCATGATTTTTCATTAAAATTAACATGTACAAGATTAAACACTAGATCAAAACATGTTCTTTATTTAAAACTTGTCACCTAAATTTTTTCCTTAAAACCGAATAGTACAGAGAAGGAAACATACTCTTTCTTCTTGAAAAATAACATGCAAATTAAAGATTTGAACATTTTTCTTTCATCAAGCAAAAATAATTACAAACACACACTTAGATCAACTAAGTTCATCACAAAAGTAACATGCAACATCAAAACTTAACCCTTTCTTACAAATTAAATTTAGATCATGGATTTATTCCTTAAATCATCACACAAACATATATGATTTGCGGTTTTAAAGCAAGAAAATAGACATGCAAAGAGAGTTAGTTTAGGTTTCACAAAAATCTTTAGCCATTCTTTAGATCTTTAAGATTTTAGTGTGAAAACATTAGATCATTAAGAGTTAAATTGAAAAAGTGTTAGATCCATCAAGAACAACATGAATCAAAACACAAAGCATCAAGGTCACATATTACAATTTACTTAGAGTCCTCAAAAGTCCAAGATAAAAGAATAACAACATATAAACTTCAACTTTCAAGCTATGAAGACAACATGTAAGAAGAAAGAATAAGGATCTAAGAAAAGGAAACTAGGCTATTACAATTTCTTCTTGGTCTTCAAAAATCCTACCATGAGAGGTTGGTTCTCCTAACTCTTAGCACTCTTGATCTACAAAAGCAAGGCTTGGTTCAAGCTTGGATTCCCTTCTTCTCCTCCTTCTAACCCCCACGGTTCTTCCTCCCTCTCTTCCCTCCCTTTCTATTTCTTTTTCTTTCTCTAAGAGCAAAATGGACTCTTAGAGATTGTGTTTTAGTGTGGCTACGGTGGAAGAAGGAATGGGTGAAGAGAAGTAAAATGGGACATGAGTTAAGGCTCCACTAAATTATAAGCCATTCACAAATTCCTACTATGCCCTTAAGTTTGGGTCGGTCATGCATAAGGAAGGGGGTGGTTTTGGGCTTGTATAAAATTGCATGGATAAGGGTCATCAAGTCAAGGGGACAAGGAGAAGTGGTCTAG
Organism: Crotalaria pallida; assembly: GCA_037953625.1. Taxonomy (NCBI): domain Eukaryota; kingdom Viridiplantae; phylum Streptophyta; class Magnoliopsida; order Fabales; family Fabaceae; genus Crotalaria; species Crotalaria pallida. The sequence goes on from CM075649.1 coordinate 122,685,009, forward strand.
GTTATTAGGGGTCACTTAGGTGTAATGCTTAGTTAGCTAATAGTTAGGGTTTTTGTCAACTAGTTGGATCATAGTTCTCATCTAGTTCCATTTTGGTTATGGCTTTTCTTACACACTAAGACTTCTAGAAAAACTACACTCCTAACTTATACACACTCATATACGTACAGCACACATACATACACACACATATACACACATACATACACATACTTTTTCATTTTATTTTCTTAATCTTGTTCAATTACAATTACACACAAGGCAATTAATTCTAACAAATTAAATTCACATAGTTATTTCCACATATCACACAGTACACACACATTAAATCAAGCACATAGCACATAAAAATTCATGCCAGATCAATAAATTCATTTTCTTTAAATCACAATTCTTCAAACTCGTATTTTCACTGTTCTGAAAATAAATTTTTGTAAAACCACCCAGAAAATTCTAAAAGTTATATTTTTAAAATCTACGTTTCAAGACGGTCGTTTTGATATAAAGTTTGTAAAAATCCGAGTTACGGTTAAAAAGTTACGAATTTTTCAAGTTAACAGCTCAAAAACTTCACTTTAAATAAAAATCACTTTTCAATAAAATCACAACTAATCTCTTAAAAATCAAACCAACAAAATTATTCACTTCTCTTTTTATAAAAATATCTTTGCTTATAAAAATCCTTGAAAATTATCACTTTATTTCCTTTTTTTTTTATAAAATACTTTTCCGGAAATCGTTTACGCACGTACGGGAAAAATGCGGGGTGTTACATTCTCCCCAACTTGGAGATTTCTCGTCCTCGAGAAATGCTGCGTAGAATCTATCAAATCGGTGGACGCGTAACTCCTTGAAGAAATTCTTTCCCTCTTCTACTGTCGCAATCGTCGCATCCTCGAATATGAACTACCTACTCGTCGACTTTTCAAACGATTCGAATGGATTACTTGCAAAAGCAATCTCTTGGGTACTTTCAAAAAACATGATGGGTTAATACGGTTTCACGGGTAACACAAGACTGAGGGTTCAAAGATATCAAACGGCATTAAAACAGTGCCCAAAATAATAAGGTTACAGACATTTGAGGTCGAGACGTTATTACACTCAGGGTCAAAATATTTTCACCAAGAATTTTAGGAACAGATATTTGTCTGATCAAGGATCAAAGAAACTTTGGATTTAGCAACAATCAAGGCTTTGTCAAAACAGGGTCTAAGATTTTTCAAGCGCCATGCCAAAACAATTTGACACTCATAGGGTTTTCACAAGAAAAGTTTTAATCAGAGAGAAGAAGGGTTGTAATCACAGAACAAAATCTCATCTCAAGAGTTCAGGGGTTATAACAAACAAAAGGGTTCACATTAGAAATGAGTTCAACGAAAGAAGATTCCGAATCGCGCATCAATATCCCATGACGACATTAACCTCAGCTCCTCATTTCAGCCGCAGTCGTAAACTGACGTACATCCGCGTACTCCTAACGTTCTATAGCTATCCTAATACTAACTCACACACAGAGGCACACGGCAGAGTACGTAAGCCCATGTATAAGGTTACTTAGTTTAACCATCGCTCTGATACCATTCTGTAACACCCCGATTCGGAACTTGAAAACTTAACTTAAAAGTAGTAAAATTAGGGCCATTTTTTTTTAACAAGTGTTACACAAGGTGAGAACATGTGGACTTTCAAAACATAGTTACCATTTTAAAACTCATGTTCTCACTTTGCAACAACCCTTTCAAGTTCCAAACCGAGGTGTCATAAGACACCGCACTTTGAAACTCGTTTTCAAAACCTCTTTTGAACCTAGCCCGTTTTCTCTTTTCAAAACATCAGTGTTAAATCAAAACTTTTGCCGGGGGTACAGAAGGATAGAGTTAGGTAACTAAGAACTTACATTGGAGTACATTCCGCCAAGGGATTGCCTAGCTTCTAGTCAGACACACTAAGACTCGTCGTCTAACTCCGGATCTTGGTCGATGAAGCCCACCACGCTTCCGCTGCGCCATCTACCAGTTGCAATATCAGCAAGTGCCGATACGACAACATGGTAGGACAGAGTCAGTGTTCCGAACACTAACGGGTTGACCATGCGGTCTCAGGGTATGAAAATATACAGCTAATGGAACAAAACTAGAACAACTTAACATAAACATTCATAATGCAATCACGTAATCATATAGCACATATCAAGCATGCATAACAAAACACATCCATATCCTTACTTATCACCAACCCATTCAATACGCTTTCATCCCAGGACATTCACGAATCTTTTCTCTTCCTTCTCAAATTGTTACCTCATGATTTATTAGGCCACGAATCATTTCTCGTGCTCAACTTATAATCCTTATTCAACACTGGATAACTTATTTACATCTTACTTTGATACATCTTTGTCTTTTAAGTTTTATTGATTCGATTAGCAACAATGATGAGGGGGACACATCATTGAGCTCACACACGTCTACATCTCCTCGGTCAGCCACCCAACCTAGTCGGAAGCAAACAGGAGTACAGGACCTTTACCACGCGGGCACGACAGCTGTCACACAAACAAATGGTCCCTGACCAGGAGGACTCAGCCTCAAATCATATCAATCAATGCACGCCCTCGGCGGCAAACACAAATGCCCCGTTCCAGTCCCTCTCACTATTCCTGAACTGCCATAGGGGTGACAGCACTATTCCGGTCCCGGGTGCGGAACTTACCACGGCATTAGACCCAGTCCCTACCACGTTAGTACGCCACACGTGGGATTCATTCCGCCCAGAATAGTACTCAAGGCAACGTGACGTTTTACCGCCCGAGCCTACCCTAATGCATTCATCAACCCGAATATCCCTGATATCCGGGGTACCTTCCTCTCCACTACTTCGCACTCTCATGCCTCACCGTATTAATGTCTTTTAAAGTTTTTAGCGTTTTAATTAACGGCTTGTTCCTAACAGTCGGCTCATCCTTGGTGCATCCCTTCAACGAAGCCCGACCACTAATCGCGACTATTCCCCCTAAATCTCATTGGCCCCAGGCCACAAATCACTTTCTCATCTCATCATCAATATTCTCAAAACTCATTGGCCCCAGGCCACAAATCACTTTCTCGTCTCACTATCATCAGCTCATACTCATTCTCAACATAATTCTCATTCACGTCATCCACAGTTTTTCCTCGTCTTTACCAAAACAACTTTCGCAAAATTTCTTTTTCAAAATCTCTTTTCAAAAATCACAATTTTTGGGTGAGTGTTAATGGAGGAGCAAGCTCAACTCAACACTAAGCTTCTTCCCAAAAACGTGCACGAGAAATCACGTCTCTTCTCAACCACTTTCTCATTTTCAAAATCACATTCTCTTTCCAATCTCACTCTTTTTCTCTTTCCAATCTCACTCTTTTTCTCTTTCCTTCACTCACATCACCTTTATCCCTTTCTCAATTATTCTCATACTTTCTCTTTAGTCTTAACTCATTACTCATGTCTTTCTCAATTGTTTCTCGGGTTTCTTATTCACATCTCTTTTCTCTTTTCCAAATGTTATCTTCTTACTCTTATGGTTCCATCATCACCATTCACTATCCAGACAAAGTTAAACAATATCTAACAGAATAAATTATGCACAACAAGTAAACATTTAAGGATGCACAGCAAATAAACATTTAGAATGCAACCAAACGTCTAACACACACAGATTTGGATCTCCTAATTCGCAGTGCTCTCGCAATTCGTCTATTCGAATTGCGAGCAACCACGTTACGGGATCACCGCACTCCCACTCACCTGGATGACGACACACCCAAAGACTCTCTAAGATTTCCAGTCGTTACCCTTGCCACGCTTCCTCCGCGTCCGACACCCGAACTAGAACATTTTTCCCCGTGGGTTAGAAACGATTTACGTAAACTCTTAATTTCGTTTTAAAAATATTTTGAAATAATTCCCTTTTTAAAAGCACATTGCCAATATCCAAAAGACTTTAAATCCAAATCATTCCTTTTATAAAATATTTCCAAGAAAACTTCTTAAAACAATTGCTAAAACAATTTCTTTTTCAAAACAGAATCCATTACTCTTAGTTTAAAATACTTTGGTTAAAGAAAAACAATTCTTTGAAAATCTTTATTAAATCAAATACAGAATCCAAGAAGGTATAGTTTCAAAACCAATCAGATTAATTTATTTAATTTCTATACTTCACTGATCAAAGAACATTTATTAAAGTTTCAAATTAATCTAAGTTACTTAAATCAAACTTCTTAAATAAAACCTTTTTCACAAATAAATTTCACAAACAGTATTCACTACAACTCCAATACATTCAAGTAGTACAAAGGACAGACACACACACAGATTTCAAGCATTCACAACATTCACAAACATATACACAGTAAATCACATTTTCACTTATTTACATTCATTAATTAAATTATTACTGTAATATATTAATCCAATTATTCTTAAGAAATAATTTAATTTAGTCCTTTTTAATTAATTTAAGAAAACCGAATCATACAAGTTTAATAATTTCCTAATCACAAATAAATTTCAAAACTCAAATCATTAAATCAACAGTACCAAAATCTTTTCACAAAATCAAATGAACTTATTCATTTAAAATCAAACAGACAAAGGTAAACACATATCATATAGGCATTTAGGAATATAACCACACTTCATTTCATGCAAATAATTGTCCAACCATTTTAAACATGCATAAACCGAATTGTGCATATAAAATTTTGTAAGGATTAAACACACAAATACAAACATACAGTCATGGAATCAATTTCATTTATTTTCAAGCTAAAACCGTGAGCATCCAGAAAAGAAAACCAACAAATTTCCAATTCCTTTTTATAACTTAAATCTAAATAATTTAATCATAACAACTCCAAAAGAATTATTTTATTTTCCTTATTCTAAGATCAAACCGTGAGCATGCAGTAGGAGAACAATCAAATTTTAATTTCATTTTCATATTTAGAATCACAAATCCACACATATAAATTTATTTATTTCATGCATGCACTTTTAGAATTCTCAAATTCAATTGATCTCATTATGCATGCAACCAAAATAAGAGACAACATAGCTACCTACTTAATCCTAGGGTGACTCAAAGTCAACATGCAAAAAGGCAATGTTTTTCATTCACACACAAAAGTCACAAAATCATATAACTACAACCAAGATATTTAAGTAACATTTTATTTCATTTATTCATACAAGCATGCATCAACAAACATTTTTAGCATACCTAAAATAAATTCAAGTTCATAATTATTTCTCAAACCAAAAAGATTCAATTTCCTTTTCATGGAAATAACATGCATGTTCATAAAATTACTAAAACAACATGCACCAAATTTTTCACAAAATGAAAAGCATGGATCATATTATTTCCAAACTTGGCCGAGTGGCCTTCATCAAAATATAGCATGCACATAATCAAACATTCAATCAAAGCATGTTTAAACTTGAAAATCATTTTAAATCTTAATTCTTTTTCTTAAAGACCGAGATATATACATAAAAGAAAACACAATTTTACTCTTAAAAATTATTATACAAATTAAAGGTCTAAACATGTTCATGCAAAATTAATCACATGCATACACTTTTACAGAATAAACATGGATTTCTAATAAAGATAACATGCAAAAGATGAAAACAAGTTTATACTTGCAAATCAATTTAAAGCTTTGCTTCTTGAATTTTTTCCTTAGAACCGAATCACATACACACAAAGGAGAGCATGATTTTTCATTAAAATTAACATGTACAAGATTAAACACTAGATCAAAACATGTTCTTTATTTAAAACTTGTCACCTAAATTTTTTCCTTAAAACCGAATAGTACAGAGAAGGAAACATACTCTTAGCTTTCTTCTTGAAAAATAACATGCAAATTAAAGATTTGAACATTTTTCTTTCATCAAGCAAAAATAATTACAAACACACACTTAGATCAACTAAGTTCATCACAAAAGTAACATGCAACATCAAAACTTAACCCTTTTTTACAAATTAAATTTAGATCATGGATTTATTCCTTAAATCATCACACAAACATATATGATTCACGGTTTTAAAGCAAGAAAATAGACATGCAAAGAGAGTTAGTTTAGGTTTCATAAAAATCTTTAGCCATTCTTTAGATCTTTAAGATTTTAGTGCGAAAACATTAGATCATTAAGAGTTAAATTGAAAAAGTGTTAGATCCATCAAGAACAACATGAATCAAAACACAAAGCATCAAGGTCACATATTACAATTTACTTAGAGTCCTCAAAAATCCAAGATAAAAGAATAACAACATATAAACTTCAACTTTCAAGCTATGAAGACAACATGTAAGAAGAAAGAATAAGGATCTAAGAAAAGGAAACTAGGCTATTACAATTTCTTCTTGGTCTTCAAAAATCCTACCATGAGAGGTTGGTTCTCCTAACTCTTAGCACTCTTGATCTACAAAAGCAAGGCTTGGTTCAAGCTTGGATTCCCTTCTTCTCCTCCTTCTAACCCCCACGGTTCTTCCTCCCTCTCTTCCCTCCCTTTCTATTTCTTTTTCTTTCTCTAAGAGCAAAATGGACTCTTAGAGATTGTGTTTTAGTGTGGCTACGGTGGAAGAAGGAATGGGTGAAGAGAAGTGAAATGGGACATGAGTTAAGGCTCCACTAAATTATAAGCCATTCACAAATTCCTACTATGCCCTTAAGTTTGGGTTTGGTCATGCATAAGGAAGGGGGTGGTTTTGGGCTTGTATAAAATTGCATGGATAAGGGTCATCAAGTCAAGGGGACAAGGAGAAGTGGTCTAGGTTATTAGGGGTCACTTAGGTGTAATGCTTAGTTAGCTAATAGTTAGGGTTTTTGTCAACTAGTTGGATCATAGTTCTCATCTAGTTCCATTTTGGTTATGGCTTTTCTTACACACTAAGACTTCTAGAAAAACTACACTCCTAACTTATACACACTCATATACGTACAGCACACATACATACACACACATATACACACATACATACACATACTTTTTCATTTTATTTTCTTAATCTTGTTCAATTACAATTACACACAAGGCAATTAATTCTAACAAATTAAATTCACATAGTTATTTCCACATATCACACAGTACACACACATTAAATCAAGCACATAGCACATAAAAATTCATGCCAGATCAATAAATTCATTTTCTTTAAATCACAATTCTTCAAACTCGTATTTTCACTGTTCTGAAAATAAATTTTTGTAAAACCACTCAGAAAATTCTAAAAGTTATATTTTTAAAATCTACGTTTCGAGACGGTCGTTTTGATATAAAGTTTGTAAAAATCCGAGTTACGGTTAAAAAGTTACGAATTTTTCAAGTTAACAGCTCAAAAACTTCACTTTAAATAAAAATCACTTTTCAATAAAATCACAACTAATCTCTTAAAAATCAAACCTACAAAATTATTCACTTCTCTTTTTATAAAAATATCTTTGCTTATAAAAATCCTTGAAAATTATCACTTTATTTCCTTTTTTTTATAAAATACTTTTCCGGAAATCGTTTACGCACGTACAGGAAAAATGCGGGGTGTTACATGAACTTGAAACCACTGATTTTCAAAGAATCCTTTCTTGAATTCTCTACTCAATCCAATAACAAGTTCTTAGCATATCAAAATACCTCAAGTTCAACACATATTATCATTCAAAAGATCCAAGTCATATTACAATTTCCTTTATGCATAATTTCCTCTTGAAATTATCATTTGATATTAAGGTATTAACTCATCACCTCCAATCTAAACCAAACAGTGCTCAAACACATGGTTTTAGATTGGTCTTTGTATGAAATTCTAGCTTAAACTTGAGTACAAATGGTATGGATACTTAGCCAATTTCAGAAATTCATTTTCTTTGAAAATTGACAGTATCTAACCGGTTACAAATTTCGACTAACCGGTTAGATTAGGCAGAACATACACTGAAAAATGAGGTTTTGCATACCATTTTCTACCATACTCAAATCTAACCAATTTCATTCATAAGTAGAGTTTACATACCTTAATATTAGTGTGTTCAACCACATAAACATATCTATCTTGCATGCATTCAATTTAGATACTCAAATTGCACATAATTGCACATATTTCACAACTTAATGCATCAACTCACAGAATACCCAAATAAGTCATGAATCCAACATCAATATAGCTTGCATGCATCTAGATAACATTTCTCATAACAATAATTGAGCTCAGATTGGCCTCCAAGCCATTTAACCATTTCAACTTATGCCCTTTGAGTCTCTTGGTGACTCATCCTATATTCTACCACAATCTATTCTCATTCTAGCAAATAGTAAGCTTCCCCCTTACCTTAGGTTCGTGCTTGATGAATCTAATCACTGGAATTTGCCAGATCTCCCCAGAATCCACAATCTCCATTTTCAGTCCACAACAGGTTTGACAGGGTCCAAAAACTACAAGATTTGACACATGAATTGGACAAACAAATTGGGGAAAACCATCAACACTCAATCTATGCAACATGCACTACGGATTTGAACAGATTTGAGACTCAAAAAGTGCATGTGCTTACCCAAATCGAAGTCCAAAGCAAGCTCCAGAAACTCAGAATCAGTGTTGACAGCTCCAACACCCTTACTTTGAAAGCTTCGTTCTCTTGATTCAGGGACTCTCAACTCAAAATCTTTATATCAATACAAAGCCCTTGATGTGAGCTTTGTAACAGTGTATCACTCATGTTCTAACTCTCAGAAACGAAGGAGAATTTCAGAGACGAACTTACAAACCCTAAACAGAGCTTCAACCCTAAATTCAGAGAATCAACCCCAAATCCTAGAACAATCCAGCCTTTTATAGACGAATTGGAGTAACATGCAAGGCGACACGTCTATCATCATATGAATACCATGTTATCATCACTTCTCACATCTCATTCTATATTTAACACCATCACTGAACCATTCTTCTCGAATCTTTAAGTTATTAAGTCTTATCATTTCAACTCACTCAATGACTTGGGGAACCATCATTGAGGAAAACGGCACTCACGTCTACATCTCCTCGGTCATCCATCCACGCCTAGTTGGAAGCAAACAGGAGTACAGGACCTTTACCACGCGGGCACGACAGCTGTCACAACACATAAATGGTCCCAGACCAGGAGGCCTTGCCTCAAATCATAATCATAAATAACAGTGCACGCTCTCAGCGGCAATCACAAATGCCCCGTTCCAGTCCCTCTCACTGTTCTCGATTTGCAATCTAGGGGGCGACAGTACAGTTCTAGTCTTGAGTGCAGAACTTACCACGGTATTAGACCAACTCCCCACCACGTTAGTGCACCACTTATGGAGTTCTTTCTGCCTAGAACAGTACTCTAGACTTCTTGACGTTTCACCGTCATCGTCCTCCCCTAATGCAATCTCGTCCTAAGTATCCGCAGATACTTATCGTTCCTTCCTCTCCACTACTTCGACACACACTCATACCTCACCGCGTTATTCATGTCTTTTAATAATCTTTCAAAGTTTTCAGGCTTTTAAGGTATTATTTATCGGCTTAACCCTAACAGTCGGCTCGTCCTTGGTGCATCCCTTCAACGAAGCCCGACCACTAATCGTTCCAACTGTTCCCTAATTCATCACATCTCATTTCAACATCTCATGTCACACTCTTTCTCATCACATTTCATCATCTCAACTCATCACACAATTCCTCTCCTTCTCAAGGCTCATTTCCTCATTTTTCTCAAAAACATCCTTTGCAAAACTTTTTCGAAAATATCATTTCACAAAACTTTCACTTCACAAAACGCTTTCAAAAATATTCTTCCATAAATTTCCTCAAAAATATTCCTTCGCAAAACTTTCTCGAAATATTGTTTCAAAAAGGTTTTCTCTAAAATGTCCTTACCAAAAAGACTTTCTCGAAATAGCATTTCAAAGAACTTTATCAAAAGATTGTTTCCAAAAACTTTTCCCAAAAATATATCTTTTCTCAAAACTTTTTCAAAGAAATTGTTTCATAAAACTCTTTTGAAAATACTGTTTCACCTCTCATCAAAATACCTTTTCGAAAACCTTTTCCAAAAATCTCTTTTCAAAACCGTTTTCAAAAATCATACTTTTGGATGAGTGCTAATGGAGGAGCAAGCTCGACTCAACACTAGGCTCTTTTCAAAAGTAAAAACAAGGAATCACATTTTTGCTGAGCACTAGTGGAGGAGCAAGCTCAACTCCACACTAGTCCCAGACTAAAACCAAAAACAGGAGCCACACCACATCTCAACATCTTTTCTCAATCACATTTTTCCTCAAATCACATCTTTCCTCAGATCACATCTCCTTTCAACATCTTTCTTTTGCATTCCATGACTTTTTTAATCTTTATCATCACTCTTCTTTCTTTCAATCACGTTTTCTTATTCTTACAATTAATTATTATCAACACCTTATTCATGTCATCACTGTATCCCAACAATATCATAGCTACTCAACCAATAAATGGATCATAAAATAATTGAACAACTCAAACATAATCAACCAAAGAACATAATATCATAATTAATAATCCAATCTCAGTCGTTCGGGTGGATAGCTAAACAAACAATCAAACAATCGCTATCACATACACCACTACGCTAAATGAGATTGGAGTCCAACCTTTGAGATGATTGGACCTCTTAATAAGTTACCTATTACCACAGCGTCTTAAGGGAAACCCCTCTCTCACCTCAAATACCGAAGGTCTTCGCAAGCTTTCCAAGATCTGTCGATCACTAATTCCGCCTTGTTTCCTTTGCGTCGGTCGTCCGAACTATAGCATTTTTCCCCGTGCGTTAGAAACATTTGAACGAATTCATTTAATTTGTTTTAGAAAACACATCGAAATCATTTGTTTTTTTGAAAACATATTGTTCATATCCCAAAAGGGTTTTCGAATCCAAATCAAGTTTATAATAAAACGTTTTTAAGAAAACTTTGAAACAACTTAAAATTAATCACTTTAAAACAGAACTCATGTTACAAAAATCGTTATTCTTTGTTAAACAAAATTCAGAACTTAGGAAAATCAATTTAAGTTTCTTGAATCATACTTTCAGTAAAACATTTTCAATCCTTTGGAAATTCAAATATAGAAAACACGTCACTTTATAAAACATTCACAATTACACACACAAGGCTAATTATATTAAAGGCCATTGAATTATTGACACAAAATTCCTTTTTAATCAATTTATTTATTTTATTTCTACAAACCGAAAGGAAAATTAAAACAACAACATATCATTCCAATCACACACATAGCATTCTATATACAACACATAGTTATTTACATAGAACATTTCATATAAACAAATTTCCTAACTATTCTGGCATGCTTAGACCGATTCATATAAATGCAATTTATTCATGCATGCACATTCTAAGCCTTTTAAATTCAATTAATTTCATTATGTATGAAACTTAAACAATGATCAAATATAATTTCCTACTTCTTTCTCTTCATGGCCGAATGCTTAGCATGCAAGCAGACAAGATTTTTAAGTCAATTTTCAACATACAAAATCACAGAATTAAATCAAACATCACACCACATCATTTATTCACATCACACACACAAATAACTCAAGTTCATTACTCAGTTTCAAATGAAAATCAAGATTACATTTTAAACTTCTAAAAATATCATGCATGCATTTAAAATTACTAGATCTAGTCCTATCACTCTCATGCATCAACTAAAAGACATGGGATTCATTTTTATTCAAGATGGCCAAATGGCCTCTCAAAAAAACATGGCACACATAAAATCAATTACTAAAACCAAATCATGTTCATATTTCAAAAGTCATTTTAAAACTTGCTTATTTAATTTTTCCTTCACAACCGTGACAAGTATTAAATGAAAACATAATTTTCTACTTAAAATCAACATGCATGATTCACTTTTTGTTGATTAAACATGGACCATAAAAGATATGCATATAAATCAACAAGTTATCATCGAATCAACATGTAAAGTAAAGATCTAGACTTTATTCTCACACAAGCTTAAATCACACATTTATTTATAAAAAAAATTACACAAACACCTCATAGATCTTCACTTAAGCAAGCAAAATTTAACATGCAAGATAAAAGATCTTAAATAAAGTTCAAAGCATAAATTAATTTATAAAATCCTTTCTTAAAAATACAATAACTCACGGTTTTAACAAAGAGTTCAACATGCAAGGCCAAATAATTTTACTCTAACTTAGATCATGCATCAATTTATCAAACAAGCACATAAACATGCATGGATCATGATTTAGAACAAGAAAAGTATTAAGATCTGTTAGTTCCATGATGAACATGATGAATGTTTTGATAATGACAAAGTGTTTTTGAACAAGCTACAAGTGTTGATCAAGTTTCAAGCTCAACAAGCAACAACAAACATCAAATGAAGAAGAGAGAAAGCAAGCTCATGAAGACCTAAGTTTGAGTGTATTTGTATTTCTTTTATCTTTTGCCTCTCAAGCTTCATAGGTTTTTTATTTGGTTAGATTATTATAGAGGGTAGTGAATCTCATTCATAAGTCATGATTTAATCATAATTTGAGTTTTCACTTAACCTAGAATCAATAGGTGGCTTAAAGGTTTTAAAGGAAAGGTTGGATTTTGAGAAAACAAGTTTTGAACATGTGTAGTACCAACTTAATCGATTAAGTAATTAACTTAATCGAGTACTACTCGAGTACACGACTTGCTTAATCGATTAAGTACTGCTGAACTGATTTTTAAAATACGATTTTCACTTCTCAAAATCAGTTTTCAAGTGCTACAACTTTTGGGTATTCTATATAAACCTTTTCCTATTATTTTTGATCAATTAGAATCATTTCATACAAGTTTTACAAAGAATCAAGCCACTCTATTCTCTCTCATTTTCTAAAGATCAAAGTTCTCATATTTTCATATTCTTTGATCAAGAACCTTTGAATCTCTTATGGTGAATTGTCATAACTCTTGATTGAGATTCATAGGATTGTTTTGTGTTTTCTATTGTGTTGTAATCTTTGCAAGAAGGCAAGCCACTACAACAAACAAGAAGCCTTGGTGTGTCGATTTTATCATCAAGCAAGTGCATTCTTATTGAAGAAGAAGAAGAAGTCTTGGTTGTGAATCAAGCAAGGAGAAGCCTTGATGTGTGGTTTATCATCAAGCAATTGAAGACTTGTTGTGTCGATTATCAACAAGGGGTAGAGGTTAGATTAGAGAGAAGATCAATAGGATTACAAGGCAAGGGTGTCGGTTATCTCTTGTAGGCTAGCAAGAAGGAAGTCTTGTGAGGCAATCACTTGTAATTTGAGAACTCTAATTCCTCATAGTGAAGAATCTCTCTTGGTTGAAGAGGGGACTGGATGTAGCTTTCAAGTGGATGAAAGTGAACCAGGATAAATCACTGTGTCGTATCTCTAAACCCTTACTCTTTATATTCAAGTCATTTGATTGCGTTCTTGGTTGAAAACCTAGAAAGATTGATTTTCATAATTGATTGAATTGAATCTTTAATTGTTCAAATTGATAAAGGGAAAATCATTTTCATAACTAGGTTAATCAATAAGAATATAGGTGTTAATCATTTCTGCTGAATCTCTGATCTTGCATGTGAATTGATTGATTTTCGTATTCGAATGAAAAATTGATTTTTCTGTTTTCTGTCATATTTAATCGATTAAGTTCAAGTTTAATCGAGTACTACTCGAGTAAATTGCAGGTTAATCGATTAAGTGCTGTAGAATTTGCAAAAATCATTTGTTTTAATTGTTTCGATTTGTTTCGTTCGAAAATCTTTCAAGGTAGCTTCAACACCTATTCAACCCCCCCTTCTAGGTGTATTCCTAGGGTTCCTTTGTCTCTCCATTTATAGATTCATTTGGAAGCATTTGAAACAATTCATAATCACGCATTAAAGCATTCAATCTAGCTCTCCTAACCTCACTAGTTCCTTCATGAGTCACTTGTAAAGTGTCCCACATTTCCTTAGCACTAGAACATTGAGAAACTCTAAAGAACTCGTCATAGGATAAAGCGGAGGTAATGATATTCTTTGCTTTATAATCATATTGAACTTTCTTTCTATCATCATCCTTCCACTTATCCTCGGGGATCAATTGTTCTACACCTTCAACTAAACTAGAGGGGATATGAGGACCTTTTTCAACTACTTTCCAAATTTCACTATCTATGGCTTGGATAAAGATTTTCATTCTAACTTTCCAATATGCATAGCCTTCTCCGGTAAACAATGGAGGACGACTTATTGAAGCACCTTCACCACCAAAGGGATTCGTAGAACCCATTGCGGTTACTTAACTAGGATCTTTACGAAAAAGCTCTTATGCTCGTGTCTTTCGACCGAGCTCTGATACCAATTGAGGAAACCGCAACTGGTGGTTGGAGAGACAAAGGAACCCTAGGAATACACCTAGAAGGGGGGGTTGAATAGGTGTTTAAGCTACCTTGAAAGATTTTCGAACAAAACAAATCGAAACAATCAAAACAAAATATTTTTCCAAAAAACTCTCAGGTTTACTCGAGTAGATTTCAGAGTACTCGAGTAGCACTCGATTAAAGACTCGTTTACTCGATTATAACTGACAGAAACCAGAAAAATCAAGTTTTCATTCGCATACGAAAATCAATCAATTCACATGAAAGATCAGAGATTCAACGGAGATGATTAACACCTATATTCTTATTGATTAACCTAGTTATGAAAATGATTTTCCCTTTATCAATTTGAACAATTAAAGATTCAATTCAATCAATTATGAAAATCAATCTTTCTAGGTTTTCAACCAAGAACGCAATCAAATGACTTGAATATAAAGAGTAAGGGTTTAGAGATACGACAGAGCGATTTATCCTGGTTCACTTTCATCCGCTTGAAAGCTACATCCAATCCCCTCTTCAACCAAGAGAGATTCTTCACTATGAGGAATTAGAGTTCTCAAATTACAAGTGATTGCCTCACAAGACTTCCTTCTTGCTAGCCTACAAGAGATAACCGACACCCTTGCCTTGTAATCCTATCGATCTTCTCTCTAATCTAACCTCTACCCCTTGTTGATAATCGACACAACAAGTCTTCAATTGCTTGATGATAATCTACACATCAAGGCTTCTCCTTGCTTGATTCACAACCAAGACTTCTTCTTCTTCAATGAACGTTGCTTGATGATAATCGACACACCAAGGCTTCTTGTTTGTTGTAGTGGCTTGCCTTATTGCAAAGATTACAACTCAATGAATACACATAACAATCCTAATGAATCTCAATCAATAGCTATGACAAATCACACAAGAGATTCAAAGGTTCTTGATCAAATAATATGAAAATAGAAAAACTTTGATCTTTGAAAATTGAGAGAGAATAGAGTGGCTTGATTCTTTGTAAAAATGAATATCAAAATGATAGGTTATGATCACAAAGGTTAGGAAAAGGTTTTTATAGAATACCCAAAAGTTATGGCACTTGAAAACTGATTTTGAGAAGTGAAAATCGTATTTTAAAAATCAGTTCAGCAGTGTTTACTCGAGTAAATTGCAGCATACTCGAGTACTACTCGATTAAATCTTGATTTACTCGAGTAGATTGATACTGCACTTTTTTAAAACTTGTTTTCTCAAAAACCAACCTTTCCTTTAAAACCTTTAAGCCACCTATTGATTCTAGGTTAAGTGAAAACTCAAATTATGATTAAATCATGACTTATGAATGAGATTCACTACCCTCTAAACAAACTACCCAAATGAAAACCTATGAAGCTTGAGAGGCAAAAGATAAAACAAAAACAATTACACTCAAACTTAAGTCTTCATGAGCTTGTTCTCTCTTCTTCACTTGATGTTTGTTGTTGCTTGTTGAACTTGAACTTGATCATCACATGATAGCTTGTTCAAAACACTTTGTCATTATCAAAAAATTCATCATGGAACTTACAGTGTCAGACCCCGCTATGTTGGTTCTAAGTGGGGGAGAACCTAATGGTTGGACCAGAAATGATACAGCAGGCATCTGAAAAGATCAAGATGGTTCAGACTAAGATGAAAGCGGCTCAGAGTCGACAGAAGAGTTATGCGGATAAGAGGAGGAAACCATTAGAGTTTTCTGAGGGCGATCATGTGTTTCTTCAGGTAGTTCCGACGAAAGGAATTAGTAGAGCTTTGAGAACCCGAAAGCTTTCACCTAAGTGTATAGGTCCATATCAGATTCTTAAGAGAGTTGGTCCGGTTGCTTATCAATTGGCTTTACCACCCTCTCTATCCAACTTGCATAACGTCTTTCACGTTTCGCAGTTAAAGAAATATGTTCATGACCCATCCGTTATTCTAAAACTCCAACCTGATGACCTAACTCTGAAAGAAAACCTGACCTTTGAGACCAGACCAGTTCAGATAGAAGATCGTGAAGTCAAGCGGCTCAGAGGGAAGGAAATACCCTTGGTCAAGGTAATTTGGGAGAATACTGACGTATCGGAAGCTACATGGGAATTAGAGGAGAAGATGCGCCAAGAGTATCCGGAGTTGTTTTTGTAATCTAGAATTTCGGGGACGAAATTCCTTTTAAGTGGGGGAGTAGTGTAACACCCCTAATTTTCGTCTCCCGAATAATAGGAAATTAATAATAAAAAGTTTTATTATTAATTTATAGTATTTTTCAAGTTTATGTTTTGTATTTAATTAGCCTTAAATATAAAAATAAGTGGAAATATTTTTATATGGCAAATAAATGCAAAATATAAGAAAATTGCATTATGGTCCCTGGATGAGGACTAAAAGGCAATATTAGAATGGTTCTTGGAGGGAAAGATTTAAAAATAATAATTTTTAAATTTTGAACTGATCTAACCGGTTAGTAATGCCCTGTAACCGGTTAGACGATGAACTCAGAAACTGGTTTAGTGGATTTTGATGAGTAATCACTCGAATTACTCCGTAATCGCCATGATTACAGCCTTGGATGAGTGGAGAACCACGCGTCGCCCTGCATGCTACCTCAAATTGTCTATAAATAGAGGAGTTTCTGATGAATTTAGGGTTGTTCACTTGATTTCTGGTTGAAGGGGCTGATTTAGGGTTCTGATTTTGTGAGGACGATTTCTCCTTCGTTCTTGAGTGTTGAGAGACGAGTGATACACAAACACGAAGCTTACATCCAGAGCTTCGTGTTGATACCAAATTTGTGAGTTAAGAGTGAATGTGGAAAGAGGAATCAAGCTTGGAAGCCAGGAGATTGAGTCTGAGCTCTGTGCTGTTCTGATTCTGGAAGCTGATTTCCAGATTCGATTTTGACTTGGGGAAATTGTGGGAATCTGTGGTTTTTCTTCAAATCCAGTGATAACCTTCATCAAGATCGTCTTAGAGGTATGGGAGAAGTCTATACTATACTAGATTTAGACTAAAAATCGATTGATTTAGGATTTGAGTTCACAAAACTCAAAAGGGCATTATGTGTTTTTAAGCACAAAGGCTTGGAGGCCAAAAACTTGCTCACTGTGGTTTTGAGCAACTTTAGTTTGATGCATGCAAGCTATATAAATGCTGAATTCTGTGTTTGAGGGCTTAATCTAAGTTTTGTTGTGTTAAATTGTGTTTATGTGAATTTTCATGCAATTTGATACAATAAACTTGATGCATGCAATATGAATGTGTTTCTGGGTGTAAACATGTTTATTTTAAGGCATATGAACTTTGTGCATAATGAAATTTGGTTAGATTTGAGAAATGAAGAAATTGAGTTGTTAAAACTCTTGTTTTAATGGTCTGACTGCATAATCTAACCGGTTACACGATTTTCGTAACCGGTTAGACACTGCAGATTTTCAAAGAAAATGAGTTTATTAAACAGTCCTGAAATCTTAATGGTTTCTGCTCAAATTTAAGCTTTAATTTCATTATACATGATCTGAACTTGAGTTGTCAAAGTTCTGATTTGAAAGATCAAATTTAATGCCTTAAGTTAATGAAATAATTTCAAGAGGAAATTATGTTCATTGGAAAAGGAAATGTGATTTGGACTTTTGAATGTTGAAACAATGGTTTTTGAGGTATAAAACAATGTTAAAGTGTTTTGGATTGGGTAGAGAATTCAAGAAAAAGGGTTTTTCTGAATTGCAATGGTAAACAGTTCAGGTCTGTAATTCTAACCGGTTAGCCTGAAACTGTAACCGGTTAGTACCTGAATCTGAAAAATAAAAAGTTAAGTTTTTAAATACCATTGAAGTTGTATTACTCAATCTAAGTTTAAAAAGGCATGTTTTGAGGAAAATTCAAAGGGGAATTTTATGCCAAAGGTTATACCTCAAATAAATCATTCAAAAGGAGAAATTGGGATATTTCTAAATCACATTAATTAATTCAAAGATAAAACCAACCCTGATGTTTTTGCATACATATAGACTGGAAGTCTGGTTGGTAGGAACGTTTATCATATTCTGGGAATATGAGGAGGGTACTCCGGGAGTACCAAATGATAACCTACTTGATGACACATTATAGATATGTGGCCAGTGTCCGGGACCTGGTTTTTATGCGTTCTGGGAACGTGGCGTTCTGGGAACGTGGTGCACACTCCGAGAGTGATGCTTTTTATCCAAGTATGGTTCGGCATTATGTTCTGGGAACTAATGTCGGTGTTCTGGGAACACAAGGGTGTACTGGATGGACGTCCAAGATGGACATTTAGAGGCCTCAGTTGTGGATAGAAAATCATACATCATGCCACCTGCATTATAAGAGTTATAATGTTGAAAAATTGGTGTGCTCATATGTATTTGCATTATGATCTGTCCATGATATATTTGTGATTGTAATTTTAGTCTTTATCAATTATGTATATGTGTATACTTACTCCCTGTGCCCTGTTTAGGTGATGGCCAGATACCTAGCCTGCATCGAGATACGCCCTATCCCTAGCGGTATATGGACGTTTGAGGAGCACCGTGCCACTTTTGAGGGGGAGGTTGAGATCACTCTCTACCACTCTAACCCTCTGGTGCGTGTGCGACCTCGTCGATTTAGGATCCCATTAGTCTATACTATGCATGTTCCACCTTTTTATGCTTATAGAGGACCACCACCGGCTCGACCTATGCGTCGTTTTCATAGTTTTAGATTTAGAGCTGCCACTCGTTCCCATCCTTCTTCCCATAGAGTTGTCACCGAGGAGACTCCTTCTCCTGGTCCGACTGATTATGCTAGGACTGCTTCTGCAGATCCTAGACCCAGTGGTGGGGTCTCTACACAGTCGGGCGAGGTCGAGGAGGACACTGTGGAGGATGAGAGCGAGGAGGAGGTGCATGTTGATCCGACTGTTTCTGCTAGAGGTGGACCCGCTGGTTCATAGGAGCCTGCATAGCATAGGTGTTTTGGATCCTAGATCCTAGGGATAGAGCGGTGGAGGATCCGAGGAGCTGCTGAGGACACTGAGACTTCTATTTTGAGACCATGTGTTTAGTGTATATATTTTTGAGAGGTCTTAGAGTGAGGTTTTATTTTATACAGCTGGGTTGTATATGTTTCATAAACTCTTGCTATCTCGACTAATGATACTTGCTGCTACTGTACTTATGGGGTTTCATATTATGCTTTTGACATATATATATATATATATGATGTTTAATTTCCTCAGCAGAGCCCCAAAAGTATTATTTTTACTTCCGCGAACTCTGATTCTTATTTACAAGGGATTCAGCGATAAATTTAAATTTCCTATGTTATGTGTTCAGATCCCACTCGAGAAGCAAGTGATATGTTTTCAATAATAACTATTAATAATGTTTTCTACGACTAAGGAAATGCTATCCCGAGGGTCTTTTCGAACTTAATATCGTGCTGAGCCGAATTCAAAAGAATTTATGACCAAGCAAGTACAAGTTTTAAAAAGGAAAAATTTTCTAGTCCGGATTTTTGATAGCAAGAAATAAACTATTTGGAAATATTAATTATTTTCAAGTTAAAAGAGAGCGTCACAACTCTAATCTCTGATCATCACCTTAATTACTTCCTCATCTTACCATCATCTAAACCATTAATTTAATCACTCCGGCACCAAACTTCTTAATCCTAATCACTTCACATAACTAACCACTAAGACTCCAAGGATACTCCGAGACTCATACTTCCGTCAACCCACACTTACTAATCCTTATTCTCCCTAGACTTTGCAACTTTTACCTGACAACACTCCATCACTAACTCCCTAGTCTAGACCCATCTACTTGACCGGGTAAGGTGTCAGGGTTCAATTTTCTCATCAAAATTTTTGGGAAGAACAAATGTCTGGGCAAATAGTGAAAGAAGAACCTTGGGTTCATATACAGTTAGGGCTTTATCAAAAACAGGGTCTAGGATATTTAGAAAAGGCTTTTTCCAAGCACCGTGCCAAAGCAATTTGGCGCACATATGGTTTTCACAAGAAACGTTTTAATCAAGAAAAGAAGGGGTCTAATCACAAGACGAATCTTACGGGTTAAGGGTCACCGCAAACAAACAGGTTTACGTCAAAAAGAAGTTCAACAAAGATAGCTCGAACCGCGAATTAACATTCCATGATGATACTGTGCACTCCTTCTTGATTCCCTTGCAGACGAAAACTGGCACCTTCCAGGAAAACGTTCGAGCACTCTTGGCGTTCCTATTCCCGTCTATTGCTAACCTAATACTAACGTACACACAGAGTATGTAAATCCATGCATAAGGTTACTTGAATCCAAACATAGCTCTAATACCAAAACTGTAACACCCCGATTTGGCAACTTGAAATCACAACTGTTTATAGTGAAAATTTGGGCCAATTTTTTTTTTACAAGGGATTTATATAAGATGAGAACGCTTGGGTTTTCAAAACACGGTTACGAACTAAAACTCGTGTTCTCACTTTGCATGACACCCTTTTCAAGTTCCAAACCGAGATGTCACAAGACACCGCACTTTGAAACTCGTTTTTAAAAACATTGTTTAAAACACGGCCCATTTACTCATTTCAAAACATAAACTTTAGTTAGGGTTACAGCACTATAGAGCCAGGACTTCAAGTAACTTGCAATGGAAATACAAAACTTTGAAAGGGAAATTACCTAACCGCTAGTCATCGACACTAACGTTTCCGCTGCGCTACTCTGATTCTTGGTACGTCCACTCCTCGGGTCAAGAGTAGAGGCATCCTCGTCAGTCTCCCTAACAAAGCTTTCCATATCCGCTTCTCGGGCTTTCTTTTCCTCCTCATAACGAGCTAGCAGTCTCTCCGTGTTTCCTTTCTAAAGACCATACAGAATTTTCCCAATACCAAACAGACATATAGGAGAGAGTGAGTTACCCAAAACATATAATGTCGACTATGTGGATTTACGATAGGCAATTATTAAGATAAAGCAGTAAATGACAAACAACTCATATAAACAAACATAATCATCATCATCATTACACAAACATCCTCATCATCATATGAATACCATGTTATCATCACTTCTCACATCTCATTCTATATTTAACACATCACTGAACCATTCTTCTCGAATCTTAGCTTTAAGTTATTAAGTCTTATCATTTCAACTCACTCAATGACTTGGGGAACCATCATTGAGGAAAACGGCACTCACGTCTACATGTCCTCGGTCATCCATCCACGCCTAGTCGGAAGCAAACAGGAGTACAGGACCTTTACCACGCGGGCACGACAGCTGTCACAACACATAAATGGTCCCAGACTAGGAGGCCTTGCCTCAAACCATAATCATAAATAACAGTGCACACTCTCAGCGGCAATCACAAATGCCCCGTTCCAGTCCCTCTCACTATTCTCGATTTGCAATCTAGGGGGCGACAGTACAGTTCTAGTCTCGAGTGCAGAACTTACCACGGTATTAGACCCAGTCCCCACCACGTTAGTGCACCACTTATGGAGTTCGTTCTGCCTAGAACAGTACTCTAGACTTCTTGATGTTTCACCGTCATCGTCCTCCCCTAATGCAATCTCGTCCTAAGTATCCGCAGATACTTCTCGTTCCTTCCTCTCCACTACTTCAACACACACTCATACCTCACTGCGTTATTCATGTCTTTTAATAATCTTTCAAAGTTTTCAGGCTTTTAAGGTATTATTTATCGGCTTAACCCTAACAGTCGGCTCGTCCTTGGTGCATCCCTTCAACGAAGCTCAACCACTAATCGTTCCAACTGTTCCCCAATTCATCACATCTCATTTCAACATCTCATGTCACACTCTTTCTCATCTTCACATTTCATCATCTCAACTCATCACACAATTCCTCTCCTTCTCAAGGCTCATTTCCTCATTTTTCTCAGAAACATCCTTTGCAAAACTTTTTCGAAAATATCATTTCACAAAACTTTCACTTCACAAAACTCTTTCAAAAATATTATTCCATAAATTTCCTCAAAAATATTCCTTCGCAAAACTTTCACGAAATATTGTTTCAAAAAGGTTTTCTCTAAAATGTCCTTACCAAAAAGACTTTCTCGAAATAGCATTTCAAAGAACTTTATCAAAAGATTGTTTCCAAAAACTTTTCCCAAAAATATATCTTTTGTCAAAACTTTTTCAAAGAAATTGTTTCATAAAACTCTTTTGAAAATACTGTTTCACCTCTCATCAAAATACCTTTTCGAAAACCTTTTCCAAAAATCTCTTTTCAAAACAGTTTTCAAAAATCATACTTTTGGATGAGTGCTAATGGAGGAGCAAGCTCGACTCAACACTAGGCTCCTTCCAAAAGTAAAAACAAGGAATCACATTTTTGCTGAGCGCTAGTGGAGGAGCAAGCTCAACTCCACACTAGTCCCAGACTAAAACCAAAAACAGGAGCCACACCACATCTCAGCATCTTTTCTCAATCACATTTTTCCTCAAATCACATCTTTCCTCAGATCACATCTCCTTTCAACATCTTTCTTTTGCATTCCATGACTTGTTTAATCTTTATCATCACTCTTCTTTCTTTCAATCACGTTTTCTTATTCTTACAATTAATTTTTATCAACACCTTATTCAGGTCATCACTGTATCCCAACAATATCATAGCTACTCAACCAATAAATGGATCATAAAATAATTGAACAACTCAAACATAATCAACCAAAGAACATAATATCATAATTAATAATCCAATCTCAGCCGTTCGGGTGGATAGCTAAACAAACAATCAAACAATCGCTATCACATACACCACTACGCTAAATGAGATTGGAGTCAAACCTTTGAGATGATTGGAACTCTTAATAAGTTACCTATTACCACGACGTCTTAAGGGAAACCCCTCTCTCACCTCAAATACCGAAGGTCTTCGCATGCTTTCCAAGATTCGTCGATCACTAATTCCGCCTTGTTTCCTTTGCGTCGGTCGTCCGAACTATAGCATTTTTCCCCGTGCGTTAGAAACATTTGAACGAATTCATTTAATTTGTTTTAGAAAACACTTCGAAATCATTTGTTTTTTTGAAAACATATTGTTCATATCCCAAAAGGGTTTTCGAATCCAAATCAAGTTTATAATAAAACGTTTTTAAGAAAACTTTGAAACAACTTAAAATTAATCACTTTAAAACAGAACTCATGTTACAAAAATCGTTATTCTTTGTTAAACAAAATTCAGAACTTAGGAAAATCAATTTAAGTTTCTTGAATCATACTTTCAGTAAAACATTTTCAATCCTTTGGAAATTCAAATATAGAAAACACATCACTTTATAAAACATTCACAATTACACACACAAGGCTAATTATATTAAAGGCCATTGAATTATTGACACAAAATTCCTTTTTAATCAATTTATTTATTTTATTTCTACAAACCGAAAGGAAAATTAAAACAACAACATATCATTCCAATCACACACATAGCATTCTATATACAACACATAGTTATTTACATAGAACATTTCATATAAACAAATTTCCTAACTATTCTGGCATGCTTAGACCGATTCATATAAATGCAATTTATTAATGCATGTACATTCTAAGCCTTTTAAATTCAATTAATTTCATTATGTATGCAACTTAAACAATGATCAAATATAATTTCCTACTTCTTTCTCTTCATGGCCGAATGCTTAGCATGCAAGCAGACAAGATTTTTAAGTCAATTTTCAACATACAAAATCACAGAATTAAATCAAACATCACACCACATCATTTATTCACATCACGCACACAAATAACTCAAGTTCATTACTCAGTTTCAAATGAAAATCAAGATTAAATTTTAAACTTCTAAAAATATCATGCATGTATTTAAAATTACTAGATCTAGTCCTATCACTCTCATGCATCAACTAAAAGACATGGGATTCATTTTTATTCAAGATGGCCGAATGGCCTCTCACAAAAACATGGCATACATAAAATCAATTACTAAAACCAAATCATGTTCATATTTCAAAAATCATTTTAAAACTTGCTTATTTAATTTTTCCTTCACAACCGTGACAAGTATTAAATGAAAACATAATTTTCTACTTAAAATCAACATGCATGATTCACTTTTTTTTGATTAAACATGGACCATAAAAGATATGCATATAAATCAACAAGTTATCATCAAATAAACATGTAAAGTAGAGATCTAGACTTTATTCGCACACAAGCTTAAATCACACATTTATTTATAAAAAAAATTACACAAACACCTCATAGATCTTCACTTAAGCAAGCAAAATTTAACATGCAAGATAAAAGATCTTAAATCAAGTTCAAAGCATAAATTAATTTATAAAATCCTTTCTTAAAAATACAATAACTCACGGTTTTAACAAAGAGTTCAACATGCAAGGCCAAATAATTTTACTCTAACTTAGATCATGCATCAATTTATCAAACAAGCACATAAACATGCATGGATCATGATTTAGAACAAGAAAAGTATTAAGATCTAGCAAGGAGATGCAAACCGAATCACACACATAGAGGTACAATTGTTACAAATTAATTTTAGTTCATGAAAGTCCAAGATCAAGAAGAAATAGCACATAAATTTACTTTACAAATCATAAAAACAACATGCAAAAGAAAAAGAAAGGGTTCTAAAAAGGAAAACTAGGCTATTACATTCTTCCTCTTTGTTCTTCGAGTTGCCTAGCAAGAAGGGTTGGGTCTTCATGCTCTAACACTTAGATCTTCAAAGGGTTGTTCTTGATTTAAGGTGGAACTCCTTCTTCTTCTCCTAAGGCTCACGGCCAACTTCTCCTTCTCTCTTTCTCTATTTCTTTTCTTATTTCTCTCTAAGAGTTTGGATGGGCTCTTAGAGGGTGTTGAGGTTCGAAGGGTGGAAATGAAGTGAGTGGAGGTGAAATGAACTAAGGTTTCATTCATATATAGGAAAGTTCACAATTCCCCATTTAGCCCTTGGAGAATTCGGCCTAAGCACAACCAAGGAGGGCGATTTGGTCCTAGCATAAGTTTGCATGGCTATGGTCACCAAAGTCAAGGGAACATGGAGGAGTGGGCTATGTCTTAGGGGTCACCTAGGTTCTAATGGGTAATTAGCTCTAGTTAGGGTTTTGTTAGCTTAGTTTGGTTCATGGTTACATTTAGTGGGTTTGATTTCTTACTCTCTAAGCGCACACACACACACACGTAGAAACACACACATATGACACATACACCCTCACCTACATGCACACACAACGTGGCACTCACTCATGCACACACATGTTCTTTATTTTTATTTCCTAAATCATTAATTTATTTCTAATCAATTTTTACTTAAAATTATTAATTCACACCACAAATCAATCAATTCATATAACAAGGCACTTAAACTTAAGAAATCATATTTGCATGCATCACATATTACACATACATTAAATTAAACACACAACACATAAAATTCATGCCAAAACACATCATCACAAAACACATTTTTCTTCAAAATTCGTATTCCTTATATTCTGAAAATAAATTTTTATAACTCAGCCCAGAAAATTCTAAAAATTACATTTTCAAATTCTAGGTTTCGAAACGATCGTTTTCATATAAATATCATCAAATTCCGAGTTACGGTTTAAAAGTTATGGATTTTTAAAGATAACAGACCCAAAAAATTTCATTTTTAACAAAATCATCTTTTGATAAAAATCACAATTTTAGCCAATCATTTTCAAACTCAACAAAATCATCCACTTTTCTTATATAAAATATTTTGTTTGTAAAAATCCATAGAAATCAACACTTTATTTCCTTCTTATGAAAAATACTTTTTGTAAAAATCATCATTTCAAGGTTTCTTTCGTTAAAAATCGTTTACGCACGTACGGGAAAAATGCGGGGTGTTACACAAGAGCTATCCAAATAAGTTGTTCCTTGAGACTTCATCATTTCGAGCATTGAGTTGACGAAAAATGACCATTGTCTCTTGGAAGGTATTAGCCTTTGGAAGGTATTAGCCTTTGGAAGTCTTCTACACCAAGTGATTCACATGTGGTGGCAATTAAATACCTTTAAGTCCGATACACTTGTGCACGCCTCAGTCAACTTTTTATAATAAGCATTTTTATTTTCTCTCTATAAGTTATGTTATTAGTGATTATTTAATTTCTTTTACTATTTTTTCAAAAGTTACACATTGTTTGGCAACATGTTGCCTCAATAAGATATCAAGCACCTATATGACTTCCTGGAAATTCTCATATTCTTGACCATGCAAGACAACAGAAATAACCTCCATTGCAATCTTTGCAGCAAATCTAAGTTCAACTTTAAATGTCTTAGCATGATAGGATAACTTCAGCCTCTTCTTGTCACTCTCATTTGGACTTCAAGTTTCAGGACTGCAGTTTAAAAGATGACAATGATATAAAAAGTTGAAACAATAATACATAAACCAAATAGGAGAATTTAAAATTAACAACTAGAAGGATTATCACTTGTTTGACCATATAAAGTTGCCTATCCACACACTAACTAAACATCAGAAGCGAAAAACCCAAGCACAGCGTATGAAACAAAAATAGCAAACTTCACACCGAAAAAAAAAACAGCATTAATATAATTACTTAAAAAAGGGTTTTCGATCTACAAATTACTAGGTTCTCAATCTACAAATCACGTGGTTAATGATCAAGAGAAAAAGAATAATAGCTAAAAAAACTCAATTACAATCTATTTAGATACGTCATATATTCACACCAAGTAAGGGAAATAAAATAGTGTACCATTACTTAATGTGGTTGGAAATTAAAAAATATGCAAATTAAACAGAGATTTTCCCTATGAAGCAAGCAA
This sequence comes from Crotalaria pallida, assembly GCA_037953625.1. NCBI lineage: Eukaryota > Viridiplantae > Streptophyta > Magnoliopsida > Fabales > Fabaceae > Crotalaria > Crotalaria pallida. The sequence goes on from CM075649.1 coordinate 122,712,329, forward strand.
ATCAAAATTTTTCACCCAACATATAAAGAAGATCTTCGCATCAATCAACATATCAGCATGAATCCAACTATAAATATGTTGTTTTCAACACATGCACATCCTAGCCTAATTAATTGACTACTAACATTTAGATCTAATTATGCTTTGGTTTAGATGCCAATACAAAATTATAAGAAAACAGACACAGATTGTGCCCATGTAACACACATCAGATAGATGAACCACCAAATTTTTGTTGCTTTAATTCCTGCTCACAAACATACTCCCCTCCACCAATTCAAGCATCTAACGAATATCAATAGTGTCTGAACTGCATAATGATTTCAATCACATTATAGGCGCATCTAATGAATATGAATAGTGGTTGAACTGTATAATAATTTTAATAGTGGTTAAAACAATTTTAATAATGAAGAAAAATAAAATATCATTTATGAGAAACACAAGAAAAAATAACTCAGCTGTGAAAATTCTTTCCCTTGATAGAAAAGGGAAGAGGATGACTAAGCTTATACCTTCTTTTATTACACTTTAGGTAAATAAAACTAGAGTTGCATCAAATGAGAAGAAAGAACAAAATCACAGGACAAGCATCCTCCTAGAATTAGATAAGGATAAAAAAAAGAACCACAAGAAGTATTGTCAAATCAACCTCCTAGAATTATCAAAGCATCCTCTACATAAAATATTGTCAGCTCAAAAGAGCTACCCAATAGATGTTTAGTTATTTTTCTATTTCACTCATGAAAATTCTTTCTCTAATAAATTCATAAAAAAAGAACACTATATTTTTTTTATTCAATGTTTTTCTTCACTCACATTCCTGTTCCATATTAAAAGAAAAAGCACGAAGACCAAATAAAAACATGTAAAGCAAATTAGAAACTTAAAATATGCTTTGGGAAACTGAAATCAAATTCGAAACTTAGAAGCATTTCTTCAAACAAGTTGTGTGGCAAGATTTAATACCTTAGAATGAATGGAGAGAACTGAGAATTTACAAGCTACTTTCTCACTCCTTGTTGTTGCTGCAAAATGAACAGAGATTAGGAATTAGGGATTTGCATAGATTTGAGTGATTAAGAGCAATTGAGACTAAGGATTCCAGTATTTGGGATTAGGGTTTGTTATTAGCGACTGAAGTCAGAAAAAGTGAGCTAGGAGCTTCGATTAGGGATTCCATTCTAAGTAATTGAAATGAGAGAATGGAGATTACCATGGAGATTGAGCGACTTCTAGAGATTGGGATCAGAGTTGCTGCCTTCTTGATTTGGTGCTTCATTGATATGATATAGAAGACTCTCAGAAATTTGTATGTTGTTTTCCCCTCCTGCTCTGCTTCTTTGATTATCTCAGAAGATGTTCCTTAAGAATATTATGTCGCAGCAAAAACCCTTTGGCCATGTTGGAGAACAACCCATTTGGATTACTTACTTATATATAAGTAAATATCTATAGGGTTGGTGAAGATGACAGGCTGGTATACATTGTATCTTAATCAAATATGACTAAAATCATATTAAGGAAATCATAAAAGAAATTATTCTTTTGCAAATTTTATTATGTATTTGCTATGTGTATATATATATATTTTCTAAAACATTTAGATTTTTTTACAGGGAAATAGAAGAAAATCATCACTTCAATTTTAAAAAATATTTTCTCCATATTTATTCAATTTTTAATAAAAAAAATGTATATGCCATTAAAATATTTCCACCTCCTGCATGGGAGAAGGATCGATTTCTAATTATAATTTAAATTAATTTCCCTATAAATTTTTTAGTATAAGAAAAAATCTATTACCACGATCAAAGTACATAACAGTCACCTGCATAGATTAAAAAAACTGCCACCTTCTAGGAAGGGTTCAGCTTAATCAACCTATGAAAAATGGATTAAGAGCTACCTTCTAGGAAGGGTTCTCCTAATCAATAAAAACCTTGAATCTCATTACATACTTTGTTGACTAAGTCCACATTGGACCAGCTCCTAAAATTCTTACAAAAAAATAAAATTCTAAAAGCAATGTCTTTCTTAATTAGACTAAATCTATAATCAACAGTTCTTGAACAGTTTGCAAATGTTCTGGAATTTCTCTCAGCCCAAATATGATATTGTACTGCAACCACAATTGCCCTTAAGACCTTCCAAAATTCACTCCGCCTCCTCGTGTACAGCACCCACCGTCTCCAACGATCAGCACGCAGAGGAAACCTATGCAATCCAAGCCAAGCTGCACATTTGGTCATCAGATCCTCACTCCACGAGCACTCGAAGAAAAGATGACGAATCGTTTCTGCTGAAGATAAGCAAAGGCTGCAGAAATTGGGTAAGTAGCTCCAACTTAACTTATCTCTTGTAAGTAGCTTGCAATGACTAGCTAACCAAGAAATGAAGCTATGTTTAGGCACATTCAACCGATTCCAAATCATCTTTGACATAGGAAATAATTCTAGGTTCCCCTTTAAAAATTTGTACCCTGATTGCACAGTATAAGCTCCATCGTGACATGCAGTCCATCGATTAGCTATAAATCCCCCTCTTAATTTCTCTCTGATTTTCAATAATTGCTTCCACTGCCAACTTTGCCCTTGAATCCACTCACAATCCCAAAAATTTTGGTTTTTTAAGTAGACACTATGAATCCAACGCACCCACATACAGTCCTTTTTCTCTGCCAAATTCCACACTTGTTTACCCAGAGCAGCTTGATTCCAAATCACACAATCTTGAATTCCCAAACCTCCATAGCCCTTATCAGTACAGATTAAAGACCAAGCTACTTTAGCCTGATAACCACCACTTTCATTTGCATTCCAGAGGAACTTTCTACACTCTTTCTGAATTTCCTTGATCACAGCAGTAGGAATAATAAACATAGATGCCCAGTAGACATGGAAGCTCATCAACACTGAATTTATTAAACACACCCTGGCCTGATATGATAGGTTCCTAGTTCTCCAATATCTTATACTTTTTAGAACCTTTTCTAATAGCACTGAGCAAGTAGAAGCATTCCATTTTCTAGAAGATAATGAAACACCTAAGTATCTGCAAGGGAAGCAACCTTCCTGATAGTTAGTGATGTTCAATAGTTGCCTTTTAGTATCCTGAGAAATTCCAGCCATGAAAATCTGGGATTTTTCAGTGCTAAATTGCAACCCTGTCCAATTTGTAAACTCATTCAAAGCATGCTTAACAATTTTGAGATTGGCAGGATGAGCCTTACAAAAGACCATAAGGTCATCTGCAAAAGCTAAGCTAATCAACCTGGCCTCTTTGCAATAGGGATGGAATCTAAAATTCCTCTCATATGCAGCAAGACTTAAATTCCTTGTTAGCATTTCCAAAGATAACACAAATAGCAGAGGAGACAAAGGATCTCCCTGTCTAATGCCCCTAGATGCCCTGAATCTCTTCCCCTGTTGACCATTAATAACTATAGAGAAAGATACTGTCCTGATGCAAGTCATAACCCACCTAATAAACTTTGAAGGGAATTTCAAAGCTAGGAGAACATTCTCAATATAGGACCAATCAATTGTGTCATATGCTTTTTTAATGTCCAATTTCAACATACATCTAGGAGAGACTCTCCTTCTCCCATACATTCTCACTAGTTCTTGAGTAATCAGAACATTGTGTAGAATACTCCTGTGTTTGATGAAAGCTGTTTGATTGTCCTGCACCACATACTGAATCACTTCTGCCAACCTCTTGCTGATGATTTTAGAAATACATTTGTACATAGTTGAACAGCATGCAATAGGCCTAAACTGATGCACCTGAGTAGGAGAATCAATTTTAGGAATTAGAACCAGATTTGTGTGATTAATCTCTCTGAGCATAAAGCCTGTCTGAAAGAAATCTTGTACTGCATTACAAAGATCCTGACCACAATATCCCAAGCCTTTTGAAAGAAACCAGCTCCAAAACCATCAGGTCCTGGGGCCTTATTCTTGTCAATAGAAAACAAGGCTTGTTTAATCTCTTCATTTGTCACTGGCTGGATTAAACACAGCTGTTGAGTAGTTGTCAAACAATTCCCTTGCTCTACTACCTGCTGAGAAAACATCTCCTCCCTCTGTCTGGCCATAAAAAGATCTGAATAAAACTCCTCAAAAAGAGTTATTATATCATCAGGGTCTGTAATAGGCTCACCAGCATCATTCTGAACCCTTAAAATCCTATTCTGGTAATTCCTTTTCCTTATGGAGTCATGAAAATACTTTGTATTACAATCACCATCTTTTAACCAATCTAGCTTAGCCTTTTGCCTAAGGAAAGAAAGGGCATCATCCTGAATTTTACTATACTGCATTGAAATGCATCTCTCAGCCTCATGGAGCACTGGATCTAAAGGATTCTTGATCATCTCTGTTTGAATTGCCTCAAGCTTCAGCCTCAACTCCTTTTCTCTTTCAGTAATATTTGAAAAAAACTGCCTATTAAATAAGGATAAGCTACTCTTAAGGTAGCCAAGCTTTCTACATATGACAAACATACCACTGCCCTCAACATTCCTTTTCCAATCATTCTCAACTAGAGCATAGAATTGAGGATGATTTGCCCACATGTTATAAAATTTAAAACTAGATCTAGTTTTTTTCAATTGCATGCCCCAATCAATAACAATTGCTGAATGATCAGACAAACCTGGTAAAGTAAATTCTGCAACAGCCATTGGCCAATCCCTGCACCAAGTCCCATTTACTAGTGCCCTGTCAAGCTTAGACACTATTCTATCAGGACCAATCTGTTTGTTACACCAAGTAAAATAGCAACTTATTTGCTTCATATCCATAAGGCCACAATCATCCACACAAAGCTGAAAATCTCTGGCACTGTTTATATCAATAGGGCAGCCACCAATCTTCTCTTGCTGACTAAGACAAGTGTTGAAATCCCCTATAACAATCCAAGGAATATTTATATGAGTCTGCATACCCTGTATCACCCTCCATAACTCCTTCCTTTCATTTTGGTCATTTTCAGCATAAATGAAAGTCACAAACATTTGCTTTTGATTCTGCTTGAAGATAACATGACACATCACATACTGTGCAGACCTAGCAACCACTGTTACCTCAAACACATCCAGCCTCCAAAGAACCCAAATCCTCCCAATCACACTTACATTTAGGTTTATATAAGAACCCCAACCATTTGCAATACTCCTCTGAACCTGTTGATAAGAGCTTCCTCTCAACTTATTTTCTAGAATAGCAAACAATCCTAAATTATAATTATTCAACAACTCACGAACCTTTTTTTGTTTTCGAGGGTGGTTCAACCCTCGAATATTCCATGCTCCAATCTTATCCATGAGGGGGTACATTTGAAGATTCCCCTTTGTGCCCCTCCATACTACTCTGTTTGACCTTACTCCTAGTGGACACTGAGATCCACCCTTCATTATTTGTTTCTTTCTGTTTCCCTTTATCTTCAGCTGATTTAGACACTGTCAGATCCTCTACAACTGTTGCCACAGAGACTAGAGCTTCTGCTACATTCTCCTGAGGAACAATCCCCTTATCAATATTTTCCTTCAATTTTAAAGCTTGATCTAGCTTCTCCATGTCCTGTTGGGTTGGTTTATTTTTAACAACCCACTCCTGTCTAACTCCTTTTTTGCACATCTTTGCATCATGTCCATATGCTGAACATTTTGTGCACAATGTTGGCTTCCATTCATACTTCACTGTTTGAGACACAATTATTCCCTTTTCATCTTCAAAATGAATCTCTTCAGGTAGAATGGCAGGGTCTACCTCAACCAAAACCCTAGCATAACTGATTCTATTCCTCTCTTCAGTGACTTTATCAGCCATAATAGGGGTTCCAACCAAACTGGCTATCTTCCCAAGAGCAGTAGCCCCCCAGAATTTTAGATTCAGATTTGGCAACTGAATCCATATAGGCACCTTGTCAAGAAAATTCTTTGAAACAGGCCTTCCTGTCCATGGAGCAATTATCAATGGCTTCCTGTCAAAATGAAATACTCCAACATCCAGAACACTATTTCTCCCTTCAATGGTATTAAATCTCACTATCAAAGTACCATCAGCATTCATTAACAACTTATCTATCCCATACTGTCCCCAAGCTTTTTTGATAAAGCCACTAAGAACAGGGTAAGGGGGATTGGCTCCTAACACATAACAAACTATAGCATTTTGCCAGTACTTAACCTCATCCTCTATATCTGTAGGCTCAATTTTCCCCAAGGCAATGCCATCTTTCATCATAGGCTGGTGAAAATTTAGTTTACCACCCGCATTTCGTAGTTTTGAAATATCAAAACTATCCCATACATTCTGTTTTGGCATCTCATCTTTATTCTTTTCTGTTATTTCTGGTGCCTGCGATCGTGGGCTTGTATCTTCATTACTCTCTTGTTGTTGCTGATCACTACTCTCTATTTGATTCACAGATAAACCTTGTTTCTTGACCCTGTCCCGAATCAATTCAATACTCTGCACCAACGACTCCAGTTGCTTAGGCGTCAAGGCATCTATTGCTTCCAGATCCTCCTCATCAAGTTGGGACAAATCAAAGACTTGTTGCGATTTCTCATGCTTTGAAGACGAACCAGGTGTTTTTGTCGAGGGTGACTTTGGGGGCCGCCCCCTCTTCTTGGCCATGGTGGCCACGCCGGCGTTAGAGAACCCTAAACACCGTGAGAGAGAAGAGAGAGAAGAAATTTCCCTATAAATGCATATATTAAAAGTATGATGTTAATATATGGTATAAAGAATAAAGATGTAAATTAAAATTTGATTTGAGAAATAAGTAATACTTTATAATTTGTCTAATTAATCAATTTTTTTATATGCAATTTTTTTTTTGGTAGGGGAGGATGGAGAGCACAGTTATTTAGGTTTAAACTCGGGTATGCTCATATTTGATGTGTCGTCATGGACATGTCAAAAGAATAAATTATAATTAAAGTGCATCAATTGATGTGGTATTTTGCTCATAATAAAAAAAATATGTTGTATAGGTTTTTATCATATTTTAAGCATAAAATGTGTGGTTAAATATGCTGTAATTTTTTTTGAATTTCTCAAAGTATCCACCTAAGTAATTGTGTGACTAATCCTTTTTACATTATCGGGCTCTTTCGAGAGTAGTCTCCCGGCAAGGCATTTTACATTCACAAGAGTCGGGGATCGAACCCTCAAGCATATGCTTAAGTAGCAACAAATCACTAACCATCTATACTAATATCTATTGGTAAATATAGTGTAAATATAATATTTAGTGTTTGTTTTTCTTTTTTTAATTGTTAAGTACAATAGAATAGATACGGGAAAAACATTGTGGTGGTTCATTAAGTCAATACATATTACAATATATTTTTTTACTTTGAGTAAATATCAACGACTTCGGGGATATCACTATGTACAATGCAAAATATGTTTGTTCATGTGGCAAAATATAGGTTTTGATGAATATAGCCCTTATTTAAAATTTGTTTTCTTCTCAAAATCAAAATGGTGTAATGTTGGACCTATTTTATAATATTTTTTTAAAATATAAGCAAAAGTAACTAATTTTCTTAAATTTTATTTAATTCTCAATGCTAGTTTTCTAAAACATACATAGAAAATTGTAACCTCTTTTAATTTTTGTTTCATTCTCTTCATTACTTTACTAAAATACCTCTATTTTTGATTAATTTGAGAAAATTAAATACAATTAACTAACTTCCTTTATAAGCATGATTTTAATATTTTTGGCTTATATTTTAAAGCGGAGGGAGTACCTCCATTCTTATTTATTTGTCCTATTTTAAAAAATAACATTTTTTTTAGGAAATGTAATCATCTTTAAAATTTGCAATATATTAATTGTGTTTTTCCCACTATATCATTTCTCTCTTTATAATTATTAAGTTTTTTCACTACTTACGTAAATCAAGATCGATTAAATAAGATTAAATATAAAAAATCAAGATCGATTAAATAAGATTAAATATAAAAAATAGCATTTACTATAACATTCTTGAAATCCTAAAAATACAAATAAAAAGGAATAAAAAACTTCTAAAAAAACGACAAATAATAAAATACAGAAAGAGTGATTATTTTTAATAATTATTTTTAGCTTAAGTATACTTTGTATACCATCAATACTATGTATGAATGTCCGCGTAAGACAGCCCAGTTTCTGCAGAGACATTTAGGATTTCCCCCTCCCCAGGTCATGGGTTCTAGTCCCAGACCTCCCATATAAACCCAAAAAAAAATACTATGTATGAATGGTTTCAAATAACCGGTCTCAATCTTCATTTTGCAATTTTGAATTCGATAAGCATTTGAAGTGTAACTCTTGTTTTATTAATAACTACTACCTCCGTCCCTAAATATAAAGCCCTCTTGACACTTTTATTTTGTCCCTATTTATAAAGCCTCATACCAATTTTCAATGATCATTAATTACTTTTTTCCACAAACACCCCTATTTATTTAACACTTTTTAGATTCCCAATAATATTAATAGGGGTAATTTTGAAATTACATATCAAAATTTCACATTTTCAATACAATTAACTAAATTATTCCACTTTCTCAATGGACGTGAAATCCCCCAAAGAGGCTTTATATTTAGGGACGGAGGGAGTAATATATTAACCGTTTTTTAATATTGTCAGCATTAAATGCAATATTAATTTATTTTAGCACGTGTAACTCTCCAAACATTAGGAGAGCTACTAATTTAGTACCTCCGATTTAGGGATGACAATTTCATACTGTGAATGGGGATCCCGACGGGGACTGCCCCGTTTGGGGCCCCACGAGCGGGAACTTTTCCCCGTGGGGACGGGGATGGGGGAGAAATTCTTCCCGGGATAATTTCGGGGCGGGGAATGGGATTTGTTCCCCCGTCCCCGCGGAGACCCTGTCCCCGAACATTTACACATATGTCTTTATAAATTTATTTGTATATAGATTTAATATTAGGTGTTTTTGTAATTTCAAATCTATAATAATAATAATAATAATAATAATTTAAAAAAATACATTAGACTGCTGAATTAAAAAGTTAGAATAGAAAATTAGAAATTCACAAATTAGATGTCCTATATATTATCCTACTTCTTCTCCTTCTTCTTCGTTCTATACTTTCTCCACTCCTGTAGGGTCTGCCGACCATATACGGACCCGAGTCTCACCAAAGGGTTCCTCTAAGCGCATTTTGCTCGGTTTACCTGTCATGAAAGTCTTTTTCTCGGACTTGTGGGATCCGAGCATACGAGAGGGCTAGACTCGGACTTGATGGAACCGAGCCTTACGATCGGTCCCCAATCCATCAGGCTCGGGACTCTAGGACCGAGACTGTTAGGAAATAAGATGCGACAAACGCAGCGGAAAAAAAAATATATATCCTATTTCCACCCAGGATCCATGTGAAAGCATGATTTGATATAGGGAATAAAATTACCTTTTGCAGGGAAGAGGAGACCAACGAATCTTATCACGAACGCTTCGTCAATCACGAGCACATCAATGTGTTGTGCCTCTATCGGTATCCACACGAACAAATTCCCAATTGGAGTCACGTCTCTCTTCTCAATGCTAGCAGAGAAGAGAGAGTCTGTGTATCACTCACTCTCTGATATGACGGCTAGGGTTACCGTTCTGTGTCTCACACATATATAACCCCTAAAGCTAATAATATTATATTTATAATATTATCAGACCAACTGGTTGGGATTTTTAGGAGATAAATTCGAATTCTATCTTATATGTAGAAGATAAAATCAAATTTATATCTTATACATAAAGATAAAACGAATCATATCTTAATCATATCAGAAAGATTTAATTTTATAAAAATACAACTATTGTATTTTTTATCAAATGTAATATCTCCAATTTTATCTGCTCTTAGTGTGTGACCCTATAGGTTCCTGTAACGTTGGCAGTAATGTTAAAATCACATTTTAATTTTACAAGCAATGAGTGGTATCTAGCAAGACATCATTGCTACCCAAGTGACAGGAATGTCTGTGATATGACTAAACCTTTTACTGTGACCAATGAACATGTGTAAGTTTAATCCCTTTGTCCAAATATCATAGTTACACTCATGGCATGGAACGTGTCACCCATGAATAGTGTAACCTATGGTTTCTTGATCCCTGAGTAGACGCGTCTAAACAAGTCTCGTCAATATCTCATATTGACTGTCTTGAGTATGGCCATACATTTCACCGTCTCACTCAATCAAGGGTGTTGGAAACCAACAAGAGGCCTAACAATCGAGTAGAGGGGGGTGAATAGGAGATTGAAGCTAATAAGGCAATTTTTCGATTTATTGAAAATTAAACTGATGTTGTTCGGTTTTAAAAGAAAACCCGAGCTTCTTTCCGAGCAAACAAGGTTAAATGATTAACCAATCAGATGAACAAAATGGTTAATCAGTTAACCGAGCTGCTTCAAGGTAGAGTTGGTTTTTGACTTAAGTTCGAAGAACAACACTCAAAGAGCCGAGCTAAGAAGAATAACAGTTCGAACTTAGATAAATGAAGATTAGCGGAATTAACGTTACGCTTGGCAGCAACAGATAAGAAGTAAAGAAAGAACACCAGAGATTTATCCTGGTTCACTCTCACCCTGAGAGCTAGTCCAGTCCCCTCTGAAAACCTTTCAGAGAGCTTTCACTAAAAATCGATTTTCTGGGTTACAAAGGATTTATAAGAGCCTACCCCTCTAGACCTATCCAATCAAACGAGTGTACCAAACTCGTGACAAACTACCCACAACAAATCGACGACCAAAGAACCTCTTTGGAACCTTTACAAATTGAAGCTTTCTCGATCAGAGACCAGCTTCTCAAAACAGCAAATACAACGAAGAAGATGATGAAAGTGTATGGCTCCAATTCAAACACTCTTCGAATATGATGAAAGATTGAATAACAAGAGTGAGTCAATTCTAGAAGGATTTCACAGAGAAGAACTGATTTGAACTTAAAGTTAAGATTTGAAAGTTTTAACTCTCTAAGTTCGTATAAAAATCGAATGTTCTTCTTCTCTGTGAGTTTTTGATTTCTGCTCTGTTTGAAGGAAAAAATGAAAGTTTAAGTTCTGAAAAAAATGGTTGTAAAAGAATCAATAATCCATCATATGTGCTAACGTTGAAAACCTCCTCTTTTATAGTCTCCTCTTTTCTGCAGAGAAAGAGAGAAAGAGAGCTGTACGGAGATGGGGTTTCCAACGGTAACATTTAGATAGCAGAGCAGTGATGGTGACAGTTCACCAACCTTGGTTTAACTCATTTTGAATTTCAAACTTGTCAGAGCATAGGAGCTAAACCTAGGACTTCTACCCAGACTCAACGGTAATAAAAAGTACGGGACATTTGAGCAGAGTTCGAAGGTTGAAGACGATGCATTGTTGAAGACGATGAACAGAGATTGTCGAGCTTTTGGCTTTGTTCGAGCTTGGTGTTTCTGAGCTTGATCTGAGCGTCGGCAAATAGTCAAGTTTAGAACGATCAACCTGAGCTTATTTACCCTATCAGATGTTGTGACTGTTTCGAGCTTAATCCGAGCGAGTACCGAGCAAATAATCACCCGAGCTTACTGCCTTGAAATGAAGAACCGAGCTTGCAAACTTGGATGAACTTTGGCCTTGATCACGGGCCGAGTCAAAGCCGAGCTTGAGCTACAAAAGCTGACTTGATGCAGGTAGCGAAGAACCCTAGTTTTCCGAGCTTCTGCCGAGCCTCTGCCTTTGGCGGAACGCATACGCAAAACAAAGATTCCGAGCCTCTTCAGAGCTTGTACCTTTAGCTGAACGCTTGCGCTGATAAGTCTGACTTGTCTAACGCTAAGCACAAGCCGAGTCTGTTTATTTGACATCATCAAAAGCTCTTTGATTCTGCATTGTGAGTCTACAAAGGGGCCCAGAGATATAATTCATATTGATAAGGAAGGAAAAATCCCATCTACGTCACTCACATCTGTAACACTCCTTGTATATCATCTTACTTTATAAGAAAAGTAATAAGTTTGTGATTACTTGGACTTGTTGTTGTTGGAAAAAGATCTGAAAATAAGAATTTATCCCTTCCCTTGAAAATTTATTTTCACAAACACTTGATTGATAATGAAGGTGACTTAGTAAAATCAGAGTTTGCGGAAACATAGTAAAATCAGCATATTATACTCCCAAAATATATCAAGTGTAACAAGTCCATTAATACCAATTAAGTATTATTATGAAACTGAATTCTTCTTATGATACCTCTTTCCAAAATATGTATCATATAAATTCTATTAAAAATAGAAATGTTATAGAGCTGGTCACTGGTCCTTTGTCCAAACATCCTTCTGGTCGGATCCTCGATATCTGCACAACGGGTTCCCAACCCACACTCTCTACACTCTGCATGCACCTAAGGGACATCTCCCCTTACTGATTCTTGTACAAGCTAGATGCACGGTCAACACCTAATAAGGGCATGGGGTTAGCTATACATATTCGCATAATCAAATGGGAATAAATCTAACATCCACAAGTCAACATGTAGCAAACCATGATGCATAATCATATGAGCACACCCGGTTAATCATAATTCTTTCAATGCAGGTGGCATGATGCATGATTTCCTTCCACAACTGAGGCCTCTAAAGTCCATCTTGGACGTCCATCCAATACATCCTTGTGTTCCTGGAACACCGACATTCGTTCCCAGAACGTAATGCCGAACCATACTTGGATAATAAGCATCACTCCCAGAGTGTGCACCACGTTCCCAGAACGTGTAGCAAACCATACTTGGAATAATAAGCATCACTCCCAGAGTGTGCATCATGTTCCCAGAACGCATACGTTCCCAGAACGCATAAAAACCAGGTCCCGGACACTGGCCACATATCTATAATGTGTAATCAAGTAGGTTGCATCTCAATGTGTTCCCAGAACACTAACATACGTTCCCAGAACGTATAAAACCAGGTCCCAGACACTGGCCACATATCTATAATGTGTCATCAAGTAGGTTATAATTTGGTACTCCCGGAGTACCCTCCTCATATTCCCAGAATATGATAAACGTTCCTACCAACCCATCTTCCATTCTATATGCATGAATGCACAATCATCAAGGTTGGTTTTATCTTTAATTCTATTATTACACCAATGTGTTCCCAGAACACTAACATACGTTCCCAGAATGTATCGCAAACCATACTTGGAATATAATCAAGCACCACTCCCGGAGTGTGCATCACGTTCCCAGAACGTATCCAAGAAACCATGTCCCAAACAATGGCCACATTCCCAGAATGTGTCATCAAGTAGGTTGTATCAGTTTGGTACTCCTAGAGTACAGGGTCATGTTCCCATTAATTCCATTATTATGACTTAGAAAACACAACTTCTGAATGATATCTTGAGGTATGGCTTTACTCATAAAATTCACCTTTGAATTTAAATTTAACATATGCTCATAGACCTGGATTGAGAGAATATAATCATTGGTATTAGAAATCATTACTTAAAAACTTAACTTTTATTTTTAAGTTTCAGGTACTAACCGGTTACATCACCACCTAACCGGTTAGAATTACAGACCTGAACTTGAAACCACTGATTTTCAAAGAATCCTTTCTTGAATTCTCTACTCAATCCAATAACAAGGTCTTAGCATATCAAAATACCTCAAGTTCAACACATATTATCATTCAAAAGATCTAAGTCATATTACAATTTCCTTTATGCATAATTTCCTCTTGAAATTATCATTTGATATTAAGGTATTAACTCATCACCTCCAATCTAAACCAAACAGTGCTCAAACACATGGTTTTAGATTGGTCTTTGTATGAAATTCTAGCTTAAACTTGAGTACAAATGGTATGGATACTTAGCCAATTTCAGAAATTCATTTTCTTTGAAAATTGACAGTATCTAACCGGTTACAAATTTTGACTAACCGATTAGATTAGGCAGAACATACACTGAAAAATGAGGTTTTGCATACCATTTTCTACCATACTCAAATCTAACCAATTTCATTCATAAATAGAGTTTACATACCTTAATATTAGTGTGTTCAACCACATAAACATATCTATCTTGCATGCATTCAATTTAGATACTCAAATTGCACATATTTCACAACTTAATGCATCAACTCACAGAATACCCAAATAAGTCATGAATCCAACATCAATATAGCTTGCATGCATCTAGATAACATTGCTCATAACAATAATTGAGCTCAGATTGGCCTCCAAGCCACTTAACCATTTCAACTTATGCCCTTTGAGTCTCTTGGTGACTCATCCTATATTCTACCACAATCTATTCTCATTCTAGCAAATAGTAAGCTTCCCCCTTACCTTAGGTTCGTGCTTGATGAATCTAATCACTGGAATTTGCCAGATCTCCCCAGAATCCACAATCTCCATTTTCAGTTCACAACAGGTTTGACAGGGTCCAAAAACTACAAGATTTGACACATGAATTGGACAAACAAATCGGGGAAAACCATCAACACTCAATCTATGCAACATGAACTACGGATTTGAACAGATTTGAGACTCAAAAAGTGCATGTGCTTACCCAAATCGAAGTCCTAAGCAAGCTCCAGAAACTCAGAATCAGTGATGACAGCTCCAACACCCTTACTTTGAAAGCTTCGTTCTCTTGATTCAAGGACTCTCAACTCAAAATCTTTATATCAATACAAAGCCCTTGATGTGAGCTTTGTAACAGTGTATCACTCATGTTCTAACTCTCAGAAACGAAGGAGAATTTCAGAGACGAACTTACAAACCCTAAACAGAGCTTCAACCCTAAATTAGGAGAGAATCAACCCCAAATCCTTCAACAATTCAGCCTTTTATAGACGAATTGGAGTAACATGCAAGGCGACACGTCTATCTCCACTCAAGGAAGGAAGAAATCGTGGCAATTTCTGGGTTAATTGGGTGATTACTCATCAAACGCACTAATCCCAATTTCTGAGTTTATCGTGTAACCGGTTACACAGCCCTTCTAACCGGTTACATACTGATAAAATTCAAAAATTAATAATTTAATTACTCTTTCTTCAAAAACATTTTTAATATTGCAATTAGGTCCCAACCCAAGGACTAAATTACAATATTCACATTTTTGTACAAAATAACCATATAAAAATATATCTCATATTTTTATATATAAAAACACATAATGTACAAAAACTAAAACCTTCAAAACTAATATAAATCAATTATAAAATAATTGTTATAATTAATTTCTTGGTTATTTGGGAGACGAAAATTAGGGGTGTTACAACATCCCTCTACATGATTTGTCATATACCCGACTACAACCGTTATGATCACCTGGTTAAAGATGACGTTTGATTGCGTGAAAGCATATAATTCCTCATGTTGGAAACCGTAGCGACTTCAGGTCGAAGGACCATGTACACCACTGTCACTATGAGAATCGCTTATGACACTCACTTAATAACCCATGTAGCATTCTCATGGCGGGTCAATCCAGTACACAATTGTCCCAATGTGTACTTATGTGAAGACTTGATATCCCATATCCATGACAGGTGAGATACAGTCATCAGTCTGCCATATACTAGTCTCAATGTATTATAGTTGTCCTTATTAACTATAATTCTCGACTAGGGAATCTTTAAGGATAATTATCAATCAATAAGATCTCACTATCAAGTCATGTACTTGATATTCTTATGACATTGAACTTATAATCCTAAGGACTTTATTACATCAATTTTAATTAAACAATTAAAATATAATAAATGAAATGCCTCATTATTATTAATAGTAATAATCAATAAACATGAAATAAGTACAAGTAAAAGAGAAAATACGATTGCCACTAGGGCACTCTCCAACAATCTCCCACTTGCACTAGAGCCAATCGTTCATGTATCTAATATCATAAGCCCTAACATGTCCCTCATGCTTTTTTATAGCAAGAGGTTTAGTCAGTGGATCAGCAATATTATCATCTGTTGAAACTCTGCATATCTTCACATCTCCTCTGTCAATTATCTCTCGAATGATGTGAAAACGCCGAAGTATATGTTTGGATTTCTGGTGAGATCTCGGTTCCTTAGCTTGCGCAATGGCTCCATTGTTGTCACAATAGAGGTCCACTGGAAACTCAATACTAGGAACAACATCAAGTTCAGTTATGAACTTCTTAATCCAAACCGCTTCCTTTGCTGCTTCTGATGCAGCTATATACTCAACTTCTATTGTAGAATCAGCTACAGTCTCTTGCTTTGAACTCTTCCAGCATATAGCCCCACCATTCAAACAAAATACAAATCCGGATTGTGATCTGAAATTGTCCTTATCAGTCTGGAAGCTAGCGTCGGTGTAACCCTTTACAACCAGCTCATCTTCACCTCCATATACCAAGAAAACATCCTTAGTTCTTCTTAAGTACTTTAGGATATTCTTGACTGCTGTCCAGTGACCTTCACCTGGATCTGACTGGTATCTGCTCGTCATGCTCAAAGCATACGAAACATAAAGTCGAGTACATATCATGGCATACATGATAGATCCAATTGCAGATGCATATGGAATTCTATCCATGCGTTCCCTTTCTTCCTTAATGGAAGGACACTGTTCCTTTGACAAGGTTATACCATGTGACATTGGCAAAGATCCCCTTTTGGAATCCTGCATGTTGAACCGTTTCAACACTTTGTCTATGTATGAACTTTGACTTAGGCCAAGCAATCTCCTTGATCTATCTCTATAAATCTTGATGCCTAATATATAGGTTGCTTCACCCAAATCCTTCATAGAAAAGCAATTCCCTAACCAAGTCTTAATAGACTGTAAGGTAGGAATGTAATTCCCGATGAGTAGTATGTCATCCACATACAACACAAGAAAGACAATTGCGCTCCCACTAACCTTCTTATATACACAAGACTCTTCTTCGTTCTTGATGAAACCAAATTGTTTGATTGCATCATCGAATCGAATATTCCAACTCCTAGAAGCTTGTTTCAATCTATAAATGGATCGTTGCAACTTACAAACCTTTCCAGCATGTTTTGGATCAACAAAACCTTCAGGCTGTGTCATATACACATCCTCTAAAAGATTTCCATTAAGGAAAGCAGTTTTGACATCCATCTGCCAGATTTCATAATCATGAAATGCTGCAATAGCAAGCAAGATCCTAATGGATTTAAGCATGGCAACTGGTGAAAAAGTTTCATCATAGTCAATACCATGAACTTGTTTGAAACCTTTAGCAACCAATCGTCCTTTAAAGGTATGTACATTACCAGCCATGTCAGTCTTCTTCTTGAAAACCCATTTGCACCCAATTGGTTTTACCCCATTAGGTAGATCAACCAAGATCCAAACTTGGTTGGTGTGCATGGACTCCATCTCAGATCTCATGGCTTGAAGCCATTTCTCAGAGTCAGGGCTGTTTATAGCCTCTTGGTAAGTAGTAGGTTCATCTTGATCAAAAATCATAATGTCATCCTCTTGAGTCAAGAGAAATCCATATCTCTCTGGCTGAAGAGGAATCCTACTTGACCTACGCAAAACTTGTGTAACTTGAGCAGGTTGTACATCCACAACATCTTGTGAAACTTGCTCAACATCCATCGCTTGGTCTTGGCTACTTTGGGATTCTTGAATCTCATCAAGATCTATTTTTCTCCCACTATTTCCTTTAGAGAGAAATTCTCTTTCAAGAAATACGCCTGTGCGAGTGACAAACACTTTGCCTTCTGTGGGATTGTAGAAATAGTATCCCTTAGTTTCTTTGGGATATCCTACAAAGTAGCATTTGTCAGATTTGGGACTAAGTTTATCAGAAAGTAGACGTTTCACATAAACATCACAACCCCAAATCTTGAGAAAAGACATACTAGGACGCCTCCCAGTCCATATCTCATATGGTGTCTTTTCAACCGCTTTCGATGGGGATCGGTTAAGTGTAAAAGCAGCTGTAAGTAGAGCATGTCCCCAAAAAGAGATTGGAAGGTCCGATTGACTCATCATACACCTAACCATGTCCAACAAGGTTCGGTTTCTCCTTTCTGAAACACCATTCCACTGGGTGTTCCAGGAGGAGTGAGTTGAGATACTATACCACACTCTTTTAGATAGTCATCGAACTCTTGGCTAAGGTATTCACCACCTCGATCAGATCGAAGGACTTTAATACTTTTGCCAAGTTGATTTTGTACTTCATTCTTGAATTCCTTGAACTTTTCAAAGGTTTCATGTTTGTATTTTGTAACATCCTCATTTTTATTAACCTAATATGTATATTTAAGAATATTTTGCATATATCGAAATGACGTGTTTAAAACGATTTACAACTATTTTCTTAGTATCTGCGCATATGTACATAATTATAGTGAACTAAAATATGTATAAGTATAAGTACTTACAAATATTTTCTAATACATGTATGTATTAATATAACTACATTCCTTATGTAGGTATTAGTATTGGTATTTATACTCTTTGCGTATATGAATGTGTGTATTGATATTTGCATGTGTGTGTATGAATATATATATATATACACACACATATATGTATTTAGGTTAAGTTAGGATATATATATATATATATGTGTCTTCTTGTGTGTATTCCTCGGTGTTAGTAATTGTGCTTGTTCTTTGTGTATGTGTGTATGTTTATGTAGATGCGTTTGTAGTGCAAGGTTTGGGTAGGGAATTGTTTTAGAGTCTTTCGTTATAATCGAAGGGTAATTGGTTTAGGTTTTAGATTGGTGTGGTTGCGATTGGTCATAGTGGTCGGAGGCTGTTTTATTTTTAGCTTATGGACTGGTTTAATAAATTACTGGTATAAGTTATATATAATAATTTGCTATTTCAAAATTATAAATATTATTTTTTATCAAGTTTAATATCGGGATTGAGAAAATATATTTACTTTTGAATTTTTATACTTTTTCTTACGCAACAGCTATCTGTAGGGACCGACAACTTTATTATTTTTCAATCAATTTTGATTAACTAAAAGTATAATATCATTCTATTTAAATGTATCTTATTTTTAGGATCGTCAAACCTTTAGTTATAATTCAAAATACCTACACACATTGATCCATAAAGGAAAATGAATTATTAAAATATAATAAAAATTCCTAAATCTACCCTTATTCCCACCCCAACCCGTCACAAACAAATAAAGAAAAGGAAGTAGAAAGATAGAGTTAAAAGAAGAAAGAAAATAGAATGAGAGTAGTCGTGAGAGAGAAATAGAATGAGAGAGAGAAGGCGGAGGGACGAGAGAGAAAGAGAACTCCACGGTGTTTTCCAACTTCCCGGTCCAATAATTCAAGATCCAACCGTTCAATCTCAAATCCTTCTTAGGTAACTAATATCCTCAACTTCCTCTATCCATCTACCTAATTTATTCGACGATCCGTCAATATTTTTATTATCCCTATATTTTCAAATAAAGAGATGTTTATGACAAAAGTGATATGTTTTTGTTGTATAATGATATATATTTATTATTTTGACAAAAAATGAGTTTATTTGATATATATTTTAATGTTATAATTAGTTTTAAC
Source organism: Crotalaria pallida (assembly GCA_037953625.1). Taxonomy (NCBI): domain Eukaryota; kingdom Viridiplantae; phylum Streptophyta; class Magnoliopsida; order Fabales; family Fabaceae; genus Crotalaria; species Crotalaria pallida. Next base: position 122,731,911 of record CM075649.1, read on the forward strand.
ATATGTCCCTATTTAGATCCAACACGTTGTTTCTGACCCTGGAGCAAGTTGCGGATGTTAAACATGTCTATGTCGTTATTGCTAGGATTTCCATGTAAGGGGGGACTCTTTCCACACTTTGAGTTAGGGATAGTTAGAATTTATAATAGGATTTGAGGTTAATCGTTAAATTAGAGTGTGGGTAGCAATCAGTGTTTGATTTGAGTTGCTCTTGTATTTTAGTTAATTTTGATGTTATTATAAGTGTTTAAATTAAATTATTTTTGTATATTGTAAAGTAGGAAGTGAAGAACATTAGGGAGATGACTTAAATTACTGCACTCTGAGACATACCTGAGTATGTCGACTGATTTATTGGTTACCTGTTGATTTGTTGTTTGTTATTGATTGTTAAATTGATTGTCATACAACCTAAGTACTAACTGGTTATAATTGTGACTAAGTGTTATGATGGTTTAATTGTTAAAGTGTACGGACATTGGAATGGTTAAATAGAAATGGAAATGAAAATGAAAAGGGAAATGGAAACAAAATGAATAATGGATAGTTGAATGAATATGAATGAAATGAATGAAAATTGAATTGTGAATGTGGTTGTATTTTGTTGCCTTTATCTTTGATTTAGCTTTTAGTCTCAAGTTTTATTATGAGCTTTGTACTGTCCTTTTAATTCACTGTGCTGTGAAAGATTTCACCCTTAGTGGATAACAACTTAGGTACTTGTTCAAGGAGCTTGAAGATCAGAGTGCGCAGCGGAACAAGTCGGAAGAAAGGAAACTAATTTTGTATTCTTATTCTATATTGTAATTGGGTACCCCACGTTTTGTATATAAATGTTTTGTAAAAATAAAAGTTTAAGTTCTCCGCTTTATTTTTCAAACTTTGATTCATGTACTTTATTTCATGAAATTACCTTTAAAGTTTCTTGATTATGTCCAAAAAAAATTTATTTCTTTATAATTTATAATATAAAATTTGGGGTGTTACATATTTCATCAGATATACATACCCATATCTACTAAAATCATCAATAAATATGAGGAAGTACGGGTAACCTCCTCTAGCATTTGAACTCATAGGCCCACATATATCTGTATGTATGAGTCCCAAAAGTTCATTAGCCCGTTCACTGCTGCCAGTAAATGGGCCCTTTGTCATCTTGCCCAACAAACAAGACTCACATGTCTCATAAGATTCAAAATCAAATGAGTCTAAGAATCCATCTTTATGAAGCTTACAAATGTGTTTCTCATTTATATGGCCCAAACGACAATGCCAAAGAAAATTTTGGTTTGTATCATTTGATTTAAACCTTTTAGCATTAATGTTATAGTCTGGATGATCAAGATCTAACATATGAGGAAATCGCAATTGGTGGTTGGAGAGACTTAGGAACCCTAGGAATACACCTAGAAGGGGGGGTTGAATAGGTGTTGAAGCTACCTTGAAAGATTTTCGAACGAAACAAATCGAAACAATCAAAACAAATGATTTTTACAAATTCTACAGTACTTAATCGATTAAGCAAGTCGTGTACTCGAGTAGTACTCGATTAAGCTTGAACTTAATCGATTAAATATGACAGAAAACAGAAAAATCAATTTTTCATTCGAATACGAAAATCAATCAATTCACATGCAAGATCAGAGATTCAGCGGAAATGATTAACACCTATATTCTTATTGATTAACCTAGTTATGAAAATGATTTTCCCTTTATCAATTTGAACAATTAAAGATTCAATTCAATCAATTATGGAAAACAATCTTTCTAGGTTTTCAACCAAGAACGCAATCAAATGACTTGAATATAAAGAGTAAGGGTTTAGAGATACGACACAGTGATTTATCCTGGTTCACTTTCATCCACTTGAAAGCTACATCCAGTCCCCTCTTCAACCAAGAGAGATTCTTCACTGTGAGGAATTAGAGTTCTCAAATTACAAGTGATTGCCTCACAAGACTCCCTTCTTGCTAGCCTACAAGAGATAACCGACACCCTTGCCTTGTAATCCTATTGATCTTCTCTCTAATCTAACCTCTACCCCTTGTTGATAATCGACACAACAAGTCTTCAATTGCTTGATGATAAACCACACACCAAGGCTTCACTTGCTTGATGCACAACCAAGACTTCTTCTTCTTCTTCAATAAGAATGCACTTGCTTGATGATAAAATCGACACACCAAGACTTCTTGTTTGTTGTAGTGGCTTGCCTTCTTGCAAAGATTACAACACAATAGAAAACACAAAACAATCCTATGAATCTCAATCAAGAGTTATGACAATTCACCATAAGAGATTCAAAGGTTCTTGATCAAAGAATATGAAAATATGAGAACTTTGATCTTTAGAAAAATGAGAGAGAATAGAGTGGCTTGATTCTTTGTAAAACTTGTATGAAAATGATTCTTACTAATCACAAATAATAGGAAAAGGTTTATAAAGAATACCCAAAAGTTGTAGCACTTGAAAACTGATTTTGAGAAGTGAAAAACGTATTTTAAAAATCAGTTCAGCAGTACTTAATCGATTAAGCAAGTCGTGTACTCGAGTAGTACTCGATTAAGTTATCATTTAATCGATTAAGTTGGTACTGTACATGTTCAAAACTTGTTTTCTCAAAATCCAACCTTTCCTTTAAAACCTTTAAGCCACCTATTGATTCTAGGTTAAGTGAAAACTCAAATTATGATTAAATCATGACTTATGAATGAGATTCACTACCCTCTATAATAATCTACCCAAGATAAAAAACCTATGAAGCTTGAGAGGCAAAAGATAAAAGAAATACAAATACACTCAAACTTAGGTCTTCATGAGCTTGCTTTCTCTCTTCTTCATTTGATGTTTGTTGTTGCTTGTTGAGCTTGAAACTTGATCAACACTTGTAGCTTGTTCAAAAACACTTTGTCATTATCAAAACATTCATCATGTTCATCATGGAACTAACAATCTCCCCCTTTTTGAAAATGACAATCCATGTTTTGAAATCATTTGAAGTTGTTGATGCTTGAAACATTTGATCACTTGAGAAGACTCTTTCTCCCTCTCAATCAATGCTATAACACTTGAATCCAATTGAGATAGAAGCTTGATTCTCCCCCTATCTTCAACAACTTAGCTCAACCTACATAAAAACAACAAAACAACCTTTCTCCAAATATAATATCATATTTCTCCCATGTTTTAAAAACATACCATTTCTCCCTCTTTGAGAAACATTTCATTCAATTCAAAACATCATATTTCTCCCCCTTTGGCATTATCAAAAAGTAATATATACCAATTGAAATATAACATCTAAGCCAAGGTAAGAAATCAATGATCATTTCTTCACAACATTGATACCAATTGAACAAATACAATAGAGCTATACTTTGAAATGTGATATCAATTGGTAAGAGAATATAACAATGAAATATAATACCAATTGAGAACTAAAAAGATCATAATATCACTTAACAAAGAAGATATCAATTGTAAAGAATAATCAATAATCACAAAAACATGATAATCAACTAATAATCTCTCAATGATACAAATTGAATTAACTAAACATTTAGAAAAGTAATATCAATTGAGAAGATACCAATTAAGATAATATATCAATATCAAATATTACCACTTTGTAGGACATTCACTTGAGATGCAAGTGTGATACCAATTGAAGATGTGAATATAGACATTCATAGTTGAGACCAATTGAGAACATGTGTCATTCATTTGCATCTTCAATCAAACCTACAAAACAATCATGCTTTGCTTTTTGGTATCCAAATGGTTTTGGATCCATTTTTGTTAGTGTAGGGACTTTCACCCTTTTTCATCCAAACAAAATTTCCTTTAGGTATACCATGCACTTTAACATAACACACATTTGAAGTATGTCCATGAGTACCACAATAGAAACATGTTGGAGGATTTGAAAAATCAACTTTAGAAAAATCAACAACATTTCTATGAGATTTACTCTTAGCATTAGTATAACCCAAACCAAACTTGTTTGAATTTTCTCTTTGAAAATTTAACAATGTGCGCAATCTAATATCACAAATGGTGAAACTTGCAAGCTTATTTTTCAAAATAGCATTTTCATCCTTGAGCAACTTGCAATTCTCACAATCAACCACAACATTCAATCTACTAGCACAATCACAAGAAGAACTAGCATAGATAAGATCAAGAGTTTCATTTTCAAGATTAAGCTCATCAACTTGTTTTTGAAGATCTAAAATCTCTTTTTGATGTTTCAAAATGAGCTTCTTTCTTTCAATGTTTTTCAAAGCTAGTTTTTCAAGTTGTTCATACATTTCTTCATAAGCATTATGTAACAATTCATATTTAGAAGAAATTTCGGATTTAGATTCACTTACATTGCTATCCTCGCTTTGATAACTTGATTCATCATTTGAACTTTGTTCTTCATCATCTACTAGAGTTATCAAGTTGAGACAAGCGGCTTCTTCATCATCCGATGAACTACTCGATGTGCTTTTCTTGTTATCTTCATCACTATCCCAAACTATGTATGCTCTTTTAGATTTAGAATTTTTCTTGTCTTTCTCCTTCTTCTTGAGATACCTAGAGCATGAATACTTGAGATGTCCGGGCTTTCCACATTCATGGCAAACTACACCTTCTTTTGAATTTTTGGTTTTATAGTGTGGGGAATCCTTCTCTTTACTTTTGTCCTTGTTCAACCTTCCTTTTCTCCTTAGAAACTTGTCAAACTCTTTTAACAAAAGTTTCATGTCTTTTTCATCAACATCGGAATCGGAATCTTCACTATCATCATCATCGGAACTATCTTTCTTTTTGTATGATCTATTGACTTTAAGAGCAAGTCCCTTTCTTTCTTTGTTTTTATCCGACTCTTCATTGATACTTAATCGTCCAAGCTCCATTTCATGTTCTTGAAGCTTTCCGAAAAGTGTTGCTAGATCCATAGCATCCAAATTCTTAGATTCAACAATAGCCGTTACTTTTGGTTGCCAATTCCTGTCTAAACATCTCAACACTTTGTTAGAAAGTTCACCTTTAAGAAAAGTTTTACCAAGAGCAAGTAAATGATTTATAATATGAGTAAAACGCTTTTGCATATCATTTATAGATTCATTTGGAAGCATATGAAACAATTCATAATCACGCATTAAAGCATTCAATCTAGCTCTCCTAACCTCACTAGTTCCTTCATGAGTCACTTGTAAAGTGTCCCACATTTCTTTAGCACTAGAACATTGAGAAACTCTAAAGAACTCGTCATAGGATAAAGCGGATGTAATGATATTCTTTGCTTTATAATCATATTGTACTTTCTTTCTATCATCATCCTTCCACTTATCCTCGGGGATCAATTGTTCTACACCTTCAACTAAACTAGAGGGGATATGAGGACCTTTTTCAACTACTTTCCAAATTTCACTATCTATGGCTTGGATAAAGATTTTCATTCTAACTTTCCAATATGCATAGCCTTCTCCGGCAAACAATGGAGGACGACTTATTGAAGCACCTTCACCACCAAAAGAATTCGTAGAACCCATTGCGATTTTCTTAAAGGATCTTTACGAAAAAGCTCTTATGCTCGTGTCTTTCGACCGAGCTCTGATACCAATTGAGGAAATCGCAATTGGTGGTTGGAGAGACTTAGGAACCCTAGGAATACACCTAGAAGGGGGGGTTGAATAGGTGTTGAAGCTACCTTGAAAGATTTTCGAACGAAACAAATCGAAACAATCAAAACAAATGATTTTTACAAATTCTACAGTACTTAATCGATTAAGCAAGTCGTGTACTCGAGTAGTACTCGATTAAGCTTGAACTTAATCGATTAAATATGACAGAAAACAGAAAAATCAATTTTTCATTCGAATACGAAAATCAATCAATTCACATGCAAGATCAGAGATTCAGCGAAAATGATTAACACCTATATTCTTATTGATTAACCTAGTTATGAAAATGATTTTCCCTTTATCAATTTGAACAATTAAAGATTCAATTCAATCAATTATGGAAAACAATCTTTCTAGGTTTTCAACCAAGAACGCAATCAAATGACTTGAATATAAAGAGTAAGGGTTTAGAGATACGACACAGTGATTTATCCTGGTTCACTTTCATCCACTTGAAAGCTACATCCAGTCCCCTCTTCAACCAAGAGAGATTCTTCACTATGAGGAATTAGAGTTCTCAAATTACAAGTGATTGCCTCACAAGACTCCCTTCTTGCTAGCCTACAAGAGATAACCGACACCCTTGCCTTGTAATCCTATTGATCTTCTCTCTAATCTAACCTCTACCCCTTGTTGATAATCGACACAACAAGTCTTCAATTGCTTGATGATAAACCACACACCAAGGCTTCACTTGCTTGATTCACAACCAAGACTTCTTCTTCTTCTTCAATAAGAATGCACTTGCTTGATGATAAAATCGACACACCAAGACTTCTTGTTTGTTGTAGTGGCTTGCCTTCTTGCAAAGATTACAACACAATAGAAAACACAAAACAATCCTATGAATCTCAATCAAGAGTTATGACAATTCACCATAAGAGATTCAAAGGTTCTTGATCAAAGAATATGAAAATATGAGAACTTTGATCTTTAGAAAAATGAGAGAGAATAGAGTGGCTTGATTCTTTGTAAAACTTGTATGAAAATGATTCTTACTAATCACAAATAATAGGAAAAGGTTTATAAAGAATACCCAAAAGTTGTAGCACTTGAAAACTGATTTTGAGAAGTGAAAAACGTATTTTAAAAATCAGTTCAGCAGTACTTAATCGATTAAGCAAGTCGTGTACTCGAGTAGTACTCGATTAAGTTATCATTTAATCGATTAAGTTGGTACTGTACATGTTCAAAACTTGTTTTCTCAAAATCCAACCTTTCCTTTAAAACCTTTAAGCCACCTATTGATTCTAGGTTAAGTGAAAACTCAAATTATGATTAAATCATGACTTATGAATGAGATTCACTACCCTCTATAATAATCTACCCAAGATAAAAAACCTATGAAGCTTGAGAGGCAAAAGATAAAAGAAATACAAATACACTCAAACTTAGGTCTTCATGAGCTTGCTTTCTCTCTTCTTCATTTGATGTTTGTTGTTGCTTGTTGAGCTTGAAACTTGATCAACACTTGTAGCTTGTTCAAAAACACTTTGTCATTATCAAAACATTCATCATGTTCATCATGGAACTAACAACATATAAAGACCATTTATTAATTGTGCACTGCCAAAAAAACATCTCATTCAAATAAATGGAACAACACTTGTTCCTTATTGAAAACGAAAAACCTACTTTGTCTAAACATGAAACTGAAATAATATTCCTATGAATAGCAGGTACACAATAAACATCCTCTAGTTCTAAAACTAATCCACTAGGTAAGGTTAAACTACAAGTTCCAACAGCAATGGCGGCAACTCTTGCTCCATTTCTAACTCGCAGTTCGACTTCACCTTTAGCTAATCTTCTACTCCTTTTTAGATCCTGCACATTAACACAAATGTGAGATCCACATCCAGTATCTAATACCCATGATGTTGAAGCAGAACAATTAACTTCTATAACAAAAATACTTGAAGAAGAGGCTCCGCTTTTCTTCATTTCTTTCTCTTTAAGGTAATTTGGGCAATTCCTCTTCCAATGTCCCACCTTGTTACAATGGAAGCAATTTCCCTCCTTAGTCACCCCACCTTTAGGCTTAAGAGTCTTAGCTACTCTAGCTTTGCCCTTATCCTTAGGTTTTTGTGCTTTCCCTTTGGCCTTACCTTTGCCCTTTCCATTTTGAACCAACAATATAGTTTTTCCCTTGTTGATATCATGCTCAGCAGTTTTCAACTTCCCTAACAATTCAGTTAGAGTGCTGTCAATGTTGTTCATGTTGTAATTCATGACAAATTGACTAAAGCTCTGTGGTAAGGAATGCAGAACTAAGTCAACGGCCAACTCTTGACCTAGTGGGAAACCCATCCTCTCAATGTTCTCAATATAACCAATCATCTTGATTACATGATGACTAACTGGGCTTCCCTCTGTCATCTTACAAGTGAAAAGGGACCTTGTGACCTCAAAACGCTCATGCCTTGCTTGCCCTTGATAGAGCTCCTTAAGGTGTATGATCATATCGTACGCACTCATGTTCTCATGAACCTTCTGAAGGTCAGGGGTCATAGTGACAAGCATGAGAGTTGCAACTTCTAAGGCATCATCTTGATGTCTACGGAAAGCATTCCGCTCAGCAGCCGGTGCATTAGCGGGGGGTGCTTCATGGAGCGGTTGCTCTAGCACATACATCTTTTTCTCATTTCTAAGGACAATCCTTAGCGTTCGATACCAGTCCAGGAAATTAATTCTCGTCAGCTTGTCCTTCTCAAGGACGGATCGCAGTGATAAGTTATTTGAATTGTTTGAAGCCATGGTGATCTAACAACATAATAAAAGCATAATTAAAATCATGTTTATTAAATATTTATTAAATATTACTCCCACTATTTTCCTCAAATCAATAACCCTCAATATTGACTCGGAAAATCTCAGCGCAAGATTTTCTAGTGGGACCAAGATCCATATTTCATCTTATTATGAGTCAACTTTAGCTGATCACCCATAATTTGATTATTTAGGTAAGGAACCCTTTCCTAATCACATCTCATGTGACTCTTGGATCAATTGGATGAATAACATTTATTCAAAATTAACTTATTAATTTATACCCAATTCTTTTGCCTATAGATCTTCAATCCTATTGAACCATCCATTTAAGTTAGACCCAATGGTTGACATAACGAATATTACATTTATTCCTTCGCGTCTGACCAATGTAGATAAACGTACTCTACTTTAGCAGACCCACATTCAAAACGACATCAATCAAGACGAGTGTCAAGCATTGGAAGACATATAAGTTAATATTTCAGTTTGAGGGGTTTTATATTTAAGTGATCTCACCTATTTTATCTTACATTAACATACATTATAACGATAACATGCATCACATACATACTATAATTATAAACTAAGTGATATGGTCATGGCCTAAAAAAAAACTAATTCACCCAAGCCAATGAGTGAATTAATACAAATATCCTAAACGCATAACTTCTTCTCCAAGAGCATTCCTTGAATGTATGCATCGGTCCTTCTCCAAGAGCCTTCCTTAAATCTCCTTTTCTTTTCATCTTCAAGTCTTTCGCAATTTTTAATAAAAATATTACAAATAGAAACTTTGTTCATGAGGGGATTTAGATGAGAAAAGAAATACATATTGAATATGGAGAGAGGCACGACACGCAGGCCGTATTTAAAAATAAACCAAAAGAAAATAAAACATACACAAGGCGCGAAACGATATAAGAGGCCATCAACATTCACCATACAACAAATAACATATTAAATAAAATAAATTATTCTTTTATTAAATTATGTTTGTTACGGCCAAGGAATCAAATTCCAATAGATCACAATGCATCAACACTTGATTCACGTATATCTCGTGAATTCACAATTGAAACAAGCGGAAAAAAAAATTGATTCGTTAACTCCAGGCCAAATTTATTCACGTGACAATGGATGCGGCACAATTTCATATTCGGCACAATTGATACTCATCATGTATCAATTTCATATGCGGCACAATTTAATAACTTAGTCTCCAGGCCAAATTCATGCGGCACAATTGATACTCACCATGTATCAATTTCATATGCGGCACAATTTAATAACAGTCTCCAGGCCAAATTTAATAACAGTCTCCATGCCAAATTCATGCGGCACAATTGATACTCACAGCGAAAAGTTTGTTTTTTTTTTTATTTTATTTTACAATTTTTGATTAATCCCAACACATCATAATCATATTAAAACATGTTTAATCAAAAATAATCAAATCATGGATTCGCAAGAAGCTCTGATACCACTGTTAGGAAATAAGATGCGACAAACACAGCGGAAAAAAAAATATATATCCTATTTCCACTCAGGATCCATGTGAAAGCATGATTTGATATAGGGAATAAAATTACCTTTTGCAGGGAAGAGGAGACCAACGAATCTTATCACGAACGCTTCGTCAATCACGAGCACATCAATGTGTTGTGCCTCTATCGGTTTCCACACGAACAAATTCCCAATTGGAGTCACGTCTCTCTTCTCAATGCTAGCAGAGAAGAGAGAGTTTGTGTATCACTCACTCTCTGATATGACGGCTAGGGTTATCGTTCTGTGTCTCACACATATATAACCCCTAAAGCTAATAATATTATATTTATAATATTATCAGACCAACTGGTTGGGCTTTTTAGGAGATAAATTCGAATTCTATCTTATATGTAGAAGATAAAATCAAATTTATATCTTATACATAAAGATAAAACGAATCATATCTTAATCATATCAGAAAGATTTAATTTTATAAAAATACAACTATTGTATTTTTTATCAAATGTAATATCTCCAATTTTATCTGCTCTTAGTGTGTGACCCTATAGGTTCCTGTAACGTTGGCAGTAATGTTAAAATCACATTTTAATTTTACAAGCAATGAGCGGTATCTAGCAACACATCATTGCTACCCAAGTGACAGGAATGTCTGTGATTTGACTAAACCTTTTACTGTGACCAATGAACATGTGTAAGTTTAATCCCTTTGTCCAAATATCATAGTTACACTCATGGCATGGAACGTGTCACCCATGAATAGTGTAACCTATGGTTTCTTGATCCCTGAGTAGACGCGTCTAAACAAGTCTCGTCAATATCTCATATCGACTGTCTTGAGTATGGCCATACATTTCACCGTCTCACTCAATCAAGGGGCCCAGAGATATAATTCCTATTGATAAGGAAGGACAAATCTCATCTACGTCACTCACGTCCCTCTACATGATTTGTCATATACCCGACTACAATCGTTATGATCACCTGGTTAAAGATGACGTTTGATTGCATGAAAGCATATAATTCCTCATGTTGGAAACTGTAGCGACTTCAGGTCGAAGGACCATGTACACCACTATCACTATGAGAATCGCTTATGACACTCACTTAATAACCCATGTAGCATTCTCATAGCGGGTCAATCCAGTACACAATTTTCCCAATGTGTACTTACGTGAAGACTTGATATCCCATATCCATGACTGGTGAGATACAGTCATCAGTCTGCCACATACTAGTCTCGATGTATTATAGTTGTCCTTATTAACTATAATACTCGACTAGGGAATCTTTAAGGATAATTATCAATCAATAAGATCTCACTATCAAGTCATGTACTTGATATTCTTATGACATTGAACTTATAATCCTAAGGACTTTATTACATCTATTTTAATTAAACAATTAAAGCATAAATATAATAAATGAAATGCCTCATTATTATTAATAGTAATAATCCATAAACATGAAATAAGTACAAGTAAAAGAGAAAATACGATTGCCACTAGGGCACTCTCCAACAGAGACATACCGTCGGCTCGTGGATAAGCTTAGGCTCGCCGAAGCTTCCTATCCCATCTGCAAATCTCTCCTAGATTCTCGCAACAGCCTAGACATGAGATCCTCAGTTGATCCTATCCAGATTCTAGAAGCATAATCGTCCGATATTATCTCGCAGAATCCTGGTTTAGCACAACTCTGATACAGGGCCCAAAGGGCCCATATCAACCTCCTCCAAACCCTATAAATTGCTCATCACAACGAGGGTTTCAGGTAAGTAATCTCATCCCTACTCTCAAGAACTACGTGTGGATTGATTCCCTTTTCACTGGGGATACGTAGGAACGGGGTCACCCTCGCCAGCTACAACAACCCATCAAACACATCGTGGTGTTCCATCAATACCGGAACACTACATTGGCGCCGTCTGTGGGAAACGATAAACTTCGATCCCCATCCATATTCAAACACAACAATAACAACAAAATAACAAAAAATGAGAGGAAGAAGCTTTGGGCAGTGGCGACGGTGCTTGCCCAAAACACCGGCACCGACGTCGGTACCGGCACACAAACCCCGTTTATCGCACTATACAGATCTGCCATGACCACTTGCTGCTTGGTTGGTTCCCAAACCTTGGTGGTTCTTTCATGGCTGCCACGAAAGAGGGATATGAGGCAACCGTTCTTGCCGTCCCTGGCGGCACCCCATCGCCACTTTCATCGCGGTGGCCATCGTTCTTTAAACATCGCCATCATTGTTCAAGTCCACCATCACTGCAACCATTCTCGCCACGCGTTCTCTTTCTCTCCACCGTCACGCGAAGCATCGCCGCTGCTCGTCTCCGAATCGGGGAGCGTCGCAGTCGGCGCCGTGAACCTTCGCATGATGAAGGCTGCGACCGAATCTCCAAGGAGAACGAGACGATCGCGAAAGGATGGGGCGCTAGAGGCAGAACGCAGAACCACCACACCACTTCTTCTCTCTCCCTTTGCAGTCGCAAGCTCTCACCCTCACCACTACTGCTAACGCTGTTGTGGATGTGACTTCACTGTTTGCTGTTCGAAAACGAGAAAGACCGCCACCAAGCGAGTGTAGCCACCGCCACCGCACCTTCGCGGCTGAGCTATTCTAAGGTGAGGTGATCGCGCCGCCACCATTATCTCCCTCCTCCATGATCACCGCCGCTGCAAACAGTGACACTTGTTGTCCATGCCGCCACCGTCAAGAAGTTCCAGCGTGCTCGCCGCCGCCGCCTGCCCCTCCAAGCCTCATCGTGCTTGCCGCTGCTGCTGCACATAGCAGTACCTGCAGTGAGGAGTAGGGTTTCAACCCTAATGGGCTGCAGGCCCACAAAAAAAATTTCAGCAGCCCAATTAAAAAAAGAGAAAAAGAAAACGGGCCAATGGCCCAACTTCAAAAAAAAATCTGGGCTGAGAAGAAAAAAGAAGAAAAGAAGAAAAGAAGAAAACTCTGGGCTGAAGCCCAACACTAAAAAAAAGTCCAGCAGCCCAATTCAGAAGAAAAAAGAAGAAAAGAAGAAAAGAAGAAAACTCTGGGCTGAAGCCCAACACTAAAAAAAAGTCCAGCAGCCCAATTCAAAAGAAAAAAAAAGAAAGAAAAACAGGTCGCGAATCGAGGTTGAAGGTGGCGCCGCCTTCCCTCTTCGTGCAAGAGCGATTCTCAAAAAAAAAAGGAGGAAGAAGTAGAAGAAAGAAATAGAAAAGGCAAACATAGCTTAACACCAAGCAAGCCCAGCAAAGGTGTCTGAGCTATCGAAGAACCCATGTCGAGATTCTCATTAATGGGCAAATTATTTTCCGAGTATGGCGAATGCAATAATGTTGCTCTACCCGAAACCCAGTGATGAGGGCAAGGACATCCGTGTCGAGTTTCTACAGACAACCCTCAATTTCACATTCCTCTCAAATCAGGGAAGGAATTCTCGTTCTCTTGTTATCTTTCTATTTATTTAGCATTCTACGTGATTACTTCACACACATGCTTATATTAGTTTACCTGATGCAATATTTTGGACATGTGCTTTTAATACTTAGTTCCTTATAATTCCTTTACATGTCGCTTATTATTTGATATTCTCCATGCTGATACGTAATGTATTGTTGAGCAAATCTTCTTGCTGCTGAATGCCCTTGAATCTCTGTCTCTCCTGTTGTGATAGGATAATAATTCTTTATATATATCGCCTGTTGAGTGACGTACATTAGTTTCCGACAATCATGCATTGTCATTATTCATGAATTAATGCTTTCATATGGTTTGTTGCTATTAAATGCTCTGACATATTGATAAATGTCATTCATTACAATTGTTGCGCATGATATACTTGAAATCATGCATCTTTTCATGGGCAATCCTGTCTGGTTGCACAATATTTAATTATTATCATTATTGTATTTGTTACGTGTGATCTTTTTAAATCATGTTGCTTTGGTTCTGATACTTTATATTCACTTGCCAATAATTTTCATTGTTGTATTCAATTATCATAGATTGTCAAATTAACGACGATTACTAATTATTGTTCTTAAACATGTAATGTAAGGTTCAAGAAAGGATAGTCGAACCTATCGAAAAGGAAGGCCGAGCAGCTAGGATTCTCTCTAGAGTTGACGGGACCATCACGACCCCATGATAGAGAACAGTCCAAAAGTCAAAACGATTACCGTAAAAACATATGCTCCTGTAACAACCCGTCACGAGGCGAGCCTAGAACGGGCACTACACACCCACGACGGTCAAACTGTTACGAGTCATGCTATCGGGGCCTCCGTCCACAATGAACTCTCGATCAACAAAACAACATGTGAAGCCACAAGTTACGGTCAATTAAGGGCATTACCACGACCAATCCAGGGAAGTTAATTTCTTTTACTTAAGTCATTTCAATGGTATTGATTATGTACACCATTGCATGCCAATGATACAGTTAATTGTTATACTTATTAACATTATTTGGTTTAATACCACTAATTGCTCCGACATATTTTTGGTATACGTGTCGTTTATTACAATTATTATTGCGTGTGATATTTTTAGAATCGCACTATTTACATACCAATATTTTATTATGTAAACTTGCCAATAATTTTCATTATTGCAATTTAATTATTACACATTGTCAGTTCAAATGACGATTACTGATTATTAATTTTGTATACATATACGAGGTACAAATATGGGTAAATAGTCCATTTCAAGGTTTTCATCAATGGGCAAACAACTTTTTTGAGTGTTTTGAGCACCTCAACATGTTCGAAATCAGTTAACGGTGGAGAGGATACTAGATACTAGCCTTCTCCCTTCGGATTCATTACACGATTGTCACCACTTCTCCACCGGTTTCCTACTAGATCCCTACACCCGCAGTAGAATATCAGGCTATGATATCAACCGACCAATGACGTCCTCGAATTGATCGGTCCCTTCTACCACGACACCCTTGCCTCTCATGGTCACTAAAAGCCAAAAGACGATCCCCGTCAACATCTCTTCTCGAGATCCCAGCATTGCTCACAAGGGCGCTATACAATGATTCACCCATAACGGCATACATGGTGTTTGGTAGGAAGAAGAAGAAGAATACCAAGCGAGCACACGTTCTAGCAATAGAAGAAGAAAGGTCTCTATGCCAAAATGACGCCGAGCATATCAATGTTCATGCCAAAAAGGATGTCGAACGTATCAAAATCCTCCTAATTGTCCCATAAAGACAAACAGGGAAAGATCTTTCTCGTTATCTCATTTACGTCATTTACATTGCATGGTTTAAGCCTCACATTCATTATTGAATTACTTGCTGCACAGCACTATGTTACCTTAGATAAATAATCATAATTAACTGTGAAACAACTCATACTTTGCTAATTAATATCATTTATTACTTGATATTCTAATAGTTGTTTTCATACATCATGTAAAGGTACAAACTTGATGGTCAGAATTACCGAGCGCGACAGCCCGAGCACGATGGCCAAAGATGATTCGAGTGTTTCTCACATAACCCAAGTCGGGATCCCTACAACCCGAGAACATGCACAAGCCGATTACGGGTCTCTCATGCTTCTCGGACATTTTCTCTGGTATGCGCACCATCGCGACCCTACCTGATAGTAGAACGGTCCGCGATGCCTCCCCTCAGAGCTCTAATGAAATCATGTCGGCTCCGACCGAACACACAATGAAGACATCGCCCTCACAACTTGCAAACATTCAACCCCGTCAGAATGCACTCCTTCACAGGTCTAAATCCGCAAGCCTTTCACACAGGTTTGGATGAATTTGATCTAATTGGTAGAGCATTCTCGGAGGGGGAATCCGATTAAGTTGGGGAAGTACACTCGGATTAGGCAATTCTGCTACACATTCATTCTCTCAATCACCAATCCTTCTGATGTTTCCTCGGATAATACTCCTGTTATCGTGGTGTATCCCTAACAATGGATCACTACATTGGCGCTCGGTGGAACTCCGAGCCCATTGTATTTACTGCTTCAGTTAAATGAAAGTTCTGTTTCTGAATTCATTGTATTTACGTACTTTTCCTCATAACCGATTAGCCAGCGTTTATGACGCGAACGATTATAAACAGCTCGAACAAGAGCTTATAACTCGTCAAGTACTTCAAAAGATTCCCGATTCAAACGTGATTGGCATAAAATCATTTTATACATCGCGGATAGAGGAACCCACCTTGGCTAGAGTGTCGGAGTTCCGAGGTCTTAACACTTGAATTCATAACTAAAAGAATAATATAAGAGAAGAAAAAAGTCATAACGGATATTATAAATATTCAAAGTGGTTACAGCAAAAGGTCCAAGCCCATCTAATGGGACAAATACATAAGTTGAAAAGCAAAAGGGTAAATCTACTCTATATCAGACAACATTATACTTTCAGGATCAAATTTATCATCCTCTTCTTCTTCGGCAGCAGCTTCTCCTTGTTCACCCTCGGCCCCGTCTCCCTCGGACTCTTCAGCAAAGTGGTCAGGTAGATCGTTTCCACCCATGTCTATTTCGAATCCGTTCTCACCCACGATCCGGCCATCTTTAACACTGAAGTTGGGGTCAACACCTTTGGTTATGAGGCCAGGATTCAGGATACGAAGCTGCTCGACGGTATTGAGGAAAGAGTCTTCAAATGCATGATCCCAGTTATAAAGATTCTCTCTGGCTGCCCTTTTGTACTTAAGAGCTTTCGCTCTCATTTTGTCTAGAGATGCTCGGAGTCCGGCGGCCTCATCTTTGGCATCCTCGAGTTGCTCTCGAGCCACTGCAGCATCCTCCTCGGCTTTCCGAGCCTTCTCTGTAGCCTCCCGCAAAGCTGTGGCATCCTCTTCGGCCTCCTTCAAAACCCCTCAACTTCCCTCCTTCCACGATGCACCGGTTGGGCCAAAGGCCCATTAACCCGCTCAGCCACCCACAGGGAGAGACGTGGCAGTTATCGGAGTTACTTTCTCAAAGTTCGAAATTTGAAATGATTTGGCACAACTTCTCATGGCACGTATCGTACCTAAAGAACCTAAAACGTCACCTCGAACAAGCTATATGGTTAAGGCTGGATACAGTTGTCACACACTTCTGAACCAAGACATGCTAAAGGTCAACCCTAGCCACTTGTTACCTCGCCACAGACTTTCCAAGTCTTACGAGCTGGGGGGCTTGTAGGGTCTGCCGACCATATACGGACCCGAGTCTCACCAAAGGGTTCCTCTAAGGGCATTTTGCTCGGTTTACTTGTCATGAAAGTCCTTCGCTCGGACTCGTGGGATCCGAGCATACGAGAGGGCCAGACTCGGACTTGATGGAACCGAGCCTTACGATCGGTCCCCAATCCATCAGGCTCGGGACTCTAGGACTGAGACATACCGTCGGCTCGTGGATAAGCTTAGGCTCGCCGAGGCTTCCTATCCCATCCGCAAATCTCTCCTAGATTCTCGCAACGGCCTAGACATGAGATCCTCAGTTGATCCTATCCAGATTCTAGAAGCATAATCGTCCGATATTATGTCGCAGAATCCTGGTTTAGCACAACTCTGATACGGGGCCCAAAGGGCCCATATCAACCTCCTCCAAACCCTATAAATAGCTCATCACAGCGAGGGTTTCAGGTAAGTAATCTCATCCCTACTCTCAAGAACTACGTGTGGCTTGATTCCCTTTTCACTGGGGATACATAGGACCGGGGTCACCCTCGTCAGCTATAACAACCCATCAAACACATCGTGGTGTTCCATCAATACCGGAACACTACAACTCCCTTCTTCTCTCTTCTACTGTTTTACAGACTACAATTCTACGAATTTAAAGCAACAATGCATCTAATGAAAACCTCAATCACATTGTTGAAAGCAAAAACCAACTATGAATTTAAAGTTTTTTTATTGAAATATTATTTCAGTTTGTAATTTTGCTTTAATCTCAATTTTGATGACACTTTTGGATTCCTTAAATGTTTTGTGTATGTGGATGACAAAGCTATCATTTAATATCTTTGTTTACTTTTATCATATTTTTTGATTGAATTTTCTGAATTATAATTATTATTTTTTTCTACGATATACAAGTTTAAAAATTCTATTCAGCAAGGTTAATTTTTTATCGGATCAAACTAAAGCTATGAAATTTTTTAAATATTTCGCATATGTTTAGGTTCCCCGTGGGAATCCGTGGGGTGGTGGGGAATGGGGACGGGGAACCATCTCTCCCCAGGATGAGGTTTGGGGATGGTGATAGGGAGGAAATGAAATCCGAGAATGAGGAATGGGAAAGTACTCCCCGCCTATTCCCCGCCTCGTTGCCATCCCTACTCCGGTTTTATATATTTAGTCCTATTTAAAAATTTCATTTTAATTTTCAATAGCATTCATTTTAATCACAAATATGTCTATTAACTCAATACTTTTTAGAGTCCCAACAATAATTATATGGATACTTTTGAAAAAATATATCAAATTTTTACGTTTTTAATGTTATAAACAAATTTAACTACCTTTCTTAATGGAAGTAAAAAATCACAAAAAAAAAAATCTTACATATAAAATAGGATGAAGTATTTAAGACTGTTAACCTACCCTTCATTTCTGATTTTTTTTTATCGGCAAAAATGTTTACATTATAATTGTAATTATATACCAGTTCATTAATGTCTACGAAGAACATTTTTTTTCATTTTTTTTTTTGCCGATAAACATTTTTTTTCTTTTTAACTGGCAAATTTATCGGCAAAAATGTTCTTCGTACCGGACACACATATATACCAGTTATGTCTGAATATACTTTGAATATACATCATTCCAAAACTATGCCATATTTGCCTCAGAATTTCTGTATTTTTTTACATCATTATTTAAATGGTAGGTGTTAAACTTGAATATTAGTTGTAAATGTAAGTATGCCTAGAAGACCAACCATGTATGTAAAGGGTGTGTGATTAAATATATAGTCATTTCTTTGCAGCCAAAGGTACCATGTGAACATAGTGATTAAATATATAGTCATTTCCTTGGAGCCAAAGGTACCATGTGAACATAAGACATAGCCATAACCCATATCTTTGCTTATTTTTTCTACGAAAATTATATTTTTAGCTTCTGTCATCAATAGCCTTCCGTTATCTTAAAGATGGAATGATTTAAAACATTAAAGTCTTTTTGGACATTGAAAATATAAAATAGGAATCAAAAACTCGATCTTGAGACCAAAAATCAAAACTCTTTCATTTATAGTGGCTATAAGTTTTTGATGGTCGATATAATGCCTCAAGGTTCAAGCACATGCATAAATAGTAAAAGCCACAATAATTCTCTCTTTATTGAATTTAATAGTAGCCGTTGTTTTACCTTAATGTCCAATGGCAATTTCTTTAATTTGATTATGGTTAACGATTTCCAAGTAGTCCTTAGTCCTATATATATTGTACATGATACAAAGTTAATATATACTTCAATATAAAGATAAAAGGCACAAATGACAAATACTAATATATTGGGAGTATAGATAATAAATCTAACTCACCTTAGTGATATTTTCATCTTTTATCAAAAATGCTTTTATATATTTATTTTTTTTTTGTGTTTTCAAAAGCAATTCAAATAAATTGTTCCTTGAGACCTTATCATTTAAAGTGTAAAGTTGATGAGAAGTGACTATTGGTATCCTAGAGGATATTAGCCTTTGGAGACTTTCTACGCCAAGTGATTCACTTGTCGCAACAAATACTCTTAAACCCAGTACACTTGCGCACGCCTCAATCAATTTTTAATGATAAATCATTTTTATTTTCTCTCTTTAAGTTATGTTATTAGTGATTATTTAATTTTTTTTTACTATTTAGTTTCCTATTGCCTAGAAACATGTTGCCTCAACAAGATATCAAGCAACCATTCGACTTCCGGGAGTAGTATGTATAGGCTATTTTGTTAGAAGATAGTTTTGAATGCTATTATTTCTTTTGTATCTCAATGTTGTTTGTTGTTTCTCTTTGCCTCATATTGTTAGTTTTGATGCATTTAGGACGTTCTCTATATTTTCTTCTATATATGACATTGGTTTTCCATAAATTTAAAGGATACTACTGTGTTGGAGCTTGAGTTTCAATATGTACATAAAAGTTCACCATACTTCGGATTTCAAACGTGTTTTTTGCTCTAACTATTGTTGTCTTGGTTTTTCTTATCTCTATCCTATTTTAAACTTTCTGACATGATCTTTACCCTTCTAAAGACTTATATAAAAAGATGCCTATTGAAAATTTCGAGGCATCACGTTTGTCGTTAAAGCTAAGCTCGAAGGACCTAAACTTTGATTTCAGAAGAATGCATCTATGGTTGCTGCAACTCCTTCACTAATAAATTTTGTTTATTGTAATAGAAAAAAATCATTATAAATAATAGGCTTAATTGTGCCACAAGTCTCTGAAGTTTGGGGTACTTTTTCCAGATACCCTTATTTTTTTATGTCTAACTCCTCGAAGTTACTTATGGGTTTGTCATTTACCCCTACTATCAATTCTGGCTAATTTTGCTGAGATGTAACATCGGAATCCTGGTCAGACGCAGGAGGTTAGGCACGCGATGCCCCATGGACGAAGATTTTTTTTTTTAAAAAAAATTAAAAAACTTAAAAACATAATATTTTCATATTTTTAGTTAAATAAAAAAAAAGATTGAAGAGAGGTTCGTTTTCGCCCGTGTGACATTTCAAGTATAGAGTTGACGAAAAATGACCGTTGTCTCTTGGAAGGCGTTAGTTTCCTCTGGAGGTCTTCTACACCAAGTGATTCACATGTGGTGGCAAATACTTTTAAGTCCGATACACTTGTGCACGCCTCAATCACCTTTTAATAATAAACATTTTTATTTTCTCTCGATAAGTTATGTTATTAGTGATATTTTAATTTCTTTTACTATTTTTCCAAAAGTTACACATTGTATAGAAACATGTTGCCTCAATAAGATATCAAGCACCCATATGACTTCCTGGAAATTCTCAAATTCTTGACCATGCAAGACAACGGAAATAGCCTCCGTTGCGATCTTTGCGGCAAAGCTAAGTTCAACTTTAAATGTCTTAGCATGATATGACAGCTTCAGCCTCTTCTTGTCACTCTCATTTGGACTTCAAGTTTCAGGACTGCAATTTAAAAGATGTCAAAGATTAAAATGCTGAAACAATAATACATAAACAAAATAGGAGAATTTCAAATTAACAACTAGAAGGATTATCACTTGTTTGACCATATAAAATTGCCTATCCTAACAACAACTAAACATCAGAAGTGAACAACTCAAGCACAACGTATGAAACATAAATAGAAAACTTCACATCAAAAAAACCAACATTAATATAATTACTTATTAAAGGGTTTTTGATCTAAAAATTACAAGGTTCTCAATCTACAAATCACAGGGTTAATCATCAAGAGAAAAAGAATGATATCTAAAAAAACTCAATTACATTCTATTTAGATACGTCATAAATTCACACCAAGTAAAGGCAACAAAATAGTGTACGATTACTTAATGTGGTAGGCAATAAAAAAAATATGCTAATTAAACAGAGATTTTCACTATAAAGCAAGAAAATCAAACTTTTTCACCCTACACATAAAGAAAATCCTTGCATCAATCAATATATCAGCATGAATCCAACTATAAATATCTTGTTTTCAACACTTGCACATCCTAGCCTAATTAATTGACTACTAACATTTAGATCTAATTCTGACCGATGCTTTGGTTTAGATGCCAATACAAAATTATAAGAAAACAAATACAGACTGTGCCCAAGTAACACACACCAGATAGATGAACCACCAAATTTTTGTACCTTTAATACCTGCTCACAAACATATTCCCCTCCACCAATTTAAGCATCTACCGAATATCAATATTGTCTGAACTACATAATGTTTTCAATCACATTATAGGCGCATCTAATGAATATCAATAATGGTTGAACTCTATAATAATTTCAATAGTGTTCAAAACAATCTTAAGAAGGAATAAAAATAAAATATTATTTATGAGAAACACAAGCAAAAATAACTCAGCTATGAAAATTCTTTCCTTTGATAGAAAAGGGAAGGGGATGACTAAGCTTATACCTTCTTTTATTACACTTTAGGTAAATAAAACTAGAGTTGCATCAAATGAGAAGAAAGAACAAAATTATAGGACAAGTATCCTCCTAGAATTAGCAAAGGATACAAAAAATGAACCAAAGGAAGTATTGTCAAATCAACCTCCTATAATATTGTTAAGTAGAATTATCAAAGCATCCTCTACAGAAAATATTATCAGCTCAAAAGAGCTACCCAATGTTAAGTTATTTTTCTATTTCACTCATGAAAGTTCTTTCTCCAATAAATTCATAAAAAAAGAACACTGTAGCTTTTCTATTTCAATGTTTTTCTTCACTCACATTTCTGCTCCATATTAAAAGAAAAAGCACAAAGACCAAATAAAAACAAGTAAAGCAAATTAGAAACTTAAAAAATGCTTTAAGAACCTGAAAGCAAATTCGAAACGTAGAAGCATTTCTTCAAACAGGTTGTGTGGAAAGATTTAATACCTTAGAATGAATGAAGAGAACTGAGAATTTACAAGCTACTTTCTCACTCCTTGTTGTTGCTGCAAAATGAACAGAGATTAGGAATTAGGGATTTGCATAGATTTGAGTGATTAAGAGCAAATGAGACCAAGGATTCAATTATTTGGGATTAGGGCTTGTCATTAGCGATTGAAGTCAGAAAAAGTGAGCTAGGAGTTTCGATTATGGATTCAATTCTAAGTAATTGAAATGAGAGAATGGAGATTACCATGGAGAGCGCCTTATAGAGATTAGGATCAGAGTTGCTGCCTTCTTGATTTGGTGCTTCATTGATATGATATAGAAGACTCCCAGAAATTTGTATGTTGTTTTTCCCTCTTGCTCTGCTTCTTTGATTGGCTCAGAAGATGTTCCTTAAGAATTTGATGTCGCAGCAAAAACCCTTTGGCATGTTGGAGAACAACCCATTTGGATTACTTACTTATATATAGGTAAATGTCTATAGGGTTGGTGAAGATGATAGGCTGATATACATTGTATCTTAACCAAATATGACTAAAATCATATTAAGGAAATTATACAAGAAATTATTCTTTTGCGAATTTTATTATGTATCTCCGGTCATCTTTTCCGACGAAACTCCATTTTTCTGGCCAATATCTTTTATCTCCAACTCCACAAATCCTATCACACCACCTTCAGGACGCGGTGGAGAATGGTGGAGAGATTGGTAACAATTAATGGAAGTAAACTTGAGGGACCACTTTCAAACAAGTAAATAACATAGGGGACCAAAGAAGCAGTTTTGCCAAAAAAATTAAATCATTATCCTCAGTTTGTTGAAAAAAAGTAGATATAATTATACATAACCAAAATATTAAAATTTGAAATTAAATAGATTATTCAAGTTTTTCATGTTATCATTAATAACAAAATTATTTTTATGCTTGATGTGAGTATTTTTTTTTCCACATTCAATATTTGCATTTTTTTTCACCATTAAATCTCTTGTATAGAAGACCTTTTGAAACTTTTATTTTGTCCCTATGACAATTAATTACTTCTTTCCACAAACATCTGATTTATTTAACACTTTTTATATTTCTAATACTATTAATAGGGATAGTTTTGAAAATACTTATCAAATGTTCACATTTTCAATACCATTAACTAAATTAACTAATTTTCTCAATGGATATGAAATCTACCAAAAGGGTCTTATATATAGGGACGGAGGGAGTAGTATGTATAGCCTATTTTGTTAGAAGATCATTTTGAATGCTATTATTTCTTTTGTATCTCAATGTTGTTTGTAGTCTCTCTTTGCCTCATATTGTCAGTTTTGATGCTTTTAGGACGTTCTCTATATTTTCTCCTATATATGACATTGGTTTTCTATAAATTTAAAGGATACTATATATTGTGTTGGAGCTTGAGTTTCAAGGTGTACAAAAAAGTTCACCATACTTTGGGTTTCAAACTTTTTTTTGCTCTAACTATTGTTTTCTTGGTTTTTCTTATCTATCCTATTTTAAACTTTTTGACATGATGTAACACCTTGATTTAGTAACTTGAATATGTTTTTATTTAATAAAAATCTGGGAAATTTTTTTCATTGATGATATGGACATGGATCTATTTTCACAGAACAATTTAGTTTCAATACTTACATCACAAAATTTCAGCTGTCATGTCACAATACCATAAGATATTTTCTTCGTCCAAATAATCAACGGTTCATCAGGGTATGAGTTCTCAAAACATATTCACATGATAAAACAAGTTACATCGTGGTAGAGCAATACGATCTTAGTAATCTACAGGAGGTAACATACATACTCAGACAACATGGATTAGATGTCTTAATCCACTGATCTCCCTCTAACTACGGTTACTCCTCGACATCGGCATGAATTCATGGAACAGTGCTTATCTTTCTTCTACTTCGAGGCTCCTCCTCGAAGTTCTCTTTGTAAGCCATCACTTGCAGAATCGGCATAAGAAAATCTACTCACTCTGATACCTGTGGACATCATCACCGAAGTTATTAGCGACTGAAGTCAGAAAAAGTGAGCTAGGAGCTTCGATTAGAGATTCCATTCTAAGTAATTGAAATGAGAGAATGGAGATTACCATGGAGATTGAGCGACTTCTAGAGATTAGGATAAGAGTTGCTGCCTTCTTGATTTGGTGCTTCATTGATATGATATAGAAGACTCTCAGAAATTTGTATGTTGTTTTCCCCTCCTGCTCTGCTTCTTTGATTAGCTCAGAAGATGTTCCTTAAGAATATTATGTCGCAGCAAAAACCCTTTGGCCATGTTGGAGAAAAACCCATTTGGATTACTTACTTATATATAAGTAAATGTCTATAGGGTTGGTGAAGATGACAGGCTGGTATACATTGTATCTTAATCAAATATGACTAAAATCATATTAAGGAAATCATGAAAAAAATTATTCTTTTGCGAATTTTATTATGTATTTGCTATGTATATATATATTTTCTAAAACATTTAAATTTTTTTATAGGGAAATAGAAGAAAATCATCACTTCAATTTTAAAAAATATTTTCTCCATATTTATTCAATTTTTAATAAAAAAATGTATATGCCATTAAAATATTTCCACCTCCTGCATGGGAGAAGGATCGATTTCTAATTATAATTTAAATTAATTTCCCTATAAATGTATATATTAAAAGTATGTTGTTAATATATGGTATAAAGAATAAAGATGTAAATTAAAATTTGATTTGAGAAATAAGTAATACTTTTTTTTGGTAAAATAAGAAATCTTATTACCACAGAGCCAAGGAATACATCAAAACTAAGACAAAATTAGCACTATGCCACCTTCTAGGAAGGATTCAAAGCCACTAATTAAGCCAAGACCAAGTGACCTTTGCCACCTTCTATGAAGGGTTCAAAGAGATACTTGGTCAAAAATACTTTATAATTTGTCTAATTAAACAATTATTTTATATGCAATTTTTTTTTGGTAGGGGAGGGTGGAGAGCACAGTTATTTAGGTTTAAACTCGGGTATGCTCATATTTGATGTGTCGTCATGGACATGTCAAAAGAATAAATTATAATTAAAGTGCATCAATTGATGTGGTATTTTGCTCATAACAAAAAAATATGTTGTATAGGTTTTTATCATATTTTAAGCATAAAATGTGTGGTTAAATATGCTGTAATTTTTTTTTAATTTCTCAAAGTATCCACCTAAGTAATTGTGTGACTAATCCTTTTGACATTATCGGGCTCTTTCGAGAGTAGTCTCCCGGCAAGGCGTTTTACATTCACAAGAGTCGGGGATCGAACCCTCAACCATATGCTTAAGTAGCAACAAATCACTGACCATCTATACTAATCTCTATTGGTAAATATACTGTAAATATAATATTTAGTGTTTGTTTTTCTTTTTTAATTGTTAAGTACAATAGAATAGATACGGGAAAAACATTGTGGTGGTTCATTAAGTCAATACATATTACAATATATTTTTTTACTTTGAGTAAATATCACCGACTTCGGGGATATCACTATGTACAATGCAACATATGTTTGTTCATGTGGCAAAATATAGGTTTTGATGAATATAGCCCTTATTTAAAATTTGTTTTCTTCTCAAAATCAAAATGGTGTAATGTTGGACCTATTTTATAATACTTTTTCCAATTTGAAATATAAGAAAAAAATAATTTTTTTTAAATTATAAGCAAAAGTAACTAATTTTCTTAAATTTTATTTAATTCTCAATGCTAGTTTCCTAAAACATACATAGAAAATTGTTACCTCATTTAATTTTTGTTTCATTCTCAACATTACTTTACTAAAATACCTCTATTTTTGATAAATTTGAGAAAATTAAATACAATTAACTAACTTCCTTAATAAGCATGATTTTAATATTTTTGGCTTATATTTTAAAGCGGAGGGAGTACCTCCATTCTTATTTATTTGTCCTATTTTAAAAAATAACATTTTTTTAAGAAATGTAATCATCCTTAAAATTTGCAATATATTAATTGTGTTTTTCCCACTATATCATTTCTCTCTCTATAATTATTATGTTTTTTCACTACTTACGTAAATCAAGATCGATTAAATAAGATTAAATATAAAAAATAACATTTACTATAACATTCTTGAAATCCTAAAAAGACAAATAAAAAGGAATAAAAAACTTCTAAAAAAACGACAAATAATAAAATACAGAAAGAGTGATTATTTTTAATAATTATTTTTAGCTTAAGTATACTTTGTATACCATCAATACCATGTATGAATGTCCGCGTAAGACAGCCCAGTTGGTGGCTGCAGGGACATTTCGGATTTCCCGCTCCCCAGGTCATGAGTTCTAGTCCCAGACCTCCCATATAAACCAAAAAAAAAATACTATGTATGAATGGTTTTAAATAACCGGTCTCAATCTTCATTTTGCAATTTTGAATTCGATAAGCATTTGAAGTGTAACTCTTGTTTTATTAATAACTACTACCTCCGTCCCTAAATATAAAGCCCTCTTGACACTTTTATTTTGTCCCTATTTATAAAGCCTCATACCAATTTTCAATGATCATTAATTACTTTTTTCCACAAATACCCCTATTTATTTAACACTTTTTAGATTCCCAATAATATTAATAGGGGTAATTTTGAAATTACATATCAAAATTTCACATTTTCAATACAATTAACTAAATTATTCCACTTTCTCAATGGACGTGAAATCCCCCAAAGAGGCTTTATATTTAGGGACGGAGGGAGTAATATATTAACTGTTTTTAAATACTGTCAGCATTAAATGCAATATTAATTTATTTTAGCGCGTGTAACTCTCCAAACATTAGGAGAGCTACTAATTTAGTACCTCCGATTTAGGGATGACAATTTCATACTGTGAATGGGGATCCCGACGGGGACTGCCCCGTTTGGGGCCCCACGAGTAGGGATTTTTCCCCGTGGGGACGGAGATGGGGGAGAAATTCTCCCCGGGATAATTTCGGGGCGGGGAATGGGATTTGTTCCCCCGTCCCCGCGGAGACCCCGTCCCCGAACATTTACACATATGCCTTTATAAATTTATTTGTATATAAATTTAATATTAGGTGTTTTTGTAATTTCAAATCTATAATAATAATAATAATAATAATAATAATAATAATAATAATAATTTTAAAAAAATACATTAGACTGCTGAATTAAAAAGTTAGAATAGAAAATTAGAAATTCACAAATTAGATGTCCTATATATTATCCTACTTCTTCTCCTTCTTCTTCGTTCTATACTTTCTCCACTCCCTTCTTCTCTCTTCTACTGTTTTACCGACTACAATTCTACAAATTTAAAGCAACAATGCGTCTAATAAAAACCTCAACCACATTGTTGAAAGCAAAAACCAACTATGAATTTAAAGTTTTTTATTGAAATATTATTTCAGTTTGTAATTTTGCTTTAATCTCAATTTTGATGACACTTTTAGATTCCTTAAATGTTTTGTGTATGTGGATGACAAAGCTATCATTTAATATCTTTGTTTAGTTTTATCATATTTTTTGATTGAATTTTCTGAATTATAATGATTATTTTGTCTACGATATACAAGTTTAAAAATTCTATTCAGCAAGGTTAATTTTTTATCGGATCAAATTAAAGGTATGAAACTTTTTAAATATTTCGCATATGTTTAGGTTCCCCGTGGGGATCCGTGGGGTGGTGGGGAATGGGGACGGGAAACCATCTCTCCCCAGGATGAGGTTTGGGGATGGGGATGTGGAGGAAATGAAATCCGAGAATGGGGAATGGGAAAGTACTCCCCGCCTATTCCCCGCCTCGTTGCCATCCCTACTCCGGTTTTATATATTTAGTCCTATTTAAAAATTTCATTTTAATTTTCAATAGCATTCATTTTAATCACAAATATGTCTATTAACTCAATACTTTTTAGAGTCCCAACAATAATTATATGGATACTTTTAAAAAAATATATCAAATTTTTACGTTTTTAATGTTATAAACAAATTTAACTACCTTTCTTAATGGAAGTAAAAAATCACAAAAAAAAAAAAAATCTTACATATAAAATAGGATGAAGTATTTAAGACTGTTAACCTACCCTTCATTTCTGATTTTTTTTATCGGCAAAAATGTTTACATTATAATTGTAATTATATAGCAGTTAATTAATGTCTACGAAGAACATTTATTTTCTTCTTTTTTTTCCGATAAACATTTTTTTCTTTTTAACTGGCAAATTTATCGGCAAAAATGTTCTTCGTACCGGACACACATATATACCAGTTATGTCTGAATATACTTTGAATATACATCATTCCAAAACTATGCCATATTTGCCTCAGAATTTCTATATTTTTTTTACATCATTATTTAAATGGTAGGTGTTATAATTGAATATTAGTTGTAAATGTAAGTATGCCTAGAAGACCAACCATGTATGTAAAGGGTGTATGATTAAATATATAGTGATTTCTTTGCCGCCAAAGGTACCATGTGAACATAGTGATTAAATATATAGTCATTTCCTTGGAGCCAAAGGTACCATGTGAACATAAGACATAGCCATAACCCATATCTTTGCTTATTTGTTCTACGAAAATTATATTTTTAGCTTCTGTCATCAATAGCCTTCCTGTGATGTCCCTAGGCCGGAAGCACCACATGAGGTGTTTAAGGGTTGTTGCAGCTGACGAGGGTGACCCCGGTCCTACGTATCCCAGGAGAGGGGAATCAAGCCACACGTAGTTCTTAGGTTTAGAGAGACATACCTTAGCCCCTAGGGAGAGGGGGATATATATAGGAGAGAGCTGTTTGCCCTAATGGGCTTGCTTGAGGCCCAAGTAGGGCCAGCCTGTAATGAGCTATGAGTGGATGAGCTGTCCTTGTGGATAAGGAGGGAAGACGTCATCATGTCCTTGGTGTCGGACTTGGGAAGGTGTCGGACTTGGACGTCGGACCTGAGTAGGAGTGTGAGGTCGGCCCGTATCTGGTGTCTGGTCGGCCGTTGAGCCTTGAGCTCGGCCCAGAGCACAGAGGGGTGAGAGCATGATATCGGCCCGTGTCCGATGTCTGTTCGACCGTTGAGCCTTGAGCTCGGCCGAGCATACAGAGGGCCTGCTGAAGGATCCTCAGGTCCTGAGTGGGGGCCACGTGGAGCTCGGCTAGGTCGAGTCCATCACATAAACCCCCAGCTCGGTCAAGGCTATTTGAGCCTTGCTCCGAGGTCTTGGTTCGGGTCCTTTTCCCAAGTCCACCACATAAGCCCCCCAGCTCGGCGAGACTTTGTGAGTCTCGAGCCGAGTTAGGAGAAAGAAGGCATAGCACTAAGTACCCCCCACCTTCTAGGAAGGGTTTGAGTACTAGTCCACAATCATGTGCTCAAGGCTAGCGAAGGATGGCAAGGCGGGTTAGGAGAAATCGATCCGCCACGTGAGCCCCCTACTCGGGAAGAGTCGTAGAGACTCTGTGCCGAGTCGAGGTCCTTTCTGCGTCCGTCTGATCAGTGCTGAGTTGGTGATGAGGTGGAAACATGCTTGCAGGTGTGGCCTTCCGCTCGGAAGAGTGTTGCGGATGGTTGATAGTGCTCTTTTGTGCTCGGATGATTAAACTGAAAGAGTACCCCGATCTCGAACCGAGTTCGCGCGGGGGGATCCGCCACAAGCTCGGTGAGGCTCATCTCGAACCGAGTACAAGCTCGGTGAGGCTCATCTCGAACCGAGTACAAGCTCGGTGAGGGACATCTCGAACCGAGTACAAGCTCGGTGAGGCTCATCTCGAACCGAGTACAAGCTCGGTGAGGCTCATCTCGAACCGAGTGCAAGCTCGGTGAGGCTCATCTCGAACCGAGTGCAAGCTCGGTGAGGTACATCTCGAACCGAGTACAAGCTTGGTGAGGCTCATCTCGAACCGAGTACAAGCTCGATGAGGCTCATCTCGAACCGAGTGCAAGCTCGGTGAGGTACATCTCGAACCGAGTACAAGCTAAGTGAGGCACATCTCGAACCGAGGTCCCGCGGGGGATCCGCCATCAGCTCGATGAGGCTCATCTCGAACCGAGTACAAGCTCGGTGAGGAACATCTCGAACCGAGTGCAAGCTCAGTGAGGCTCATCTCGAACCAAGGTGCAAGCTCGGTGAGGAACATCTCGAACCGAGTACAAGCTCGGTGAGGAACATCTCGAACCGAGTTCCTGCGGGGGGAGTTCCAGAATGGATTTGGGGATGCTCCGAGATGAGGGTGATGAAGTTATGAGTGTAGTCATATGAACAGATTCCTTGTGGATGGGAGAGAAGTAGCGTTAATTTCTTCATCCATGCTGTTAATTAACCGCAACTGCTGAGTTCCTCGGAATTCGAGAAGTCGGATAAAATCTCACGAGTTGTCGGGAGTGTCTCTCCCCTTTACTTTTCAAAACCTTTGATTTGAGAACAACAGCGCCAGGGGCAAGCATGCAAAGCAAGGAATCGCCGAGCAAGGTCGTGGTGTCTGTGCAAAAGAGCCTAGGAAACGCCAAGCTGGAGGCGAACCGACGAGCTTGTCAAGGCTCACAGGGGACCTCTAACAAAGCAGAAGGCGGAGAGGAATGCAGAGGTGAAGAAAGTGCAGTCCATAAAATATTGGCCGAGAATGCCTCTCTGACCTGGAGAAGTTGGCAGACGACATCTTTGACACCTTCGGGAATGCTGTGAGTCAGATTAATACCCTCAACCCCGACCTTCGCCTCAAGGTGTTCAGGGTTGAAGACGGCATGCTGATGGATTACAACAACAACAATGCCGAGGTTGATAACTCGGCTGACAACCTGCCTGCCCCCTTTGCCGAGAAGGAGAAAGAGAATTTTGATCGTTGTTTTAGACCCGATGAGGGTTGTGCTCTGCATGCGGTAAGGAGAGCTCGGATCCTGCACCGTTCGCCGAGGACAGTGAACTTCCAACGCAAGTTGTTGCACATAGGATGTGGTTGTCTAAACCTTTGACTTCGGACGACTCCCCCTGACCAGTGCAGTAACTTATAAGTTTTCCTCTGAAAAAAGGTACTGTATATAAGTGAATGCGGTAGGGAACTCGGATGCCATCCTCGGCCCCAGTGTAAAAGAGCTTGCTGAGTGAAGTTATGTGAGAACATTTCACAGCAAGTTGTACTTTACCGGGTGTCCCTTGTACCCTGAGCTTATAAGCCGATCTCGGAAGATGTTCACTGTATATAAGCGCCGTGCAACATTTAGGTGGCTAATTCTAAATGAGAGGATTTGTACGTACGCACTGTCTGTAGCACTAGTACCGACTTGTATGCGTGAATGCATGTAAGTGCGGTGACAGGGGGGACCGTTCTATCACAAAGGTAGGGTCGAGATGATAACCGTATGCGTGAATGCATGAATTGACCGTTCTACCACCAAGGTAGGGTCGAGATGATAACAGCTCGGTAGGAGCATGAATTGACCGTTCTACCACAAAGGTAGGGTCGAGATGATAACAGCTCAGTGGGACATGAATTGACCGTTCTACCACAAAGGTAGGGTCGAGATGATAACCGCTCGATAGAAACATAAATTAAAGAGAATAATAGCAGCTCGGCAGATCAGATAGAAACATGAATTTGTGAGAATAATAGCAGCTCGGCAGGTGAGATATAAACGTGAAATAAAGAGAATAATAGTAGCTCGGCAGGTGAGATATAAACGTGAAATAAAGAGAATAATAGTAGCTCGGCCTCCCTTTTTGATAAACCGCGCAATTTGAAATAGAGAATCTCTGAGCTCAGAAATAAACATGAACTAAGAAATAATATATGCCTTTGGAATTGTTCACCTTCGAGAAGCCGTGGTGGTCCTGTGAAAACCAAAGAAGGTCCAAGCCGAGATGAAAAGTGGGGCCAATAAGATAATAGAGGCAAACATAGCAGTTCATCCAACAAAGATCCAAGCCGAGATGAGAATAGAGATCGTAAGATGGCTTCGTTCAAAATAGAGATAACCGTAGCACCTCGGCCTTCCTTTTTCTTGACCATCATTCTCCTGAATCTTACATTACATGTAAAATAATAATAGTCAGTGATCGGCATCAATTTTGACACTTTGCAATAATTCATGATAATTAAATAACAACAATGAAAACTGTTGGCAGGCGAGAATAAAATACCGGCATAAGAGCAAGATGATTTGAGCAAGTCATACGCAACAGATATGAAAGCGGCAAATATTGGCAATTAAGATATTGTTCAACAAGATAGTATTGTCCGCATGATTTCAGGTATATCACATTCCATAACAGAAGACATTTATAAACATGTCAACGAACCAGATGAAAGCATTTAATTCGTGAAAAACGACAACAGGAGAGGTAACAGAAATCAAATATTATCATACTATCACAATAAAAGAGGCAGAGATTTAAGGACATTTAACAGCAAGAAGATTTGGTTAACAGTACGTCATGTAACAACACGGAGAATACCAAATAATAAGCAATAAGTAGAGAAACTATAAAGAAGCAAGGATTAACAGCACATGTCGGAATAGTGCACCAGGTAAATAAATATCAAAAAGCATGTAGAGTAAACACATAGAAAAGCGAAGAGATAGGAAAATAATATGAGAATTATAATCTCTTCCCTGATTTAGTGAGGTGAGTGATGTCGGGTTGAAGTTTGTCGGACTGAAGCATGTCGGGTTAGGAGTATGCAGTCCGTCCTTTTCGAATGGGCTTTGTCGAGCTTTGAGGTCCGACCTCCGTTTTCCTTAGTGTGATGTCGAGCGAGGGAAACTAGCGGAATAGTCTTCATACTCGGATTAAGAGATCGGCTCGAGTGTGAAACACTGTGCGAGTCTTCCGAAATTACCTT
Organism: Crotalaria pallida; assembly: GCA_037953625.1. Taxonomy (NCBI): domain Eukaryota; kingdom Viridiplantae; phylum Streptophyta; class Magnoliopsida; order Fabales; family Fabaceae; genus Crotalaria; species Crotalaria pallida. Next base: position 122,765,311 of record CM075649.1, read on the forward strand.
GAAAATCCGAGGAGGGAAGAGTAAACTCGGATTATGATTTTCGAAATCATGTAAATCCGAGGAGAGAAGAGTGAACTCGGATTATGATTTTCGAAATCATGTAAATCCGAGGAGGGAAGAGTGAACTCGGATTATGTGACAAAGTTTGATTGTCGTAAATAATATTTGATGACATTAACAGGTGAAGATATATTTTTGACCAATGTGAATCATGCATCAAAATAATGACGTGTAATAATAAAAATAATTTGCAAGGCTTGATACAGAACTTTTTCTGTCGTAAATAATATTTTTTTTTCTTTGATTTTTTTTTCTGGGCTTGTTGACCCGTTAGGTGGTTTCCCTTCTTTTTTTTTCCTGGGCTTGTTGACCCATTTTCTATTTCCTCAGATGCTTTTTTTTTTTTTTGCATTTGGGCCAACAGCCCATTAGCTCAAGGAACCCTAATGGGGTTGGCAGCAGCTGTGTGCTGCAGATCCCATGGCAACGAGGATGCAGCGGCGGGAATGATGCTGCTAAAGGTGACGGCGGAAGCGGCCAGGGGCTCACTGAAGGTGACGGCGGAGGGAGCCAATGGCGACGGAATGTCATCATCGTCATGGTCGCGCTCTCCATCAAGGTTGCATCTCGATCATCACAACGTGTTGGGGTGGTGTCGACCCTTCGTCTGGGTTCGAGGAGTTTCGCAGCGGGCACAATGAGACGGTTATAGCGTCGGTCTTGGCGACATTGATGGTGGAGCAGCGGCGGTGGCTTTCGGAATCTGAAGCGGTCTTATTCCCGGCCTCTTATTCTTCTGCTTTGCCTCTTCTCGTCACGGCCGAGTTCTTCTTCATCTCATTGATTTCGGCCATGTTGCCAAGGCATGGTGATGGTCGTCGGGATCTGGAACGGCAGCGGGTTGACGGCTATGAACACTGTGTACAACACCAGGAAAAGGGATCAACACCGTAAGAAGATGAACGTGATGTCTTCGACGGATCTGGGTTGTGCCATTTCTTCTAGATGCTGCGATTCAAATAGTTTCCAGGAAATGGGTTGTACAGTGCATAGAATCATGTAACAATATAATCACTGAATGAATAAATGAGTAAAAAGGAAAGGATCTTTCTTCCCTATTTGTTCAGATCTGATGTTGATATTCGTGATGTTTTTCGGATCTGTGTTCTTTTTCTGTTGTTGAAGGGGAAGCGCTTTTCATGAATCGCTCGAGGGTTCCCACCGTGAATCCAAAGCCAGCGAGGTAAAGAATGCCGCCGGGACTCAGATCTGGACGCTGCAAATGAGAACAGCAAACTCACGGTGGGCTGCAGGGTGGTAGCCCCATGAACGGCGACGTGGTAGCTACCGAGAAGGGGATGCATCCCTCAAAAACAGCAGTTTTTTTTTGGATGGGAATCGAAGTTTATCGTTCCCCACAGACGGCGCCAATGTGATGTCCCTAGGCGGGAAGCACCACATGAGGTGTTTGGGGGTTGTTGCAGCTGACGAGGGTGACCCCAGTCCTACGTATCCCAGGAGAGGGGAATCAAGCCACACGTAGTTCTTAGGTTTAGAGAGACATACCTTAGCCCCTAGGGAGAGGGGGATATATATAGGAGAGATTTTTTTGCCCTAATGGGCTTGCTTGAGGCCCAAGTAGGGCCAGCCTGTAATGAGCTATGAGTGGATGAGCTGTCCTTGTGGATAAGGAGGGAAGACGTCATCATGTCCTTGGTGTCGGACTTGGGAAGGTGTCGGACTTGGACGTCGGACCTGAGTAGGAGTGTGAGGTCGGCCCGTATCTGGTGTCTGGTCGGCCGTTGAGCCTTGAGCTCGGCCCAGAGCACAGAGGGGTGAGAGCATGATATCGGCCCGTGTCCGATGTCTGTTCGGCCGTTGAGCCTTGAGCTCGGCCGAGCATACAGAGGGCCAGCTGAAGGATCCTCAGGTCCTGAGTGGGGGCCACGTGGAGCTCGGCTAGGCCGAGTCCATCACACTTCCGTCATCTTAAAGATGGAATGATTTAAAACGTTAAAGTCTTTTTGGAAATTGAAAATATAAAATAGGAATAAAAAACTCGATCTTGAGACCAAAAATTAAAACTCTTTCATTTATAGTGGCTATAAGTTTTTGATGGTCGCTATAATGCCTCACGGTTCAATCACATGCATAAATAGTAAAAGCCACAATAATTCTCTCTTTATTGAATTTAATAGTAGCAGTTGTTTTACCATAATATCCAATGGCAATTTCTTTAATTTGATTATGGTTAACGATTTCCAAGTAGTCCTTAGTCCTATATATTGTAAATTGTAACACCCTATCTTAATTAATATTCTAATTACCCCGATTGATTTAGTGACTTAAAAATTTCTTTTTAAAACCACTTTAGCTTATAAAAATCTCTGTCAAATCGGACAGAGTTTCCTTTGTTTTAAGAACATTCCGAAAATATGAGTTCTGCCATGAAAACCTGTTTTAACATTGTGTTACATAATCAGCAGTATGCCAGCAGGGCAAAATACAATCAGTTCACTACATTCGAGTACATCATCTCCAAAACAATATTAATCAAGTTACAAAATAGTTTAGTCTCCCCAAAAGATAATACATAATATTTATATACATCAAAAAGCCAAAGTTTAATTCTCGGGTCCACATACTATCACACCCCTAATATTCACACTCCACGTTGTGGAGTGTGCCCCTGCTCGGCCACAGCTAGTGCATGCTCCGCTTCGGTACCTGTAAAACTATATCAAGAAGGGTAGCATTACACAGAACTTAGAAATATAGCTTCTACAAAAGCATAGTAACAAACCAAGGACCTACCCTAACCCATACTATCCACATTAAATACTAATTCACTTTCCTTTTATACAACTCAACATTTCCTTATGATTTCAGTTACATACATTCCCTATGCCTTTCTAGTCTTTCCTTTCCTTTCCATTCTTTCGCGCACCTTTCGGTGGGTATTATTTCCATTTATTCGCACACCACGAGGGAGGGTCCTATTCACATTTACACACGCCATATAGGCGGGTCCATCACATACATTATCACGCTCCCCTAGGGAGGGTCCATAACACGCATCTATCCACTCCGCTATGGAGGGTCCATTTACATACACATATTCACTCCTTTATGGAGGGTCCATTATTCACGCTCCGTTATGGAGGGTCCATTTATATACACATATCCACTCCTTTATGGAGGGTCCATTATTCACGCTCCGCTATGGTGGGTCCATTTATATACACATATCCACTCCTTTATGGAGGGTCCATTATTCACGCTCCGCTATGGAGGGTCCATTTATATACACATATCCACTCCTTTATGGAGGGTCCATTATTCACGCTCCGCTATGGAGGGTCCATTATATACACGCTCCGCTATGGAGGGTCCATTATATACTTTCACACTCCACTTAGGGAGGGTCCATTTAGATTATACATATTTCTCACTTCCATTGGAAGGGTCATTCATACACATTCACATATTCGCACTCCCTTTGGGAGGGTCATTCGTACTTAAACCATCAATTCACATCATAAACTCACCTTTTCACATTCCTATATCCACACCTAAATAGGTGGGTCCTTCTCACACTAACAATATAGTCCCATTGTTCCATTATTCCACTCACTTTTAACCCATTCTCTATATAGTTTCCATTCAATTTCTTTGCAAGCTTTAGCACTCGTACCCTATTTTGGCCACAAATGCCCTTTCCGTTATCAATTCACTTTCATATACATTTATCAATCACATTATTTATTTAGCACTAATTCAACATTTTCCCTTAGCATACATTCATCATTTTCTCTTAGCATACAATCTTCTATACCTTCCCTATTTATTATCCGTCATCTTCCTGAATTAAAACCAGTCTATCATTAACACTTTCCCTTTTCTTTACCTACCTCTTGGTTATCCCTATAATGTAATATTTCATTCCTTCCATAATTTCCCTATCTTTCCAAGTATACAATGAGTCTCTATTTATTTTCACTCTATTATCCACTTTCAATTCCTTTATAATTTCCTTATGATTCATCAACTTAATTACTCTCATTACTCCCTAATTATATATCTACTTAGTCCATCATTCCCTTTCTATCCATCATCACTTATATATTTGTTCTCACACATTACACTAGTTTCTCTTTCTATTCTCCATTAATTATTTCATTTGTTTTCATTATCAACTACCCTAAGGTTTTTATGCTATACTCAGTCTCTACCCCTAGCTATCACTATAACTAAAGAGAATCTACTTCCTAAGCTAAGGTAATACGAACCCTTCTTACCTTCTCAAAGAAAGATGATGGTAACTTCAAGCTCTAGCCCAACACCTTGAATTTAAGCTCCCTAGCTTGACTCCCTTATTCCTATTTTCGAATCCACTTAGAGTGCTCGATAAAAAGGATTAGGATGATGGAGAATGAGCATCAAGAGGTCCCCATGGTAGTGGAAGCTTGAACAACTCAAGGAAGATGGGAGGGAGGCTCACGGTTTTTAGGAGAGGAGGAGGATTTGTGTAGATAGATTCTTTGCTTGGTTCTTGGTGTTTTGGGCCTCTTGAATCAAAAAGGAAGGAAGGAGATGATGATATGCTTTGTTCTTTGTTTCATGAGAGGGAAATGGAAAAATGAAGAAGATGATGGAGTTGGGTTCTTGAATCCAAGAGCAATTAGTGAGGGTGAGTGTTTGTGTGTTGGTGTTGTGTGTTCATGGGTGATTGAATGATGCTTTAGTGTTCTTGAGTGTTGAGAGAAGATGGGAGGAGGAGATGATGTTGATGATGGAGTATGAGGAACATGGTGCCCATGAAGTCTCATTTTGGCCTTGGAAGCTGCCACCAAATCGTGTGGCCAAAAGGCCACAACTTGGCCCCCAAGTTTTGATCCAACGCACCAGATCTGGTGCTGCTGGTCGCGCTCGCTTGGGCGAGCCCAGCACTCGCTTGGGCGAGTCCTGGCACCAGCTGGTGCTGCTGGTGCGCACGCTGGTGCGCCAGGTGGGGATTTGGTGCGGTCAGAAGGGAGCTGGCGCGCCAACACGTGAATTTGGTGCGGCTGGTGCGTGTGGCCGCTCGCCTGGGCGAATTGGTGCTTCGCCTGGGCGGGTTTTTCACTGACTTGAGCACCAATGAACAGTGCACTCGCCTGGGCGAGTGGGTAGCGCGCCTGGGCGAGAATCAAACTTCAACTCTTCGATTCGCCGTAACTTTTTCGTTAACCGTCGGATCGGGTCCAAATTTTTAGACAAGCTTCTTCTCCCCATAAACTTCATATCCAACGGTGGAATTTATTTTCTTAGCATTCTATAATAAATTTCTAATTTTATCTTTTCGGTCGATTTCTAACATCTAAGACGCCGATTTAATCCCCGATTTCGCTTATATAATTTTGCTCGAAGCCATAATTGCTTTCTATACAACCCCTAGTACTCAAAATGGCTGCTCACCTTGCTCAAAAAATTCGTTAAGCAATTAATCTACCCATTCCTTCCACTTTAACTCTATTAATGAATTAATTATTGCTTGGAATTAAATTTTGGGATGTTACATAAATGATACAAAGTTAATATATACTTCAATATAAAGATAAAAGGCACAAATGACAAATACTAATATATTGGGAGTATAGATAATAAATCTAACTCACCTTAGTGATATTTTCATCTTTTATCAAAAATACTTTTATTTTGTTTTTTTTGTGTGTTTTCAAAAGCGATTCAAATAAATTGTTCCTTGAGAGCTTATCATTTAAAGTGTAAAGTTGATGAGAAGTGACTATTGGTATCCTATAGGGTATTAGCCTGTGGATACTTTCTACGCCAAGTGATTCACTTGTCGCAACAAATACTCTTAAACCCAGTACACTTGCGCACGCCTCAATCAATTTTTAATGATAAATCATTTTTATTTTCTCTCTTTAAGTTATGTTATTAGTGATTATTTAATTTTTTTTACTATTTAGTTTCCCATTGCCTAGAAACATGTTGCCTCAACAAGATATCAAGCAACCATACGACTTCCGGGAAATTCTCAAATTCTTGACCATGCAATGCAATGGAAATAGCTTTCATTGCGATCATTGTAGTAAAGCTAAATTCAACTTTAAATGTCTTATAATGACAGGATAGCTTCAACCTCTTTTTGTCTCTCATTTAGTCTTCGTGCTTCAGGGCTGCAGTTTAAAAGAGGGCAAAGATTAAAATGCTGAAACAATAATACATAAAGCAAATAGAGGAATTTCAAATTAACAACTACAAAGATTATCACTTGTTTGACCATATAAAATTGCCTATCCTAACACCAACTAATAAACATGAGAAGTGAACAACTCAAGCACAACTTATGAAACATGCATAAATAGCAAACTTCACACAAAAAAACAACATTAATATAGTTACTTAATAAAGGGTTTTCGATCTACAAATGACAAGGTTCTCAATCTAAAAATCACATGGTTAATCATCAAGAGCAAAAAAATAATAGCTCAAGAAACTCAATTACAATCTATTTAGATATATCATATATTCACACCAAGTAAGGGCAACGAAATAGTGTACCATTACTTAATGTGGTAGACAAACAAAAAAATGTGCAAATTAAATAGGGACTTTCACTGTTAAGCAAGCAAATCAAACTTTCACACCCTACGCATAAAGAGGATCTTTGCATCAATCAACATATCAACATGAATCAACATATAACATATAAATATGTTGTTTTCAGTACATGCACATCCTAGCCTAATTAATTGACTAACATTTAGATCTAATGTTGACCGATGCTTTGGTTTAGATGCCAATAGAAAATCATAAGAACACAGACACAGACTTTGCCCATGTAACATACACCAAATAGATGAATCACCAAATTTTTGTTCCTTTAATTCCAGCTCACAAACATATTCCTCTACACCAAAAAAGAGTATAACTTTCTCTTTGTTTATTCTAATTGGACAAACTACATACCAAATTAAAGATAATTTAAAGAGGAACAACTTTCATAGGTAACTTGTGTAAAATATCGGATTACAACAAACTCAAAAACTGACCACGAGTTGATGATTTTGTAACAGTTCAGAAATTTACATATTCAACACAACTTAAAAGTCAGAAAATTTGAGCATGATAACAATAGCGGTTGACTGTATAATAATTTCAATAGTGTTCAAAACAATCTTAAAAAGGAAGAACCAATCATTGTTTTAATCCAAATTTACTCGAGTTCCCATTCTCAAAACAATTCTAACATCGATTAACATAACATAAACCAACCTTTTAATCAGTCCCGGTCTTGGCATTTTCTAGGCCCTAGGACGGGGAAATAGATTTGGGCCCCTTAATTTAACAAAATATTAATAAAAAAATATTTTTTCCATCTCATATTGTGTGTATGCCTTGCCACGGTCGTAACCTTGTTTATGACTTTTTAAAAAACTATTTGTACTATCGTGACCATATCCACGAGTCATAACTGTAGAAAATTGGTCGTGAGTTGGATCACGATTCGTTAGGGGTGGCAAAATTTTTTCTCCTATTAATTTAAAAAAAAGTAGTGTATTTATGTCCAATTCCAAAACAACAATAATAATATCCAATGTATATATGTAACATCCCTAATTTAATTTCTAGTATAATTGATATGATAATGAGATTATGGTGAAGAAAATAGGTATGCTAAGTTAAAACTAGAGGAATAAAAGACTCTTTTCGGGGTTAAAAACATAGAACTTTAGGAAATTATAAATAAAAGATTTATAACTCAAAACGTAAATGCCACCGTTGAATATGAAGTTTAATGTGTGGAGAAACTTGCTTTCAAATTTGAGCAAGATCCGACGGATAACAAAGAAGTTATGACATTTTGAAGTGCCAAGAAAATGAAAAATCTGTTGGACTACTCGAGTAGTGCATGCACTAATCGAGTAGTCCATGCAAACAGCAAGCCAGGAAAGTGAGATTTCCTGAACTACTCGAGTAATGCCTGGACTACTCGAGTAGTCGAGTAGTACGTTCAGCAGTGGAAAAAAAAAGTCTTGAGGACAACTCATTTGTGGCTTCCTCAAGAAGCCATTAAATTATGGCCACATATTCATGTCTTGCATGGAAAGAAAAATACAAAAACATATCAACTTCATCATCTTCTTCATTTCCATGAAGAAGCAAACATCATCAACACCAACTCAAGCCCAAAAATCAAACCCCATAATCCTCATATTCATCATCATCATCAACACTCAAGCAAGAAAATAAGTTCAAGAACCACCCCCATCACTCCCTCATCTCACGCCACCCTCCCTCTCTCATTTCCCTTGGATTTTCAAGCTTTAAAGCTATGGAGATTCATATATGTTTATGCCTCACCATCAAGAACAAGTGAAGGAAAGCTCACTTCCCTCATACAACCAACATCATAGAATTATTCATCATCATTGGATATTAACTATTCATCATCATTGGATATTAACTATTCTAAGGTGGCAAGAAAAAAATCAAGAAGTTCAAAGTTCCTAGATTCTAAGAAACAAGGCACAAATCATTAAGGTTCCTTATCTCTTGCTATTTTGAGGTAAGGAGTGGGTGTTACCCTAACCTAGGAAATAGTTTGTAGTGTGTTCATAATATGTGCTAAGGATGAGTGTTAGTTTAGGTTATTGCACTCTAGGGTAGTTAATATAATTAGTAACTAGTGAAAGAATATAAAGAGAATAGGCTATTTTAATAAAGGGGATTATGTGTACGTTATGATAAATGTTTTATGTGCTGGAAAATGATGTGATGAATTTTATGAGTATTCGTATGTGTATGAATGATTAGAATGAAATGAATAAATAAAAGAAAGAATAAAAGCTAAGAGTAACATTTGTGTGATAAATGAAGAATTGAAGGATGACTAGGTTAAAGAATGCTTACATAATTAAAGAGAGAATTGTAAAATAAGGAGTAAAGGAATGTGCAGCTGTATTGAACATTGGTGCATTGATACAATAGGTGCCCTGCTAGGTGTACCAAATGCCCATAAGGCCAAATGCCCATCAGGTTCAAACGCCCGTTAGGCGTCAATGTACCCAATGACTAAATTTGCTGCTGAATAAAAGATAAATAAATGTGGAATAAAATTAATGAGTATAAGCATAGCCTAATAGGGTGATGCCTAGTGGGTGCAAAAGTCCTGATTGGGCGTAAAGTCCCTATAGGGTGTTCCAAATGCCTAGCAGGTGCAGTTAAAGCCTAGTGATGCGAACTGGTTGTGCGATCCTGGTCTTATAAGACGTGCGTCCGAGTGCATTAAGTCGCGCGTGTGGATGTGTGCATTAAGCCGCGAGCGGACCGCATGCCTTGATTGCGTAAGTCACACAGGATGTGCAGCTGTAAGACGCACACGGGGTGTGCGCAATGATGGACACACTATACCCCAAGATATATGAAAATTGTGAAATAAATAAAGAAAGAGAAAGGTAAGAATGGAAAGAGAGAAAGACACTATGAAATTATGTAATTAATAGAAATATGAAATGGAAAGAAAGAAAGACACTTTGAAATTATGTAACCCATAACATCCCTGGCAGGCAAATGGATTGCGACTGTCCCCACATACCAACACGAGTCTTTTCAGCGTGCTTTGTCCCCACTCGCACACTTCCCGGGAAAACTTCCCAGGAGGTCACCCATCCCAGAATTACCCCAAGTCAAGCACGCTTAACCATGGAGTTCTTATGTGATGGGCTACCGAAAAGAAGATGCATCTTGTTGATATGGGTAGTACTAATCAATTCATCAAAGTCTTCCTGTACTGTGTAGTCCCATTCCTACACAGTCTCAGGATCACCCTCTCATTCCGGTGTGTCGGTTCATCAAAGTCTTCCTGTACTGTGTACCCCTCCCAGAATTACCCTAAGTCAAGCACGCTTAACCATGGAGTTCTTATGTGATGGGCTACCGAAAAGAAGATGCATCTTGTTGATATGGGTAGTACTAATCAATTCATCAAAGTCTTCCTGTACTGTGTAGTCTCATTCCTACACAGTCTCAGGATCACCCTCTCATTCCGGTGTGTCGGTTCATCCATGTACCCCTCCCTTAGAAGCCTGCCAGGAGCCGCTCCTTGTCCGTGCCTCTTGCACCGGCGATCACTCCCCGCCCTCGTCAGCCCGGGTGTTACATGCCCACCAGCTTCCGCCTGGTTCGTCCTCGAACCACACCGTACTGGGAGAGGAGCCGCTCTGATACCATTTGTAACATCCCTGGCTGGCAAATGGATTGCGACTGTCCCCACATACCAACACGAGTCTTTTCAGCATGCTTTGTCCCCACTCGCACACTTCCCGGGAAAACTTCCCAGGAGGTCACCCATCCCAGAATTACCCCAAGTCAAGCACGCTTAACCATGGAGTTCTTATGTGATGGGCTACCGAAAAGAAGATGCATCTTGTTGATATGGGTAGTACTAATCAATTCATTTAAGCCTTCCTGTACTGTGTAGTCCCATTCCTACACAGTCTCAGGATCACCCTCTCATTCCGGTGTGTCGGTTCATCCATGTACCCCTCCCTTAGAAGCCTGTCAGGAGCTGCTCCTTGTCCGTGCCTCTTGCATCGGCGATCACTCCCCGCCCTCGTCAGCCTGGGTGTTACATAACCATGAGAAATGTGAAACAAAAAAAATGAAAAGCTAAAGTAAAACTATAAATGTGATTAAGCATGAATGGACTGGGTTTGTTATGTAATGATTTAATTGATGTACTGTGTTTGACTTGGTATAACATTCTGTCATATTAGAAACTGCTTTCCTATGTTATGTGTAATGCTCACTCCTTACCATTTTTCCACAGGTACTGAGTCTGAGCTAGCACAGGTACCGGCCGAGCAGGAGTACCTCTCCCTTACAGGGAGAGTAGGTTTTAGTTATTAGGACATGGCTATGTCCTTGGCCCTTTTGATGATCTGATGTGATTTATTTTGATGTAAATATGTAAATATATCTTTTTGGGTGGGCCCAGGATAACTCCTTTGGGAAAAAGGAGTCTTTTGGGAAAATACTATTTCCAAAACTTGTTTATATTTGCTGCTAAACTTTGATGTTGATATACTGATGCTGTGATGTGTGAACTAGGATGCACTAAGCTGTGATATATGCTAATGTTAGCCCTGTTGGCTTCTGGAAATTATGAATGAAGTTTTTTATCAGGTTGCAGTAAAAATCTAATTTTTGGGAAAGTCAGAAAAACAAAGGAAACTCCTTCCGTTTGACGGGAGATTTTTATAAATTAAAAAGGAATTTTTATTTCATTATTTTTCACTAATGGGTAATTAAGGGTAGTTTAAAGTAAGGTGTTACATTTATGGTATTAGAGCAGTTTCTCCTCGGCCTTGGAGTTATGAGTTACTCCAGTGATTACTCACCGAGCGAGTAGTCGATGTTTATAGTTAAGAGTCTAGAATTAAGCAATAGGATACATATGCAACTGTTTATTTAGTTTAGTATTAACTGGCTGTCCTTCTATGACTAAACAGTATGGCTGGAAGACGGGTCGATAATGATAGGATCGATGCTTTTCTGGAACATCTTGTGCAGATGCAACAGAACCAAGCTGCTAATCTTGCTGCTAATATTGCTCAAATGCATCATAACCAGGGGGAGAACATAGCGGCAGTAGCAGCAGCTGCAGCAACAGTAGCAGCGTCGGTCATGCAACCTCCGCCACTAGCTCTAGTTGAGATAGATTGGATGGTGTGGTTCAGAAAGAGCGAGCCGCCCAGATTTGAAGGGGGTTATGATCCGGATGGGGCACAAAAATGGCTCCAGGAGATCGAGAAGATTCTCCGTTCTTTATAGCCACCTGTTGAGCATCGGGTTCGGTTGGTAGAGTACATGTTAGGTAGTGAGCCTGAGCACTGGTGGGAGCAACAGAGGAGAGGCTTTGAGGCGACCAATCAAGCAGTGACATGGGATCTGTTTAAGGTCCGCTTTCAAGGGAGAAAGAGATCACTTTCCTCCAGTTGGTGCAAGGATCTATGACTGTCGGTGATAATGCAGCGCAGTTTGAAGATCTGATTCGCTACTCTGGCAGCTACAGGGATGCAGATGAGCGCACTAAGTACATGAAGTTTGAAGTTGGTCTTCGTGATGATATTCGGCTCTCCTGTGAATATCATAACATTGAAAACCTTTCTCAGCTGGTGAATATGGCAAGTACTTATGAGAAGGGTCTCAAGCGGAAATCAGTAAATAATCGTAACAGAGCAGCTCAGAGATCTAGTGGTCCAGTTAGAGGCAAGGGTTCGGTTCAGAGATTAGGTCCTTACTCTCAGCCTAGTGCAGCAGTTCCAAGGGGATTTGGTCAAACAATGAATACTTCTGGCCCTGTTCCAACCTGTCAGCATTGTGGCAGACAACATAGGGTGTATGCTGGAGGCTGAATCCGAATAGAAGGGAAGCACTTTGTTTTCAATGTGGTCAGCCTAGTCATTTTGCAACCAATTGTCCCAAGAGCACCATGAAGAAAGAGGTGAATGTGACTAAAGTGCAGAAACCAGGTGAGAGCCTACCACTACAGAGGGGCAAGGTATACACATTAGATGGTGAGGAAGTGACTGATGCGGATGAGCTGATCAGAGGCACTTGTTTTGTTCATGATATTCCTTGTGGTGTTCTGTTTGACTATGGAGCAACACATTCTTTTATTTCTGTCGACTGCATGAAGAAGTTAGGGTTGTCAGCTATAGAAATGCCTTATAGATTATCAGTTTCTACTCCTACTAATTCTTCTGTAGTCACATCACAAATGTGTTTGGATTGCCCACTTCGAGTGTTGGAGCGGGAATTCAAAGTAAATCTGATTTGTCTGCCATTAACTAAACTGGATATCATTCTGGGCATGGAATGAATGTCTCAGCACCATGTTCTGATTGATTGTCATCGGAAATCAGTAACCTTTAGTGATCTTTCTTTATCTACCATAGAAGTGAATGAAGTGTCAGATGTCAGTCAGATTCCAGTAGTCTGCGAATTTCCGAAAGTTTTTCTTCCAGAGATGCCCGGATTACCGCCAAACAGAGAAGTAGAGTTCGGCATTGATCTTATCCATGGTACTGGTCCGATTTCTATCACACCTTACAGAATGACACCTCTTGAACTTGAAGAGTTGAAAAAGCAGTTAGAGGAATTATTGGCTAATAAGTTGATTAGGCCAAGCGTATCTCCTTGGGGAGCTCCGATTCTTTTTGTTAAGAAGAAGGACGAAAGTCTCCGGATGTGCATTGATTATAGACGATTAAATGCTGTGACAGTGAAAAATAAATATCCCCTCCCTCGCATTGATGATTTGCTAGATCATTTGAAGGGAGCCTCAGTGTTTTCTGAAATTGACCTCCGATCCGGATACCATCAAATTCAAATATGAGAAGAGGACATTCCGAAAATGGCATTCAGGACACGATATGGGCATTTTGAGTATGTTGTGATGCCCTTTGGTTTAACGAATGCGCCTGCAATCTTCATGGACTAAATGAACAAAATCTTCAGGCCTTATTTGGATTCTTTTGTAATAGTTTTCATCGACGACATTCTCATCTATTCTAAGAATCCAAGTGAGCATGAAGAGCATTTGGGAACAGTGATGCAGGTTCTCAAAGACAAGCAACTCTATGCCAAGCTTCCTAAATGTAGTTTATGGCTGAATGAGGTTCACTTTCTGGGTCATGTAATTTCTGAGAAGGGTGTTGTTCTTGATCCTTCTAAGGTGGAAGCAGTATTAAAGTGGGAGAGACCTAAGACAGTGACAGAGATCAGAAGTTTTCTTGGTATGGCAGGTTATAATCGAAGATTTATCGAAGGGTTTTCTAAATTAGCCCTCCCATTAACCATGCTAACTAGGAAAGATGTGCCCTACGAATGGTCGCAGCAATGAACAGAGTTTCCAAGTGCTGAGACAGAGATTGACTAGCTCTCCGGTTCTGACTTTGCCAGACACGACCCAATCTTTCGATGTGTATTGTGATGCTTCGAAACAAGGATTAGGTTGTGTGCTGATGCAACAAGGGAAAGTGATAGCCTATGCATCCGGACAGCTTCGACAACATGAACAGAATTACCCCACTCATGATCTTGAGTTGACAGCAGTTGTCTTTGCTCTTAAAATCTAGAGACACTATTTGTATGGCAAAAAGTTCGAAGTCTTCATTGATCACAAGAGTATCAAAGATCTCTTTGATTAGAAAGAGTTGAATATGAGACAGAGGAGATGGATGGAATTCCTGAAAGATTATGACTTTCATCTTCAATTGTAACACCCTAAGATTTTATATAGCTTAATACTAATATTTATGTTGGTTTTTAATTAGGACTTGAAAATTTCTTTTTAAATCTTAATGAAAATCCGGCAGAGTTTCCTCTGTTTTTCGGATTTCCCAAAAATTACATTTTTATATACCTGTCAAACCAGTACAGTTCAAAATATATTTATAAATATACTAATTTGATTCAAATGCCCTGCTAACAAAGTAAAAGAAAATTCAGGGCTTACAACGAATTGTTTCAAAACCGAAATAAACTAATTATGATAAATAGGATATAATTCCCTCTTAACTAAATTACACTCCACACCTGCTCGGCCGGAAACTGTGTCTGCTCAAACTTTGAACCTGTAAAAATGGTTGCAAGGGTGAGCTTTACACATGAAATAAAGAAGTAGTTTCTAAATAGACATAATAACCTACTAAGTCAAACACAATTAGCCATATATTGCACAAAACTCAATCATTCATACCCATTCACAACAATTATATTCACATCAATAACAAATGATTTCTTTTATAATTCTTTAACTCATTATTTCATACAATTACAACTTTTACAAATTGACACTTTCTCAACTCTTTACTTAATTTCACATTTTCTTTCTCAGTTATCACAATCATACAAAATAGCATTGTCATTCATGGCTAAACATTTATATTACATTTCATTTCAATGTACGTATTTCCCTTCTCACATTTTTGCTTTAACACCACCTATATTCGTTTTCATTTCCATTTTTCTTTATTATTCCATTCCCTTTACTTTTCATTCTTTTTACTTTCTCTTTCATTCATTTTTAAGATGTATTTTATCCCCGTGTACTTCACCTCCACACCGGAAGGTACCTCATAACATTGTACTTCACCTCCACACCGGAAGGTACCTCATACAATTTGGCCTATGGGTACTTCACCTCCACACCGGAAGGTACCTCATACAATTTGGCCTGATGATACTTCACATCCACACAGGAAGGTACCTCATACCACCACAACATACATTATTCAAACACGTACATCAATCCAAAGGCATGCATCATCACTTAACATGTACACGTACAATTTACACATAAGTATCACTTAACATCTAATTACAGTTACCCATACATAACAATCACAATACATACAATTCAATTAGTCATTCAAGCATTTATAATATTGCTACTTATCATTATTGCACAACAACAAACCATCACCTCAAATAACAAATATCCACATTTACACGTGTATTGCAATTAGTCAGTCAAACATTTGAAATGTTCACAGTTATCCACATCACACCATAACACATAATTGATTGCACATATTCTATTATAATTCAATTTCCCCTTTTTATCTTTAATTAGCATATTTACAATTTGCACTTAAAACACATATTTCAAATCACGCTATCCAATTAGATTTTCTTTTGTTTATTTTTATCCTTTACTTTTAGTTTCGATTAATTACCCTGAGATTCAATCACAAACATACCCATATATTCTTAGCAGGTATTATAACTAATTAGAAAGGACTCTCTAAAGCAAGGTAAAACACCCCTTACATTGTGTTTCCATAAACCTAATTCCTTTCATATAGTGCTGCCCAACGTAGCGCGGTTCAGTGCTTTCACTTGTGCTGATCCTAAAGTCCTTCGTCATCTAACCAGGTCATACGAATTAAACAATAATCAATATAATGCGCTTTACGAAAAAGGACTTTAACTTGAAAACCGAAACAAGTTAATTTCAAAAACATTTAATTAAAATTCATAAATCAAAATTAAATAGAAATTAATCTTAAAACCATTGCTTCTCGATAAAATAGTATGTTTTTTTATTAAAAACACCTTAACTTTCAGAACTAGTATAATCTTTCAAAACAAACCAAAATCACGTAACTTTGATAATAACTTACAAAAAAAATCAAATGTTAACGTTACTTGACAGTATTAATTCCGAATTAAAAGAAATGCCTCGATCCAAAATAAGTTCAAATTGCATTTCTAACGTTCAGGCAATCATACTTCCTTTCAATTCAAAATCGAAGTTAAAACCTTTAACCCGAATTAACGTATGTCAAACATATATCGAATTCCTATTTAATTGGTGCTGTGTTAGTTCAGGGACAATCCAGCCAAACTAACCTACAACTCAATTACTTAGGAACCCAACGCATTTAACAAAAACACTTTTAAAACTAATTGTTCGACATAATCATCAACCCGGTATTTACCACAAGTCAAAGCAACTAACTGAGTTATTATCAATAACAATGTATTAATTTTAAATACAAAATCATAATACCATCAAATTTCCCAAAACAATAATAAGGTTTTCAAAACACTAACTTTCCAAAACAACTTAACACTAAATAATTTCTACCAATATTATTAATATTATTATTATTATTTTTAAAATACAACATAAAATAGTTAAAAGGGTATTAGGGATTTACCCTCAAGATCGGATTTTGAAGCAACAATGAGGAGATCGGTTCGGTTTGAGCTCGGCCCAGATCTGGTTCGTTTCAACCGGTTTGAACCATCAACAACACAGCCACAATGGGGTGAACAGCGGCGGCAGCAACCAGCGGAGGCGGCTTCGTGGCCCAACAGCAGTGGCGGCCTAAGTTCTTAGCAGCGACAACACGAACCGGTGGTGGCGGTGGCACGACTTCCATGGTGGCAGCGAGCAGCGGATCGCGATGGAGGAGAGAACACGCGACGGCGACGGCGCGGCTGGCAGCGGCGCGAAGAGAACGACGGTGGAGGGAGAGATGACTACGGTGAAACCGCGACTCCAGGGAGAAGAGGAGTCGCGAACCGCGACTTGAGACGGAGAGGGCCTCGAGCCCGGGACGTCCGCTGTTAGGGCGGTGCGGCAGCAGCTCCAGAGAGAGAGAGAGAGTGTCCTGGAGTGAGAGGGAGGATGGAATTCAACAAAGAAGAAGAAGGGAAACAAAGGGGGTGGCGGCTGTATGAGAAGAAGAAATGAGTTTAGGGTTTTCTTCACCCCATTTTACATTAACACACATATTTCTTTCTTCTTTTATTTTTATTTTTATTATTATTTTTTTTACAAACAAAAACTAAAGGAATTACTAACAATTCAACTTAAAATTAAATCAATACACATATGACAATCCTAAAGTTAAAAATTTAGAGATATTAAAAGTAATTTAATAATTGAGTATGTCAGAACTAAGGCAAACTATAGAAAATATATTTTTTTTAAATAGGGTAATTACTTTAAATGAATCTACTTTAAAATATAAAATGAAATATACTTTCGTAAATACTATAGGATATTTTAAGAAAATGCTCAGCGTTCAAATGATTAATTTCAAGGGTTAATCATTTAATTTGATAAAACTCAAAATTTATAATACAAAAGAAAATCAGGATATTACAATCCTTCCCCCCAAAAAGAAATTTCGTCCTCGAAATTTGATTAGTGAAAATCATAAGGTTAGGATTTGAGAATCCTTAAGTATCATTCCAATCAACTTAGATAAACACAATTAAAACCAACACTACAAATAGCACGAGAGTAGTCTTCAAAAATTATTTATTTAACAAGAGAAATAAAACCATAGTGATAATACAACGTAACTGTAGCAAAAGATTTTCAATAACTAGTTAAGTAAAAAGATTCTCAAATTCAATCAAAGAGGAAATCATCTTTCATAACAATGCCCAATAGAGAAATCATCGCTTGATGTACCAAATAGTAACTACAGTTTAAGTCAGTTCCAAACAAGATCATCTCAATTCTCAAAACTGAAAAAAAATAATTTTAACATTTTGCAGGTAATGGTTATTTAAAGGGTATTTTGACTCTATGTCATAAATGTAAAATGATTGCAAATCTCAAAGAGGCTGCAAAAATATAATGGAAAGTAGGAGCTTTAAAAAAAACTCAACTGGTCTAAGCCAAATCAGCATTATGCATATGGTTTAAATTCGGATAACAAGTTCAGTACCTAAAATGGTACAATATCTGAAAATCTTACTTAGAACTATTTTTGTAAGAAAAACATAATTCACTTTCACATTCGGATGTAATATTAATTTTGTAAGAGCTTAAAACAGGAAGAGTGGCATTTTTTTTTTCAAGAAATAGAACATGAAATAAAAATCTAAGCAGGAACTTGGATCCCAAAAGTAGGAATAAATAATCATGACTCAACCAATAGGGTGTCATTAACTTAAATGAATGTCAGTTTAAGTTACCAGGAGAAAAACTGAAACATTTTCCCTGGCATGATAGTTTGGAAAACATCTTGAGGTAAACTAAAAACTAGGTAGCATAATATGTTGGCATTGGCCAATACTAATATAAATTCATGAGAAATATGTTAAGCAAGAAAAGCTATTGGTTGAAACCTATTTAACAATTTTCGTTCAAAAGACATAACCAATGGCTCGAAATCCAAGATTCATCATTTTTAAATGCATGTGCATGTAGTCATGCAAAATCAGGGAACAATCCATTAAAATCAAAAGGTCAACAAATCTAGCTTGCATTTTACATAAACTCTAAAATAAAAATCCATAAACTTAAGATCATAGAGACTAAATCAAAAAGGAAATCCAAAAGCAAGGGGAACTATCTATACAGAAGTGTAAGAGGTAAGTCATTGACAAATAGAGAAAATTACCATCTCAACAAACGTATTCTTTCAAGTGGGTTGAAAACAGGATAGTAGATTAGAGAACGTAAAAGCAACAAATCCTCAAAGTCCATAATCGAATAAAATATTGCGAATTTCTGAGTTTAGGTAAGGTTACGAGCAGTGGATCAAGCTTGTATGAAAATAGGAACATAAGGAAATGATTTTGAGTTGAAAGCCATCAAAATAGGACTTTCAGCAAGGTAATCGATTACTTTGAAGGGAGTAACCGATTACTTGCTCCCTGGTAATAATCACACAAAAGTTGCAACAAAAGTAACTGATTACATTGGTAGCATAATCAATTACTTTGAGTTTTGGTGAAGTAACCGATTACTTTTGGAGGTGGTAATCGATTACTTGACCCCTGAAATTGTACTATAATTGTTGCATCAAGGAGGTAACCGATTACTTCAAGCCAGTAATCGATTACCCTTCTTGACTAGGTAATAGGTCACTTATGAAGATTTCAAAAAAAGTTTGTTTGGCTAAAAAGAAAAATTATCCAAGGATTTAAGAGGAAATTCCTCTAAGATAGAATCCAGTGGCCAAGGCCTACAAAATATTTGGAATGATTTCTGGTTATTTTCGCTGCGTACTATGATTTTAGAGCACTTGGAAACAACAGGGTCTAACTACTACGGATCTCTTCTCATAGCTTACCAAATACATCTTACATCACCAATTTTCAATTGGTAACCTTAAACCCAGAGACTTCGATGATATCACTCTCCAATAAATGCAAACATTGGGGTGATCAAGCCCAACCTTACATTCTATTGGTAGTCAACATCATTTCCATATTAACTGAGCTTAACTGTCCTACGGTAGACAACTTGTCATTCCTCTCGAGAAAAGTTACACGACTTAGTTCAAGGTTTAGATGTATGAAAATTTCACTTGAATTATTTTGTGCGAATTATCACATTTGGAATCGTGCACTATCTTCCAAGTGTGATAATACATACAAATAGGGAAATCGGATTTTAACACTTTATAAAGTTTGAAACAAAACCCAAGAAATCAACTATGAATTAGGAGATATTAATCTAAGTCCACTAAATCCTAATTCCTATTCTAACTAACTTAGATAACTAACTATCTACTAGTTACTCGCTTGGTGAGTAACACAACAGGAGTAATGAGTTACTCCAAGGCCGAGGAAAACTGCTTTGATACCATAATGTAACACCCTAACATTTTATATAGCTTAATACTAATATTTATGTTGGTTTTTAATTAGGACTTGAAAATTTCTTTTTAAATCTTAATGAAAATCCGGCAGAGTTTCCTCTGTTTTTCGGATTTCCCAAAAATTACATTTTTATATACCTGTCAAACCAGTACAGTTCAGAATATATTTATAAATATACTAATTTGATTCTCATGCCCTACTAACAAAGTAAAACAAAATTCAGGGCTTACAACGAATTGTTTCAAAACCGTAATAAACTAATTATAATAAATAGGATATAATTCCCTCTTAACTAAATTACACTCCACACCCGTGGAGTGTACCCCTGCTCGGTCGAAAACTGTGTCTGCTCAAACTTTGAACCTGTAAAAATGGTTGCAAGGTGAGCTTTACACATGAAATAGAGAAGTAGTTTCTAAATAGACATAATAACCTACTAAGTCAAACACAATTAGCCATATATTGCACAAAACTCAATCATTCATACCCATTCACAGCAATTATATTCACATCAAAAACAAATGATTTCTTTTATAATTCTTTAACTCATTATTTCATACAATTACAACTTTTACAAACTGACACTTTCTCAACTCTTTACTTAATTTCACATTTTCTTTCTCAGTTATCACAATCATACAAAATAGCATTCTCATTCATGGCTAAACATTTATAATACATTTCATTTCAATGTACGTATTCCCTTCTCACATTTTTGCTTTAACACCACCTATATTCGTTTTCATTTTCATTTTTCTTTATTATTCCATTCCCTTTACTTTTCATTCTTTTTACTTTCTCTTTCATTTCATTTTTAAGATGTATTTTATCCCCTTGTACTTCACCTCCACACCGGAAGGTACCTCATACAATGTGGCCTATGGGTACTTCACCTCCACACCGGAAGATACCTCATACCATTGTACTTCACCTTCACATCGGAAGGTACCTCATACAATTTGGCCTATGGGTACTTCACCTCCACACCGGAAGGTACCACATACCATTGTACTTCACCTCCACACCAGAAGGTACCTCATACAATTTGGCCTGATGATACTTCACCTCCACACAGGAAGGTACCTCATACCACCACAACATACATTATTCAAACACGTACATCAATCCAAAGGCATGCATAATCACTTAACATGTACACGTACAATTTACACATAATTACAGTTACCCATACATAACTATCACAATACATACAATTCAATTAGTCATTCAAGCATTTATAATATTGCTACTTATCATTATTGTACAACAACAAACCATCACCTCAAATAACAAATATCCACATTTACACATGTATTGCAATTAGTCAGTCAAACATTTGAAATGTTCACAGTTATCCACATCACACCATAACACATAATTGATTGCACATATTCTATTATAATTCAATTTCCCCTTTTTATCTTTAATTAGCATATTTACAATTTGCACTTAAAACACATATTTCAAATCACGCTATCCAATTAGATTTTCTTTTGTTTATTTCTATCCTTTACTTTTAGTTTCGATTAATTACCCTGAGATTCAATCACAAACATACCCATATATTCTTAGCAGGTATTATAACTAATTAGAAATTACTCTCTAAAGCAAGGTAAAACACCCCTTACACTGTGTTTCCATAAACCTAATTCCTTTCATATAGTGCTGCCCAACGTAGCGCGGTTCAGTGCTTTCACTTGTGCTGATCCTAAAGTCCTTCGTCGTCTAACCAGGTCATACGAATTAAACAATAATCAATATAATGCGCTTTACGAAAAAGGACTTTAACTTGAAAACTGAAACAAGTTAATTTCAAAAACATTTAATTAAAATTCATAAATCAAAATCAAATAGAAATTAATCTTAAAACCATTGCTTCTCGATAAAATAGTATGTTTCTTTATTAAAAACACCTTAACTTTCAGAACTAGTATAATCTTTCAAAACAAACCAAAATCACGTAACTTTGATAATAACTTACAAAAAAAAATCAAATGTTAACGTTACTTGACAGTATTAATTCCGAATTAAAAGGAAATGCCTTGATCCAAAATAAGTTCAAATTGCATTTCTAACGTTCAGGCAATCATACTTCCTTTCAATTCAAAATCGAAGTTAAAACCTTTAACTCGAATTAACGTATGTCGAACATATATCGAATTCCTATTTAATTGGTGCATTGTTAGTTCAGGGACAATCCAGTCCAACTAACCTACAACTCAATTACTTAGGACCCCAACGCATTTAACAAAAACACTTTTAAAACTAATTGTTCGACATAATCATCAACCCGGTATTTACCACAAGTCAAAGCAACTAACTGAGTTATTATCAACAACAATGTATTAATTTTAAATACAAAATCATAATACCATCAAATTTCCCAAAACAATAATAAGGTTTTCAAAACACTAACTTTCCAAAACAATTTAACACTAAATAATTTCTACCAATATTATTAATATTATTATTATTATTTTTAAAATACAACATAAAATAGTTAAAAGGGTATTAGGGATTTACCCTCAAGATCGGATTTTGAAGCAACAATGAGGAGATCGGTTCGGTTTGAGCTCAGCCCAGATCTGGTTCGTTTCAACCGGTTTGAACCATCAACAACACAGCCACAATGGGGTGAACAGCGGCGGCAGCAACCAGCGGAGGCGGCTTCGTGGCCCAACAGCAGTGGCGGCCTAAGTTCTTAGCAGCGACAACACGAACTGGTGGTGGCGGTGGCACGACTTCCATGGTGGCAGCGAGCAGCGGATCGCGATGGAGGAGAGAACGCGCGACGGTGACGGCGCGGCTGGCAGCGGCGCGAAGAGAACGACGGTGGAGGGAGAGACGACTACGGCGGAATCGCGACTCCAGGGAGAAGAGGAGTCGCGAACCGCGACTTGAGACGAAGAGGGCCTCGAGCTCGGGACGTCCGCTGTGAGGGCGGTGCGGCAGCAGCTCCAGAGAGAGAGTGTGTCTTGGAGTGAGAGGGAGGATGGAATTCAACAAAGAAGAAGAAGGGAAACAAAGGGGGTGGCGGCTGTATGAGAAGAAGAAATGAGTTTAGGGTTTTCTTCACCCCATTTTACATTAACACACATATTTCTTTCTTCTTTTATTTTTATTTTTATTATTATTTTTTTTACAAACAAAAACTAAAGGAATTACTAACAATTCAACTTAAAATTAAATCAATACACATATGAAAGTTAAAAATTTAGAGATATTAAAAGTAATTTAATAATTGAGTATGTCAGAACTAAGGCAAACTATAGAAAATATATATTTTTTTTAAATAGGGTAATTACTTTAAATGAATCTACTTTAAAATATAAAATGAAATATACTTTCGTAAATACTATAGGATATTTTAAGAAAATGCTCAGCGTTCAAATGATTAATTTCAAGGGTTAATCATTTAATTTGATAAAACTCAAAATTTATAATACAAAAGAAAATCAGGATGTTACATCAATACCATCCCGACAAAGTGAATGTTGTGGCCGATGATCTAAGTCGAAAGACTTTACATGTTAGCAATCTGATGGTGAAGGAGATGCAATTGATACAGGAGTTCAGAAACCTTACTCTAGGCATGCAAGTGAAATAGAAAAGCATAGTCCTGGAAATGTTGCAAGTTACAAATGAGTTTGTTGATCTTATTAAAGAGAGGCAAGCCGATGATGAAGTGCTGCAGAAACAGCTAGAAAGGGTAGCAGAAGATGTGGAGCCTGACTTCAAGAAAGGTTTCGATGGCATTATCCGATTCAGGAACATGGTGTGCATTCCTATGGACTTCGAAGTTAGAAGAATGGTCTTAGAGGAAGCTCGCAAGACTAGACTCAGTCTACATCCAGTTACCACCAAAATGTATCAGGACTTGAAGCGATTGTTTTGGTGGCCAAGGTTGAAGAAGGATGTAGCAGATTATGTGTCTCGATGTCTGGTTTGTCAGAAGGCCAAGATCGAACACCAGAAACCAGGTGGTTTGTGAAGGCCCCTAGAGATTCCTGAATGGAAATGGGACAACATAGCTATGGATTTCATATCTGGTTTGCCAAGAACCGATGCAGGATGTGAAGCCATTTGGGTAGTTGTTGACAAATTGACTAATAAGTGTGCCCATTTCATTCCTATGAACATGAAGTATAGCCTGGAAAAGTTGACACAACTGTACATCAGGGACATAGTCAAATTGCATGGAGTTCCTACTAGCATAATATCTGACTGTGATCCAAGATTCCTATCCAGATTTTGGTAGAGTTTGCAGCAGGCACTGGGTACTAAGCTGAAGTTCAGTACAACATACCAACCCCAGACAGATGGTCAAACGGAGTGCACTATTCAGTCTCTTGAGGATTTATTGCGAACATGTGTTCTAGAACAATCTGGTAGCTAAGAATCACTCTTGCCATTAGTGGAGTTTACATACAATAACAGTTTCCATTCTAGTATTGGAATGGCTCCTTTTGAAGCACTTTATGGTCGAAAATGTAGAACACCATTGTGCTGGTTTCAAATAGGAAAGAACTTACTAATTGGTCCTGTTGTGCAATATACAACTGAAAAGATCCGAATGATCAAGGACTGAATGAAGGCATCCCAAGATCGTCAGAAGAGTTATGCTGATAAACGTAGGAAGCCCTTGGAATTCGATGCTGGTGATCATGTATTTTTGAGGGTAACTCCTACCACTGGTATTGGATGAGCAATAAAGTCCAAAAAGCTAACTCCTAGATTTGTTGGACCTTATTATCAGATCTTGGAGAAGGTTGGTCCAGTTGCCTATAGAATTTCTCTACCTCCCAATTTGTCCAAGCTTCATGATGTATTCCATGTTTCACAATTAGGGAAATACATTCTTAGAGATGAACAAAAGAGCGTTAGAAACGGTGTTTTTGGTGTTATAAACACCCTATATTAGGAAATAAGAAATAAAATATTTAAACTTTAAACACAAACTCCACCGTTGGATGTGAAGAAAAGGGTCCTAAGAAGCTTGCTTTTAAATTTGAGCAATATCCAACGGGTAACGAAGGAGATATGACATTTTGAAATGCAAGGGATGAAAATCTAGCAAGGTAATCGATTACTTCTCCTCTCTGGATGGAAATAATAAAATGAAATTCATGGGGTAATCGATTACTTTTGAAGGTAATCGATTACTAGCTCGTCAGAGTTGAAAAAAATAAGTGCCTCATGGGAAGCTTCTCCAAGAAGCTAATCATTTTCAACCACACAAGGCAAAGCTTCTTAAGGAAGCCATTAATTGTGGACCACATACTCATTCTAAAGCAAAAATAAATAAAACCAAACACAACAACAACATCATTCATTCATCAACATCACTCCTCATCTTCCTTTCTTCCCTTTCATGAGTTCCTCTTCTCTCTCAAGCCCTAAGAGAGTAAGAGCAATCAACCACTCATCATCATCAACTCCACTCTCCTCTCCATGCCCAACACAAGAGTAAGGTTATCATCATCAACACCATCACAAGACAAACTCTTTCTCTCCACTATCATCACCACCACACGAGTTTCATCACCCTTCCAAGGAAAGGTTTTATCTCCTCTTCTCCTCCTTCAAGTTCCAAGAGCTCTAGTATCATTCATCATCCTCCATCAACCCTAAGTCAAGAGCAAGCTTCATCTTCTCACTGTAACACCCCGATTTGGCAACTTGAAAACCACAACTGTTTATAGTGAAATTTTGGGCCAAATTTTTTTTTAAAACAAGGATTACACAAGATGAGAACATTTAGGTTTTCAAAACACAGTTACAATTTAAAACTCATGTTCTCGTAATGCATAAGACCTTTCAAGTTCCAAACCGAGATGTCACAAGACACCGCACCTTGAAACTTCTTTTTCAAAAACTTCTTTTCAAATTAACAGCCCATGCAACTTAATTTCAAAACATAGATATTGAAAGTGAACTTAGTTGGGGTTACAACACGATAGAGCCATGATTCTAAGTAACTTGCAATGGATTACAAAACTCTGAAAGGGAAATTACCTAACTTCTAGTCATCTACTCTAACGCTTCCGCTGCGCTACTCTGATTCTTGGTAAGTCAAATCCTCAGGTCGCCAGCAGCATCATCCTCATCAGCCTCATTAGCCTTACTTTCCATAGCCGCTTCTCGTGCTTTCTTCTTCTCCTCATAACGAGCTAGCAGTCTTTCCCTGATTTCCTTTCTATTCCGTTTCATCTCAATATAGACTATGACACGACCAGTCATAGTTATATTATCTCCCTTCAATGGAGATGCTCCTATCTCCCGAATAAGCTGGAACCTCGCTATGTTTTCCATCTAATGACCGTACAGGATTTTTTCGAATACCAACAGAAATATAGGAGAGAGTGAGCTACCCAAAACATGTAATGTCGACTGTGTGGATTTACGATAGGCAATTATTAAGATAAAAAAAATAACATACAAATCATACAAACATAACCATCATCATCATGGAAATACCATCTTATTCTTACTTCTCAAATCTTGTTCAATACTTAATACCATTACTGTACTTTTCTTTTTCGAATCTTTAAGTTTGTTAAGTCTTATCATCTCAGTCCACTCAATGATTAGGGGAACAAACATCATTGAGGAAAAACGGCTCTCACGTCCACATCTCCTCGGTCATCCATCCACACCTAGTCGGAAGCAAACAGGAGTACATGACCTTTACCGTGCGGGCACGACAGCTGTCTCAACAATCAAATGGTCCCAGACCAGGAGGACTCAGCCTCAAATCAATTCAATTCAATTCATATATATAATCAAGGCACACTGTCTCACTTACAGTGGCAAACAAGATGCCCCACT